>CM061750.1:159040018-159640018 GCA_030979885.1 Lolium multiflorum
CAAAAATTTTCCTACCGCGAGAACGCAAACCAAGCCAAGATGCAATCTAGAAGACGGTGGCAACGAGGGGGTATCGAGACCACCCTGAAGAGATTCCAAAGCCTACAAGAGAAGGCTCTGCTGCGGTAGACGTTCACTTGCCGCTTGCAAAAGCGTGTAGAAGATCTTGGATCACGATCGGTTCCGGCGCCACGAATGGGCAGCACCTCCGTACTCGGTTCATGTTCGGTTGTTGATGAAGACGACGCCCACCTCCCCCGCTCCAGCGGGCAGCGGAAGTAGTAGCTCCTTCTGAATCCGACAGCACGACGGCGTGGTGTCGGTGGCGGTGGAGAAATCCGGGCGGAGCTTCGCTAAGCGTGCGTGGATATGCGTGAGGAGCTGTGGCGCGAGGGTTTGGGGAGGGGGTGGTCGTCACTATAGGGCGGCTGGCTAGGCTTTGGTGTGGCCGGTCTCTCCCCTTGGCCCTCTATATATAGGTGGAAGCCCCAAGTGTTGGACTACAAGTCTTCGAATAAGACCCGAACCCAAAACCTTCCATATGGTGGAAAACCTTCCCTCCCACTAGAGGTGGGAATTCCACCTTCCATAGGGGCCGGCTCCCCTGGGCTGTGGATTCACTGACCCTCCCACTAGGTTGGCCGGCCATGGGAGGTGGAGTCCCATGTGGACTCCACCTTCCTTGGTGGTTTCTTCCGGACTTTTCTAGAACCTTCTAGAACCTTCCATAGAACCTTCCGCATCATTTTATTCTCATAAAATGACATCCTATATATGAATCTTATTCTCCGGACCATTCCGGAACTCCTCGTGATGTCCGGGATCTCATCCGGGACTCCGAACAAATATTCGAACTCCATTCCACATTCAAGTTCTACCATTTCAACATCCAACTTTAAGTGTGTCACCCTACGGTTCGCGAACTATGCGGACATGGTTGAGTACTCACTCCGACCAATAACCAACAGCGGGATCTGGAGATCCATAATGGCTCCCACATATTCAACGATGACTTTAGTGATCGAATGAACCATTCACATACGATACCAATTCCTTTGTCACGCGATATTTTACTTGTCCGAGGTTTGATCATCGGTATCACACTATACCTTGTTCAACCTCGTCTCCTGACAAGTACTCTTTACTCGTACCGTGGTATGTGGTCTATTATGAACTTATTCATATGCTTGCAAGACATTAGACGACATTCCACCGAGAGGGCTCAGAGTATATCTATCCGTCATCGGGATGGACAAATCCCACTATTGATCCATATGCCTCAACTCATACTTTCTGGATACTTAATCCCACCTTTATAACCACCCATTTACGCAATGGCGTTTGATGTAATCAAAGTACCTTTCCGGTATAAGTGATTTACATGATCTCATGGTCATAAGGATTAGGTAACTATGTATCGAAAGCTTATAGCAAATAACTTAATGACGTGATCTTATGCTACGCTTAATTGGGTGTGTCCATTATATCATTCATACAATGATATAACCTTTTTTACTAATAACATCCAATGTTCATGATTATAGAAACTAATCATCTATTAATCAACAAGCTAGTTAAGAGGCTTACTAGGGACTCTTTGTTGTTTATATATCACACATGTATCAATGTTTCAGTTAATACAATTATAGCATGGTATATAAACATTTATCATAAACATAAAGATATATAATAACCACTTTTATTATTGCCTCTTGGGTATATCTCCAACAGTCTCCCACTTGCACTAGAGTCAATAATCTAGATTACATTGTAAGGTACCTAACCCCCATGGCATTCTGGTGTTGGTCATGCTTTGCTCTAGGGAGAGCTTTAGTCAACGGATCTGCTACATTCAGATCAGTGTGTACTTTGCAAATCTTTACTTCTCCATCTTCGATGTACTCACGAATCGAGTGGTAACGCAGCTTGATATGCTTCAGCCTCTTGTGTGACCTTGGTTCTTGTGCATTGGCAATGGCACCCATGTTGTCACAGTAGATGACTAGTGGGTCCAATGCACTAGGAACCACACCGAGCTCTACAATGAACCTCTTCAGATGAAGCTTCTGAAGCCGCTATGTACTCCGATTCTGTTGAGGATTTCGCCACCGTGCACTGCTTCGAGCTTGCCCCAGCCATCGTTAAAGACCATTCAATATAAACACGTACCCAGACTGAGACTTAGAGTCATCAGGATCAGTGTTCCAACTTGCATCGGTGTAACTTGTTACAACGAGCTCTTGGTCACCTCCATAACAAAGAAACATATCCTTAGTTCTTTTCAAGGACTTCAGGATATTCTTGACCGCTGTCCAGTGTTCTATTCCTGGATCACTTTGATATCTAGTCAAACTAATAGCATGTGCTATATCCGGTCTTGTACATAGCATGGCATACATGATAGAGCCTACTGCCGAGGCATAGGGGCTCTGACCTTTCTTCTGCCGTAGCCGGTCCTTGAGTCTTACTCAAGACCTTGCCTGGTAACATAGGTAAGAATCCTTTCTTACTTTCGTCCATTCTAAACTTCTTCAGAATCTTGTCCAGGTATGTACTCTGTGATAGCCCTATTAGATGTCTTGATCTATCTCTATAAATCTTGATGCCTAATATGTATGATGCTTCACCAAGGTCTTTCATTGAAAAACTATTATTCAAATAACCCTTTACACTGCTTAATAGTTCTATATCATTCCCAATCAATAATATGTCATCTACATATAATATCAGGAATGCTACATAGCTCCCACTCACTTTCTTGTAAATACAGGCCTCACCATGAGTCCGTATAAACCCGAAGTCTTTGATCACCTTATCAAAACGTCGGTTCCAACTTCTCGATGCTTGCTTCAGTCCATAGATTGAACGTTGAAGTTTGCATACTTTGTCAGCATTTTTAAGATCGACAAAACCTTTGGGTTGTACCATATACAACTCTTCCTCAATGTCTCCATTAAGGAACACCGTTTTGACATCCATCTGCCAAATCTCATAATCGAAAAAATGCAGCTATTGCTAACAAAATCCTCACAGATTTTAGCTTCGCTACATGTGAGAAAGTCTCATCGTAGTCAACACCTTGAATTTGTCGAAAACCCTTTGCGACAAGTCGAGCTTTATAGACATTACCATCAGCATCTGTTTTTCTTTTGAAGATCCATTTATTTTCGACAGCCTTGCGGCTACGGTAAGTCTACCAAAGTCCATACTTTGTTATCATACATGGATCCCATTTCGGATTTCATGGCTTCTTGCCATTTGTTGGAATCTGGGCTCATCATCGCTTCTTCATATCGTCGCAGGGTCCTCATCATTGTTATCCACAATCATGACATTTAGACAAGGATCATACCAATCTGGAGTGGCACGATCCCTTGTCGATCTGCGAGGTTCAGTAGCTGTCTCATTTGAAGTTTCATGATCATTATCATTAGCTTCCTCTGTTGCCGGCGTAGGTGGTACAGGAACATTTTCCGGTACTGCGCTACTCTGATCAACGAGTAGAGATTCTTCAATCTCATCGAGTTCTACTTTTCAGTCACTTCTTTAGTGAGAAATTCTTTCTCAAGAAAGGTTCTGTTCTTAGCAACAAAGATCTTGCTCTTCGGATCTGTGATAGAAAGTGTACCCTATAGTTTCCTTAGGGTATCCTATGAAGACGTATTTCTCCGCTTTGGGTTCTAGCTTGTCCGGTTGTAACTTTTTTACATAGGCTTCGCAACCCCAAACTTTAGGAACGACAGCTTAGGTTTCTTATTAAACCATAATTCATACGGTGTCGTTTCTATGGATTTTGATGGTGCTCTATTTAAAGTGAATGCGGCTGTCTCTAATGCATAACTCCAAAATGATAATGGCAAATCAGTAAGAGACATCATAGAACGAACCATATCAAGAGAGTTCGATTACGACGTTCGGACACACCGTTTCGTTGTGGTGTTCCCGGTGGTGTCAATTGTGAAAGTATTCCGCATTTCTTTAAATGCATGCTAAACTCATAACTCAGATATTCACCTCCGCGATCATATCGTAGAAATTTAATCTTCTTGTTACGTTGATTTTCTACTTCACTTTGGAATTTCTTAAACTTCTCGAAAGTTTTGGATTTATGTTTCATTAAATAGATATACCCATATCTACTTAAATCATCTGTGAAGGTTAGAACATAACGATAACCACCGCGCGATGCTACACTCATTGGTCCACACACATCTGTATGTATGATTTCCAATAAGTCAGTAGCTCGCTCCATCATACCCGAGAATTGAGTCTTAGTCATTTTTCCCATCAGACATGCTTCGCATCTATCAAGTGACTCAAAGTCAAGTGATTCAAGTAATCCATCAGTATGGAGTTTCTTCATGCGTTTCACTCCAATATGACCAAGACGACAGTGCCACATATAAGTAGAATTATCATTCAATTTAATTCGCTTAGCATCAATGTTATGTATATGCGTATTACTACTATCGAGATCTAACAGAAATAAGCCATTCTTTTGTGGTGCTCGACCATAAAAGATATTATTCATAAAAATAGAACAACCATTATTCTCAGACTTGAATGAATAACCGTCTTGCATTAAACAAGATCCTGATATAATGTTCATGCTCAACGCGGGTACATAATAACAATTATTTAGGCTTAAAACTAATCCCGAAGGTAGATGTAGAGGAAGTGTCCCGACTGCGATCACATTGACCTTGGATCCGTTTCCAACGCGCATCGTCACTTCATCTTTCAGCAGTTGTCGTTTATTCTTTAGTTCCTGTTTCAAGTTACAAATATGAGCAACCGAACCAGTATCAAATACCCAGGTACTAGAACGAGAACTAGTGAGATAAACATCTATAACATGTATATCAGATATACCTTCTTTCTTCTTCTTGACAAGGCCGCTCTTCAGATCCGCCAAATACTTGGAGCAATTACGCTTCCAATGTCCCTTCTCCTTGCAGTAATAGCACTCAGCATCAGGCTTAGGGCCGTTCTTAGGTTTCATAGGAGGCGTGGCAGCTTTCTTGCCACCCTTCTTGAATTTTCCCTTAGACTTGCCCTATTTCTTGAAACTGGTGGTCTTGTTGACCATCAACACTTGGTGCTCTTTCTTGATCTCAATTTCAGCAGCTTTTAGCATGCCAAAAAGTTCAGGAAACTCCTTGTTCATGTTCTGCATATTGTAGTTCATCACAAAGTTCTTGTAACTTGGTGGTAGTGATTGAAGGACACATTAATCCCCAGCCTGTTAGGAATCACTATTCCCAAGTCACTGAGTTTCTTCGCATGCCCGGTCATAACGAGCATGTGCTCACTAATGGAGCTGCCTTCTTCCATCATACAGCTGAAAAAGTGTTTCGATGCTTCATAGCATTCCACGGCCGCATGAGTCTCAAAAATAGTCTTCAACTCTTTTATCAACTCATGAGGATCGTGGTGCTCAAAACGTTTTTGAAGATCGGATTCCAGACTGCATAAGATGGCACACTGAACTTGAGAGTACCGAGTTTTCCGAGTTGCGTAAACATTCTTTACTTCATCGGTTTCAGTTTCTGTAGGAGGGTCACCTAGCGGTGCATCAAGCACATATTGCAGATTTCCGCCATTGAGGAAGATCCTCACATGACGGAACCAGCCGGTGAAGTTGCTACCGTTGCTCTTAAGCTTTTCTTTCTCTAGGAACTGGTTAAAATTGATTGAGGACGCCATATCTACAACATATTTGCAATAGTTTAGACTAAGTTTATGACAAATTGAGTTCAAATTTTAATTCTATATAATTAAAAATCTAGGTGAACTCCCACTCAAAACAATATCCCCCGCATTGTCTTAGTGATCACACGAACCAAATCCATCACACCTATGCCCGATCATCACGAGACAAGATGTAATTTCAATGGCGTGAACACTCAAAGTGTTCATCATATCAATCATATGATTCATGCTCTACCTTTCGGTATCACGTGTTCCGGAAACATCTCATGTCTTTACATGCTAGGGTCACAAGGCCACCTTAGTATCCGCATGTGCAAAACTGTCTTGCACCAAGAGATGTACTTATTGAATCTATCACACCCGATCATCACGAGATGCTTCGAAACGACAAGACTTGATAACGGTGCTACTAAGGATGAACACTTTATTATCTTGAGATTTTAGTGAGAGGGATCATCTTATAATGCTACCGCCGCGATCTAAGCAAAATAAGATGCATAAAGGATTAACATCACATGCAATTCATATGTGATATGATATGGTGTCCCTTTTGTCTTTGCGCCTTCGATCTTCATCTCCAAAGCACGGACATGATCTCCATCATCAACGGGTATGATCTCCATCATCGTCGGCGTAGCGTCAAGGTCCATGGCGCCGTCTTCATGATTGTTCACCTCATGTAGCAACTATTACAACTACTTTGAAATACTACTCAACATGAAATTTAAAGACAAACATATAAGGCTCCTGCCTGTTGCCACAATACAATAATGATCATCTCATACATATTCATCATCACATTATGGCCATATCACATCACCAAACCCTCAGTAAAACAAGTTAGACGTTTCTCAATTTGGTTTGCATATTTTACGGGGTTTAGGGTTTTCGAAAGATCCACCCACCACTAACATGAACCACAACGGTGATACTAGGTGCTGGTTGGCAATAGAAGAGTAAATTGAATCTTCACTATAGTAGGAGAGATAGAACAACCGCAAAGCCACTTATGCAATACAAGTTGCACGGCATGGAGCAAATCTCATGAACGCGGTCATGTAAAGTTAGCCTCGAGCCGCTTCATCCCACTATGCCACAAAGATGCAAAGTACTCAACTAAAGATAACAAGAGCATCAACGCCCACAAACCATTGTGTTCTACTCGTGCAACCATCTATGCATAGACACGGCTCTGATACCACTGTAGGATAACGTAGCATAGAAAACAAAAATTTCCTACCACGAACACGCAATCCAAGCCAAGATGCAATCTAGAAGACGGTAGCAACCGAGGGGATTATCGAGACTCACCCTTGAAGAGATTCCAAAGCCTACAAGAGGAGGCTCTTGTTTCTGCGGTAGACGTTCACTTGCCGCTTGCAAAAGCGCGTAGAAGATCTTGATCACGATCGGTTCCGGCGCCACGAACGGGCAGCACCTCCGTACTCGGTCACACGTTCGGTTGTTGAGGAAGACGACGCCCACCTCCCCTGCTCCAGCGGGCAGCTGGAAGCAGTAGCTCCTCTTGGTCCTGGCGCACGAGCCGGCGTGGTGCTCTGCAGGTGGAGAACCGGCGGAGCGCCAAGCGGCGGGGATATGCGGAGGAGCGGGGCGCTAGGGTTTGGGGAGAGGGTGGCCGGCCACTATAGGGGGCGGCCAAGCTTGTGGCTTTGGCCGGCCCCCTCCCCTTGGCCCTCTATATATAGGTGGAAGCCCCAAGTGTTGGACTACAAGTCTTCGAATAAGACCCGAACCCAAAACCTTCCATATGGTGGGAAACCTTCCCTCCCACTAGAGGTGGGAATTCCACCTTCCATAGGGGGGGTGGCCGGCCCCCTAAGGGGGAGTCCACTTGGGACTCCTCCCCCACTAGGGTTGGCCGGCCAGGGAGGTGGAGTCCCATGTGGACTCCACCTTCCTTGGTGGTTTCTTCCGGACTTTTCTAGAACCTTCTAGAACCTTCCATAGAACCTTCCGCATCATTTTATTCACATAAAATGACATCCTATATATGAATCTTATTCTCCGGACCATTCCGGAACTCCTCGTGATGTCCGGAATCTCATCCGGGACTCCGAACAAATATTCGAACTCCATTCCATATTCAAGTTCTACCATTTCAACATCCAACTTTAAGTGTCTCACCCTACGGTTCGCGAACCATGCGGACATGGCTGAGTAACACTCCGACCAATAACCAATAGCGGGATCTTGAGATCCATAATGGCTCCCACATATTCAACGATGACTTTAGTGATCGAATGAACCATTCATACGATACCAATTCCCTTTATCACGCGATATTTTACTTGGCCCGAGGTTTGATCATCGGTATCACACTATACCTTGTTCAACCTCGTCTCCCGACAAGTACTCTTTACTCGTACCGTGGTATGTGGTTTCTTATGAACTTATTCATATGCTTGTAAGACATTAGACGACATTCCAATGAGAGGCTCTGAGTATATCTATCCTCACATCGGGATGACAAATCCCACTATTGATCCATATGCCTCAACTCATACTTTCCGGGTACTTAATCCCACCTTTTTATAACCACTCCATTTTACGCAGTGGCGTTTGATGTAATCAAAGTACCTTTCGTATAAGTGATTTACATGATCTCATGGTCATAAGGACTAGGTAACTATGTATCGAAAGCTTATAGCAAATAACTTAATGACGTGATCTTATGCTACGCTTAGTTGTCCATTACATCATTCATACAATGATATAACCTTGTTACTAATAACATCCAATGTTCATGATTATGAAACTAATCATCTATTAATCAACAAGCTAGTTAAGAGGCTTACTAGGTTTGTTGTTTACATATCACACATGTATCAATGTTTCGCTTTAATACAATTATAGCATGGTATATAAACTTTATCATAAACATAAAGATATATATAATAACCACTTTTATTATTGCCTCTGGGTATATCTCCAACAATACGTTGCTCGTCTCTCTCCGCCAAGACGCGTAGGGGCTAGGTGACGCGAGCGTGAACCGGGCGAAGCCCGCGCGAAGGCCAGTACCAGGCTGAGCGTGGCTTGGTCGGGGCACGGCGGTGTACTGCGGGCGCCGCGTGGCCGTGTCGCGCGCGTCCGTGCGCGGCGACGTCACCATGCCGCTCGCGGCGCGCCAGGGACGTACTGGGCGCGCGTCGTCCGGGATCTGTCGGCGTCCTCGCGACCAGGGGCGGGTACAGGCGATCTCCTGGGATCGTGGGCGACGCGTTGGACACGGTGGCGAGGCTGATCGTGGAGGGAAGGAGAGGGGAAGGTGTCGAGGGCGACATGGCCGGCATGGCCATGGCCGGCCATGCTTTGGTCGTGTCCATGGTGTTTTTGTGCATGGGCTAGGTGTAGGGTTGTTCCTTGGCCAAGGCTAGGGCTTGTGGTGGCCAAGATTGGGTCTGGTTTGATCAAATTCAAAAATGTGATGATCTTGTTTGTATTAAAAAGTCTCTACTTTGCTTGATCCTAGTTCTTGATCCAAGATGAATTTGGTATGGTCCCTTTTACAAAAGTTGTTCATTTTGTTGTGTACTTGGATGACATGCAAAGAGTTGGATGTGTTTAGTTTAGAAATTTTGAAATAGAGAGGCTCAAAGTGATGACCAGATTATAATTGTCAAAAATGACCATTATCTTATGTGAGCATATTTAATTCTTGGCTTTGGTTTAATTTGTGTTTCTTTGATTCTCAAAGTTGTAATAACTATTTAATATCATATTACAACTAATGGTGAAGACCAATTGGGTCTAGGGTCAAAGTTTATAAAAATATCATATGTCATATGTTAGGGTTTTTAGGGTTTTATTCTTATTTGATTTCTTTCTCTTTTTCATTTATTTGTTTGGTGATCATCATTGGATCACTCTAGGGTTGTGGAGTTTATCACATACACAAAATAACACTCATCATGGCATAGCACTCAAAATGCACAAGTCCTATGCAGGGCACTATATGAAATTTGAAAAGTTTTTGTTGGTTCTCAAATTTGGATAATTGTACTTGTTCTTCCCTTATTTAAAATTTGAGTGTGCTACAATTGAGAACCTTTCTTCCTCATCTTCCTTGGCAAGTCTCATGGCCACCATCTTGCCGACAGCACCATCAAATACCAAGTCCGATGATGTGAATAGGGGTGTTTTAGGACTTCAAAGTCCCCTAGGATGTGATGTCAACAATTGCTGAAAGTTCCCCCGTAAATACCTTTTATATACTCTATAGTTTATAATTTCTAATTATTAACGATGTATAATCGAAACCACCATCAAATTGTGTCGTCATTGGCCTCTCCTAGATATTTAACAATATGAAACATACATCAAAACAAACACAACACAATGCAAGTGGGACATTTTCTACACTACAATTCATCCAAGTGTTACACAATAAACTACAAAGATATTTGATTCTACTTTTTTTTAAACAACATATTTTGAGGAATCCTAGTTATAGATCTTTTAAACTGAAGTAATTTAAACTAGAAACACATTATTTGTTACAAGAACATTGTTGAAGTTCAAAGACCATGCAAGTGTATTCTCACAACATCACTGACATCACAAGCCACAAAGAAACCTCTCACAATAATATTCAGGAACCTTATGTGATAAATTATGCTAACTAAGTAACAAAAAATATACAAGCCAAGATAATGGTCTCATGAAAATATGGTATAAATAATTATGTTGCTTAGTATAAATACAATTTTATTAACTTCAGTAGCCTAAACCAACATTACACCACGCTCTTGATATAGCTGGCTCTATCATTAAGTAACCATCAACCGAATATTACCAAAAAACAAAACTAACATTTCTGATTTTCCTTAAAAGTTTATTCCAAGTAGAGAAAACCATGAAATCAAGGAAAAGGCCGATGATGAAGTTGCTGCATGTGGTGAGTGGCGAGACGACGGGGTGCCCCTTCCGCCAAGCCGAAATCCGATGGAATGAGTGAATGATACTGGTCTCAAACGTATTCATATAATTTCTTATGTTCCATGCTACTTTATTAATGATACCTACATGTTTTATACATACTTTACAACATTATTATACATTTTCCGCACTAAATCCCCACAACAAGATGAAGTGTCAGCTTGCTATTTTCGCTGTTTTTGTTTCGTAAACTTGAAAAGAAAATATTCTCGGACCTGATGAAATCCAACGCCCAGGGCCTATTTTTGCCACCTAAGCCCAAGACCGAGGAGAGGATTGAGCAATGCGAGGCGCCCACACAACAGGCGGCGCGGTTCGGCCCTGGCCGCACGGCCCTGGTGTGTGGGGCGTGCCGCCACCCTGACCTACCCTTCCGCCTACAAATCCTTCGTCGCGAAACCCCTGTACCGAGAGCCACGACACGGAAAACCTTCCGAGACGGCGCCGCCGCGAATCCCATCTCTGGGGATTCAGGAGATCGCCTCCGGCACCCTGCCGGAGAGACCACCACCTGAGGCTCTACATCATCAAGTTCCGCTCCGGATCGATGCGTGAGTAGTTCATCCTGGGACTATCCATAACAGTAGCTAGATGGTTGTCTTCCGCTTGTGCTATCATTGTTTAGATCTTGTGGAGCTGTCTAACATGATCAAGATCATCTATTTGTAATGCTACATGTGTGTTTGTTGGGATCCAATGAATATAGAATACTATGTTAAGTTGATTATCAATCTATCATCTATGTGTTGTTTATGTTCTTGCATGCCCTCCGTTGCTGGTAGAGGCTCTGGCCAAGTTGATACTTGTAACTCCAAGAGGAGTACTATGCTCGAGCAGTGGTTCATGCCTGCCTTTGGAACTGGACAAGGACAGAGTTCTAAGGTTGTGAGGTCACAGTACTAGGGATAAACATTGATGCTTTGTCTAAGGATATTTTTGTGTTGATTACATTACACACCATACTTAATGCACTATCTGCTACATAACTTAACACCAAGGGTTCGGATGATAACCTGAAGGTTGATTATTTAGGCATAGATGCATGCCGGATAGGCTGTCTATGTACTTTGTCGTAATGCCCTGATTAAATCACATAGTAATCATCGTTGATATGTATTGAATCTATTTGTCAATTGTCCGCCTGTAATTTGTTCACCCAACAGCATGCTAGTTATCTTATTGGAGAGACACCACTAGTGAACTCGTGGACCCGGTCCATTCTTTACATCTGTTGCCATCTCTACTGCATCTACTGCTTTTACTGTTTTTTGCAAACAAACACCATCTTCCACTCGATACGTTTAACTTTGTTTTCAGCAAGCCGGTGAGATTGACAAACTCCTCACCGTTACGTTGGGGCAAAGTACTTTGATTGTGTTGTGCAGGTTCCATGCGCCGGTTTCACCGGTGTTGCGCCGCACTACATTCCTCCACTAACAACCTTCACGTGCTTCTCTCCTACTGGTTCGATTAAACCTTGATTTCATACTGAGGGAAACTTCCTTTTTATACGCATCATACCTTCCACTTGGGGTTTCAACTGATCGGCATCTACGCGATCGTTAAATTTCGGCGCCGCAGCCGGTAGATCAAGACACGCCTGCATGTGGAGTCTCCCACTTCCAATCTCTACTTTGTTTTTGTCTTGCTTTACTTTTATTTATTTACTATCTTGTTTGTTTATATTAAAAACACAAAAATTTAGTTACTTTACTTTCTATTGTCTTGTTTACTAGCTCTATATCAAAAACACAAAAAAATTAGTTACTTGTCTTTACTTTATTTGCCTAGTTTACTTTATTACTGTTATAATGGGTACTCCTGAAAATATTAAGTTGTGTGACTTCACTAGCACAAATAACAATGATTTTATATGCACACCTATTGCTCCATCTGCTACTACAGCACAACAGAATTCTATGAAATTAAATCGCTTTACCGAATCTTGTTATGAGAGAGCAATTTTCCGGTGTTAGTACTTCGATGACAAGCCGGCTGCCCATCTTAATAATTTTGTTGAACTTTGTGAAATGCAAAAGTATAAGGATATAGATGGTGATATTATAAAACTGAAATTGTTTTCCTTTCTCATTAAGAGGAAGAGCTAAAGATTGGTTGCTTTCTTTGCCTAAGAATAGTATTGATTCATGGACTAAATGAAGATGCTTTTATTAGTAAATATTATCCTCCTGCTAATATTATATCTTTGAGAAGTAGCATAATGAATTTTAAACAATTTGATAATGAACATGTTGCTCAAGCATGGGAGAGAATGAAATCCTTGGTAAAGAATTGCCCAACCCATGGATCGACTACTTGGATGATCATCCAAACCTTTTTATGCAGGATTGAATTTTTTCCTCAAGGAACTTATTGGATTCAGCTGAGAGGTACCTTTATGTCCATCACCCTGGGCGCCGCGACTAAATTATTTGATGATATGATGATCAATTACTCTGAATGGCACACTGAAAGAACTCCTCAAGGTAAGAAGGTAAATTCCGTTGAAAACCTCTTCTTTGGGTGATAAGATTGATGCTATTATGTCTATGCTTGCAAATGGTAGATCTCATATTGATCCTAATAATGTTCCTTTAGCTTCATTGGTTGCTCAAGAAGAAAATGTTGATGTGAATTTCATTAAGAACAATAATTTCAACAACAATGCTTATAGGAATAATTATGGTAACCAACTATAGGCCATATCCTTCTAATAATGGTAATGGTTATGGTAATTCTTATGGTAATTCTTACAACAATAATAGGAGTACCCTCTGGTCTTGGAATGATGCTTAAATTATTAGTACACAAACTGCTTTCAATAAAACTGTTGAAGAAAAGCTTAGTAAAATTGATGTTCTTGCTTCTAAGGTTGATAGTCTTGCTCTTGATGTTGATCTTTTAAAAATGAAAGTTATGCCTGAGAAAGTTGAAGATGCTAGGTTTGCTAAAACAAATGCCATTTCCAAGTTATAATTAATGATAATATTAGATTGTTGGCTGAATTGCATGCTAGTGGGGTAGAGAAGAAAAAGAAAACTTGCTAAAGAAAATAATGTAGCTAAAGTATGACTATTACCACCACTAGTAATGTTGATTCTTCACATGTTGCTGCACTCCTACTATCAATGGTAAAAAAACTGGTGTTGGCAATGTTTCTACTCCTAGTGCAAAGCGTACAAAATTGCCTGAAACTGCTGAAACTGCTGTTTGTGATAAAACTGCTGAAATTTTTCAAAACATTGGTGACAATGATTCCATTGCTGTAGAACATAATGGTTTAGATTTTGATGATTGTCATATTACTGAAGTTATGAAGTTCTTACAAAAACTTGCTAGAAGTCCCAATGCTAGTGCTATAAATTTAGCCTTTACAAAACATATTACAAATGCTCTCATGAAACTAAAACTTGAAACTTCGATTCCTAGAAAGTTAGAAGATGGTTGGGAGCCCATCATTAAAATGAAATTCAATGACTTTGAATGTAATGTTTTATGTGATCTTGGTGCAAGTATTTCTGTTATGCCTAAAAAGATTTATGATATGCTTGACTTGCCACCATTGAAGAATTGTTATTTGGATGTTAATTTTGCCGATAATGTTAAAAAGAAACCTTTGGGGAGGATTGATAATGTGCGCATTACGGTTAACAATAACCTTGTCCCCGTTGATTTTGTTGTCCTGGATATCGAATGCAATGCATCTTGTCCTATTGTGTTGGGAAGACCTTTTCTTTTGAACCGTTGGTGCTGTTATTGATATGAGAGAAGGTAATATTAAATATCAATTTCCTCAAAAGGTATGGAACACTTCCTAGAAAGAGAATGAAGTTGCCTTTTGATTCTATTATTAGAACAAGCTATGATGTTGATGCTTCTTCTCTTGATGTTACTTGATTTGCACTTTCCGCGCCTAGCTGAAAGGCGTTAAAGAAAAGCACTTCTTGAGATAACCCATTGATGCGCGTAGATGTACACGTCCGTTGGGAACCCCAAGAGGGAGGTATGATGCGCACAAGCAAGTTTTCCCTCATAAAGAAACCAAGGTTATCGAACCGCAGGAGCCAAGCACACGTGAAGGTTGTTGGCAGGAATGGGTGCGGCGCAACACCAAAGAAACCAAGGCTAACATGGAACTCCGCATAACACAATCAGCATTTTGTCCCAACGTAACAGTGAGGTTGTCAATCTCACCGGCTTGCTGGAAACAAAGGTTAAGCGTATCAAGTGGAAGATGGTGTTTGTTTGCAAAGAACAGTAAAACAGTAGAATGTATTCAGATGTAAAAGAATGGACCGGGGTCCACAGTTCACTAGAGGTGTTTCTAATAAGATAACTAACATGCTGGGTGAATAAATTATAGGTGAGCAATTGACAAATAAAGATTCAATACATATCAACGATGATTACCATGTGTGATTTAATCATGGCATTACGACAAAGTACATAGACCGCTATCCAGCATGCATTCATGCCTAAATAATCCACCTTCAGGTTATCATCCTAACCCCTTCCAGTATTAAGTTGCGAACAATAGATAATTGCATTAAGTATGGCGTGTAATGTAAACAACACAAATATCCTTAGACAAAGCATCAATGTTTTATCCCTAGTAGCAACACAGCACATTCACAACCTTAGAACTTTCTGTCACCGTCCTAGATTAAATGGAGGCATGAACCCACTATCGAGCATAATTACTCCCTCTTGGAGTTACAAGTATCAACTTGGCCAGAGCCTCTACTAGCAACGGAGAGCATGCAAGAACATAAACAACACATATATATATGATAGATTGATAATCAACTTAACATAATATTCTATATTCATCGGATCTCGCCAAACACAACATGTAGCATTACAAATAGATGATCTTGATCATGTTAGGCAGCTCACAAGATCTATAACAATGAAAGCACAAGCGGAGAAGACAACCATCTAGCTACTGTTATGGACCCATAGTCCAAGGATGAACTACTTACGCATCATCAACCCGGAGGCGGGCATGATGATGTAGAGCCCCTCCTGATGATTCCCCTAAGAAGGTGCCTGAGGGCGATCTCCGAATCCCCCTCGAGATGGGATTCTGCGACGGCGGGCGTCTCCGGGAAGGTTTTCCGTATCGTGGCTCTCGGTACAGGGGGCTCACATCGAGGCTTTGGAAGGGTAGGTCAGGGGGGCTGACGAGGGCCCCACACACAACAAAGCCGGCGCAGCTGTGGCTTGGGCCGCGCCGCCGGTGTGTGGCCCTTCGTGGCCCCACTCGTCTCCCTTTCGGTCTTCCTCGAGCTTCGCAAAATAGGCCCCGGGCGTTGGATTTCCATTCCAATTCTAGTGGAATATTTACTTACTAGGATTTCAAACCAAAAACAGCAGAAAACAAGAACTGGGCACTTCGCATCTTGTTAATAGGTTAGTGCCAGAAAATGTATAATAATGCTGTAAAGTATGTACAAAACATTCAAGTATTGTAATAAAAGTAGCATGGAACATAAGAAATTATAGATACGTTTAAGACGTATCAAGCATCCCCAAGCTTAGTTCCTACTCGTAAACGATAACACAAATAATTTCTGAAGTGACATGCTACCAACATAATCTTGATCAACATTATTGTAAAGCATATGAGATGAATGGAGTGATCTGAACAAAAGATTGCTAACAAAGATAATGACTAAGCAAATGAATCATATAGCAAAACTTTTCATGAATAGTACTTTCAAGACAAGTATCAACAAGACTTGCATAAAAGCTAACTCATAAGCAATAAATTCAAAGTAGAATGCATTGAAGCAACACAAATGATTGGGTTTCAGCAATTGCTTTCAACTTGTAACATGTATATCTCATGGATATTTGTCAACATAGAGTAATATAACAGGTGCAATAAGTAAACATGTAAGAATCAATGCACACAGTTAACACAAGTGTTTGCTTCTAAGATAGAAAGAAGTGGGTAAACTGACTCAACATAAAGTAAAAGAATGGCCCTTCGCAGAGGGAAGCATTGATTACTATTTTTGTGCTAGAGCTTTTTGTTTTGAAAACATAGAAACAATTTTGTCAATGGTAGTAATAATTCATATGTGCTATGCATAATACTTCCTACAAGTTGCATGTCTCATGCATAGAGTACTAATAGTGCTCGCACCTTGTCCTACTTAGCTCGGAAACACGGATTCTCATCGCATAACATATGTTTCAACCAAGTGTCACAAAGGGGTACCTCTATGCCGCCTGTACAAAGGTCTAAGGAGAAAGCTCGCATTGGATTTCTCGCTTTTGATTATTCTCAACTTAGACATCCATACCGGGACAACATAGACAATAGATAATGGACTCCTCTTTTAATGCTTAAGCATTCAACAATAGTTAATATTCTCATAAGAGATTGAGGTTGTATGTCCAAACTGAAACTTCCACCATGATACATGGCTTTAGTTAGCGGCCCAATGTTCTTCTCTAACATATGCATACTCAAACCATTTGATCGTGAAGTCCACTTACTTCACAAGACGAACATGCATAGCATCTCACATGATATCCAACAAAGATAAAGTTGATGGCGTCCAGAAAACATGGTTACCTTCAACAAGCAACTTATAAAAGAATTAAGACACATAACTACATATTCATCACCACAATAGTTTTTAAGCTATTTGTCCCATGAGCTATATATTGTAGAGGTAGAGGAATGAAATTTTAAAGGTAGCACTCAAGTAATTTACTTTGGAATGGCAGAAAATACCACATAGTAGGTAGATATGGTGGACACAAATGGCATGGGTTTTGGCTCAAGGGGTTTGGATGCACGAGAAGCATTTCCTCTCAGTACAAGGTTTGGGCTAGCAAGGTTGTTTGAAGCAAACACAAGTATGAACAGGTACAGCAAAACTCACACAAGAACATATTGCAAGCATTATAAGGCTCTACACTGTCTTCCTTGTTGTTCAAACACTTTACCCGAAAATATCTAGACTTAGAGAGAACAATCATGCAAACCAAATTAAACAAGCTCTACGGTAGTTCTTCATTAATAGATTAAACTACATGATGCAAGAGCTTAAACATGATATATGAGAGCTCAAACAATTGCCAAATTGCCAAACCATATGCAGCATTTTCCAATTCCAACCAAATAGCAATCTAACGAAGCAATTAGCTTTCGCCATGAACATTAAAGCACAATTAAGAACACAAGTGTTCCATATGAAAAGCGGAGCGTAATATTTCCAATATAAGAATGGCGGGATCCAACTTTATTCAAAACAAAACAAAAATAAAACAAACCGACGCTCCAAGTAAAGAACATAAGAATGTGACGGAATAAAAATATAGTTTCACTAGAAGGAACCTGATAATGTTGTCGATGAAGAAGGGGATGCCTTGGGCATCCCCAAGCTTAGATGCTTGAGTCTTCTTAAAATATGCAGGGATGAACCACCGGGGCATCCCCAAGCTTAGACCTTTCACTCTTCTTGATCATAGTATATCATCCTCTTCTCTTGACCCTTGAAAACTTCCTTCACACAAACTTCAAGCAAACTCATTAGAGGGTTAGTGCATAACCACAAATTCACATATTCAGAGGTGACACAATCATTCTTAACACTTCTGGACATTGCACAAAGCTTCTGAAAGTTAATGGAACAAAGAAACTCATTCAACATAGCAAAAGCGGCAATGCGAAATAAAAGACAGAATCTGTCAAAAACAGAACAGTCCGTAAAGATGCATCTGGAAGAGGCACTTAACTTGCTCAAATGGAAAAACTCAAAACTAATGAAAGTTGCGTACATATCTGAGGATCACGCTCGAATTTTGCAGATTTTTTCGATTTTTTTACAGAGACTTATGCAAGAATTCGTGACAGACAGCAATGCTGTTTCTGCGCAGCGATCCCAAATATAGCATCAACTTTAACATAAAAACTTTACTTGGCACAAAAACATGATAAGGAGAGATTGCTACAGTAGTAAACAACTTCCAAGACTCAACAATACAGTAAATAAAATAAAACTTGGGTTATCTCCCAAGAAGTGCTTTTCTTTAACGCCTTTCAGCTAGGCGCAGAAAGTGCAAATCAAGTAACATCAAGAGATGGAGCATCAACATTATTATTTTTCTTGCAAACACAACTTGTTGCAGAGGGTACTTTAGGTGCTCCATTATCTAAATTTTCTATGGTGGTGCTAGGGGTTTTAGCAATTTTAGGCCTATAATAATTCTTTTGTTTAGGCACCTTAGAGGCATACATGAATTTTTGCTCTTTACCCACATAAGCTTTCTCCTTATACTTGAGAGAAGAAAAGGTTGAACCCAAGGTTCCCATAGCTTTTTCAAGTTCATCAATCCTATTGGTTTGATTATCCTGGACAACACAAGTTCCTAGGACACTAATTCTTTCATCAATTTCTCCTAAGGATTTATCAAGTTCATTAGTTTTATCAAGTAGCATTCCCAATTTAGTTTCAACACTTGGAAAATTTTTCTCTATGGTTTTCAATTTTTTCATAACATCCTCAAGAGAGATTTCAATTTTAACTTCATTAACAGGTGGTATTCCAACTAGACTCTCAATGATGCAACTAGCTTCTAAAGCAGGAGTACCTAGGAAATTACCTCCCGAAAGAGTATCAAGAACATACCTATTCCAACTAGATAAACCAACATAAAAGTTCCTAAGAAGGATAGTAGTGGAGTGTTTCTTAATGCACCTATGATGAGCATTACTAATTCTGTACCAAGCATCTTTAAAACTTTCTCCACCTTGTTGCTTAAAAGAACGAACTTCAACTTCAGGATTACTCATTTTAGCAGCAATAAAGTAAACTAGGTCAGGTTTCAAGTGGGGCGGGATATCCCGCCAGGCCGCTGGCCGCCCCGCAAAGAAGCCCGCGCGGCGCCGCTAAACAGCCCGCAAAGCTACTCGCGGGACAAAGCGGTCACGCCGCGTGAACCGCTAACCAACCGCAAAAATGCTAAGTCCCGCCTCGTTAACCTTCAGCAATGCCGTCACCATCCGACGCCGCCGCCGCCGCTTCGCCTCGCCCCCCGCCGCTCCTTCCATTTGATGCCCGCCACCTCTTCCCACCGACCTCCCTCCGTCCCCTCGCAATTCTGATGGAGAACGGCGCGCGCCGCCATCTCCACATCGGGACCTACATGCGCTCGCTGGAAGCAATCTCCACATCGGCGCCGCCGTCCGCGGTTCAACCATCCACATCGGAGCCCCATCTCGCAGTTTCTCCATCCACATCGGTGCCCCGCTCGCAGTTCCTGATTGAGTGGCCGACGGCGTCGGCTGCCGCCATCTCCACATCAGGACCCTACAAAGGATCTCTGCCATCTGAGACCTACAAAGGACCTCCAAGAACAAAGGATCTCTTCAAGGTATGTGACCCAAAGATCTCAAAGGATCAGCTGCTAGAATCATGTATGTCATTTGATACTAGACTTATATTATGCCATTCCGTTCTGAGATATATCATTTACAATCTTGGTTCCCTGATTGGATAGTGAACCTGGAAATTATAATGTGACCTCCAGTAAACCAGCCCTGATTGGATTCGAGGAACGTGGTAGCCTGTAGGGACCAAGGGACCTTCCATGTTGTGTTTGTTGTGAAGACCGGATATCAGATGCTCGGCACATGATCGGTGTCCCATCTGGATTTCATATCAGTCGACTTTGACATGGTCTTTGTTCTGTTTTCTCTGTTGCCTTCTTGTTTTAGGTTGTAGGAACGTATGTACAATGTAAATCTACACTCTCGCGACATAGAATTATTTCTTGTTGTTATAATATATATACTCCTAGTTTTGAAGCTCATTGCATCAAACTACCAGAACAAACAAACCAATATTACTAGTAGACCGAGGCTGCACACTCATCACTCATCGTGAGCAGTGCATCCTATGTTGGGCTGTTGGGAACACGAAGTGGCTGCTCAGGAATTTGTTTCTTGGTTCCACTCCACGTGCTCTACAGGCGGTAGGCAGTCAATTAAACGCCACTCAATTAAGCTTTATGCCTAGGGTATCCATGTCTGAACATTTTGGTGTCTGTTGTTCTCAGTATAAAAATGTTAATGCTGTTCCGAGAAATGCTTGGTTGTACTACTGTACTTGAACTAGTTGCATCCTCGTCTAGTATGGTGTCCAGAAATTGCTACTTCTTTCATTAATTGGAAATGGAGCCACTTAACTGTTTTTTCAGCCATGTTTCTTATCAAGTTTGATAAGCGTTCTTATCAAGTTTTTGTTACTGGTACCGTTCATGTGATCCGTGATGTACCGGCGTTTACTGAGATTTTTTTTATAAGGCTGCCCCTAATTTTCTAAAGATGATGTTGCAGTATTCGCGGTCTTACATAGTATACTGTCTTACTAGTGTTTAATCCTGTTGTTTTATGAGGAAAGTTGCATTGGCTTAATATCAAAAGATCGGTGCCATTTATTTCTTCAAAATGGACCTTGTTTTCTCTTTTAACTGAATTTTCTATGATCAGGATGGTATAAGTGGATGTGACAAGTCAGTTGGAAATCTTCTCTACACAGTGAGTACCTCTATCAATTCAATTTCTCTCTAGTTTATACGTTTGAGTTCTCTGTGACTTACGAGGCGCACTTTCTATTGGATGAAATAGGTTGCCACTAAATACCCAAACAATGCACTTGTCCATCGTCCTGCTCTCATCAACTATATTGTGTCAACAAAGGTATATATGCTTTCTTTTGGTTCTCCAATGAACTCAGTCTTGATCTCTGTCTTGAGATATTCCAGGATATTCCTTGTCTTGTCTTGTCTTGTCTTGTCTGAACTGCTACTACTATACTCATTGTTGGCCTCTCAAACGTGATTTCTGCAATTCAGGTATTCTACTTATGGAGTGAGGTCTTGTTACAGCTTTTCTGCTCCTCTGCGCTGGTGGCCGGAGCCGGTGGTAGGGAGAACGGCGGCAGGGCAAGAGCCAGCGGCAGGGAGATGGTGGCGCTCGCATCCGTAGCTGGAAGCAGGATTGTGGTGTGCGCTCGAGGCCGGAGGTTCGCGGCCAGGAACTGCCATCGATTGGGACCGGACTGCTGCAATTTTGAGATACCGAGGGAGACGAGGAGAATGCGCAGCTCCCTAGTCAAGGGAGCTGTGGACGGAGGACGACGGAGGCATACGCCGGTGGGGGTGGCGGGACGGACGGCGAGGATGGCCGGAACGGAACAGCCAGGATGTAGACAGGCGTGTTCTTTGATTTCAGAATTAGGAAACTGATTGGTGAAAAATTGTAATTGTAAGTGTTTTTTTTAACAAGAATTGTAAGTGTTTTTATAAAATGATATTTGTACAGAGCGTCCGACTTGAGTAGTCCCGGTCAGACGATCAGCTCATCTAGCTGGTCTAAGCACACAGTCATGCAGTGACTTCGAGTTATGATCGATCGCTAGCTAGCGATCTGGCTGCTCTAGCCTCTAACCAGCTCTCCGTCTCGCACCTGTGTCATGCGGGATGAGGCGGGATGGTGCGGTTTGCCGCTGTATCCCGCGCCAGCTGTAGCGGTATGATGGGGCGTTCCGCGAGCCTCCGCAGGGCATGAGCTGTGCCGCGTCGCGCTCTGCGGCTAGCCACATCCCGCCCCTTGCTGCAACCTTAAAACTAGAAAAAGTAAAGACAAGTAACTAAATTTTTTGTGTTTTTGATATAGAGAACAAGACAGTAAATAAAGTAAAGCTAGCAACTAATTTTTTGTGTTTTGTTTAAGTGCAGCAAACAAAGTAGTAAATAAAATAAAGCAAGACAAAAACAAAGTAAAGAGATTGGAAGTGGAGACTCCCTTTGCAGCGTGTCTTGATCTCCCCCGCAAAACCAGAAAACTTCTTGCGCGTAGATATACACGTCCGTGGGAACCCCAAGAGGAAGGTATGATGCGCACAGTGACAAGTTTTCCCTCAGAAAGAAACCAAGGTTATCGAACCAGTAGGAGCCAAGAAGCACGTGAAGGTTGTTGGTGGAGGAATGTAGTGCGGCGCAACACTAGTGAAACCGGCGCCAACGTGGAACCTGCACAACACAATCAAAGTACTTTGTCCCAACGTAACAGTGAGGTTGTCAATCTCACCGGCTTGCTGAAAACAAAGGATTAAGCGTATCGAGTGGAAGATGGTGTTTGTTTGCAAAGAACAAAAAAATTAGAATGTATTCAGATGTAAAAGAATGGACCGGTGTCCACAGTTCACTAGAGGTGTCTCTCCAATAAGATAACTAACATGCTGGGTGAACAAATTACAGGCGGCAATTGACAAATAAAGATTCAATACATATCAACGATGATTACTATGTGATTTAATCAGGGCATTACGACAAAGTACATAGACCGCTATCCAGCATGCATCTATGCCTAAATAATCCACCTTCAGGTATCATCCGAACCCCTTCCGGTATTAAGTTGCGAACAACAGATAATTGCATTAAGTATGGCGCGTAATGTAATCAACACAAATATCCTTAGACAAAGCATCAATGTTTTATCCCTAGTAGCAACAGCACATCCACAACCTTAGAACTTTCTGTCACTGTCCCAGATTAAATGGAGGCATGAACCCACTATCGAGCATAATTACTCCCTCTTGGAGTTACAAGTATCAACTTGGCCAGAGCCTCTACTAGCAACGAAGAGCATGCAAGAACATAAACAACACATATATGATAGATTGATAATCAACTTAACATAATATTCTATATTCATCGGATCTCGCCAAACACAACATGTAGCATTACAAATAGATGATCTTGATCATGTTAGGCAGCTCACAAGATCTATAACAATGAAAGCACAAGCGGAGAAGACAACCATCTAGCTACTGCTATGGACCCATAGTCCAAGGATGAACTACTCACGCATCAATCCGGAGGCGGGCATGATGATGTAGAGCCCCTCCGGTGATGATTCCCCTCTCCGGCAAGGTGCCGGAGGCGATCTCCGAATCCCGAGATGGGATTGCGACGGCGGCGTCTCCGGGTTTTCGTATCGTGGCTCTCGGTACAGGGGGTTTCGCGACGGAGGCTTTAAGTAGGCGGAAGGGTAGGTCAGGGGCCACGCGAGGGCCCCACACAACAGGCCGGCGCGGCCAGGGCTGGGCCACGCCGCCCTGGTGTGTGGCCCCCTCGTGGCCCCACTTCGTCTCCCTTTCGGTCTTCTGGAAGCTTCGTGCAAAAATAGGACCCTGGGCGTTGATTTCGTCCAATTCCGAGAATATTTACTTACTAGGATTTCTGAAACCAAAAACAACAGAAAACAGCAACTGGCACTTCGGCATCTTGTTAATAGGTTAGTGCCGGAAAATGTATAATAATGTTGTAAAGTATGTATAAAACATTCAAGTATTGTAATAAAAGTAGCATGGAACATAAGAAATTATAGATACGTTTGAGACGTATCAAGCATCCCCAAGCTTAGTTCCTACTCGTCCCGAGTAGGTAAACGATAACACAAATAATTTCTGAAGTGACATGCTACCAACATAATCTTGATCAACATTATTGTAAAGCATATGAGATGAATGGAGTGATCTGAACAAAAGATTGCTAACAAAGATAATGACTAAGCAAATGAATCATATAGCAAAACTTTTCATGAATAGTACTTTCAAGACAAGTATCAACAAGACTTGCATAAAAGCTAACTCATAAGCAATAAATTCAAAGTAGAATGCATTGAAGCAACACAAAGGATGATTAAGTTTCAGCAATTGCTTTCAACTTGTAACATGTATATCTCATGGATATTTGTCAACATAGAGTAATATAACAGGTGCAATAAGTAAACATGTAAGAATCAATGCACACAGTTAACACAAGTGTTTGCTTCTAAGATAGAAAGAAGTAGGTAAACTGACTCAACATAAAGTAAAAGAATGGCTCTTCGCAGAGGGAAGCATTGATTACTATTTTTGTGCTAGAGCTTTTTGTTTTGAAAACATAGAAACAATTTTGTCAATGGTAGTAATAATTCATATGTGCTATGCATAATACTTCCTACAAGTTGCATGTCTCATGCATAGAGTACTAATAGTGCTCGCACCTTGTCCTACTTAGCTCGGAAACACGGATTCTCATCGCATAACATATGTTTCAACCAAGTGTCACAAAGGGGTACCTCTATGCCGCCTGTACAAAGGTCTAAGGAGAAAGACGCATTGGATTTCTCGCTTTTGATTATTCTCAACTTAGACATCCATACCGGGACAACATAGACAATAATGGACTCCTCTTTTAATGCTTAAGCATTCAACAATAGTTAATATTCTCATAAGAGATTGAGGTTGTATGTCCAAACTGAAACTTCCACCATGATACATGGCTTTAGTTAGCGGCCCAATGTTCTTCTCTAACATATGCATACTCAAACCATTTGATCGTGAAGTCCACTTACTTCAGACAAGAAACATGCATAGCATCTCACATGATATCCAACAAAGATAAAGTTGATGGCGTCCCCAGAAAACATGGTTACCGCTCAACAAGCAACTTATAAGAATTAAGACACATAACTACATATTCATCACCACAATAGTTTTTAAGCTATTTGTCCCATGAGCTATATATTGTAGAGGTAGAGGAATGAAATTTTAAAGGTAGCACTCAAGTAATTTACTTTGGAATGGCAGGAAATACCACATAGTAGGTAGATATGGTGGACACAAATGGCATGGGTTTTTGGCTCAAGGTGTTTGGATGCACGAGAAGCATTTCCTCTCAGTACAAGGTTTGGGCTAGCAAGGTTGTTTGAAGCAAACACAAGTATGAACAGGTACAGCAAAACTCACACAAGAACATATTGCAAGCATTATAAGGCTCTACACTGTCTTCCTTGTTGTTCAAACACTTTACCCGAAAATATCTAGACTTAGAGAGAACAATCATGCAAACCAAATTAAACAAGCTCTACGGTAGTTCTTCATTAATAGATTAAACTACATGATGCAAGAGCTTAAACATGATCTATGAGAGCTCAAACAATTGCCAAATTGCCAAACCATATGCAGCATTTTCCAATTCCAACCAAATAGCAATTTAACGAAGCAATTAGCTTTCGCCATGAACATTAAAGCACAATTAAGAACACAAGTGTTCCATATGAAAAAGCGGAGCGTAATATCTCCAATATAAGAATGGCGGGATCCAACTTTATTCAAAACAAAACAAAAAAAACAAACCGACGCTCCAAGTAAAGAACATAAGAATGTGACGGAATAAAAATATAGTTTCACTAGAAGTGACCTGATAATGTTGTCGATGAAGAAGGGGATGCCTTGGGCATCCCCAAGCTTAGATGCTTGAGTCTTCTTAAAATATGCAGGGATGAACCACCGGGGCATCCCCAAGCTTAGACCTTTCACTCTTCTTGATCATAGTATATCATCCTCTTCTCTTGACCCTTGAAAACTTCCTTCACACAAACTTCAAGCAAACTCATTAGAGGGTTAGTGCATAACCACAAATTCACATATTCAGAGGTGACACAATCATTCTTAACACTTCTGGACATTGCACAAAGCTTCTGAAAGTTAATGGAACAAAGAAACTCATTCAACATAGCAAAAGCGGCAATGCGAAATAAAAGACAGAATCTGTCAAAAGCAGAACAGTCCGTAAAGATGCATCTGGAAGAGGCACTTAACTTGCTCAAATGGAAAAACTCAAAACTATTGAAAGTTTCGTACACATCTGAGGATCACGCTCGTGAATTTGCAGATTTTTTTCGATTTTTTTACAGAGACTTATGCAAGAATTCGTGACAGACAGAATGCTGTTTCTGCGCAGCGATCCCAAATATAGCATCAACTTTAACATAAAAACTTTACTTGGCACAAAAACATGATAAGGAGAGGTTGCTACAGTAGTAAACAACTTCCAAGACTCAACAATACAGTAAATAAAATAAAACTTGGGTTATCTCCCAAGGAGTGCTTTTCTTTAACGCCTTTCAGCTAGGCGCAGAAAGTGCAAATCAAGTAACATCAAGAGATGGAGCATCAACATTATTTTTTTTTTGCAAACACAACTTGTTGCAGAGGGTACTTTAGGTGCTCCATTATCTAAATTTTCTATGGTGGTGCTAGGGGTTTTAGCAATTTTAGGCCTATAATAATTCTTTTGTTTAGGCACCTTAGAGGCATACATGAATTTTTGCTCTTTACCCACATAAGCTTTCTCCTTATACTTGAGAGAAGAAAAGGTTGAACCCAAGGTTCCCATAGCTTTTTCAAGTTCATCAATCCTATTGGTTTGATTATCATGGACAACACAAGTTCCTAGGACACTAATTCTTTCATCAATTCCTCCTAAGGATTTATCAAGTTCATTAGTTTTATCAAGTAGCATTCCCAATTTAGTTTCAACACTTGGAAAATTTTTCTCTATGGTTTCCAATTTTTTCATAACATCCTCAAGAGAGATTTCAATTTTAACTTCATTAACAGGTGGTATTCCAACTAGACTCTCAATGATGCAACTAGCTTCTAAAGCAGGAGTACCTAGGAAATTACCTCCCGAAAGAGTATCAAGAACATACCTATTCCAACTAGATAAACCAACATAAAAGTTCCTAAGAAGGATAGTAGTGGAGTGTTTCTTAATGCACCTATGATGAGCATTACTAATTCTATACCAAGCATCTTTAAAACTTTCTCCACCTTGTTGCTTAAAAGAACGAACTTCAACTTCAGGATTACTCATTTTAGCAGCAATAAAGTAAACTAGGCAAATAAAGTAAAGACAAGTAACTAATTTTTTTGTGTTTTTGATATAGAGAACAAGACAGTAAATAAAGTAAAGCTAGCAACTAATTTTTTTGTGTTTTGTTTAAGTGCAGCAAACAAAGTAGTAAATAAAATAAAGCAAGACAAAAACAAAGTAAAGAGATTGGAAGTGGAGACTCCCCTTGCAGCGTGTCTTGATCTCCCCGGCAACGGCGCCAGAAAACGGTCTTGATGCGCGTAGATGTACACGTCCGTTGGGAACCCCAAGAGGAAGGTATGATGCGCATAGTGACAAGTTTTCCCTCAGAAAGAAACCAAGGTTATCGAACCAGTAGGAGCCAAGAAGCACGTGAAGGTTGTTGGTGGAGGAATGTAGTGCGGCGCAACACTAGTGAAACCGGCGCCAACGTGGAACCTGCACAACACAATCAAAGTACTTTGTCCCAACGTAACAGTGAGGTTGTCAATCTCACCGGCTTGCTGAAAACAAAGGATTAAGCGTATCGAGTGGAAGATGGTGTTTGTTTGCAAAGAACAGTAAAAAAGTAGAATGTATTCAGATGTAAAAGAATGGACCGGGGTCCACAGTTCACTAGAGGTGTCTCTCCAATAAGATAACTAACATGCTGGGTGAACAAATTACAGGCGAGTGATACGTCTCCAACGTATCTATAATTTCTTATGTTCCATGCTACTTTATTGATGATATCTACATGTTTTATGCATACTTTATGTCGTATTTATGCGTTTTCCGGAACTAACCTATTGACGAGATGCCGAAGAGCCAGTTCCTATTTTCTGCTGTTTTTGGTTTCAGAAATCCTAGTAAGGAAATATTCTCGGAATCGGACGAAATCAACACCGAAGATCTTAGAATCCCCTGGAGCTTCCAGAACACCCGAGAACCGTCGGAGAGGGGCCACAGGGGGCCCACACATGGTGGCGGCGCGGCCCAGGAGGGGGGCGCGCCCCCCGTGTCTGTGGCCCCAGACCCCCTCTGACCTTGCCCTTTCGCCTATATAAGGTCCTGACCTAAAACCCCGAGAAAAATAAGCCACGTACGCGAAACCTTCCAGAGCCGCCGCCATCGCGAAGCCAAGATCTGGGGGACAGGAGTCTCTGTTCCGGCACGCCGCCGGGACGGGGAAGTGCCCCGGAAGGCTTCTCCATCGACACCGCTGCCATCTACACCGCCATCTTCATCACCGCTGCTGCTCCCATGAGGAGGGAGTAGTTTTCCATCGAGGCTCGGGGCTGTACCGGTAGCTATGTGGTTCATCTCTCTCCTATGTACTTCAATACAATAATCTCATGAGCTGCCTTACATGATTGAGATTCATATGATGATGCTTGTAATCTAGATGTCATTATGCTAGTCAAGTGGGTTTTACTTATGTGATCTCCTGGAGACTCCTTGTCCCACGTGTGTAAAGGTGACAGTGTGTGCACCGTGTGGGTCTCTTAGGCTATATTTCACAGAATACTTATTCACTGTTATGAATGGCGTAGTGAAGTGCTTATTTATATCCCTTTATGATTGCAATGTGTTTTGTATCACTATTTATCTATGTGCTACTCATGTGATGTTATTAAAGTAGTCTATTCCTCCTGCATGATGTAATGGTGACAGTGTGTGCATTGTGTAGTTCTTGTCGTAGATTATGATCATAATCTCTTGTAGGTTATGGAGTTGATTATCGCTATGATAGTATTGATGTGATCTATGCCTCCTTCATAGTGTGATGGTGACAGTGTGCATGCTATGTTAGTACTTGGTTTATTTTGCAAAGATCTATTATACTCTAAGGTTACTTAAACATGAATATCGAATGTTGTGGAGCTTGTTAACTCCGGCATTGAGGGTTCGTGTAATCCTACACAATTAGTGGTGTTCATTATCAAACAAGAGTATATGTAGCACAAAGGAAAGAGAACTTATTTATTATGTGATCAATGTTGAGAGTGTCCACTAGTGAAAGTATGATCCCTAGGCCTTGTTTCCACCATAAAGAATTGCTTCCCACGCTAGCAAGTTATTTTCTCGCAGCTTGTTTACTGTTTTACTGCATCTTTACTTTCTGCAATATTACCACCATCTATACCACCTGTATTTCACTATCTCTTCGCCGAACTAGTGCACCTATACATCTGACAAGTGTATTTGGTGTGGGGGACACAAGAGACTTCTTGCTTTGTGGTTGCAGGGTGCTTGAGAGGGATATCTTTGACCTCTTCCTCCCTGAGTTCGATAAACCTTGGGTGATCCACTTAAGGGAAAACTTGCTGCTGTTCTACAAACCTCTGCTCTTGGAGGCCCAACACTGTCACAAGAATAGAAGTAGACATCAAGCTATTTTCTGCCGGTGGAAAGGTAAAAGGTACTCACACTCCGGATCTCGGCTACTAAGCTATTTTCCGGCCCGTTGTAAGTACTCGGCTATTTCCTTTAGATCCTGCAATTGCATCTTTTGGTTTCTTGTTTACACTAGTTAGGCATAATGGACAACAATGAGCTTCTTATTCTATTTCCTGAGTTAAGACATGGATTGTTTGATGCGAAAATTAAAAACCTATGGAATCTTATTTGCATGCTAGTAGCAATGATATTAGTATGAACGCTTTGAACACCATTGTTGTTAATGATATGGAAAATTCTAAGCTTGGGGAAGCTGGTTTTGATGAGCATGATATTTTTAGTCCCCCAAGCATTGAGGAGAAAATTTTCTTTGATGATACTTTGCCTCCTATTTATGATGATTACAATGATAGTGGTCTTTTGGTGCCGCCTACTATGGAGAGTAAATTTTATTATGATTATACTATGCCTCCTACACTTGATGAGAATAATAATGATAGCTACTTTGTTGAATTTGCTCCCACTACAACTAATAAAATTGATTATGCTTATGTGGAGAGTAATAATTTTATGCATGAGACTCATGATAAGAATGCTTTATGTGATAGTTATATTGTTGAGTTTGCTCATGATGCTACTGAAAGTTATTATGAGAGAGGAAAATATGGTTGTAGAAATTTTCATGTTACTAAAACACCTCTCTATGTGCTGAAATTTTTGAAGCTACACTTGTTTTGTCTTCCTATGCTTGCCACTATACTCTTCATGAACTTGTTTATTTACAAGATTCCTATGCATAGGAAGCATGTTAGACTTAAATGTGTTTTGAATTTGCCTCTTGATGCTCTCTTTTGCTTCAAATACTATTTCTTGCGAGTGCATCATTAAAACTGCTGAGCCCATCTTAATGGCTATAAAGAAAGAACTTCTTGGGAGATAACCCATGTGTTTATTTTACTACAGCAATTTTTGTTTTGTTGAGTCTTGGAAGTTTTTTACTACTGTAGCAACCTCTCCTTATCATGTTTTTGTGCCAAGTAAAGTCTCTATGGTAAAGTTGATGCTAGATTTGGATTGCTGCGCAGAAACAGCATTGCTGTCTGTCACGAATTTGAGCAGAAGTCTCTGTAAAAAAATCAAAAAAATCTGCAAATTTACGTGTGTGATCCTCGGATATGTACGCAACTTTCATTAGTTTTGAGTTTTTCCATTTGAGCAAGTTAAGTGCCCCTTTCAGGTTCGTCTTTACGGACTATTCTGTTTTTGACAGATTCTGCCTTTTATTTCGCATTGCCGCTTTTGTTAAGTTGAATGGGTTTCTTTGTTCCATTAACTTTCAGAAGTTTTGTGCAATGTCCAGAAGTGTTAAGAATGATTGTGTCACCTCTGAACATGTGAATTTTGATTATGCACTAACCCTCTAATGAGTTTGCTTGAAGTTTGGTGTGGCAGAAGTTTTCAAGGGTCAATAGAAGAGGGTGATATAATGTGATCGAGAAGAGTGAAAAGCCTAAGCTTGGGGATGCCCCCGTGGTTCATCCCTGCATATTTCAAGAAGACTCAAGCGTCTAAGCTTGGGGATGCCCAAGGCATCCCCTTTCATCGACAACTTCTGGTTTCTTCTAGTGGCATATTTTATTCATCACATCTTATGTACTTTACTTGGAGCGTCTGTGCTTTTATTTTCGTTATTTTCATTCTCTGAATAAGTTCATCCTTGTGTGGAGAGAGACACGCTCCGCTTTTTCATATGAACACTAGTGTTCTTCATTCATGCTTTTAATGTTCAAGGCGAAGGTTGAAACGCTTCGTTAATTGTTATATGGTTGGAAACAGAAAATGCTACATGTAGTAATTGGTAAAATGTCTTGGATAATGTGATACTTGGCAATTGTTGTGCTCATGTTTAAGCTCTTGCATCATATACTTTGCACCTATTAATGAAGAAATACATAGAGCTTGCTAAAATTTGGTTTGCATAATTGGTCTCTCTAAGGTCTAGATAATTTCTAGTAAAGAGTTTGAACAACAAGGAAGACGGTGTAGAGTCTTATAATGTTTACAATATGTCTTTTATGTGAGTTTTGCTGCACCGCTTCATACTTGTGTTTGTTTCAAATAACCTTGCTAGCCTAAGCCTTGTATCGAGAGGGAATACTTCTCATGCATCCAAAATCCTTGAGCCAACCACTATGCCATTTGTGTCCACCATACCTACCTACTACATGGTATTTCTCCGCCATTCCAAAGTAAATTGCTTGAGTGCTACCTTTAAAATTTCCATTCTTTACCTTTGCAATATATAGCTCATGGGACAAATAGCTTAAAAACTATTGTGGTGATGAATATGTAGTTATGTGTCTTAATTCTTATAAGTTGCTTGTTGAGCGGTAACCATGTTTCTGGGGACGCCATCAACTTTACCTTTGTTGGATATCATGTGAGATGCTATGCATGTTCATCTTGTCTGAAGTAAGTGCGATTTCATGATCAAATGGTTTGAGTATGCATATGTTAGAAAAGAACATTGGGCCGCTAACTAAAGCCATGTATCATGGTGGAAGTTTCAGTTTGGACATACAACCTCAATCTCTTATGAGAATAATAACTGTTGTTGAATGCTTAAGCATTAAAAGAGGAGTCCATTATCTGTTGTCTATGTTGTCCCGGTATGGATGTCTAAGTTGAGAATAATCAAAAGCGAAATCCAATGCATGCTTTATCCTTAGACACTTGTACAGGCGGCATAGAGGTACCCCTTTGTGACACTTGGTTGAAGCATATGTCATGCGATGATAATCCGTGTCTTCCGAGCTAAGTAGGACAAGGTGCGAGCACTATTAGTACTCTATGCATGAGACATGCAACTTGTAGGAAGTATTATGCATAGCACATATGAATTATTACTACCGTTGACAAAATTGTTTCTTGTTTTCAAAATCAAAGCTCTAGCACAAATATAGCAATCAATGCTTCCCTCTGCGAAGGGCCTTTCTTTTACTTTTATGTTGAGTCAGTTCACCTATCTCTCTCCACCTCAAAGAGCAAACACTTGTGTGAACTGTGCATTGATTCCTACATACTTGCATATTGCACTTGTTATATTACTTTACATTGACAATATCCATGAGATATACATGTTATAAGTTGAAAGCAACCGCTGAAACTTAATCTTCCTTTGTGTTGCTTCAATACCTCTACTTTGAATTATTGCTTTACGAGCTAACTCTTATGCAAGACTTATTGATGCTTGTCTTGAAAGTACTATTCATGAAAAGTCTTTGCTTTATGATTCATTTGTTTACTCATGTCATTACCATTGTTTTGATCGCTGCATTCATCTCATATGCTTACAATAGTATGATCAAGGTTATGATGGCATGTCACTTAAGAAATTATCATTGTTATCGTTTACCTACTCGAGGACGAGTAGGAACTAAGCTTGGGGATGCTGATACGTCTCCAACGTATCTATAATTTCTTATGTTCCATGCTACTTTATTGATGATATCTACATGTTTTATGCATACTTTATGTCGTATTTATGCATTTTCCGGAACTAACCTATTGACGAGATGCCGAAGTGCCAGTTCCTATTTTCTGCTGTTTTTGGTTTCAGAAATCCTAGTAAGGAAATATTCTCGGAATCGGACGAAATCAACACCGAAGATCTTAGAATCCCCGGGAGCTTCCAGAACACCGAGAACCGCCGAGAGGGGCCACAGGGGCCCACACATGGTGGCGGCGCTCCGTAAGGGGGCGCGCGCCAGTGCTGAGTGGCCCTGCACCCTCCGACCTTGCCCTTTCGCCTATAAGGTCCCTGACCTAAAACCCGAGAAAAATAAGCCACGGTACGAAACCTTCCAGAGCCGCCGCCATCGCAAGCCAAGATCTGGGGGACAGAGTCTCTGTTCCGGCACGCCGCTGGGACGGGGAAGTGCCCCGGAAGGCTTCTCCATCGACACCACTGCCATCACACCGCCATCTTCATCACCGCTGCTGCTCCCATGAGGAGGAGTAGTTCTCCATCGAGGCTCGGGGCTGTACCGGTAGCTATGTGGTTTATCTCTCTCCTATGTACTTCAATACAATAATCTCATGAGCTGCCTTACATGATTGAGATTCATATGATGATGCTTGTAATCTAGATGTCATTATGCTAGTCAAGTGGGTTTTACTTATGTGATCTCCGGAGACTCCTTGTCCCACGTGTGTAAAGGTGACAGTGTGTGCACCGTGTGGGTCTCTTAGGCTATATTTCACAGAATACTTATTCACTGTTATGAATGGCGTAGTGAAGTGCTTATTTATATCCCTTTATGATTGCAATGTGTTTTGTATCACTATTTATCTATGTGCTACTCATGTGATGTTATTAAAGTAGTCTATTCCTCCTGCATGATGTAATGGTGACAGTGTGTGCATTGTGTAGTTCTTGTCGTAGATTATGATCATAATCTCTTGTAGGTTATGGAGTTGATTATCGCTATGATAGTATTGATGTGATCTATGCCTCCTTCATAGTGTGATGGTGACAGTGTGCATGCTATGTTAGTACTTGGTTTATTTTGCAAAGATCTATTATACTCTAAGGTTACTTAAACATGAATATCGAATGTTGTGGAGCTTGTTAACTCCGGCATTGAGGGTTCGTGTAATCCTACACAATTAGTGGTGTTCATTATCAAACAAGAGTATATGTAGCACAAAGGAAAGAGAACTTATTTATTATGTGATCAATGTTGAGAGTGTCCACTAGTGAAAGTATGATCCCTAGGCCTTGTTTCCGCCATAAAGAAATTGCTTCCCACGCTAGCAAGTTATTTTCTGTTGTTTACTGTTTTACTGCATCTTTACTTTCTGCAATATTACCACCATCTATACCACCTGTATTTCACTATCTCTTCGCCGAACTAGTGCACCTATACATATGACAAGTGTATTTGGTGTGTTGGGGACACAAGAGACTTCTTGCTTTGTGGTTGCAGGGTTGCTTGAGAGGGATATCTTTGACCTCTTCCTCCCTGAGTTCGATAAACCTTGGGTGATCCACTTAAGGGAAAACTTGCTGCTGTTCTACAAACCTCTGCTCTTGGAGGCCCAACAACTACAAGAATAGAAGCAACAAATTACAGGCGAGCAATTGACAAATAAAGATTCAATACATATCAACGATGATTACTATGTGATTTAATCAGGGCATTACGACAAAGTACATAGACCGCTATCCAGCATGCATCTATGCCTAAATAATCCACCTTCAGGTTATCATCCGAACCCCTTCCGGTATTAAGTTGCGAACAACAGATAATTGCATTAAGTATGGCGCGTAATGTAATCAACACAAATATCCTTAGACAAAGCATCAATGTTTTATCCCTAGTAGCAACAGCACATCCACAACCTTAGAACTTTCTGTCACTGTCCCAGATTCAATGGAGGCATGAACCCACTATCGAGCATAAATACTCCCTCTTGGAGTTACAAGTATCAACTTGGCCAGAGCCTACTAGCAGCAAGCATGCAAGAACATAAACACATATGATAGATTGATAATCAACTTAACATAATATTCTATATTCATCGGATCTCAAACACAACATGTAGCATTACAAATAGATGATCTTGATCATAGGCAGCTCACAAGATCTATAACAATGAAAGCACAAGCGGAGAAGACAACCATCTAGCTACTGCATGGACCCATAGTCCAAGGATGAACTACTCACGCATCAATCCGGAGGCGGGCATGATGATGTAGAGGTCCGGTGATGATTCCCTCTCGGACAGGGGTGCCGAGGTCTCTCCTCAGAGATGGGATTCGCGACGGCATGCTCTGGAAGGTTTTCCGTACGTGGCTCTCGGTAGGGGGGTTCGGCGACAGCTTAAGTAGGCGGAAGGGTAGGTCAGGCGACAGGCCCACACACATGGGCGCGGCCAGGGCTGGCCGCGCCTGGTGTGTGGCCCCTCGTGGCCCCACTTTGTCTCTTTTCGTCTTCAAGCTTCGTGCAAAAATAAATTTCGGCAATTAAGAATATTTCCTTACTAGATTTCTGAAACCAAAAACAGCAGAAAACAGACCACTTCGGCATCTTGTTAATAGGTTAGTGCCGGAAAATGTATAATAATGTTGTAAAGTATGTATAAAACATTCAAGTATTGTAATAAAAGTAGCATGGAACATAAGAAATTATAGATACGTTTGAGACGTATCAAGCATCCCCAAGCTTAGTTCCTACTCGTCCTCGAGTAGGTAAACGATAACACAAATAATTTCTGAAGTGACATGCTACCAACATAATCTTGATCAACATTATTGTAAAGCATATGAGATGAATGGAGTGATCTGAACAAAAGATTGCTAACAAAGATAATGACTAAGCAAATGAATCATATAGCAAAACTTTTCATGAATAGTACTTTCAAGACAAGTATCAACAAGACTTGCATAAAAGCTAACTCATAAGCAATAAATTCAAAGTAGAATGCATTGAAGCAACACAAAGGATGATTAAGTTTCAGCAATTGCTTTCAACTTGTAACATGTATATCTCATGGATATTTGTCAACATAGAGTAATATAACAGGTGCAATAAGTAAACATGTAAGAATCAATGTGTGCATTGATTCTTACATGTTTACTTATTGCACCTGTTATATTACTCTATGTTGACAAATATCCATGAGATATACATGTTACAAGTTGAAAGCAATAGCTGAAACTTAATCATCCTTTGTGTTGCTTCAATTCATTCTACTTTGAATTTATTGCTTATGAGTTAGCTCTTATGCAAGTCTTATTGATACTTGTCTTGAAAGTACTATTCATGAAATTTTGCTATATGATTCATTTGCTTAGTCATTATCTTTGTTAGTAATCTTTTGTTCAGATCACTCCATTCATCTCATATGCTTTACAATAATTTTGATCAAGATTATGTTGGTAGCATGTCACTTCAGAAATTCTTTGTGTTATCGTTTACCTACTCGAGGACGAGTAGGAACTAAGCTTGGGGATGCTTGATACGTCTCAAACGTATCTATAATTTCTTATGTTCCATGCTACTTTATTACAATATTTGATGTTTTATACATACTTTACATCATTATTATACATTTTCGGCTAACCTATTAACAAGATGCCGAAGTGCCGCTGTTTTCTGCTGTTTTTGGTTTCAGAAATCCTAGTAAGGAAATATTATCAATTGGACGAAATCAACGCCCGGGCCTATTTTTACACGAAGCTTCAGAAAGCCGAGGGAGAATGGGGGGGGCCACGAGGCGCCAACACAACAGGTGACGCGGCACAGGCCTGGCCGCGGCCCCTGGTGTGTTGGGCCCTCGTCCGCCACTTGACCTACCCTTCCGCCTACAAATAGCCTTCGTCGCGAAACCCCCTGTACCGATAGCCACGATACGGAAAACCTTCCAGCGCCGCCGCGAATCCCATCTCGGGGATTCGGAGATCGCCCGGCACCCTGCCCGAGAGGGGAATCATCACCGGAGGGGCTCTACATCATCATGCCCGCCTCCGGATTGATGCGTGAGTAGTTCATCCTTGACTATGGGTCAGCAGCTAGATGGTTGTCTTCTCGCTTGTGCTATCATTGTTTAGATCTTGTGAGCTGCCTAACATGATCAAGATCATCTATTTGTAATGCTACATGTTGTGTTTGGCGGGATCCGATGAATATAGAATACTATGTTAAGTTGATTATCAATCTATCATATATGTGTTGTTTATGTTCTTGCATGCTCTCCGTTGCTAGTAGAGTCTTGATGCGCGTAGATGTACACGTCCGTTGGGAACCCCAAGAGGAAGGTATGATGCGCACATGGCAAGTTTTCCCTCAGAAAGAAACCAAGGTTTAATCGGACCAGTAGGAGCCAAGAAGCACGTTGAAGGTTGATGGTGGCGAAATGTGATGCGGCGCAACACCAGGGATTCCGGCGCCAACGTGGAACCTGCACAACACAACCCAAGTACTTTGCCCCAACGAAACAGTGAGGTTGTCAATCTCACCGGCTTGCTGTAACAAAGGATTAACCGTATTGTGTGGAAGATGATTGTTTGCAAGAAAACAGTAAAATTGTATGCAATGTATGGTCCACAGTTCACTAGAGGTGTCTCTCCCATAAGATAAAGCATGTTGGGTGAACAAATTACAGTCGGGCAATTGACAAATAGAGAAGGGCATAACAATGCATATACATGATATGATAAATATAGTGAGATTTAATCCGGGCATTACAACAAAGTACATAGACCGCCATCCAACTGCATCTATGCCTAAAAAGTCCACCTTCAGGTTATCATCCGAACCCCATTCGGTATTAAGTTGCAAAGCAACAGACAATTGCATTAAGTATGGTGCGTAATGTAATCGACAACTACATCCTTAGACATAGAATCAATGTTTTATCCCTAGTGCAACAGCACAACACAACCTTAGAACCTACTGTCACGATCCCAGTGTCAATGAAGGCATGAACCCACTATCGAGCATAAATACCCCCTCTTGGAGTTAAGAGCAAAAACTTGGCCAGAGCCTCTACTAATAACGGAGAGCATGCAAGATCATAAACAACACATAAACAATAGATTGATAATCACCATAACATAGTATTCTCTATCCATCGGATCCCGACAAACACAACATATAGTATTACAGATAGATGATCTTGATCATGTTAGGCAGCTCACAAGATCCAACAATGAAGCACAATTAGGAGAAGAACACCTAAGCTACTGCTATGGACCCATAGTCCAGGGGTGAACTACTCACTCATCACTCCGAGGCGATCATGGCGATGAAGAGTCCTCCGGAGATGAATCCCCTCTCCGGCAGGTGCGGAGGCGATCTCCTGAATCCCCCGAGATGGGATTCGCGGCGGCGCCTCTGGAAGGTTTTCCGTATCGTGGCTCTCGGGGGTTTTCGACGGAGGCTATAAGTAGGCGAAAGGGCAGGTCAAGAGGCGGCACAGGGGCGGCGCGGCCAGGCCTGGGGCCGCGCCGCCCATCCCCTGGCACCTCGTGGCCCACTTCGACTCTCCTTCGGTCTTCTGGAAGCTCCGTGCAAAAATAGGACCCTGGGCGGTGATTTCGTCCAATTCCGAGAATATTTCCTTACTAGGATTTCTGAAACCAAAAACAACAGAAAACAACAACTGGCTCTTCGGCATCTTGTTAATAGGTTAGTTCCAGAAAATGCATAAATAAGACATATAATGTGCATAAAACATGTAGGTATCATCAATAAAGTAGCATGGATCATAAGAAATTATCGATACGTTGGAGACGTATCAGCATCCCCAAAGTTCTGCTCGTCCCGAGCAGGTAAAACGATAACAAAGATAATTTCTGAAGTGACATGCCATCATAATCTTGATCATACTATTTGTAAACATATGTAATGAATGCAGCGATCAAAACAATGGTAATGACATGAGTAAACAAGTGAATCATAAAGCAAAGACTTTTCATGAATAGTACTTCAAGACAAGCATCAATAAGTCTTGCATAAGAGTTAACTCATAAAGCAATAAATCAAAGTAAAGGTGTTGAAGCAACACAAAGGAAGATTAAGTTTCAGTGGTTGCTTTCAACTTATAACATGTATATCTCATGGATATTGTCAACATAAAGTAGTATAACAAGTGCAATATGTATGTAGGAATCAATACACAGTTCACACAAGTGTTTGCTCTTTGAGGTGGAGGGAGATAGGTAAACTGACTCAACAATAAAAGTAAAAGAATGGTCCTTCAAAGAGGAAAGCATCGATTGCTGTATTTGTGCTAGAGCTTTTATTTTGAAAACATGAAACAATTTTGTCAACGGTAGTAATAAAGCATATGAGTTATGTAAATTATATCTTACAAGTTGCAAGCCTCATGCATAGTATACTAATAGTGCCCGCACCTCGTCCTACTTAGCTTGGACTACCGGATCTTTGCATGCCATGTTTCAACCAAGTGTCACAAAGGGGTACCTCCATGCCGCCTGTACAAAGGTCTAAGGAGAATGCTCGCATTTTGGATTTCTCGCTTTTGATTATTCTCAACTTAGACATCCATACCGGGACAACATGGACAACAGATAATGGACTCCTCTTAAATGCATAAGCATGTAGCAACAATTATTATTCTCATATGAGATTGAGGATATATGTCCAAAACTGAAACTTCAACCATGATTCATGGCTTTAGTTAGCGGCCCAATGTTCTTCTCTAACAATTTTGCATGCTCCAACCACTAAGGTGATAGATCCTTCAGACAAGACGGACATGCATAGCAACTCACATGATATTCAACAATAGTTGATGGCGTTCCCCAGCATGGTTATCGCACAACAAGCAACTTAATAAAAGATAAAGTGCATAAGTACATATTCAATACTACGATAGTTTTTAAGGCTATTTTGTCCCATGAGCTATATATTGCAAAGGTAAATGATGGAATTTTAAAGGTAGCACTCAAGCAATTTACTTTGGAATGGCGGAGAAATACCATGTAGTAGGTAGGTATGGTGAACACAAATGGCATAGTGGTTGGCTCAAGGATTTTGGATGCATGAGAAGTATTCCCTCTCGATACAAGGTTTAGGCTAGCAAGGTTATTTGAAGCAAACTCAAGGATGAACCGTGCAGCAAAACTCACATAAAAGACATATTGTAAACATTATAAGACTCTACACCGTCTTCCTTGTTGTTCAAAACTCAATACTAGATATTATCTAGACCTTAGAGAGACCAAATATGCAAATCAAATTTTAGCAAGCTCTATGTATTTCTTCATTAATGGGTGCAAAGCATATGATGCAAGAGCTTAAACATGAGCACAACAATTACCAAGTATCACATTATCCAAGACATTTTAGAATTACTACATGTAGCATTTTCCAATTCCAACCATATAACAATTTAACGAAGAAGAAACTTCGCCTTGAACATTATGAGTAAAGCCTAAGGACATATTTGTCCATATGCAACAGCGGAGCGTGTCTCTCTCCCACAAAGTGAATGCTAGGATCCATTTTATTCAAACAAAAACAAAAACAAAAACAAACCGACGCTCATGTAAAGAACACAAGATGTGATTGAATAAAAATATAGTTTCAGGGGAGGAACCTGATGATGTTGTCGATGAAGAAGGGGATGCCTTGGGCATCCCCAAGCTTAGACGCTTGAGTCTTCTTAAAATATGCAGGGATGAACCACGGGGGCATCCCCAAGCTTAGAGCTTTCACTCCTCTTGATCATAGTATATCATACTCCTCTCTTGACCCTTGAAAACTTCCTTCACACCAAACTTCAAGCAAACTCATTAGAGGGTTAGTGCATAATTAATAATTCACACATTCAGAGGTGACACAAACATTCTTTTCACTTCTGGACATTGCATAAAGCTACTGTACATTAATGGATCAAAGAAATTCATCCAACATAGCAAAAGAGGCAATGCGAAATAAAAGGCAGAATCTGTCAAAAACAGAACAGTTCGTAAAGACGAATTTTAAATTGGCACCAGACTTGCTCAAATGTAAAAACTCAAAACTAATGAAAGTTGCGTACATATCTGAGGATCACGCTCGTAAATTGGCAGATTTTTTCGAATTTTCTACAGAGACTTGTGCCCAGATTCGTGACAGACAGCAATGCTGTTTCTGCGCAGCGATCCCAAATATAACATCAACTTTAACATAGAAACTTTACTTGGCACAAAAACATGATAAGGAGAGGTTTCTACAGTAGTAAACAACTTCCAAGACTCAACAAAACAAAAAATTGCTGTAGTAAAAACATGGGTTGTCTCCCATAAGCGCTTTTCTTTAACGCCTTTCAGCTAGGCGCAGAAAGTGCAAATCAAGTAACATCGAGAGTAGAAGCATCAACATCATAACTTGTTCTAATAATAGAATCAAAAGGCAACTTCATTCTCTTTCTAGGGAAGTGTTCCATACCTTTCTTGAGAGGAAATTGATATTTAATATTACCTTCCCTCATATCAATAACAGCACCAACGGTTCGAAGAAAAGGTCTTCCCAACACAATAGGACAAGATGCATTGCATTCAATATCCAAAACAACAAAATCAACGGGGACAAGGTTATTGTTAACCATAATGCGCACATTATCAATCCTCCCCAAAGGTTTCTTTTTAACATTATCGGCAAGATTAACATCCAAATAACAATTCTTCAATGGTGGCAAGTCAAGCATATCATAAATCTTTTTAAGCATAACAGAAATACTTGCACCAAGATCACATAGAGCATTACATTCAAAGTCATTGAATTTCATTTTAATGATGGGCTCCCAACCATCTTCTAACTTTCTAGGAATAGAAGTTTCAAGTTTTAGTTTCTCTTCTCTAGCTTTTATGAGAGCATTTGTAATATGTTTTGTAAAGGCTAAATTTATAGCACTAGCATTAGGATTTTAGCAAGTTTTTGTAAGAACTTTATAACTTCAGAGATGTGGCAATCATAAAAATCTAAATCATTATGAGCTACAGCAATGGGATCATTGTTCCCAAGGTTGGAAAAAATTTCAGCAGTTTTATCACAAGCAGTTTCAGCAGTTTTAGCAATTTCAGGCAGTTTTGTTCGCTTTGCACTAGGAGTAGAAACATTGCCAACACCAATTATTTTACCATTGATAGTAGGAGGTGCAGCAACATGTGAATCATTATCATTACTAATGGTGGTAATAGTCCAAACTTTAGCTACATTATTCTCTTTAGCTAGTTTTTCATTTTCTTCTCTATCCCACCTAGCACGCAATTCAGCCATTAATCTTATATTCTCATTAATTCTAACTTGGATGGCATTTGCTGTAGTAGTAATCTTATTATCAATATCATTATTAGACATAACTTTCAATTTTAAAAGATTAACATCAGAGGCAAGTCTATCAACTCTAGAAGCAATAATATCAATTTTATCAAGCTTTTCCTCAACAGATTTGTTAAAACAGGTTTGTGTACTAATAAATTCTTTAAGCATAGCTTCAAGACCAGAGGGTACACTCCTATTATTATTGTAAGAATTCCCATAAGAATTACCATAACCATTACCATTAGCAGAAGGATATGGCCTATAGTTATTACCAGAGTTGTTCCTATAAGCATTGTTGTTGAAATTATTATTTTTAATGAAATTCACATCAACATTTTCTTCTTGAGCAACCAATGAAGCTAAAGGAACATTATTTGGATCAACATTAGATCTACCATTCACAAGCATAGACATAATCACATCAATCTTATCACTCAAGGAAGAGGTTTCTTCAACAGAATTTACCTTCTTACCTTGTGGAGCTCTTTCCGTGTGCCATTCAGAGTAATTTATCATCATATCATCAAGAAGTTTTGTAGCCGCCCCCAAGTGATGGACATAAAGGTACCTCCAGCAGCTGAATCCAATAAATTCCGCGAAGAAAAATTTAGTCCTGCATAGAAGGTTTGGATGATCATCCAAGTAGTCAGTCCATGGGTTGGGCAATTCTTTACCAAAGTTTTCATTCTCTCCCATGCTTGAGCAACATGTTCAGTATCTAATTGCTTAAAATTCATTATGCTACTTCTCAAAGATATAATTTTAGCGGGAGGATAATATCTACCAATAAAAGCATCCTTACATTTAGTCCATGAATCAATACTATTCTTAGGTAAAGATAGCAACCAATCTTTAGCTCTTCCTCTTAATGAGAAAGGAAACACTTTCAATTTAATAATATCACCATCTACATCCTTATACTTTTGCATTTCACAAAGTTCAACAAAATTATTGAGATGGGCAGCAGCATCATCAGAACTAACACCAGAAAATTGATCTCTCATAACCAGGTTCAGTAAAGCAGGTTTAATTTCAAAGAATTCTGTTGTAGTAGCGGGTGGAGCAATAGGTGTGCATAGGAAATCATTATTATTTGCGTTTGTGAAGTCACACAACTTAGTATTTTCAGGGGTATTCATTTTAGCAACAGTAAATAAAGCAAACTAGATAAAGTAAATGCAAGTAACTAATTTTTTGTGTGTTTTTGATATAGAGAGCAAGACAGTAAATAAAGTAAAACTAGTGATGTCTACGGGTGCTTCTATTCTTGTAGACAGTGTTGGGCCTCCAAGAGCATAGGTTTGTAGAACAGCAGCAAGTTTCCCTTAAGTGGATTACCCAAGGTTTATCGAACTCGGGAGGAAGAGGTCAAAGATATCCCTCTCATGCAACCCGCAACCACAAAGCAAGAAGTCTCTTGTGTCCCCAACACACCTAATAGGTGTACTAGTTCGGCGAAGAGATAGTGAAATACAAGTGGTATGAATGAATATGAGCAATAGTAGTACGGCGCCAGAAAATAGCTCGCCGGCGTGCGTTGATGGTAGTAATATTGTAGGAAGTAAACAAGCAGTAGTAACGCAGCAGTAGTAACGCAGTAAAACAGTAAACAAGCAGCGATAGCGTATTTAGGAACAAGGCCTAGGGAATAGACTTTCACTAGTGGACACTCTCAACATTGATCACATAACAGAATAGATAGATGCATACTCTACACTCTTGTTGGATGATGAACACATTGCGTAGGATTACACGAACCCTCAATGCCGGAGTTAACAAGCTCCACAATAATGCTCATATTTTAGTAACCTTTAGTGTAAGATAGATCAAAAGACTAAACCAAGTACTAGCATAGCATGCACACTGTCACCTTCATGCATATGTAGGAGGAATAGATCACATCAATATTATCATAGCAATAGTTAACTTCGCAATCTACAAGAGATCATGATCATAGCATAAACCAAGTACTAACACGGTGCACACACTGTCACCTTTACACACGTGCAGGAGGAATAGAACTACTTTAATAACTTTGCTAGAGTAGCACATAGATAGTAGTGATACAAACTCATATGAATCTCAATCATGTAAGGCAGCTCATGAGATTATTGTATTGAAGTACATAGGAGAGAGATGAACCACATAGCTACCGGTACAGCCCGAGCCTCAATGGAGAACTACTCCCTCCTCATGGGAGCAGCAGCGATGAAGATGGCGGTGGAGATGGCAGCGGTGTCGATGGAGAAGCCTTCGGGGGCACTTCCCCGTCCTGCAGGGTGCCAACAGAGACTCCTGTCCCCGATCTTGGCTTCGCGATGGCGGCGGCTCTGGGAAGGTTTCGCGTACCGTGGCTTCCTCCGTCGGGGTTTTTAGGTCAGGACCTTTAAATAGGCGAAAGGGGAGCCTCGGAGGGGCACCAGGGTGCCCTCACCACCAGTGGCGCGGCCAGCCCTGGCCCGCGCCCAAGTGTGGTGTGGGGCCTCCTGGCCCATCTCTGGCCCCTCTTCGGTGATCTGAAGCTTCCGGGAAAAATAGGAACCTGGGCGGTGATTTCGTCCGATTCCGAGAATATTTCGTTAGGATTTCTGAAACCAAAAACAGCAGAAAACAGAACTGGCACTTCGGCATCTTGTTAATAGGTTAGTTCCAGAAAATGCATAAATATGACATATAATGTGCATAAAACATGTAGGTATCATCAATAAAGTAGCATGGAACATAAGAAATTATCGATATGTTGGAGACGTATCAGCATCCCCAAGCTTAGTTCTGCTCGTCCCGAGCAGGTAAAACGATAACAAAGATAATTTCTGAAGTGACATGCCATCATAATCTTGATCATACTATTTGTAAACATATGTAATGAATGCAGCGATCAAAACAAAGGTAATGACATGAGTAAACAAGTGAATCATATAGCAAAGACTTTTCATGAATAGTACTTCAAGACAAGCATCAATAAGTCTTGCATAAGAGTTAACTCATAAAGCAATAAATCAAAGTAAAGGTATTGAAGCAACACAAAGGAAGATTAAGTTTCAGCGGTTGCTTTCAACTTATAACATGTATATCTCATGGATATTGTCAACATAAAGTAATATAACAAGTGCAATATGCAAGTATGTAGGAATCAATGCACATTCACACAAGTGTTTGCTTCTTAAGGTGGAGGGAGATAGGTAAACTGACTCAACAATAAAAGTAAAAGAATGGTCCTTCAAAGAGGAAAGCATCGATTGTTGTATTTGTGCTAGAGCTTTTATTTTGAAAACATGAAACAATTTTGTCAACGGTAGTAATAAAGCATATGAGTTATGTAAATTATATCTTACAAGTTGCAAGCCTCATGCATAGTATACTAATAGTGCCCGCACCTTCCTACTTAGCTTGGACTACCGGATCTTTGCATGCCATGTTTCAACCAAGTGTCACAAAGGGGTACCTCCATGCCGCCTGTACAAAGGTCTAAGGAGAATGCTCGCATTTTGGATTTCTCGCTTTTGATTATTCTCAACTTAGACATCCATACCGGGACAACATGGACAACAGATAATGGACTCCTCTTAAATGCATAAGCATGTAGCAACAATTATTATTCTCATATGAGATTGAGGATATATGTCCAAAACTGAAACTTCAACCATGATTCATGGCTTTAGTTAGCGGCCCAATGTTCTTCTCTAACAATTTGCATGCTCCAATCATTAAGGTGATAGATCCTTCAGACAAGACGGACATGCATAGCAACTCACATGATATTCAACAAAGAATAGTTGATGGCGTTCCCCAGAAGCATGGTTATCGCACAACAAGCAACTTAATAAAAGATAAAGTGCATAAGTACATATTCAATACTACGATAGTTTTTAAGGCTATTTTGTCCCATGAGCTATATATTGCAAAGGTGAATGATGGAATTTTAAAGGTAGCACTCAAGCAATTTACTTTGGAATGGCGGAGAAATACCATGTAGTAGGTAGGTATGGTGGACACAAATGGCATAGTGGTTGGCTCAAGGATTTTGGATGCATGAGAAGTATTCCCTCTCGATACAAGGTTTAGGCTAGCAAGGTTATTTGAAACAAACACAAGGATGAACCGGTGCAGCAAAACTCACATAAAAGACATATTGTAAACATTATAAGACTTTACACCGTCTTCCTTGTTGTTCAACCCAATACTAGAAATTATCTAGACTTTAGAGAGACCAAATATGCAAACCAAATTTTAGCAAGCTCTATGTATTTCTTCATTAATAGGTGCAAAGTATATGATGCAAGAGCTTAAACATGAGCACAACAATTGCCAAGTATCACATTATCCAAGACATTTTACCAATTACTACATGTAGCATTTTCCAATTCCAACCATATAACAATTTAACGAAGAGGAAACTTCGCCATGAATATTATGAGCTAAGAACACATGTGTTCATACGAACCAGCGGAGCGTGTCTCTCTCCCACACAAGGATGAACTTATTCAAACAAAAAAAAACACACACACACACAGACGCTCCAAGTAAAGTACATAAGATGTGACCGAATAAAAATATAGTTTCAAGAGAAGGAACCTGATACTTTGTCGATGAAGAAGGGGATGCCTTGGCATCCCCAAGCTTAGACGCTTGAGTCTTCTTAAAATATGCAGGGATGAACCACGGGGGCATCCCCAAGCTTAGAGCTTTCACTCCTCTTGATCATAGTATATCATACTCCTCTCTTGACCCTTGAAAACTTCCTTCACACCAAACTTCAAGCAAACTCATTAGAGGGTTAGTGCATAATCAAAAATTCACATGTTCAGAGGTGACACAATCATTCTTAACATTTCTGGACATTGCACAAAACTTCTGAAAGTTAATGGAACAAAGAAACTCATTCAACTTAACAAAAGCGGCAATGCGAAATAAAAGGCAGAATCTGTCAAAAACAGAACAGTCCGTAAAGACGAATTTAAAGATGGCACCAGACTTGCTCAAATGGAAAAACTCAAAATTAATGAAAGTTGCGTACATATCTGAGGATCACGCTCGTAAATTGGCGGATTTTTTCGAATTTTCTACAGAGACTTGTGCCAGAATTCGTGACAGACAGCAATGCTGTTTCTGCGCAGCGATCCCAAATATAACATCAACTTTAACATAGAAACTTTACTTGGCACAACAATGCAACAAAACTAAGATAAGGAGAGGTTGCTACAGTAGTAAACAACTTCCAAGACACAAATATAAAACAAAGTACTGTAGCAAAATAAACACATGGGTTATCTCCCAAGAAGTTCTTTCTTTATAGCCATTAAGATGGGCTCAGCAGTTTTAATGATGCACTCGCAAGAAATAGTATTTAAAGCAAAAGAGAGCATCAAGAGGCAAATTCAAAAACACATTTAAGTCTAACATGCTTCTTATGCATAGGAATCTTGTAAATAAACAAGTTCATGAAGAGCAAAGTAACAAGCATAGGAAGATAAAACAAGTGTAGCTTCAAAAATTTCAGCACATAGAGAGGTGTTTTAGTAACATGAAAATTTTTACAACCATATTTTCCTCTCTCATAATAACTTTCAGTAGCAACATGAGCAAACTCAACAATATAACTATCACATAAAGCATTCCTATCATGAGTCTCGTGCATAAAATAATTACTACTCCCAACATAAGCATAGTCATTCTTATTAATTGTAGTGGGAGCAAATTCAACAAAGTAGCTATCAAATATAGGAGGTATATTGTAATCATAATCAAATTTATCCTCCATAACAGGTGGTAACAAAAGACTACTATCATTATAATCATCATAAATAGGAGGCAAAGTATCATCAAAGTAAATTTTCTCCTCAATGCTTGGGGGACTAAAAATATCATGCTCATCAAAGCCAGCTTCCCCAAGCTTAGAATTTTCCATAGCATTAGCAACAATAGTGTTCAAAGCATTTATATTAATATGTTCCATGGGTTTTTTAATTTTCGCATCAAACCATCCATGTCTTAAATCAGGAAATAGAATAAAAAGGTCATTGTTGTCCATTATGCCTCACTAGTGTAAACAAGAAACCAAATGTCGCAATTGCAGAGTCTAAAGGAAATAGCTTCGAGCACACACACAATGGCGCCAGAAAAGTACTACCTGGAACCGAAGTATGAGTGCCTTTTACCTTTCCTCCCCGGCAACGGCGCCAAAAGTGCTTGATGTCTACGGGTGCTTCTATTCTTGTAGACAGTGTTGGGCCTCCAAGAGCAGAGGTTTGTAGAACAGCAGCAAGTTTCCCTTAAGTGGATTACCCAAGGTTTATCGAACTCAGGGAGGAAGAGGTCAAAGATATCCCTCTCATGCAACCCTGCAACCACAAAGCAAGAAGTCTCTTGTGTCCCCAACACACCTAATAGGTGTACTAGTTCGGCGAAGAGATAGTGAAATACAAGTGGTATGAATGAATATGAGCAGTAGTACGGCGCCAGAAAATAGCTTACTGGCGTGCAGTTGATGGTAGTAATATTGTAGGAAGTAAACAAAGAGTAACGCAGCAGTAGTAACCAGTAAAACAGTAAACAAGCAGCGATAGCAGTATTTAGGAATAAGGCCTAGGGAATAGACTTTCACTAGTGGACACTCTCAACATTGATCACATAACAGAATAGATAGATGCATACTCTACACTCTTGTTGGATGATGAACACATTGCGTAGGATTACACGAACCCTCAATGCCGGAGTTAACAAGCTCCACAATAATGCTCATATTTTAGTAACCTTTAGTGTAAGATAGATCAAAAGACTAAACCAAGTACTAGCATAGCATGCACCCACCTTCATGCATATGTAGGAGGAATAGATCACATCAATATTATCATAGCAATAGTTAACTTCACAATCTACAAGAGATCATGATCATAGCATAAACCAAGTACTAACACGGTGCACACACTGTCACCTTTACACACGTGCAGGAGGAATAGAACTACTTTAATAACTTTGCTAGAGTAGCACATAGATAGTAGTGATACAAACTCATATGAATCTCAATCATGTAAGGCAGCTCATTAGATTATTGTATTGAAGTACATAGGAGAGAGATGAACCACATAGCTACCGGTACAGCCCCGAGCCTCAATGGAGAACTACTCCCTCCTCATGGGAGCAGCAGCGGTGATGAAGATGGCGGTGGAGATGGCAGCGGTGTCGATGGAGAAGCCTTCCGGGGCACTTCCCCGTCCGGCGGGTGCCGGAAAAGAGACTCCTGTCCCCCAGATCTTGGCTTCGCGATGGCGGCGGCTCTGGGTTTCACGTACCGTGGCTTCCTCCGTCGGGGTTTTTAGGTCAGGACCTTTAAATAGGCGAAGGGGAGCCTCGGAGGGGCACCAGGGTGCCCTCACCACCAGGTGGCGCGGCCAGGCCCTGGCCCGCGCCCAAGTGTGGTGTGGGGCCCCCTGGCCCATCTCTGGCCCCTCTTCGGTGATCTGGAAGCTTCCGGGAAAAATAGGAACCTGGGCGGTGATTTCGTCCGATTCCGAGAATATTTCGTTACTAGGATTTCTGAAACCAAAAACAGCAGAAAACAGGAACTGCACTTCGGCATCTTGTTAATAGGTTAGTTCCAGAAAATGCATAAATATGACATATAATGTGCATAAAACATGTAGGTATCATCAATCAAGTAGCATGGAACATAAGAAATTATCGATACGTTGGAGACGTATCAACTAGCACCTAATTTTTTTGTGTTTTGTTTAGGTGCAGCAAACAAAGTAGTAAATAAAATAAAGCAAGACAAAAACAAAGTAAAGAGATTGAGAAGTGGAGACTCCCCTTGCAGCGTGTCTTGATCTCCCCGGCAACGGCGCCAGAAAAAGTGCTTGATGCGCGTAGATGTACACGTCCGTTGGGAACCCCAAGAGGAAGGTATGATGCGCACAGCGGCAAGTTTTCCCTCAGAAAGAAACCAAGGTTTAATCGACCAGTAGGAGCCAAGAAGCACGTTGAAGGTTGATGGTGGCGAAATGTGATGCGGCGCAACAGGGATTCCGGCGCCAACGTGGAACCTGCACAACACAACCCAAGTACTTTGCCCCAACGAAACAGTGAGGTTGTCAATCTCACCGCCTTGCTGTAACAAAGGATTAACCGTATTGTGTGGAAGATGATTGTTTGCAAGAAAACAGTAAAACAAGTATTGCAGTAGATTGTATGCGATGTAAAGAATAGGACCGGGTCCACAGTTCACTAGAGGTGTCTCTCCCATAAGATAAAGCATGTTGGGTGAACAAATTACAGTCGGGCAATTGACAAATAGAGAAGGGCATAACAATGCATATACATGATATGACAAATATAGTGAGATTTAATCCGGGCATTACGACAAAGTACATAGACCGCCATCCAACTGCATCTATGCCTAAAAAGTCCACCTTCAGGTTATCATCCGAACCCCATTTAGTATTAAGTTGCAAAGCAACAGACAATTGCATTAAGTATGGTGCGTAATGTAATCGACAACTACATCCTTAGACATAGAATCAATGTTTTATCCCTAGTGGCAACAGACAACACAACCTTAGAACCTACTGTCACGATCCCAGGTGTCAATGAAGGCATGAACCCACTATCGAGCATAAATACTCCCTCTTGGAGTTAAGAGCAAAAACTTGGCCAAAGCCTCTACTAATAACGGAGAGCATGCAAGATCATAAACAACACATAAACAATAGATTGATAATCACCATAACATAGTATTCTCTATCCATCGGATCCCGACAAACACAACATATAGTATTACAGATAGATGATCTTGATCATGTTAGGCAGCTCACAAGATCCAACAATGAAGCACAATTAGAGAAGACGACCATCTAGCTACTGCTATGGACCCATAGTCCAGGGGTGAACTACTCACTCATCACTCCGGAGGCGATCATGGCGATGAAGAGTCCTCCGGAGATGAATCCCCTCCGGTGCGGGAGGCGATCTCCCGAATCCCCCGAGATGGGATTCGCGGCGGCGTCTCCGGAAGGTTTTCCGTATCGTGGCTCTTGGTACCGGGGGTTTCGCGACGGAGGCTATAAGTAGGCGAAAGGGCAGGTCAAGAGGCGGCACGAGGGGCCCAGGGGCGCGGCCAGGGCCCGGGCCGCGCCGCCCTATCCCCTGGCCACCTCGTGGCCCCACTTCGACTCTCCTTCGGTCTTCTGGAAGCTCCGTGCAAAAATAGGACCCTGGGCGGTGATTTCGTCCAATTCCGAATATTTCCTTACTAGGATTTCTGAAACCAATAAAACAGCAGAAAACAGCAACTGGCTCTTCGGCATCTTGTTAATAGGTTAGTTCCAGAAATGCGTAAATAAGACATATAATGTGCATAAAACATGTAGGTATCATCAATAAAGTAGCATGGAACATAAGAAATTATCGATACGTTGGAGACGTATCAAGGCTCTGGCCAAGTTGATACTTGTAACTCCAAGAGGGAGTATTTATGCTCGATAGTGGGTTCATGCCTCCATTTAATCTGGGACAGTGACAGAAAGTTCTAAGGTTGTGGATGTGCTGTTGCTACTAGGGATAAAACATTGATGCTTTGTCTAAAGATATTTTTGTTGATTACATTACGCACCATACTTAATGCAATCATCTGTTGTTTACAACTTAATACCGGAAGGGGTTCGGATGATAACCTGAAGGTGGATTATTTAGGCATAGATGCATGCTGGATAGCGGTCTATGTACTTTGTCGTAATGCCCTGATTAAATCACATAGTAATCATCGTTGATATGTATTGAATCTTTATTTGTCAATTGCCCGCCTGTAATTTGTTCACCCAGCATGCTAGTTATCTTATTGGAGAGACACCACTAGTGAACTGTGGACCCCGGTCCATTCTTTTACATCTGAATACATTCTACTCATTGTTTTTACTGTTCTTTGCAAACAAACACCATCTTCCACTCGATACGTTTAATCCTTTGTTTTTAGCAAGCCGGTGAGATTGACAACCTCACTGTTACGTTGGGGCAAAGTACTTTGATTGTGTTGTGCAGGTTCCACGTTGGCACCGGTTTCGCTGGTGTTGCGCCGCACTACATTCCTCCACCAACAACCTTCACGTGCTTCTTGACTCCTACTGGTTCGATAAACCTTGGTCATACTGAGGGAAACTTGCTTCTATACGCATCATACCTTCCACTTGGGGTTCCCAACGGACGTGTGCATCTACGTGTATCAGTGAACCGGCTCACAAAATGGTGTTAGTGCGGAAAATGACGCTAAGATAGGGGAATTATGTTTTTTGTGTCAAAAAGAGATAGAGGATTAACTATATTGAAAAATAGTTTGGGGAAGTGTTCTAAACCCTCATATTTTAAGGGATCAACTAAGTTTATGTCTCCATAACCATGTAAAATAGCTTCATGGACATTGAATCCACTTGGGACGTGAGGGTACACTACCTAAGGTCTTGTTTCATACTACTCCCTTTGATTCATATTATATGTCTCTAATATAGATGTATCTACATATATTTTAGTTCTAGATACAGTCATACTAGGGACAAGTAATATGAATCAGAGGGATTAGTGTTTTTCGGAGATTGGTGGGATAATCTCTGTAGGTGAAATCCTTTGGCCCATGATTGCTTGCCTTCGCGTGGCCAATGGCCTCCTTCATCCCATGATTGCTAGCAGGAGTTCTCGTCCTCGCCAACAAAAGGAGGAGAAGGGCTGGTGCGAGAGGATGCAAGAGAAGATGGAGAGGTAAAACCTGATAAGGCTCCAGGGTGAGCGAAATCGGATTAACACATGTCCTAGCACGGTATCCGATTAGGAGCAAGTTTATAAACAAACAAAATCTAACGGATTCAGTTAACATGTAGTATGTTTAAAGCGAACCAAACACCTGGCATCTAGCCAATGCCCACAATGTGAAATCCATTGTGAAGATATACGCCGTACTCTCTTGGCTTCCATCATGCTTTGGAAGTTCTGAGAAAACTTGGACTAGCTGACAAGATAGAAGATGCAATGCTAATTGATAGAGCTGGAAGTGTTGTTATTGAAGAATTGATAGTGGATCGGAAGGCTAAAGATACAAGGGAATTGAGAACCAACCTGTGCTTGGGTGGTTAGGAGGGCAGTGGCACCTCTAGCCCACCAAAGTTCAAATCCCATATTTGACACTTTGGTGTCTCATTAAAAGATGGAATATTATTCAGTGGAAGACGACGTTCTCGTCGACAGCGAGGCGCCCGTGGTGACTTCGTCAATCTCAAGATCCGTCGGATCAGTTTCTTGGACTCAATCTCTCGGAGGTGCTCATAGGGGTAGGATGTACGTGTGTGCGTTCATAGGGAGTGAGTGTATAGATGTATGTATGAGTGTCTGAGAAAGAATTCAATGAGTAAGAAGAGTGTATGGACAACAACCGAAAGAAGAACACATTATGGTTAATGTTGGTGCGAGTTTCAGTCCAGAAAATCTTATGGGTGAAATAGGAGCGGTCATTAGAGATGATTATCTGCATTTTATCGCTGCATGTAATAATCTAGCCGAATATGCCATCGATGCAAATAATTTAGAAGCTCAAGCGATGAGCACAGCCATTACTTTAGCCAATGAGGTGGGCTTTTCTCGTAATATTATTCAATCGAATTGTGGCTTTTTCACGTATTATTGTTCGATTGGATTGTTTACAAGTGTCAAGTGATTAAAAACTTCTTGAGACGAGAAGTTTTCCTTGAGCAGTGGCGGCTGCTTTTTTTTTATGATATTTGCATTCAAGTTTCTAAATTTTCTGGTTGTAAGTTTAGTTTAATAATAGAAAAGTTAACTTTATTGCTAATTGCTTATCAAGATAGACGGATTCTTAGATAGTCTGCAGAGTTTTATCTTCTCATTGTTAAATAAATAAATCACGATGTATCCTTAAAGAAACACCAAACACCTGGCAAGTGATTATCGAACATGTGACACTGACACCGGTAGTACTCCGTCACGATCCATCGTGAGATCCGCACTCCACAGACATGAGAGACGTCACGCGAACCCACCCAATCCTCTACTCGACATTCACGGCCACACATGAAAACAAACAAACACTGCCCATGGTGGACACTGACACGATCCGCTCACTTCACTTGCTCCCGGCGGCGACGAAGTCCTTGATCCGGAGCATGAGGTCCTTGGACTCTGCGAACTCCGGGAAGACGTAGAAGGCGTGGATGGCGTCGGGGTACTCCAGCAGCTGCACCTCCTTCCCCCTGGACCTCACACTACCGGAAATCAGGACTCTGCCGTGTGCCTAGGACCCACGGCAAAAACCTTAATCCACACGGCAAACACTTTGCCGTGAGTTAGCGCACGGCAAAGCGCACACGGCAGAGAAGGCCACGGCAATGAATCTTTGCCGTGCGCATACGCAGACCCGCACGGAATAAATTCTGCCGTGTGTCGTGCCGAGCTCCACGGCAAAGTAAAGCACCTAACGACGTCCCCAACGTCTACGGAACCAGACGGTAGGTCCGTGGCGCAGTCTGCCGTGAGCGTCGTCTTCGCCGTGCGTCCTTGTTTTGATATTTGCCGTGCGCCCTTGTTTCGCCGTGAGCCGTTCCTTCGCCGTGCGTCCGTCTATGCCGTGCGCTTACTCTTCACCGTGTGACACTCTTCGCCGTGCGTCCGTCTATGACGTGCCCTTGTTTATCTGTGCCGTGTGCTTCCTGGAGAAAGACTCACGGCAAAGCCTTCTCCCAGGCACACAGGTTGGCGACGCGTGGCCTCTTTGCCGTGTGCTGGCTCACGGCATAGGCCATTTGGTTTGTTTGCCGTGTGCTGGCTCACGGCAAATAAACACTGTTTTTTTCTTTTTTATTTGTTTACAGGAATCCCTGCAATTAAAATAGAGATATTGATAGAATTGCATCAAAGCCAACAGCAGTGGCACCACAGCAACATATTTGCATCAAAGCCAACATAGATTTATAATACATTGACAGATAGTGCATAATACAAGTTCCATAACCACAAATAGTGCATAATACATGTTCCATAGCCACAAATAGTGCATAACAAGTGCATAGATTCATAATACATTGACACATTGCCCAATACCGGAAGATCTAAGAGTTCATCCTTCGTGTTGAGGTTTCAAAGCCGGCGGACGATGCCAAGGTTGTTGAAGCTAGGTTGTCCCCCTGTAGGCGGCGTCATCAAGTTGTCATTCCCATCCTGAGTGGATGGCCCATGGAGCTCAATGTTGTTGGATCCACCCGAGGCATGTAGCTACAAGATAGAAACATGAATAGGCAGTTGCACCTCAGCAATCAGGTTTCCGATTATTTTTTATAGATAATAATCAAGGGCAGCAAGTTTATTGGATACAACTTACCCATGTGTTGATGTCAAAAGGAGGTGGATCAGTATGAAGAGTGGTGCCACTCGGCATAGAGGCCTGCAAATCAAGAGATGATACTGTGAACCTGGTTGGAAACAATATTCTGTGTAGCACATATGCACCAGTGAAGTCTATTTTGAGCTCATATTCCGCGACCGGGGCCTTGCTTCCCATCCTAAGGCCCACGCACGTGCCAAACATGGCCTCGTTCCGACAAACTATGTGGTGAAACGGGCTCATCTTTAGATTTGTCGTTTCGGTAGTTGTTTTACAAAAAAAGACTCGATTTCGGCACTCCAGAAATGGAAAAGGCACTTTTTCGTGCGAGGAAATGAAAATAGGACTCCGTGGCGTTCATCTCTATCCCAAGGGACACGCGTGTGTCCGATATAGCCTTGTTCCAACAAACTATGCCATGATCACGGCCGAACCTAGTTCATTCGACCTAAAAGTCACGCAACCTCGAACCTCGTAGGTCATTTCTATGAATGGGCTTTCCGGAAACTGCTTTTCTCAAGGTTTGATTTTTTTCTGCAACTAGGTCACATAAAATGACGTCACGCGAAGGACTCGTATTTTTCCAAATTTTTCGAATTAGTTACGCCCAATTTGGGACCCGCATGAAATGACGGCGCGCAAAAATTCCCGCTCGAGCCTTGGAGATGTGCGGAGTCCCACTTTAACGGTCAAATTAGGACATGTGTGAAAGCGTGGTAGAAGTTGAAATATTGCAATACATGGCTTCCTAGTGTAATATATATGGAAACGAATAGGAGTAACATATGTGAAATTGGGGGAAAATGAATAAACAAAACGGTTTGCTGTGTGCAACGATCATAACACACGGCAAATACTGCATATATGCCGTGCGCCCATGTTACGCCTCACGGCAAAGATTGCTTATATGCCCGCCCCCAGAAACGCGCGCCCAAATCAAACTTCGGCGGGAAAACGTAGTGCGGAATGAAAAATGAAAATGCAAAATGTTTGCCGTGTGTGACGGCATGCGCACGGCAAACAGTTTCCGTTACGACGTTGGTCGTGGATGTGGGCCCAGCGTGCCAGTATGCCGTGCCGCCTGTTTTGCCGTGCGTCTCTCCCAATCTTTGCCGTGCGCTTTATGTTGCCGTGCGTCTTATGCAGGTTTTGCCGTGTGCTCTTTCTATGCCGTGTGCTCCGGACTAACGTGCATTTTTTCTATGCCGTGCGCTAGCTCTGTAGGCTCACGGCGTTATATTCTTTGCCGTGTGTTGCCGCACAGCAAAGTTGGGGCGCACGGCATAGACAGATTTTCCGGTAGTGTCAGCAGCTCGAAGTAGCGCTGCTGCCAGTCCTGGAGCGGGTCGTACCTGCCGACGACGACCACGGCGGGCGGGAACGCCTCGGAGTCGATGCCTGCGGCAGCGGCTGGGGAAGCGGCGTTCTATCTCACTTCCAATGCTACCATAGCTACCATCCCTTCCGATGTTTTTGATGCTCCACCTTCAAAATAAAAGTTGTGCAAACATCTCGGTGGGTTCTCAGACTCCACTCACTACTCCACTCCACATTGAGACCTTTCTTCCACATCTTCCTCTCCAAATCTGCCGCCCAACATTTTGTCAATAACACCATCAACACCAAGCCAAATGATGCGACTCGGGTGTTGTGGGATTTCAACGTCCTCTCTAGGATGCATGTCAACAATACAGTGACAAGTTCCTTGTAAACACCTTATATAGTCTATAATGTATAACTACTATACTAAACCTTAACAGATCCGATTTTTCTCAGATTTTTGGCTAATTTAGTTGCTTAAGCCGTTTGCTGACACGTGTAGTTTGATGCATCCAGTTAGTTTCGTGTACACCTATGGGGACGTCCTGCTTTTTCAGATCGGATTTCCTGTGTCTGCTTGCCGATTTCGTTCCTTCAGTGCGTGTGTGGTTAGCCTTTTCGTGCTGCTGCTGTGGGTCTGCGCTGTCTCACCGCTGTTACCTTGTGGGGTCCCGCTATCAGCGGTCGAGCGTTGCGGTTTGACTCTATTTTTCTCCGCTCCATCCGGCTCCTTCTTTCCTTTTGGATTTCTCTGGAATGGTCCGTCCGTTGTCTACTCCGCTGGTTTCGCTTGCGGATGGAGGGCCTGCTAATCCTCCTTCTGCCTCACTTCACTCTCATGGAGAGGCGGTCCATGGGGGGGCTGCCCGCTGTTCCTGGCCGCCGCGGTGATCGGCCGGCTGGTCGCGGCCGATTTGCCCCTCGATTGCCGCCGCGTATGGGCCACGGTGCTACGCCCGATCCCTGTAGCCGATCTGCGGTACGTCGACCTTCCTCAACTTGGGCGATTTCATGGACACGACCATCTGTCCGATGTGGTTTGCCCTCACCCACGCCCGTCAGCCCTGCCCCTCGCCATCTCGCTCTTCCATTTCCGGCTGAGAGCAACTAGCCTCTCCCTGTGAAGCCGATGGGCACCTTTTCCAGGCATTGAGGTCTCGCCTTACTCGCCCTACGTGATTCCCTACCTCGGCTCGCACGCCGGCGAGCCTCTTGCTTGATTTGGTGCTAGGTGGGCGGCTTGGCCGCCGCCCCCCGCGCCTCGCTCACCTACCGCCATGCCATGCTTGCCGGTTGATGAGGCCTGCAAGATCTGATGTTGCAGGTCGAGCTCGACCACAGGCTACAGCGAAAATTCGCAAGGGCTCAACGGCGACTACAAAAGTGAGCTACATCTCCCCTAATATGCATATTCAACAAAAAAAAAAGTAGCATCGGCCACTGGGTGAGTACGGTGGGCGGGGACGGCCATGAGTGCTCTGCTGAAATTGCCTTTCTCTTATTTGTTAGCCAAATAAACCTGATCTGTTAGATCGGCTGTGGCATGCGCGTTGATCGCGTCGTGAGCGCGGAGCGGCCGGACGTGCAGGTAGTGCATGCGTGCGGGCGAGATGGAAGTGCGATCGTGGGCATGGGCGAGTGGACTGTGTGCGTGCGTGCTCTGTACAAATACTTCCATGTACTGATCGTTGAGGAATTGGTACGAGCCAGTTGAATAGAGAAAAGATTAGGGTGTTGGTGCGCCCACGGCGGCGCTCCGTGCGCCGGCCGGAAAAATCTGTCTTTCTTCTTCTACTCTGTCCGTGAGCTGCGAGTGAGAGGGAAGAAGAGGTGCAGCCTCGGGCTGCACCAACAATTGGTATCAGAGCCTTGTCGATCCGAGGCGCGGCCGTGGTGCGCGGTCAGTCCGTGACGAGCACGGCGGACGCGGACGCGGCGAGGGGACGCCGTATGTGCGGCGAGCGCAGCGACCGCGGCGGACTACCTGCGTGGTGGCGCAGAGGCCGCGGTGGCGCGGCATGGCGGCGGCGTGGAGGAGCTGCGCGGCCACGGAGGCTGTAGCGGCGCCATGCGACGGCCATGGAAGAAACTCGGCGTGTGTCGCTGAGGAAGAGGACCGCGTCCTGGGCGCGCCGGGCTGGCCGCGTTGCCTGCGTCAGTGCGTGGCATGGGCGTGAGCTGGAGGCGTGTGGAGCGCGGCGACGCACGGTCGCCAAGGAGGAAGAAGATCGAGCTACTCGAGCGGCCATGCGTCAGTGCGCGGCATGGGCGTGAGCTGAGGGCAGGCTGATCAAGGCGGAGGGAAGCCGTTCGTGCGGCGGGTGAAGGCAGCTCGGGCGGCCGCGTTGCCAGCGTGCGTGCGTGGCATGGGCGCGAGTCGAGGGTGTGCGGACCACCGGAGAAGATGGACGCGTTCGTGCGTGGGGCGTGCGGGCGAGGTGGAGCTCCGGGCCGTGTGTCGGCCTATGGAGGTGCGCGGCGCGGTGCATCGGCCATGGAGCGGCGTCTGGGAAGGTTCGCGTCTGAGCGCCACAGCATCACCGGCGTATGTGTGCCGGAACGAGTCCGCTGTGGCGGCGACGACGACGAGCTGGGGCTCCGGCAAGTTCAGGTTTAGGGGGGAGAATGTTAGCCAAATAAACCTGATCTGTTAGATCGGCTGTGGCATGCGCGTTGATCGCGTCGTGAGCGCGGAGCGGCCGGACGTGCAGGTAGTGCATGCGTGCGGGCGAGATGGAAGTGCGATCGTGGGCATGGGCGAGTGGACTGTGTGCGTGCGTGCTCTGTACAAATACTTCCATGTACTGATCGTTGAGGAATTGGTACGAGCCAGTTGAATAGAGAAAAGATTAGGGTGTTGGTGCGCCCACGGCGGCGCTCCGTGCGCCGGCCGGAAAAATCTGTCTTTCTTCTTCTACTCTGTCCGTGAGCTGCGAGTGAGAGGGAAGAAGAGGTGCAGCCTCGGGCTGCACCAACATTATTGCAGGTGGCGCAAAGGGGGTCCCGCGCCGAAGGTGACGGAGGACCTTGGCGGTGCCCGCCGGCATGGACCACCTCGCGCTGGTGGTGGCCGTGGGGAGGCCGTCCCACATCCCAATGGCCTCGGACGCTGCACCTGCTGGTCAGGTTCAAGCCACATCGCTTGGAGGAACACCGCTGCTTCCGGTACGAGCCCTCTATGGCCATCACTAGGAGGAGTGCCAGCTGCAGGGACGAGCTCAACTATGAAGATTCTCCGCGTCGACAAGGCTGGGTGCGCTCTGTTACAGATCCAGGTTATTTTCTCTCTCTACGCACACACTTGCAATCCCCTTTGTCTGCAGATCACACAGCTTTTGGATTTTTTGTCTGGCCTGAATTTGATGGCAAGATATAGATCGACACCTCTGATTGGAAATTATAAACTTCAAATGTATATCAAAGTTTCAGATTTTTGGTGCGAAGGCTATGATTCTCAATGCGTGGGTGGCATCACGTTAGTAGCGAGTATTAAATCAGCTAATTCATCCAGCTTTGGTACCTCGATCAAACGATGATTCAATTTACTTGAACTTAATAACTGATGAAAGTACTCCGCGCGCTCGGCGTATGTTGTTCAGTTCCATGCGAGGGAGAAGCACGGTTTCATTATGTCGTGCTGCCGCCGGCCATGCACAACTGCCCTTCACATCATGCAATTTATGATTTACCCTTCAAGAAAAGAAGATGATTCTACATAATATTCCCTGGAGTGAATACCATAATGTAGCTGTTTTGATATTATGCATTTTTTAAAAAAATTACATCGAATATTACCTACTGATTAGATCGTCAATTTATAGTCTGGACATATACAAAATCTTCTAATGATGTTGAGCTAAAAAAGCCAATGAAAATTTTAATCATCCAGTTATAACATTGCATTGAATTGTTTCTTTCATGGTTCCTACACAGGAGGTGTCAAAGGAGGAGCCGATCTATTCATTTGAACCTGTTTCAAAAGCATCTGCCTCAGCGGGATGCAATATATTTGGAGTTACAGAGGAGGAACTTAACAGGCTACTTTTTGGTTATTGCTCCTGTCACAATGCAAGATTGTTTGATCTTAGAATTTTGTGTGCCTTTTCTTTCACTTGAGTTCTTGAAACAAATGAAGTGATCAGCTTACAGTTGGAGCATGTCCCGTTTTCTGCCAGTGGTAGCGCCCTGTGATTGTATAAGGTAATGTATGATTTGTGTGCCTTTTGGTTCAGGTATGAGATCAATCGATTAAAATGATTAATTGGTTGGTACTTGAGGACATTGACCACACTTTCCACAACAATGAACAAGGTTTGAGAGATGAGATATGGACGTTTAACTCTTAGTAGAAACTTACTGGATCATCCCTAAGCCACTATGTTTTGATTTGGGTATGTGATCATTAATTAGTTATGATGAGCTTGTATTTACAGGAAAAAAAAATCATGTCGTCACTAAGAGTACTCGCTGATTGGAGATATCTGCTATTACTAAATTTCAATTCAAGAGGACGATATCTCAATGTTTTCACCTCATTTCCTTTTCAAGGAATTTGGTATATACGAAATCGTTATTGCCGATGAGAGGTGAAAATTATTTGAGGTGACACCCCTTCCATGGATCAGCTCAGATAATTTTTCTGGGTATATATAGATCACTTAGTTTCAGCTAAATATTAATTTCAATAATTTTCTGGTACATATATTACTCATATAGATACATGTGCCTCAGGAATGATGAGACCTAAAAGTAGATCTTAGTAGGTCAATACTCTGAATCACCACCTGAGAAGGTGAGCTGAAATCTGTGTACATGCCAAGCTTCTGACTGAAAATTTCCATGTCAAGCTGTATTCTTTTTGCTTGAATTATTGCTCTCAGATATTGTGATTCTTTCTTGTTGTGTACTGATTGGTTTGATTTTAACTTGATTTGTATTGTAGAGTAGTAGACACCATCGGGAAAATTGGAGTACGGATCGGACCTTCTCTTCATATTCCACTACTCTTTGATATGTTATTCAGGTATTCCCTCTCCTCTTCCTCGAGTTGAGATGAAGATATTTATCTCACCAGTTAAAGTACTGTAGACCTGGGCAATGGCTATATATAACCTAAGTCAAGAGGTCAGCTACCTTAAGGCTAAAACACCTGCAAGGGTCGGAATTTTCGTTGATTACTCTCGCAAGAAACATTACAGATGTTGAGTCCAAAAGGTGTAAATAACCAGATATGGTGGCAGGCCTAGGTAAAAAGTGTTTTTTACACTTGTACACTGAAAATCTATAACCAGGCAATGTATTTGATCTCGAATTTCTTGCTAAAACATCAGCTTCATAGTTTATCAACTATTGGACATGCTTGAACATTAAGTTTCTCCCACTTACATCTTCTTTGTAGGCAATACAGTAGGGCTGGATTCTGCCACTACAAATTTACATTTAGTGTTATGAAAGTTGAGATCTTGGATGGTATACATTGTTAGATATGAGCATAGAGTCATAGCTGAAGCATGGTTATAGGATTTAACTACTCCTTCCGATCCATATTAGTTGCCACTAATATAGATGACATATTTTATTTCTTGGTACATCCATATTGGTGGCAAGTAATACGAATCGGAGGGAGTACTAATAAGGAGATTACAGGCCTCAAAATCAGCTAACAAATAACGGCAGTAATAGTGACCTCATTTTTCAGTTTGCCAGTGAAGGAAGGGAAGTTTGTCTGTAGGGTTAATTATTGGTTTGCCACTACAGCCCGCGCATGACTCAGTTTTGCCACTAGAGCAGAATGGTGCTCAGTTTTGCCACCGCTTCTGGCGCAGCTGCTCTGTCGAGGCCAAACGGCCAGGCTTCAAACGTTTCCGTCTCTTGCCGTTACTGAAAGTGGGGCCAGATCTTACAGGTAGGACCGCGCAATGACAAATAGGTGAAGACCGAACTACCCCTGCTCCCGCCACACAGCAACACACCGATCTGCTGCACGCACCACCATCCGCGCCCCTGCCGGCACCACCTGCGCCGCCACGACCTGCGACGCCACCACCTGCGCCGCCGCGCGGCCGTCCCGCGTGGACCCCTTCTCCACCGCCTCCAGGAGCACCTGCTCTGCCCCCACCCCCTTGCAACTTAGTCGCTCGTTCCGCCACTGCGCCCTCCACCTGCTCGACGGAATGGCTAGTGGCAGCGACGACCTTGGCGAGGCAGGCGTGGGGCCGGAGACCCGCCGCGTCCACGACTGGGTTCCCGAGGGGTAAGCCTTGTTCCTATTGAGCTTTCTTGTGTAGTGCAATAGTCGATTTGACATGGAGTGCTCATTGCGTTTGATTTTGCTTTTGGTGTGCTCATTGCCTCTCTGTTTTTGGTTGATTAGGATGGAATTGCGGTTTGCTTTCTTGGTGAACATTAGAAGGGAGCGATTCATTGTGGATGCAAAGGATCAAAAGAAATTCCAAGGAGGGTTTGATTATCGGTTGCCAATGGATTGTAATTGGAGTTTTAGACAATTTGGCGAGGTAATTTGCGGCCCATATCCTTGGGGTATGCATGATGAAGTGGAATTCAAATACTACGATGGGGGAATTGATTGGGTGAAAGTTAGTAATGATGAAGAGCTCTCTACCATGTTTGCTAAGCATAAGGAGAAAGAGCAATTTCATGTGAGGCTGCAAAATGATGTGGTTGTGCCGGCAGTTGGAACTTCTCGGACAGATTCATGTCGTCGTAATGGCAGCTCTAGCCAGAACAGTTCAGTTAGGGGAGCTTCAGTTAGTGCACGGCGACGTGGTGGCTCGTCAAACATGGGCACCGGCAGTAGGGTCCCAAGAGAAGTGGAGCCTGAATACATCGATGATGAAGAGAGGCTATATTCTGATGTTGTGCAGAATTTACGACGGCCATGTCGGGCTGAAAACCGAGATGAGTGTGACAATGAGGCTTTTGTGATTGATGATGAGGAGGTTGAGGACGAAGACCTTCCAGCTATTGAATGGGACCCTGCAAACTCTCAGATGGAAGAAGGTACCATCTTTGCATCCATGAGTGAGTGTAGAAATGCACTTGTGACATACTGCATCAGGGCAGAGCGTACATTTGAAGTTGACAAGAGCGACAGAGTACGTTACAGAGTGCACTGTCCGACTGAAGATTGTCCATGGAGGATGCACGCGTCTAAAATGCGAAATAGCACGAATGTTCAAGTCAAAGTGAACCCTTTTAGGCACACATGCCTGGAATCAACCCTGAGGAAGGAAACAATCAGTAGAGCCAAGTCAAGATGGGTGGCTGAAGAAGTAAAACGGTGGGTGACAGAAGACCATCAAGTGGGTACAAAGGAGTTGCAGAAGAAGCTCAAAGAAAAGTTCAAGATAGAGGTACCATACATGAGGGTTTTCAATGGAAAACAACATGCTATGGATTCTATTTATGGTAATTGGCAGGAAAGTTTTAAACTGTTGTATTCATTTAAGGGTGAAGTGGAGAAGACCAGCCCAGGTAGTATTGTAGATATTGATCACCACACCGTGGAGTACACGTTGAGGGGAATGACAATGACCAAAGAGTGCTTTAGAAGGGTTTTTGTCTGCTTTGAGGCTTGTCGCCGGGGTTTTTTGGAAGGCTGCAGGCCCTATTTGGCTATTGATGCTACTTTTCTCACAGGGAGGTTTAAAGGACAGTTAGTAGCAGCTTGTGCAGTTGATGGACACAATTTTGTATTTCCAGTTGCTTATGGCGTGATAGAGGCAGAGTCTGAGGAGAGCTGGACTTGGTTTTTGCAGAATCTGCGCCGGGCTATTGCACATCCCAATGGGTTGGTAATTCATACAGATGCTTGCAAGGGTTTAGAAGTAGCCGTGGACAATGTGTTCCCTGGAGTAGAGCATAGGGAATGCATGCGTCACCTTGCTGCAAATTTTGGGAAGAAATTCAAAGGAAAGGTGTATGCCGACAATTTATGGCCAGCATCTTTGACTTGCAGTGTGAAGAAGCACAACTATCACATGAGGCAGTTATACAAAAATGACAAAGTGAAAGAATACTTGGAAACACACCACTCCAAGTTATGGGCCAGAAGCCAATTCAGTGAAGTGAGCAAAGTTGACTATGTGCATAATAATCTTGCAGAGTCTTTCAACTCAACGATCCGAAAACTAAAGGGTCTTTATTTGGCGGATTTGCTTGACAAGATAAGGGTAGAATACGTGCAGAAATTTCTTGTTCGTGCAGGAATAGCCGAGGCAAAATTCATGGGACACATTATAATCCCTTCCGTGATGAATGAATTGAAGCAGAAAACAAGAGGCTTGGAAATGGACATGACTCGTTGCTCAGCTACGACGGCAGAGGTATCATTTTTGGATAAAGAGAAGAGGGAATGGAGATATCCAGTGGATTTAGAAGCTAGAACTTGCAGTTGTAGGCAATGGCAGATAACTGGGTTGCCATGCATTCATGCCTTGTTTTTCATCACTACTCTGTCAGGTCAAGCAGGTAACATACAACAGTATGTGCATGATTACTACTCTGTTGCAAAGTTCAAAGCCACATATGCACATGCCTTACCTGCTTTGGAGGGAAAACAACAATGGGATCCAGTGGACCCTGGTTTTAAGCTTTGCCCTCCAGTTCTGAAGAGAGCAGCAGGTAGACCGAGGAAAAGTAGAATAAGACCTCGCAGCGAAGGAGCTGGACTTGGACCGAGGAGACGTAAGTGCACAAGGTGTGGTGGGTCTGGTCATTTCGCTAAGTACTGTGATAACGCAGTAGATCCAGCGTTCGGAGAGTGTTTTGATGTTTCAAATGATGAGCAAAATGATGATCAAAATGAGGATGCAGTGGAGGCTACAAGTGATGATCCAATTGATGATCCAATTGATGATCCAATTGATGACCCAATTGATGATCCAATTGATGATCCAATTGATGAGCCACAAAATGATCAAATTGATGATCCAATTGATGATCCAATTGATGATCCGATTGATGAGCCACAAAATTATAAAAATGATGATCCAATTGATAATGAAAATGATGATCCAATTGAGGAGAAAATTGAGGCTCCAAATGTTGGTGTCCAACCTTCTGTGGTTGTGAGTTCTACTTGGTATGTAAATCTTTTAATACTAATGTACATTTATCACTTGACACAATCTTACCGCCCTTTGTTTTGTACAGCTCTGTTGTAGGTTCGAACAAAGTTGTGGCAGTAAGCTCTGAGGTAGTTAAGGTGCCAACCAAGAGGAGAAGAAAAGAAGCAATGAGCACAAGGATCACAAGGAGCAAAGTAGTGGCAAGAAGCGCAAGGACCAAGAAGAAGCCGCAACGCTTTGTAGATGATTGAGTGGGAACCAACTAAAGTTCATGAATAATGTTGTATTTGTGTTTGAATGCTGTTGGAATGATTAGAGTACATGTTTGAACTATGTTTGAATGATGTTGGAGTGATGAGATTACATGTTTTTAGGAACTCATGTCAAAATGTGCTAAAAAGAGCTCCAAAGGTAGGGTAAATGGCCTCATTTCTAAGCAAGTTTTTTTTGATCTTGTCTAAATTGGCCAAATAAGTTCACTACACATCTATTCCATGTAAGAAGAGTATGTGAGAAGGTTTTCCATTTTTTTGATTTTTTTTGAATTTTATATGCTCATTTCAAATTTAGTCAAACCTAACTTTGACCATCATTTTAGCAAGTTTGAAACATGGAATTGTAAAACTAAGCATGGATCCTTGTTATTCACTCCAAAATGAAGCTTTGGTGAGGTTTTTGAAACTTTTCATTTTCCAAACCCTAAACCTCTTGTCTTCACCCTCGAACTTGTACCCCAGTGTTTGAGATATCACATTAGACACATGGTTTTTTTGTTGAACAGCATGTAGACCATGTTTATCAACTAGAATGGGTAGTATATGACATAAGAAGTCTATGTGACAAGGTTTTCCATTTTTTTGATTTTTTTTGAATTTTATATGCTCATTTCAAATTTAGTCAAAGCCTAACTTTGACCATCATTTTAGCAAGTTTGCAACATGGAATTGTAAAACTAAGCATGGATCCTTGTTATTCACTCCAAAATGAAGCTTTGGTGAGGTTTTTGAAACTTTTCATGTTCCAAACCCTAAACCTCTTGTCTTCACCCTCGAACTTGTACCCCAGTGTTTGAGATATCACATTAGACACATGGTTTTTTTGTTGAACAACATGTAGACCATGTTTATCAACTAGAATGGGTAGTATATGACATAAGAAGTCTATGTGACAAGGTTTTCCATTTTTTTGATTTTTTTTGAATTTTATATGCTCATTTCAAATTTAGTCAAACCTAACTTTGACCATCATTTTAGCAAGTTTGAAACATGGAATTGTAAAACTAAGCATGGATCCTTGTTATTCACTCCAAAATGAAGCTTTGGTGAGGTTTTTGAAACTTTTCATGTTCCAAACCCTAAACCTCTTGTCTTCACCCTCGAACTTGTACCCCAGTGTTCGAGATATCACATTAGACACATGGTTTTTTTGTTGAACAGCATGTAGACCATGTTTATCAACTAGAATGGGTAGTATATGACATAAGAAGTCTATGTGAGAAGGTTTTCCATTTTTTTGATTTTTTTTGAATTTTATATGCTCATTTCAAATTTAGTCAAAGCCTAACTTTGACCAGCTAACCCTATTCTTCTAGAAGGAAACCGGACCGATCCGTGGGTTGCTCTGTTTTGCATTCTGGACCGTTCACTGCGGTAACGCCAGCCGTCCGATCTAGCCTTCTAGAACGTTTCGGGGCCGATCCGTGGACACCCTCGTTCTTCAACATGATTGGTTCCTTTCTCGGTGGGCTATAAGAACACTGAAATCTCCGCTGGTCCGTTGGGCCGTCCCGCGTGCCTAGGCCTGCGATGCATGCGCCATGCATGCGCCATGCAGGCGCCACGCCAACGGCCCTTTCCACGTACCTCACTCGCCGACGCCTTTTAATGCATCGACGCAGCGTCTCAGCGTTGCCATCGTCTCAGCTCTCGCAGCGATGCAGCCGCATCAGTTTTGCCATCGTCTCAGGCCGTCCCATCGTCGATCGCGTCAAAACCAATAATTATTTTTGGAAGACGGCAAGACACGCGTTAATTCATCATTACGAACCCGAATTATGAGCCAACCTCTTTATAAGGGGCCTCTCTTCCTCTCCCACACACCAACCGAGCGAGCCTCTCTTCCTCTCCATCTCCAAAGCACCACGCACCCAAGCGAGCCTCTCTGCCTCTCCGAAGATGCAGTACACGGGACCGACCTTCCGCCGTCCGCGCACCAGGCCGGAGCTACTCTATCCGGCGGACGTCCTCGTCGACAACACGCTCCGTGTGTGGGCAAAGTCGAGGTGGAGGAGCGAGATCGAGCTCACTCGAGAGTTCCTCGACGAGGGCTTCTCCCACCTCCCACCGGGCTCGCCCGTCATGTACTACGTCAATGAGTCTCGTGAAGGCGTCGCCCTCAAGCTGCTCACGGTCACCTTCGCCAACCGATTTGACGCGTACGCCCTCCTCGGTGAGGTCTTCTGGTGCGGCTGCGAGTCAATCTTCTTCACCACCTACAACGTCTTCACCGATTGCGACGCCATCTTCTTCTCCGGGAAACCTATGCACTGCCTCCCGTACTACAAGTGAAGACGTTGGTGAAGACGGTGGTGCGGTGCAGGTGCTGCGGCAGGTGGTGCGGCCAAGATGTGTTCGTTCTCGTCAAGCTCGTCATGTTTTTTTAGCTTTTTTCATTTTCTATGTGGTTCCGTGTCGAGTCGTGTCAAGTCGTGTGTCACTGAACTTATCTATCTAGGGTACCCATCTATCTATCTATCTATCTAGGGTACCCATCTATCTATCTAAGTTATTTCCGTGTAATGGTGGAACTAAGCATCTTATGTATCGAATTTATCTAAGTTATTTTGCGTGATGATCTGGCTACCAATATTTGCATCTCATATATCTTAGTTTTCTATGATTTCGATGTAATATATCAAGGGTGTGATGAATTATGAAATCACAAACATGGATCCAAGTATGAATTTTGATGTAATATAAGTAGGGTACCCATATAAGTATGAAACAAAAAATCACAAACACGCAATGCTTGAAATCAGATAAATGCACCCTTTTTCCCTCGCAAAAATAGAAAGATGCACCTTTTTTTGTTTGATTATTTTTCCAACCTAAACCACAAACACGTAATGCTTGAAATAACAAAGACATACCCTTTTTTTGGTTAAGCAGCGTCCATAAACACAAAGAACAAACATATGCGTCCTTACACCATAAACCAAGTCACGAACTAGAAATAACTATAGCTAGATTTCTTCCTTTTACTTTTCAATATCTGTCCATCCACCCCACTGGTTACCAGAGCAATCCTTCACGCTACCAAACAAAGCGGTCTTGGGTTCGAGTCCTGGCCGCACCCTTTTTTGTTTGTTCATTTTTCACCGTTTTTTTAAACACCCTTCTCATCTGCCCAAAGCCAAATCTTTGCCACTATCAAATTTTGATCAGATTTATTTATTTCAAGCTTGCAAATTCAAGCTTACAAGTTCATACAATTTGAAGCCTACAAATTCATCACAAATTCATGACAAAGTCATGCCTTTCCATACAATGTCAACATTAAACCTAGTGCGATGACAATACCACCTACAAATGCACAAATGTAATTCCAAATTTTTGATTGATCTTCGAGCTCTCTAATCTTCTGGTTCATCCACCTTAGCTCAAAAGCTACCTCTCTGTCAATGCGTGCACCGCCCTGCGTCTCTTCTGCACTAGCTATCGCGGCGACCCGTGTCGTCTGTGGCAAGATGGGCAACCATTCTTCGTGCTCATCTAGCAGCTGATTCATCAGCGTCTGGAGCAAAACATCGACCCAAACGAAGAAGCATTTTATCTGCAAGCACACGAAAGAGATCAACCACATTGAGCACAAACTATGCACAAAATACTGAAATTTCCACTATTCTTACCCCTTTCTCGCTGCTGCACACGTAGAACGGACGATTGGTGTTCTTCGGTGTGCGCGAAATCCTCCGATCAACGGGCGCCCGGCACCGCGGACAGAGGAGGATCGGCATCTCCATGCGCACCGGAAGCTCGAACCGAGAGGTGGCACGGGAGCTAGAAGAAGACATGGATAGAGGTGGCGCGGGATCTGAACCGTGAGGTGCTTCTGGCAGAAGGCTGCGCCCTCCGCAGCTCCCGCCGTCGGCGGCGCTGCCCGTCAACAAGGCCCTCTCAGTCGCCCGCGCCGCACCTCTGCGAGGGGCCGTCTCCAACCCCGTCGATTTCTTCTCACCGCTGCGAGCTCCGCCGCGCGATCAGGGATTTTAAATGGGGTTGAGCTCCAACGGTTGCCTTGTGGGTCCCACGTGAAACGGCCAGCAACGGTCCTCTTTTCAAATGCGTCTCCGCCTGGTCCCACCTGAAACAGCCGGTCCTCTTTTCAAATGCGTCTCCGCCTGGTCCCACCTGAAACAGCCGAGTCAAGGACGTTGACCTGAATGAAACGGCAGACTCACGGAACGAGTCGTTGCACACAGACTAGTGGCAAAACTGAGCACCATTCTGCTCTAGTGGCAAAACTGAGTGTTGCGCGGAGTGTAGTGGCAAACCAATAATTAACCCTTGTCTGTATGTATATACCTACATGTCGCCTGGTTTTAGGTAATACCGTATGGACTCTCATAATCGTATCAAAACACGAAATAAATTAGCAGAGGTCCTCTTTGAGTGTCAGGCATTTCTCTAAGGATGGATCTTTGAGCATTACAAACTTTTCTTCTGTATTATTCATGCTCTTTGCTTCAATGCATATACTTTCCTCCCGGTGCCAAAGAATTCTTTGTAAGGTGGCGATGATAAGCTTCCGCAGGTTTGGAACACACAATCTGCGGAGACGTAGAAACAACTAACTGAATATAAGTGCCATGTAAATTGTACATAATTCCCTTTGTGATCTGATCCCTTAATATAAATGTCAACCAGTACAGATGTGGTGTGATGATCCAATAAGAAATGAGCTGAATTGATATCCTTGCTATTTGAAGTCCTTGGTGACGGGTCTCCTACGGTGCAGCTCCTCAACGACATACCCATTCAAGACGTTCCTCCAGATACCAAGTGTATGTCGAGTTCTTGAATCCAGGATTTTTATTGTTCCGCTTATGTTCAATGGTGTAATGTAATTTGATAGATCTAAAGTTGGCAACTATTCTGCATGTCAATGTACCCATGCATGTACCACATGCATCTACTCTTGCTTGGTAGATGGTTTCTCTGACAATTACATCCGAATGATACTGAAAAGTACGAATTATCATTTAGGAGGCAGCTATTCTGCACGTCAATGTACCCATACATGTACCACATCCACAATTATAGACACTTCTGCTTGGTAGATGATTTCGCTGCAATCACGTCTGAATAATACTGAAAGCAACAAATTAGCATTTAGAACAACTATGCAACACACTCTAGAGAAAAACCGATCTCTGATTCTTCAATTTGCACCCGCATTATCGGCGCGGCGTGCCGCCGCGCCATCTCTTGCTAGTATTTTCTTATTGCTAACCATACACTAGAAACCACCATCAAACTATACCGCCACTGGACTCTCCAAGATATTTAAGAACAAAAAAATATACATCAAAACAGACGTGCCCTAATCAGCAGACATTTTCGAAACTACATTCATGCAATGCAAGTGTTACACAATAATCCGCAAAGATATCTGGTTCTCTATTTATTTTTAGATCATATGCTTAGTGAACTTGGGGTGTAGATATTTTAAAGTGGAAATGCATGTAAAATAAAATAAAAATATTTTTTTCTTACAAGAACATTGTTTAAGTTCAGCACCATGCAACTTTATTTTTTCAAAACTTGATGTCATAATTGTATAACAAAATCTCTAGGAGCCTTGATGTGCTAAATTATGCTAACTAAGTAACCAAAAAGTATACTAGCCAATATAATGGTTTGATGAAACTATGTAATAAATAATTGTAAATGTTTAGTATAAATATAATTTATTTAATTTCCGTAGTGACCTAAACCAAAATTACACCATGCTCTCAATGTACATGGGCTTGATTGTCAAATATCATGCATCAAAGTTTCCAAATTCTATGGAGATTATTTTGTAATTCTCGTAGCCTACAGAAATTTTACTATTTTTACTGAACTTTTAAGGATGAAAATTTAAACTCCAAATGGTCAAAACAGAAATTGGCTCAAAGGGTAGAGAGAAGAAGAGTTGTTTTTATCTGGATTTGCGGCGACTTTTATAAAAACAGAACATTTGAACCCATTTATCTTGAAGTCTAATGGCCGGTCGTGATATATACCAAAAGATGTCCCATGTGGAGTAAGTCCAAACAACGGAAAAGTTAATAGAGTTCTCCATGTAAAGTTCGTAATGACGGTATTATCGTCAGCTAAGGGTGTAAACGGATAGGAAAAATTGGCATGAGAGAAGCTGCTACAAAATAAAATTGGCAAGCTACTGACATGGAGTATCCTTTGGTTATGTAATGTTGTCTTAAGGTAACTAAATCATGTAGTTCCTCACATTGCAACGAACTGAATTATGTAATCAATTGAATGGTGTAATACGACACAGTTCAAATGATGTTTTTGATTAATCAAATGTTGTGATACATGTGAACAACAATAGAAACACATTCAAATAAATTTGTTATTCTTATGTGGCCATCCAAAATTAACTACAAATTCAATTGTAGACATTATTGAAGAGTGCTGAAGGTGTTGGGTGCCAAGTGCGTTATATTTCACGGGCATTTTCACAAAGGATTAGCATTTCCACTATTTTCGGATTTTCAGGTTAGTCTCAACATATGCAAGATACTTGTTTTTTTTTTACTTAGGGAGGGTGTTAGAAATATAACTAAATTGTGTCTATATAGCATTAGGTTATGTGTATAATTCCTCGTATATAAATTGACCATACTTGCTAGTGACTTGTACATCAAGAAAGGGCTTGTAATCCTCTATATATACATGGGCAATGCAATCATTATGGCATATTGTTAATCCTCAAATTATATTTCGACATCGTGCTCACCTTGTTGACGAGGTGCAGGTTGTGGGTTAGCGGCTTGGAGGGGTCCACCGAAGACGCCAATCTTGGCGATATGCTGAAGCCGGTGATGGAAGAACACAAACCTTTTAAGAGAAAGCAGAGGCCTACGCACATGCACAGCTAAACATGAACATGAACATGAACATCATCGCGAGGTGGAAAGTGATGAGCATCGGTGACGAAGTTGCTGCGTATGTTGAGTGGTGAGGTTCAAGACGATGTTCTCCGTTGAGCCGAACCAGCGGCATGTTAGAGCAAAAAATCACCCGGTTGAGTAAGATAGGGCAATCAGAAATAACCAAAAATAGGCTAAGGAAAAAGTGTTCTAAACCCTAATAAGGGGTTAAATAAGCTTATCTCTAAGTGTGTACAATAGCGCTCAATGGACATCGAATCGCCTAAGGTATGGTCTTGTTTGATACTAGGGTTTTTTTAGAGATTAGCAGCGATAATCTCCGTGGGGGTTGGGTGAAATCCCGGTTCTTCACTCAATCCCATCAAATTGCCATTTATTTCTAATCCTCAATCCACTAAGAAGAGGTAATTTATTGATCTTGATTAAAATACACTAGGTTGATAAATCCCGGAAAAAAAGTGAACAAAACTAATGAAATACACTAGAGTCGGGCCAATTTTTAAAGGTAGGTGAAAATTTAAGATTAAACTAACATAATCTCATCAATCCCTAGTGTACGGACATGGATACTCAAGGTAACAACCCTGCAGTTCCCTAACTTCCAGTCACTGACAAGTGGGCACCATGTTTGGGGGCCCATGCGTCAGCAATTCAAAGTAAGGTGAGCCTACGGTGAGGGGGTCCCATCTCTAAAATACACCGAAAACAATGTATAAGTGGACTTTAGGGTCAGGCTCAAGTTACTCAAGAACTATCTTTCTGTGTACTATGTACAATTGCTTTTTCGATTTGCAATAAGTGTCGTGGTTTTAGTTTAAGTTTGATCAACTTTAAACTAAATCGACGACACGTACCCCTTCATGCGAGAGAGACTTAGGCGATTAGGGATTCCTACCTCCCGCCAGCGGCATTGTCGATCTTCCTCGCCTCCTGTGGCCTTAGGGTCATGGAGGCACGGTGGATCCCGATCCTTGTCGGCGCGAGGGCTTCATTTTTTTTGGATATTTTCCTTATTCTATTTAGTGTTTGTGTCCTGCTCCAGAAGGCGCGCCGATGGTGAGTGGTGACTACCTGAAGATGAAATAAAGTCATCCCCGTCTAGCTCCCATCTCAGTGGTGCGTGTAGCATCATCGGTTGGCATGTGGAGGTTTGTCTTCGGCGAATCTCGCCGGATTTGGTCAGCCTTTTTTCTGATATACGGTTTACTTCATCGGCGATGGTCCTTGGCGCCTTACCACACTGACTTCTCGTCTATTTACTACAACAAATTCTTCTATGACAAGCTTTACAAGTCTCGCATGAGGGAGGGAGAGGACGACGGTGTGCCTTCAGCACGATCAAGTGCATGTGGTCATCGCTAGGTGGTCCAATGGCATGTTTGTAGTTTTTTATTACTTTTAGGGCATCTCCAACGGGGCGATATAAACGGACGCTGCGTGATCGTTTGCGTCCGCGTGGGCAAAAAATGGGCCTGCACCCTGCTCCAGCGGGGCGACGCATAGTGTCCGGCCATCCGCAGAGACACAAACGCGGCGCAAATATGCGGCACGTTTGCGTCTCCGCGGTCGCGCCAAGCGTCCGCTCGCTTCTCCCACGGGCCCGGCTGGCAGCGACCCTGGCTCGAGCCGGCACGAATGTAAGCACAACAACTACCGGGGAGGGCAACCGTGTCGATCGACGCGCAAACCACCGGAATGGAGCGCCGAACCGCCGCGAAAGAGCAACCGAATCCCTCTTCGTTATACGCACCGCCATTAATTGCCGCTCAATAAGACCCCTGCGTCTACGCTAAGGATCTCCAACTGGCATGCCATTCATCTCAAGCCATGAGCAACCTATCATTGCCATCGGACACAGAAAGCGAGGGGAAGCCGCCGGGATGGCGGCATTGGTGGGATAGAGCTGCCACGTCGAGCTGCTCTAGCTCCCCGCCGATCGACGACGACGAGGAGGAGGAGGAGGAGGAGGAGGAGGGGGATGTCATCGCGGACGACGGGCAGGATGAGGAGGAGGAGGAGGCCATCGTCGAGGAGGGGGACGCCGTTGGCCACGACGGCCAGGACGAGAAGGAGGAGAAGGAAGAAGATGAAGATGCAAGGTGGACACAGCTAGAGGCGGAGGAGGCGGCGGCAAGGAACGAAGCAAGGGCTCGGGCGAGGGTGCAGACGCAACATCCGTTCACGGATGACGACGAAGACCCCAATGAGCACTCGTCGGAGGGGGACTCAAACTCGTCGGACGCGTCGACCGTCAGTACCTCTTCGCAGGAGGTGACGAGCAGGAAGCGGCTCCGTGAGGATAACGAGGTGGGCCTTCAAAGAAGAAGTAGCTAGTTTAAAAGTTTTACATTATTTTTTTCGCAGTTTGTATATTTGAAAGATCGAGATGTCGCCTAGAGGGGGGGTGAATAGGCAATTACAAACTCTTGCGGATTTGTCTTGTAAGAATGCGGAATTAAACTAATGTTTATTTTACAAGCACAAACCCTAAATATGCTAAGCTCAACTAAGTGTAACAATGGCAAGTAGAGCTAAGCAAGATAGGCACAAGATATATGTAGTACAAGTGATAGCAAGATATATGTACTTCAAGCACGATGGCTATCACAAGGTAAGAGAGCTCGGGTATAGAAATAACCGAGGCACGCGGAGACGAGGATGTATTCCCGTGTTCCCTTGCTTTGCAACAAGGTGTTACCACCCGATTTTGGCCAAATCAGGAGTTGGGCCGTAAGTGAAGATGGGCTTAGAAGATTACACGAGGAGCATCTTTGAAGCGGCCTTGCGCTGAGAGTTTGGGCTAAGTTGCCCATGTATCTGTATATATTAGATCGCGTTGTAATTTAGATTAAAGAGATAGAGTCTGGCCCGTGCACGGTTAGGTGCACGCCTCAATTAGAAAGTCCCTTGGACTATAAATATGTATCTAGGGTTATCGGAAAAGGAGGACAATCATCGTTCAACCAACACAAATCAGGCGCATCGCCACCCCTTTCTTCGAGGGTTTCTCCTGGGTAGCACCATGCTGCCTAGATCGCATCTAGCGATCTAGGCAGTATACGTTTATTCGTACCTTGTACTGCTCGTGCTGAAGCCTTGTTGATGGCGAGCAGTACTATTTATCCTTAGGTGTTTAGGGGCTTGCATTGATGCTTTCACGTGCATATCTCGTGGCAATGCCGTCCCTCGACACCTAGCTGCCCTTACGTCTACCCGACGTAAGGGCAGCATCTTGCTTGTTCGTAACTTAGTAGATCCGATCCGTTATAGTTTCTTTGCTACGCAAGGATTAGTTTAATATCTGCATAGTTAGGCCTTATGCTGGGTCGGAGGATCCGTGGTGCGTTAGGCGTTGTTTACCGTCCCTGCGAGGGATGTTCCGGGGATCAACGTTATGTTGGTTTTTAGGCCTCTCGTAGGGGTAGTTTGCATCATCTCTCGTAGCTGCTAGGCCCGATCGCACGTAGGACGTTCCGATTATGCGGTGAAAACCCTAAACTGTCGTGGATCGTTTTAGCTTTGTCCTGATCAAGCAGATCCCCATGCCATCGTAAATCCAACATGAAACATGGGGCGATCGGCTCCTTGAGCCGATCCACAGGGAAACCTGAGAGCCGATAGGGCTCGTATTTAATGTGCACGTGTCTACCATGCAGGAACAAATCGAAGCACTAACACCCTCCTGATCGGGTCTAGGTCAGGTGGCACGCCCTAGCAACCGCCAGGACGTGGCCAGAAGATTTGCGGGACGACGCGAGGTGCCAGGGATCCACTAAGCGGCCCTGGGAGCTTCCCGGCTCTTCGTGTTGCTTAACCAACGCCCGTCGGGGGTTTTGGAGGGTAACACATTCTGGCACGCCCGGTGGGACCATCTTCTGCATACATCCACGTCAACATCGGCATCCGAGATGGCGGAGGAACAGATCACATACGAGGATCTTCCTCCTGATCATAAGAAGAAATACGATGAGCTGAAGGCCATCCGTGAAGCCGAACTCATCGGCTCCTTTGAGACAACCCGTTCTCACAACATCAAGCTCAAAGGAAACACGTGTCCGTCGCATGGCGTCAACACGGTAGATCTCAGCCACTCCATAAGGGAGCCAGGGTTCTCCTTTAATGTCAACATGGCAGGGCGTGAACTGCCACAGCGCGGACAAAGCAGAGAGTAGCCACTCTCGTGGCAAAGATAAAGAAGAGGCCGTTCCATGCGACCGGCCCCAAGATGATGACAGACGGTACCTAACCGAGGAGGAGGTGAGAAGCATACGGTATCAGCGCCCACTATCCGTGCATCTCCTCAACAAATATGAGCAGCGGTACGACCGATGTCGGCGCTACGACGAAGACGATGAGAGATATCGTCGGTCTGATGCAGACAACAGAAGGTATCGTCAGTATGATGGAAACAACGACGGGTACGAACGTCGCGCCAGAGGGAGGTCAAGGGAACAAGACAACGTGGATAAGCACTGGGACTGTCCATTCTTCAAACATTGCTGGGACTCAGGAATGAGCCGATTGCCAACAATCGAGAACTGCCCAGAATGCAAACAGCAAAGGAAAAGGACAAGTGAAATTTCAGTGTTCAAGCGTCTGGGACCCCTCCCACCACATAACAAACGAGCTGAGTCCTCTCAAGAAGAAGACTTCGAGGAGTCAGATGGAGAAGAAGATAGGTATCACCGACCAAGGTGGTGCCCTGATGGACTCAGCCATTCTCAGAAGCGTAGAGTGCAGCGGCTGCGAAACCTGGAAGAAGCCGAGGCACAGTACCTGTACACATTGAGAAGAGCACGGCCCGATCTGGCCGTGAAAATCCAGCAAACATTGGAGACGAAGGCGCGCCCGCCAAAGAAAGTATGGCGCCCAAAACAGGCGAAAGCCGATGCACAGGCATCGGCTGATGCCGATGCAGAGACATCGGCTGATGCGAACATGGTATTCATACTCCCGTCGGAGTTTCGTGCTCCAAGCGACGAGGAAGTTTCAGTGGCTCAATTCGACTGCGGTCCACGACCGGTTATCTTTGAAAAGCCACGAGATAGAAGCTACAGGCATCTGAAAGCCCTATACTTGAGGGGTTACATCAATGGGCAGCCTGTCAGCAAGATGTTGGTTGATACCGGAGCGGCAGTCAACATAATGCCGTATTCCATGCTACGTCGTTTGGGGCATTCCAGCGACGATCTGATCAAGACCAACATCACATTAAGCGACTTCAACGGCCAGGCGTCAGAAGCGAAAGGTGTTCTGAATGTAGAACTTACTGTAGGCCGGAAGACCATACCTACCGCGTTCTTCATCGTTGACAGCAAAAGCAATTACGCCGTCCTATTGGGAAGGGACTGGATTCATGCTAACTGTTGCATCCCGTCTACAATGCACCAATGCATCATACAGTGGGATGGAGATGAGGTGGAAGTCGTTCAGGCGGATGACTCGATCGAGATATCATTAGCTGCCATGAGCGTGTGGGAAGCAGATGACCAAGAGCCGCTCTCTGGAATCAGTTTAGAGGGTTGTGAGCGCATCGAAGCCTCGAAAAATGGGGTAAGGCTGGTTTTATCCACCGGCCTAACGGAGTAGCAAGTCCAAGACATTGGACATACGTGGCAAGGCCGATCCCTGAGATCGGCCCTCAAAAAATGAAAAGCAGAGGATCTCATCTCCAACATGCCACGTAGCTATAGTGGAAATCCGAGAAGTTGCAAATCATCGCCAAAGCCTTGCAACGGAAAAGGAGGCCGATTCCCGCAATCGGCCAAAATTATCCTCAAAATACCTTGTCTGTGTTCAGCATTGATCCAACAGATGCCTGAAGAGCCGATGCCATCAATTACTTGACAGAATCGGCTCGGGGGGCACATAGATGGATAAGATACGAGGATACGGAGCTGGGAACGGATGTCAAATGTCCAGCAGAGCAACTCAAGCATGAGGGCCGATACGTAAACAAATCGGCCAAAAAAAATCGAAACTCCAAAAATTTTGAGCACAGCCGATGCGTAGACATCGACTTAAGAATAAGAAAAAGCCGATACACGGCCATCGACTCAAGGGGATAGGCTACAAGCAGTAAGCAAGAGTAGCAGTCTCTACTGGAGGAACCCCTCATTGGAATTGCTTGTTGGTCCTCCCTTAGCAAACTTCCAAGACCAGCAGTGACAGCAGGAGTCGGCAGGCGTGTGTTAGGCGATTTCGGTTGGGGCAAGTTTAAGGGATCACGACCCTGATCAACCACAGGAGCAGCACAAACATGCAGTTCAGGTTAAGGGTGAGCCCGACGAAGGAGCATGTCTCTGCTAACACCAGGAGGGCAGTCGATGATGAAGCAATCGGCTATGGCATTTTTTCGCTTAAGGTTTGGCTATGACTTGGTCGGCGTTACTGTCAAAGGTTGTTGGGACCAAAGTGGGGAGAGCATCAGGAAACGTCCTCACCAGGAGCTGCATTAACCTGCCAAAGATGATGAGCCAATCTGATCAGCAAGGCGCAGGACTTGAGCGGAAGAAGCTCGGAGGGCAGTTTGCCTTGAAGGATCCTTTGCTAAAAGAAGCCGATCTTTCGGAATCGCCTGGTCGCATCAACAACTTGTCTGAGGAATGGTGTTGATGTCGCAAAAATATCAGTTTCCGCATATAAGTCAATTGAACAACAAACCTAGAGCTCTATTGAAGACACCTGCCCAAAACCAGATTACCAGCCTGCTGGGTTGGTGGGTAAGAGTCATGACCCTGTTTGAGGTGTCTCATGGTGCAAAGCCGATGCACAGCCATCGACTCTAGTACAAGTGCTCAAAGTTGCCTCGTTGCCAGTTTGGCAGTGCTGCCAGGAGAGGGTTGGTATCCGAGACAGCCTGTTGCTCATTGAGCTATGGGTGATCATCTAAAGTATCGGCCAACAATGGAAGAAAGGTGATCGGCTGGTTGGCCCTGTGTGATGTCTCTTTCAGACGTGATCAAGCCCGGGACTGTTTGTCTAAATTACGGGTTCTTGTCACTGTTTTCACCTCGGCTGAGGCTCGGGGGGCAACGGCCTCGTGGATGCTCTGTTTTTAGAAGTCGATTGGAGATTCATCGGCTGGTCCCGCAGACATTGACTTATTGAGCATTGACCAAGTTCACGATCACTCCGATGTCAAAAAGATGAAGAGTGGGTCATGGGGGATCGATGCGTGGAGATCGGCTCATTAAACGTTGATTGAGTTGACAATCGGCTAAATTAGCATAAAAAGAATCGGTGAAATCAAATTGGAGAAGTTCTTCACTGATAAACCAGATTTCTTACAAGGGAAGAGCCGATTGCTTCAAAGGAGAACAAAGGGGTCTGTTGACCAATATACTACTGCTAGGCCTACACTAGTAGATCCTAGCCTACGGGCCGTCACTACCCTCATCATCGTCTGCGGAGCCCCCATCGGCGCTGCTGCCTACGGGCTCCTCGTCGCTGCTCCCATAGCCCTCTGCGGGAGCTTCATCCTCTTCTTCATCATCGCTGTCGTCGTCCCACCACATGCGGCGCCGGTGGGTAACCCTCGAGGGAGTCGTCGTCATCTTCCTCCTCTTCTTCTTCCTCGTCGAGAGAAGCTCCCTCCTGGGGAAGAGGTCGTCCTCGCTTGTTGCCTCCAGCTCCCGTCGATGAGGAACCGAAGGTCGTCTTCCCCGTCGGTAAGGGGTCCGTCGTCTTCGACTCGGTGAGGAATCCCAGTCCCGCGCGTCCCAATGCTCTGGGGCGCGGCCTCGTAGATGGCCATCAGGACCTCCTGCTCGAGCTCGCTGGAGGAAGAGGATTGGAGGAGACAGGTCAGAGGAGACGGAGGAGGAGGATGAATCCATGGGGGCTAAGGAGGGTTTTTGGGTTGCCGATGGCTACTGTGGAGCAGGGAGATGAAGAAGAGAACTACAAGGAGTGGCCAAATAAAAAGGGGAATATAGCAATTTAATGCCTAAGCAGTTCCCGAGGCTGTGGTGCCAGAACCGTCAAATCATGCAGAGAAGGCGAGAGGCAAGAAGTTATCATGAAGAAAACTGCGACGGTTCTGCTATGACATGACCCTTCGAAGGAGACAGATGGTTTTGCAATTATAATTATCAAAACCAGGGGATGTGTTACCACCCGATTTTGGCCAAATCGGAGTTGGTAAGTGAAGATGGGCTTAGAAGATTACACGAGGAGCATCTTTGAAGCGGCCTTGCGCTGAGAGTTTGGGCTAAGTTGCCCATGTATCTGTAACATATTAGATCGCGTTGTAATTTAGATTAAAGAGATAGAGTCCGGCCCGTGCACGGTTAGGTGCACGCCTCAATTAGAAAGTCCCTTGGACTATAAATATGTATCTAGGGTTATCGGAAAAGGAGGACAATCATCGTTCAACCAACACAAATCGGCGCATCGCCACCCCTTTCTTCGAGGGTTTCTCCCGGGTAAGCACCATGCTGCCTAGATCGCATCTAGCGATCTAGGCAGTATACGTTTATTCGTTAACCTTGTACTGCTCGTGCTGAAGCCTTGTTGATGGCGAGCAGTACTATTTATCCTTAGGTGTTTAGGGGCTTGCATTGATGCTTTCACGTGCATATCTGCGTGGCAATGCCGTCCCTCGACACCTAGCTGCCCTTACGTCTACCCAGACGTAAGGGCAGCATCTTGCTTGTTCGTAACTTAGTAGATCCGATCCGTTATAGTTGCTCCTTGCTACGCAAGGATTAGTTTAATATCTGCATAGTTAGGCCTTATGCTGGGGTCGGAGGATCCGGTGGTGCGTTAGGCGTTGTTTACCGTCCCTGCGAGGGATGTTCCGGGGATCAACGTTATGTTGGTTTTTAGGCCTCTCGTAGGGGTAGTTTGCATCATCTCTCGTAGCTGCTAGGCCCGATCGCACGTAGGACGTTCCGATTATGCGGTGAAAACCCTAAACCGTCGTGGATCGTTTTAGCTTTGTCCTGATCAAGCAGGATCCCCATGCCATTGTAAATCCAACAAGGGGCGATCGGCTCCTTGAGCCGATCCACAGGGAAACCTGAGAGCCGATAGGGCTCGTATTTAATGTGCACGTGTCTACCATGCAGGAACAAATCGAAGCACTAACACCCTCCTGATCGGGTCTAGGTCAGGTGGCACGCCCTAGCAACCGCCAGGACGTTGGCCAGAAGATTTGCGGGACGACGCGAGGTGCCAGGGATCCACTAAGCGGCCCTGGGAGCTTCCCGGCTCTTCGTGTTGCTTAACCAACGCCCGTCGGGGGGTTTTGGAGGGTAACACAAGGTACGTCACGTTTGGAGGAGTGGAGGTCCCACGAAGGATTCCCCGCGCCACGAAGGCTCACCCTATTCTCCGAACCACACCCACGAAGGATAATGGCCCTTTCCTTATGGTTAGCTTTTCCTCCGCTCCGGAGATGGCAAGCTCCACAACCACTTCACAAGCTCCACGAAGGAGAAGCCCGGGCCTCTTCACAATCTTCTTGAAGAGATCACCGGAGCACCAACCGCCAAGCCAACTAGGAGGTCTCCCTCCAAGAGTAACAAGCTCACGGTCTCTCACTCGAACTAATCGTGGTGGAGAGCTCAACACTATGCAATGATGCAAAGCAAGAACACTAGAGGTGTTCAAGTCCTTCACTCTCAAATCCCACCCAAGCAACAAATGCTAAGATGAGATTGGAGAGGAAGAACAATGGGGAAAGTCAACAAAAGACTCCAAGATCTAGATCCCAAGAGTTCCCCTCACTTAGAGGAGAAATGGATTGGTGGAAGTGTAGATCTAGATCTCCTCTCTTAGATCCCTCAAGAATGAGCAAGAATCATGGGAGGGAAGGGAGAGGAAGCAAGCTCAAGAGGTTCAACAATGGTGGTCAAAAACGTGCTCAAGAACCCTAGAAAACTGTTGGGGAAGAAGCCCCTTTTATAGCCAAACGAAATATGACCGTTTGGGGCAGATCTGGGAGTTTTTCGTGCAGCCTGGCGGAAAACCCGGTCAGACCGGGCCAGGGACCGGGCCGCCTGGCGGAAAACCCGGTCGACCGGGCCAGGGACCGGGCGCCCCTGAAAGCCCCCTGGAAACCGTCCGGATGGCACCGGTGTGGGAGCCGGTCTGTGCCGGACGAGCCGGTCAGACAGCCGGCGCCACCGGGCCAAACATGAAAACATGGTTTACAAAAACCATGATAACTTTTGCGTCCGGACTCCGATTTCGATGATCTTGGGCTTGTTGGAATCAGGACAACAAGCCCTACAACTTTATGCATAGAAACATCATTGTCCACCCACGGAATAAAAACCATAAGATGAATGTTTGACCTATCTATAAAAGAGACACCGGTAAAACCTCCAAGCTTGAAAACGCAATAGAAGATGCATATGGATTCCGTTTTCGATGAACTTGGGCTTGTTGTAAAGCTAGCAACAAGCTCAAGAACCTCACACAGAGAAACACCAAGAAGCAATAGATTTATGGAATGCAAAGCATGCAAAGGGTTGAGCTCCCTAAGACGATGTGATCAAGTTACCCAACCGAAAGCCCCTCTTGATAGTGCGGCTATGTATCCTATAACCCGGTCTCCCAACAACCACCTTGAGACCGGTAAAAGGAAAACCTAGCAAGGCCATACCTTTGCCTTGCGCATCCCGCTTGATCTCGATGATAGATCTTCAAGCTCAACTCAAGCCGGAATGCCTCACTTGATCATTGTTGCTTCATGAAGACTCACAAATGATCCCCCATACACCATGATGGGAAAGCTCCATTGATGCACATCTTCATATGTCCATTATCACCAAAATGGACGGCAAGCTTCAAGCACATGATCCTCTTGAGATGCTCAGTCTTGAACTTGCCCAACTCAACCTTGATGACGATCACCACTTGACGTCATCCTCTCATGGGCTATATGAGATCTCACTTTTGATGCATGCCCATGGAAAGATACCTAACCCACATAGACAACACAAGGGAACATATATGATGGGTTAGTTCATAAAGCATAATTGACACGGCTTACCCTACCACATGACTTCTCGTGGCACATTCTTCATGCTTCATGTGTTGACCAAACTTGAATCTATTCTTCACTCTTTGTATTGGTCAACCTTGTATCTTCTCATGCTCTATCATACTATCTTGAGGCGTATATAGAATTCTTCATTTGCTTGCATGCTCTAAATCTTAGTCAACCATAGCTCAACTTATGAGACTATCATGACACCGACTTAGAGCCATAACTTGAATTCTTCACTTGGAATCAAGCACTTAAGATCTTGATCATTCATTGCTTATCACATAAGCTAGAGCATGGCTAATACTGAGTTCCACATAAGAACTCCATCTTCATTTCTTCTTCTTGATCATATCATATATATATATATATCTTTAAATCGATGATCTTGATGCCAATACACAAGGTATATCTTTATCTTCATGGCATCCATACTTGAATCCAACACATGGACTACAAGTAGTACCTATGGAATATTCCTTCATATAAACTCAATGAAAACATTAGTCCATAGGGGTTGTCATTAATTACCAAAACCACACATAGGGGCAATATACCCTTACAATCTCCCCCATTTTGGTAATTGATGACAACCACAATAAGAGGGTTTATATAATGAATATTAGAGACAAGTACGCAACTTATCCGAGAATAAGTTGTATACAAGAGGTTGTATTTGATATGGTCAAGTAACACAAAGCTACTATCCCATATCAAAACCAACTCTACTCACACAACTACAACTAATGCAAGGGATGTGAGTAGAACCAACACTACAAGAAAAGTTCTGATAGACAACGTCTCAAAATCGTCCGCTAAGGGGTATTTTTCGTCGCCTATGGGCCTAACCCGACGATATGGGTTCCGTTGTGGAAAGTCCAACGACGATTTTTTCGGTCCGTCGCGCTTGGGCGCCCTTCCGCCACGGAAAATCGGACCGTTGCGGAAGTGTTTTCGGGAGCCCGTTGACTGCTGACGTCATGCAACCTGACACGTGGACGCGTTAAGCCGCTAATGCGTTAACCGGCTGAAACCCCGTGGTAGATGGTAGGCCCACACGAGGCCTGCCACGTCTTAAGCGGGCCGGGCCAGATGACATAGTTTGACCGGTCAACTATATAGCTGGGCCGGTCCATTAGTTACGTGGGCCACCTAACTCTAATGTTGTAAAGTTAAATGGGCCGGCCCATTTAACATGTGGGGTCCACTCATAAAGAATCGGGCCGCCCAAGAAGCAAGTGGGCGGCCAAAAACACATGGGTCCCACTTGCCCGTTAAAAGGCAGCCCATTTAGTGTGTGGGGTCCACCGTATAGCAAGTGGGCGCCCAACAAGCTAGTGGGTGGGCCAAAAACAGGTCCCACTTTCCCGTTAAAGGGCCGGCCCATTTAGTGTGTGGGGTCCACCATATATCAAGGGGTACTAACAAGAAAGCGGGCCGGGCAAAACCAGGACCCATCTTCTTGTTAAAGGGCCGGCCCATTTAGTATGTGGGGTCCACAATATAGCAGTGGGTCGTCCCACCAAGATAGCGGGTCGGCCAAAACACATGTGGTCCCACATTCTGTTAATGGGCCGCCCATTTGGTATGTGGGGTCCACATGTAGAAAGTGGGCCGGCCCACAAGATAGTGGTCGGCCAAAACACAGGTGGGTCCCACCATCCTATTAAAGGGCCGGCCCATTTGGTGTGTGGGGTCCACTATAGAAAGTGGCGCCCATTTGGTATGTGGGTCCACCATCTAGAAGTGGCCGGCCCAACAAGATAGTGGGTCGGAAACACGTGGGTCCCACCTTCCTATTAAAGGGCGGCCCATTTACCATGTGGGACCACCATAGAGCAAGTGGGCCGGCCCAATAAGCATGTGGAGCCCACTATCGTGTAACCGGGCCGGCCTACTAAAGAAGTGGGCCGGCCCAAAATGAAAGTGGGTCCCACACTACTGTAAGTGGGCCGGCCCAATCTGTTGTAGGGCCCTACTTGTTTGACTAGTCAACTTGCATTAAATTTCATGAGCCTAAAATCTGATTTCAATGATACACACAATTACATACACAAATAAAACAAATAGGAAAATTACAAGGCAATTAATGTGCCCAAATAAAAAAATTACATAGAATCATTGAGGACTTCTATTAGCATCATCAATAACAGGTTGACATTTGGCAATCGCCTTGATTGAATCTTGTGTACTCTTTGTCAACATATCAGCTACAGATCTTAAAGCAGCAATACCATGTCTTTTATAAAGTACACCTTGAGATATTTACTGTCTGATGAAAGAAATGGTCTAGGTTGACGGCTATGAGAAGATGCATCAGAAGAAAGATCAGAACTTTTTGTGGGCCTCACTTAATGAAGATTGCTTCATCACAACTGCATTCTGATAATAATGCAAAAAGAGTTAAACGATGAACTATGCAAACATTTATTATGCAATGTAGATATAAGATAATAACAAGTTGCATAAATAAGACATGTATGGAACTTGTACTAAGCACAAACTTACATCATAATGTTGCACAGGGTCGCTACAGATCCTTTTTTGGCGACTATCTTCTAATGATGACTGCTTCATTAAAACAGCATTCTGGTAACATTGTAAACATAGTTACAACAATTAACTATTCAAACATGTATTACGCAATGTAGAGATCAGATAACAGCATGTAGCAGAAATAAGCACAAGATAAGATAAGATGCATGTACTAAGCACATACTGGCTCACTGCAGGTCCTTCTCTTGCGTGCACTAGTCGTGGTCAACATGCCTATCATTTTAGGTTCAGCCATCAAGTGAAATGCTAATCCTCCTGCTCCATTGTCCTTAATCTGTGTTTAGATATCACATTTAAGACCAAGTCAGCTGGTTTCAAATAACAAAAAACTTGAGCTGCCAAATGAATAAGCCAATAGTTACCAGATATCAAATTAAAACCAACTAGATGTTGCTTTGCATGAGATACGAATTTCAGACATTCAGATTTAGAGTAGGGTAATGCCAAGGTTTTACACATAAAGTAAACTGGCATTAAGAATGACCAAATGTCAGGTTCAAATCACCCTCGAAGTTTCTCCAAGACAAGCATATCAAATAGGCAGAAACATAGTAAAGCATGAATGGCATTGCTATGGCAGGGTTCCAAGTGTTAATCTCTTGCATAAGGAACAATGCATATAGGTTATAGATAATAACGGAAGTAAACTGCCAAAATTACCAACCACGAACTCAGATTCCAACCTTACCTAGCGTCCCCGCTGTTAATGTTGGATGTTCTAATAAGTGGTTCGCATGATCAATCCCAAGGAAAAATAACATTGACAAGTCAGTCTACGATAATACAAAGACCAGACATGCACGCAGCAATAACTATATAAGCTAAAGACGAGGTATAAGAGCAAGCAGATTGGAAATGCACATAGCATGATTATAAAAGCAGTGTGAGAATAGCAGACACGAGAAAACAGCTAGCGGTGAGCTAATGACGTGGTATAAGAACAAGCAGATTGGAAATGCCCATAGCACGACTATAAAAGCAGTGCGACAATAGCATGCAGTACAAAAACAGTTGGCAGCAAATGAATGGGTACAAGGCTATAAATATGTGGATGCACACAGGTGTCAGTAGAATGAACAGGATGGTAGCGACCGGATAATGCTTTTGTACTGTACAACATTTAAACAAACTTCATGCGAAGCAACACATCAAGAAAGTTAACGGCATATGAGATCTGCAAATAACTACACAAAACATGGCTAAAGAAACACCGCGATCTAACGGGCCAGCGTACTAACCAAGCTGCGGCGGGGTGGACGGGGGCGGCAACTTGCATTCCAGCGGCGGCGAACGCGGGAGACGATGAATCGACCATGTTTCAGTAGAAGCGGGCGTTAGTGAAGCAGATCTGGTTGGCTGGCAAGGTATTCGGTGAAGTTGATACAGCCGCTGCGGCGAGGTAGTCGGTGGCGAGGTCGGCGGTGAAGCAGATCCGTCGGTGGCGAGGTCGGCGGTGAAGCAGATCCGTCGGTGGCGAGGTCGGCGGTGAAGCAGATCCGTCGGTGACGAGGGCGGCGGGGGAGCGGATCTGGTGGGTGGACAGCCAACACGATCAAGGCTACGCTGTGGAGGAGTATGCCGGCGGCGAAGCAGATCTAGTACTGTAGAGAGTCAGAGCTTTGGCTTGTGAGAGTATTTTTGAGCTAATGGGGCGAATGGTTGGTGGGTGGGTGTGGGCCTGTGGGGAGGGTTCGGGATCTAGGCAAGATATTTCATTGTTACCGAATGAGCCCTCCATGGTCGGTGGGTTGTAGCTTCCGGACCAGGGTTAAAAGGGTAAAACTGGTCACGGGATTTTCGAATGGATGCGGCGGGATGATTTGGCGCGTGGCCGAAATTTTCAGTTTCAAGCTACGAGCAGAACGACAAAAATAATGTTCTTCCCCAGGGAGCTCTCATTTCTTCCTCTTCTCTTTCTCTCTCGAGTCTCTCCCACTCCCCCGGCTCCTCTCCCCCTTCTCTCCGGCGGCCTCGCCGGCCGGAGACGAGGCCGACTTCTCTCTGTATATTGTACACCCTCCGAACTAAATTAATTGATTCAACTTTCCTTAGACGTGTATGTATCTAGAGTAAAAACATGTGTGGATACATCCATATTTAGATAAGCAAAGTTGAGTCAGCTAATTTGGATCCGAGGGAGTTAGTGTTGTTGTAAGCTTAGATCCAGTGTTTCCCATGAGCAGAATGGCGCAATGGAGTCGGGGATCTCGTCATCGGCTTCAGATCTGGCCTATGGTGAATCTGGCGGATCTTGCCGGCCAAACCCCGATCTGGTGCCATCAATGTGATGGCGCTAACGGTGAGGCTTGCTTTGGTCAGTGCTTCAGATCTGGCCAATGGGGAAGTCAAGCTGCTAAAGTTCACAAGCTCGGGGCATACGACGGCGTCATCCGTCTTGCCCGTGCACATCTTGGACTTTCAGCGACCCTTCTCAGAGCCAATATGCCGTTGCTGAGGCCCTTCTTCTCCTTCGTCCTGGCGACTACCGGCGACACCGTCCCAAGTGGTGCGTCCCCGGCGACGGAGTTGCTGGAAAGGATGCGGAGCAGAGATCTGATGTGTCCAGAAGGACTCGATTGATTTTCTTCTATATGTTTTGGGGTCCTTTTTGTAAAGTTGCAGGTTCTATTAGTTATTGTCTAGTACTTTTGGTCCTCTATGTAATTTTTTGGACTAGTTTCCATTGGCACTGATAAACTTGAATTTTGACAAGTTCACGAGGAAAAAAATTCCTTTGCACATATGGCCTATCATGTATAAACATTCTTGAGATTTAAACTATATGTAATGTGCCATGCATTAACCCTAAACCATATATATGTAACTAACCCTAGCTGATCAAACCCTACTTAATTAAAACAAATAACCCTAAACTATACGCATGCACTTTATGCGCAAAGGTGCCTCTAATAATGTGTGTGCGCACTCGATCGATGATCCCTAAACCTTATACAACCCTGAAACCCTAATCCCTAATCCCTAAACCCTAAACACTAAACCCTAGACCCTAAACCCTAACCCTAACCCTAAACCCTAATTAAACCCTATATATAGGCCAACGACACTTAATTGTGCATCAAGCAGGGGTGCCTCGCGGTCCTCTAATTAAATTAAATGTGCCATGCATTAACCCTAAACCATATATATGTAACTAACCATAGCTAATCAACCCTACTTAATGAAAACACATAACCCTAAACTATACTAGCTAGCTATAACCCGATCTAATAAAAACATGCTCTATATATAGCAGCTAGCTAGCAAACCGTAGATTAACACCAATTAATATATACATGGCCTATATCGATCATGTTGTATAACATATCCCTGAGATTCATTAATTAATTATATAATTATCGTGATAAATTAATTAACTTTAATTTTGACAAGTTCTCTCGAATGAAAACACATTTGATTAAGTTGCCTCATAATATATATATATAATTAGTGTGCATGCATGGCCTACCATGCATTCGTGCATATATTTTAATGTATATTTGAACATATTCTTGGGGATTTCAATCTCTCTCTCTCGATCATCTATATCGTTGGTGGCCAAAAAACACACATATATATGCATGCAATTTATGCGTAAAGGCGCGGGTGCCTCTAATAATGTGTGTGCGCACTCGATCGATGATCCCTAAACCTTAAACAACCCTAAAACCCCTAAATCCCTAATCCCTAAACCCTAAACACCCTAAACACTAAACCCTAAACCCTAGACCCTAAACGTACCCTAACCCTAACCCTAAACCCTAGCTAATCCTAAACCCCAATTAAACCCTATGTATAGGCCAACGACACTTAATTGTGCATCGATCGAGCGGGTCATGGGTGCCTCGCGATCCTCTAATAAAATTAAATGTGCCATGCATTAACCCTAAACCATATATATGTAACTAACCCTAGCTAATCAACCCTACTTAATTAAAACACATAACCCTAAACTATACTAGATATAACCCGATCTAATAAAAACATGCTCTATATATAGCAGCTAGCTAGCAAACCGTAGATTAACACCAATTAAAATATACATGGCCTATATCGATCATGTTGTATAACATATCCCTGAGATTCATTAATTAATTATATAATTATCGTGATAAATTAATTAACTTGAACTTTGACAAGTTCTCTCGAATGAAAACACATTTGATTAAGTTGCCTCATAATATATATATATAATTAGTGTGCATGCATGGCCTACAATGCATTCGTGCATATATTTTAATGTATATTTGAACATATTCTTGGGGATTTCAATCTCTCTCTCTCTCTCGATCATCTATATATCGTTGGTGGCCCAAAAAACACACATATATATGCATGCAATTTATGCGTAAAGGCGCGGGTGCCTCTAATAATATAATGTGTGTGCGCACTCGATCGATGATCCCTAAACCTTAAACAACCCTAAAACCTTAAAATCCCTAATCCCTAAACCCTAAACACCCTAAACACTAAACCCTAAACCCTAGACCCTAAACATACCCTAACCCTAACCCTAACCCTAACCCTAAACCCTAGCTAATCCTAAACCCCAATTAAACCCTCTGTATAGGCCAACGACACTTAATTGTGCATCGATCGAGCGGGTCATGGGTGCCTCGTGATCCTCTAATAAAATTAAATGTGTCGTGCATTAACCCTAAACCATATATATGTAACTAACCCTAGCTAATCAACCCTACTTAATTAAAACACATAACCCTAAACTATATATACTAGCTAGCTGCTATAACCCGATCTAATAAAAACATGCTCTATATATAGCAGCTAGCTAGCAAACCGTAGATTAACACCAATTAAAATATACATGGCCTATATCGATCATGTTGCATAACATATCCCTGAGATTCATTAATTAATTATATAATTATCGTCATAAATTAATTAACTTGAACTTTGACAAGTTCTCTCGAATGAAAACACATTTGATTAAGTTGCCTCGTAATATATATATAATTAGTGTGCATGCATGGCCTACAATGCATTCGTGCATATATTTTAATGTATATTTGAACATATTCTTGGGGATTTCAATCTCTCTCTCTCGATCATCTATATATCGTTGGTGGCCCAAAAAACACACATATATATGCATGCAATTTATGCGTAAAGGCGCGGGTGCCTCTAATAATGTGTGTGCGCACTCGATCGATGATCCCTAAACCTTAAACAACCCTAAAACCTTAAATCCCTAATCCCTAAACCCTAAACACTAAACCCTAAACCCTAGACCCTAAACGTACCCTAACCCTAACCCTAAACCCTAGCTAATCCTAAACCCCAATTAAACCCTATGTATAGGCCAACGACACTTAATTGTGCATCGATCGAGCGGGTCATGGGTGCCTCGTGATCCTCTAATAAAATTAAATGTGCCATGCATTAACCCTAAACCATATATATGTAACTAACCCTAGCTAATCAACCCTACTTAATTAACACACATAACCCTAAACTATACTAGCTAGCTATAACCCGATCTAATAAAAACATGCTCTATATATAGCAGCTAGCTAGCAAACCGTAGATTAACACCAATTAAAATATACATGGCCTATATCGATCATGTTGTATAACATATCCCTGAGAATCATTAATTAATTATATAATTATCGTGATAAATTAATTAACTTGAACTTTGACAAGTTCTCTCGAATGAAAACACATTTGATTAAGTTGCCTCATAATATATATATAATTAGTGTGCATGCATGGCCTACAATGCATTCGTGCATATATTTTAATGTATATTTGAACATATTCTTGGGGATTTCAATCTCTCTCTCTCTCTCGATCATCTATATATCGTTGGTGGCCCAAAAAACACACATATATACGCATGCACTTGATGCGTAAAGGCGCGGGTGCCTCTAATAATGTGTGTGCGCACTCGATCGATGATCCCTAAACCTTAAACAACCCTAAAACCCTAATCCCTAATCCCCTAAACCCTAAACACCCTAAACACACTAAACCCTAGACCCTAAACACCCTAAACACTAAACCCTAAACCCTAGACCCTAAACACCGTAAACCCTAAACCATAAACCCTAAACCCTAAACCCTAAACCCTAAAACCCTAAACCCTAAACACTAAACCCTAAACCCTATAAACACCCTAAACACTAATTAAAACCTAAACCCTAGACCCTAAACACTAAACCCTAAACCCTAGACCCTAAACACCGTAAACACTAAACCCTAAACACTAATTAAACCCTAAACCATAGACCCTAAACACTAGACCCTAAACCCTAGACCCTAAACACCCTAAACACTAAACCCTAGACCCTCTAAACACAGTAAACACTAAACCCTAAACCCTAGACCCTAGCTAAACACCCAAAACACTAAACCCTAAACCCAGCTAGCTAACCCTAAACCCTAATTAAACCCTATATATATAGGCCAACGACACTTAATTGTGCATCAAGGCCAGGGGTGCCTCGCGGTCCTCTAGTTAAATTAAATGTGACATGCATTAACCCTAAACCATATATATAAACTAACCCCTAGCTAATCAAACCCTAGTTAATTAAAACACATAACCCTAAACTATACTAGCTATAACCCGATCTAATAAAAACATGCTCTATATATAGCATGCAGCTAGCTAGCAAAAACGGTAGATTAAAACCAATTAATATATACATGGCCTATATATCGATCATATGTTGTATAACATCTCCCTGAGATTCATTAATTAATTATATAATTATCGATGATAAATTAATTAACTTGAATTTTGACAAGTTCTCTCGAATGAAAACACATTTGATTAAGTTTCCTCATAATATATATATAATTAGTGTGCATGCATGGCCTACCATGCATGCATTAATTCGTGCATATATTTTAATATATATTTGAACATATTCTTGGGGGATTTCAATCTCTCTCTCTCGATCATCTATATGTCGTTGGTGGCCAAAAAACACACACATATACGCATGCACTTTATGCGCAAAGGCGCGTGTGCCTCTAATAATGTGTGTGCGCACTCGATCGATGATCCCTAAACCTTAAACAACCCTAAAACCCTAATCCCTAATCCCCTAAACCCTAAACACCCTAAACACACTAAACCCTAGACCCTAAACACCCTAAACATGTACTAAACCCTAAACCCTAGACCCTAAACACCGTAAACCCTAAACCATAAACCCTAAACCCTAAACCCTAAACCCTAAAACCCTAAACCCTAAACCCTAAACCCTATAAACACCCTAAACACTAATTAAACCCTAAACCCTAGACCCTAAACACTAAACCCTAAACCCTAGACCCTAAACACCGTAAACACTAAACCCTAAACCCTAAACACCCTAAACACTAATTAAACCCTAAACCATAGACCCTAAACACTAGACCCTAAACCCTAGACCCTAAACACCCTAAACACTAAACCCTAGACCCTCTAAACACAGTAAACACTAAACCCTAAACCCTAGACCCTAGCTAAACACCCAAAACACTAAACCCTAAACCCAGCTAGCTAACCCTAAACCCTAATTAAACCCTATATATATAGGCCAACGACACTTAATTGTGCATCAAGCAGGCTAGGGGTGCCTCGCGGTCCTCTAGTTAAATTAAATGTGACATGCATTAACCCTAAACCATATATATATAACTAACCCCTAGCTAATCAAACCCTAGTTAATTAAAACACATAACCCTAAACTATACTAGCTATAACCCGATCTAATAAAAACATGCTCTATATATAGCATGCAGCTAGCTAGCAAAAACGGTAGATTAAAACCAATTAATATATACATGGCCTATATATCGATCATATGTTGTATAACATCTCCCTGAGATTCATTAATTAATTATATAATTATCGATGATAAATTAATTAACTTGAATTTTGACAAGTTCTCTCGAATGAAAACACATTTGATTAAGTTTCCTCATAATATATATATAATTAGTGTGCATGCATGGCCTACCATGCATGCATTAATTCGTGCATATATTTTAATATATATTTGAACATATTCTTGGGGGATTTCAATCTCTCTCTCTCGATCATCTATATGTCGTTGGTGGCCAAAAAACACACACATATACGCATGCACTTTATGCGCAAAGGCGCGTGTGCCTCTAATAATGTGTGTGTGCGCACTCGATCGATGATCCCTAAACCTTAAACCCTAAATAAACCCTAATCCCTAATCCCTAAACCCTAAACACCATAAACATTAAACCCTAAACCCTAACCTCCTAACCCTAAACCCTAAACCCTAATTAAACCCTATATATATAGCCAATGACACTTAATTATGCATCAAGCAGGCCAGGGGTGCCTCGCGGTCCTCTAATTAAATTAAATGTGCCATGCATATATATGTGTTTAATTTGGGGATTTCAATCGCTCTCTCGTATGTAGCTCTCTCTACCTCTATCTCTCTCTCTCTCTCTCTCTCTCTCTCTCTCTCTCTCTCTCTCTCTCTCCAACAACACACACATGCACTTTGTGCGCAAAGGCATGCGCCTCTAATAATGTGTGCGCAGTCGATCGATCTAGTTTTGATTAATCATAGCACACAAATAAAGAAGTTGTATTTGAATCCACACAACCTATTAAAACACATAACCCCTAACATGGCCTAATTAATTAACCCTTCTCGATCTCTACCTAATTAGTGGAAATTGCACAAAATCAAAAGGGGTCCCTCACTAATTATGCATATCTGCTAGATTGTGATAAACTTTTGCCACATATATATTTGGTGGATGGGTGCATCTTGGCATGTAAACAATTAGTGTTTGCAAATGGCGTTGTCAAAATTTATGTACAAATGATTTCTTTCCATCCAAAGTGCATAAAATGGGAGTTTTAATGAAGAAAGTACAAATAAAACAGCTCAACATGCTTCCACACCCCGATTTTCACACGAAGTAGAGCATATTTAAAGGATAATTCCAGAGTTTTACTATTTTTCAAGCAACTTTGCTAATTTTCCCCCACTCACATGACTTTATGTCGATTTAACGAAAATATGGCGAATTTAAACTACATGGGCGGGATAGTTTGAATTGTGCGCGCGGCAAAGGGAACCGCCTATTCCTCAACCTTGTGCACGGCAAATTACACACGCAACTCCATTAAACGCCACCTACCAACCTTAATTATCACCCCGGCGGCCCGGCCGCATGACCCCCCACCCACCCGTACACAACTTATCCCCGTCCGTGCGAAGAGCTTCCCCTCCCCGTCCCGTCCGTGCGAAGAAGAAGCTTCCCCTCCCCGTCGTTCTTCTCGAGACGCACCGGCGGTCAAGTTGATCCACGGTAGGGCTGCTATCTCTAGCTCAATCATGTATCGGGCAAGACAGCCTAACGATTTATATTTTCTTGATGCTGCTAAAAAAATTCGTCAGTATGCTCGAACTAATTGGCACTTTATAGTTTTCCGCTCGATTTGTCATCGATCAATTTGTTCATTTGCGTGGGCATATAGAGTCAGTTCTGCACTCGATCCGTTAATTTGCTGAAATGCCATGGCAGAGTTTTGTACACGATCTGTTTGCTAAAATGTCGATGGGCATTTTTTGTTTTGTACTCGACATGATTGCTGAAATGCATAATCATGTAGTATAGTTTTGTACTCGATGGATATACATTTCCTACTTCGCCTTAAATTAATCACCAACCACTGTATCTCATAATTAAACAGATGGACAGAACTTGGAAACTGCATGGACACTTATGTTCCCCTTCATATATAAATGGTGTTCAACCCTTTATGGGGTTTATTAGAGCTCATGATGGTCACAACCTGGACGTGTATTGCCCGCGCTGCACATGTATGAATGGTGAGAAGAGGCCTCACCCTGTAGTGGCAGATCATTTACACATTTTTGGGATGGACCGCACATATGTTAGGCGGGTTTAGCATGGTGAACCATATAATGATCCTTTAGCAGGAGAAGCAGATCTTGCTCACACTGTATGTGTGCTGGCATATGTAGTTAATTATTTATATTGATGCTGCCGCTGTTTCAATCAATAGTTTGCATTGCTGTGCAAGGTTCTGTACTCAAATTTAACTTGTTGCAGATGGATGGACGGGAAGGAGAGAAAAAGCGCTTGCTTCAGGAAACGGGTTTCAGCTCTGGGACATGTGCTGTGCCAGATGAGAAGGTAAATATGTAAAACGGCATTTGTTCAGGTTGCATCCCTTAGATGTTTGTCTAATCGGTTGATGTACTAATTGCAGAAGCATAGAGTTAAAGAGGTCTCTCAGTTTGATGGGAGATTTGAAGATGAATCTCAGTTTGATGCACCTGTGGATGGTACTGATGACGAGCCTTTCATAGACGAAGGTCCTGCACCTGAGATTATCCAGCCTACAGAAGGAGGCCGTGGACCGAGTACACAGCTTTGCGTTGAAGTGGATGCACGCCCGGAGATCATCACGGGCGTCCGGGTAGTCTCAAGACCACCCAGCCCTGATGCACCTGTGGATGGTACTGATGACGAGCCTCTCATAGACGAAGGTCCTGCACCTGAGATTATCCAGCCTACAGAAGGAGGCCGTGGACCGAGTACACAGCTTTGCGTTGAAGAGGATGCACACCCGGAGATCATCAGGGGCGTCCCGGTAGTCTCAGGACCACCCAGCCCTGATGCAAAATGTTGAGCTACTTTATGATTCGTACTCTTATGTTCTGGTGCTGTAGTATGTTATGATTTGTACGCCTTTGGCGCTAGATTAAGCATTCAGTGGATGATCGCGTTGCAAAATTCGACACCCACACAATCAGTTCATCGTACAAGTAGTAGCACAATTACTTCTACAGCGATTCCTGCCAGCGCATTAGTTGGTAGCATGAAACACTTTCAGGTACTCCCCTCTGATTCATATTAATGGACTCAATTCTGTCTAGATATGGATGTATCTAGATGCATTTGTTAACTAGACTAACAAACTTGAGTCAGTTAATATGAATCCGTGTAAACCGCCCAAGTCCTCGAGCAGCTAGTTTATTGACTCTGGACTCCAAGCCTCTCGCGGCAAGCCATCGACGAAGCTTTGACCAGATCTTGGCCCGCAATTTTTTTGTGTGTGGCGAATAGCAAAGCTTTGACCAGTTCCTCTCGGGATACAGCACGCCGGTGAGCTTGCACGGTTGCCATGAGCACTTTCCGGCGGAACTTCCTCTTCAGCGCCCTCAAGCCGCTGCTGCGAGACAGCACGCAGTGCCTCGAGGTGGACGGAATTCTGGATCTCAGGGCGGGTGGTCCGCATCGTCCGGGAACGATCTCCAGCGGGTTAACGAGGACATGCATGGCGGCCAGGGGATTTGTTTTTTGTTTTTTTTTGGTTTTGGGATTTGGGGTTTTTTCGGATAGGGGAGGAGGAACCGAGGAAGAGGAAGGAACAGCCGCGTGCTTGGCGCGTGGCGGTGTGCTTGAATTTCGAATTTTTGTGAAATGTTTCATTTCCCCGCTACAATTCGGGGGTTTCTTGACGCGCCAATGCGTCCCGCCGGGCAGCTTCAAGTAAATTTGGGGTGCCACACTATGGGCCCTAGTTTCAGTGAGACATGTAATGACTAGTCACATCAGTAAGTTCACTGTGTAATAAAATATGTTACCCCTCCCCTTTATGTAGCACCCCTTCTCTCCCGATCGAGTGCCGATTGCCGACGGATGCAAGCCGCTAGCTCGATCCCCTCCTTTCGCCTCCACCGTCCAGGCATCCAGCTTGGAGGGGCAAGCTGCATCTAGCCCAAGCGGATTAGGTAGGACTAGTAATGTTCTCTCCTTTCTCGAGATCGGTTCTTTTTTCCTCTCCTCGATATCTTGCGCATCTCTTTCCTATTCTGGGCGAAGGGGTGTCTTTCTGGTCACCCTCGAGCTGGGAGTGATTGATGGGGGTGGGGGCGGGGGCTACCTTTGCTTGGATTGGGGTGTTCTTCCTTTATTTGTCGACATTTGCAACCTTTGTAGTTTCTGCTGATCCTCACTGTATCTTTTGTCAGCTTGTACAGGAAAGGCAAGACCTCGGCGGTGGGGGCAATGGAGCGTAAGGCCACCACGCATGTGGGCAGTTGGCTGAGCCTGAGCTGCGTCCCCAGCCCCGCGAAGCAGGTACTCCGTTTGCTTATCCACTCTTTACCTTTTAAGTGTCTCTCTGGTCTCTGCATCCTCAATCTGTTCCTGTTCTGGAATATGCTTAAAGTAGCACATGTCTTCAGCTGTTTGTGCGTAAAGCCTCTGTGACACCATGCTCTATATTCTCTGTATCAGGTTGGTACCTCCAGGTTCCGTGCTGAGGCTATGGGGAACGAGAATAGCGCCCCACCTGCTGCAGGAGCATGGCCCGATCTGCAGCACAAGAAGCGAAATGCCACTGCCGAGCTGGGCAGGGACCGCCCAGGGGTAATTTTTTTAACCAACTTACCATGATGTAGTCTGAATCTGATACTCCCTCAGATCCAAATTAATTGACTCAACTATCTGTAGATACGGATGTATCTAGATGTGTTTTAGCTCTAGATACTACTGCCTCCATCCCAAAGCTTTGGGCTTATATTATTTTTAGAAAGTCAAACTATACCATGTTTGACTAAGCTTTTACCAAAAATCAGTAACATGCAAAATACAAAATTAATATCATTAAATAGATAATAAAATATATTTTCCTACGGTATCTACACAGTATTATATTTGTTGATAGAATGTTCTAAAATTTTGGTCAAACTTTGCTTGTTTTGATTTCTCAAAAATAAATAAGGCTTAAGCTTTTGGATGGTGGTAGTACATTCATATCTAGACAAAGCTGAGTTAACTAGTTTTTTGTCTGTCCATAGCTAGTGTTCACGCTGCAAAAGGCTAAGAGCATCCACTATATGCATCAGTCTATCTCATACAGTAATTCAATATCACTGCTGAGGTCTGCCTTTTGTTTTGCTATTCATATGCAGACTGAAACTTTAGGGCCTTTACTCAAAAGGAAGATCAAAACTGCGGCTGATCAGGCTGCCAGTATGTTGATGCCGCCCCCATCTTCTAAATGCCTCTACAAGCACAAGGCCACGCACCAGCTGGGTGGTGATCTTTTAATGAATATGGTATATTTTCTTAATCCACAAAACATGCCTTGATTTTTCTCTGTTTATTGTCGGTTTTTTCTATGCTTGCCAAAAGTTTACAACAACAACAACAACAACCAAGCCTTTCAGTCCCAAACAAGTTGGGGTAGGCTAGAGTTGAAACCCATAAGATCTCGAAGCCAAAAGTTTAGAAACACCAAATTCGTTTGCTTACAATCATCATACAGTAATGTTCATCTACTCCAGTTCCCCTAACCCAACATAAAATGATGTTAATTTCGATTTTTAGATTAAAAGAGCACCATTAGGCGCTGTTAATTACGACTTTGAGATTAAAATGTCATTTGCAATTGTTAATTACAATTTTGAGACAATTGGTTAGTTTAACCTCGATCTCTTCTGCTCTCCATTTTTCCCAACCGAACAAAAATGTAACCATTCCATTCCTCTGAAATGGAACCATTCCATTCCATTCCACGCTGTTTCAGAACCGAACACACCCTTGCATTGTTGTGAACTGTTGTCCATACACGGCCATACCCTTCCACTTACATCTAGCACTATATGCATCAGTCTGTCTCAGAGTCATTCAATATCACTGCTGAGATCTGTTCCCATTCTTATGCAGGCTGAAACTGCTGCGCCTTTACTCAAGTGGATGCAAAATGGGGCTAATGAGGCTGCTGTGAGGACGATGGTGCCGGCACCATCTTCCGAAAACCTCTACAAGCACGAGGCCATGGGCCAGCTGGGTGGTGACCTTTTAATGAATCTGGTATATTTTCTTAATCCACATACATGATTTCATTATTATCTGTTTAATTACTGTTGGCTTTGTCTAATGCTTACCAAAAGTTCAGAAACACTGCGTTTGCTTACAATCATCATACACTAATTTTTCACTTTTCAGTCTGTCTCATCCAGTATATAAACTGTTGATTTCCATTGGCTTCTTTTGTAATCATTTGCATTGTTGTCAACTGTTCTCTATGCACAACCCTATTCTTCCACTTACACCCGCACTATTTGCATCAGTCTATCTCATAGATTTATTAAATATCAATGATGAGTTCTGTTGCTATTCATATGCAGGATGAAACTTCTGTTCCTCTACTCAAATGGATAAAAAATGATCCTGATGAGGCTGCTGTGAAGACGATGGTGCTGCCACCATCTTCTGAAAACCTCCTCAAGCACAAGGCCACGGGCCAGCTGGGTGGTACCCTCAGTAAGCAGGTATATTTTCTTAATCCTCATACATGATTTGATTTTTGTCTGTTTATTGCCGGCTTTGTCTAATGCTTACCAATAGTTCAGAAACACACACACCTATTCTTCCACTTACATCCAGCACTATATGCATCAGTGTCTCATAGATTCATTTTATATATCACTGCTGATGTCTGTTGCTCTTCAATTTTTATATGCAGACTGAAACTGCTAAGCCTTCATTGGTCAAAAGGATTGCAACTGCTGCTGATGAGGCATCTGCAGAGGCTGCCACCAAGTTACTGTCAGCCCCACCTTCTGGATGCTTATATAAGCTCAAGTCCAAGGATCAGCCGGGCCGTAACCATCCAAGGGTTCGGGTATATTTTCTTAAGCCACATATACATGCCATGATTTATGTCTGATATTATCACTGGCTCTGTCTAATGCTTTTTGGAATTCGGAAACACCAAATTAGCATGCTTATATTCATCATACACTAATTTTTCACTGTTCAGTTTGTAACATAGTGTTATGCACTTGCTTGTCAACATTTGCATTGCTCTGAACTATGCACTTTACACAACCTAATTCTTCCACTTACGTTCAGCGCTACGCACCAGTAGTACCTCCCATGTTTCCTTCACCATCCCGATGCCGAGCTTGCGGGAATATGGCGGGCCCATGTACATACCCCGCATATAACACCTCCTATGGCTCTATCTACCTTTCTAGTAGCTCCTTCACAGAGTTACAGGTATGTATTCTCAGTGGTTTAGCATGAATTGGCATATAGTAAAGTCTTGTTTTTAGTCTTCCTGCTTCTTACATTTGTATCAATTTTCACATGCAGACTGTACCTTGTGAACTTCGTCCAATGATTAACCAGATGTGTCCGCATGAAGGATCTTTCACTATGCATGGCAATGGCAAATTGATGAACACCTACACGGTCTATGAGGTGTATGTCTACAAGACGCAGGCCATCACATATTTGTATGGACATGATTGGAGAAAGTTTGCTTTTGACTACGGTCTGAAGAAGGGCGACGAGCTGAGGATCAGAAACTCAAACGGGCAGATATACGTAACTGCTTACAGAGTTGGAGACACTTCCAAATATATAATATGTAACTTTTTTCTACTCATATCTTTTGATAACTGCATTCTGAGCAGTTGTTCTAAACCATTCCCTCTGTTCTAGCTTGCTGGGTTTAACATGATCAAAGCTGCAGATCCCCTGACGGAACAGGAGCGGATGTCACAAAGGGCAACCACACCAGCACCGGCACCGGCTTCCCACTCTCCTGCATCAGCACCGGTTCCTGTACCAGCTCCGTTTACTGCATCTACCCAGCAGTCCCCTACATCAGCATTGGTTCCTGTAGAGGCCCCATATACTACACATGCCCAGCAGGCTCCTGCATCAGCACTGGTTCCTCTAGCTGCACCGTTTACTGCACCTGCCCAACAGTCTCCTGCATCAGCACCGGTTCCTCTAGAGGCACCGTTTACTGCACCTGCCCAGCAGTCTCCTGCATCAGCACCAGCTCGTGTACCAGCCCAGGCTCATGCACCTGCCCCAGCCAGATCACCGAGGTCTCAGCTCATTGCTGTGGCCACCCGTGTGGTGACCAGGACGCATCTGAAGGCTATGTTCGTGAGTATATGACAGCATAACTGCTCTTATCTTGATGTCTTCTCTGCTCAAAGTCTCACATGGTTCAGTGCATTGGTGCCATTGACTAATTTTTGGTGGTATCTCTTGCTTTGAATCAGAAATTGCCTAAAAGTATCTCCAAGGATCTCAATGCTGGCCGAAGGGGCAAGATATCCCTCGTCATGGAGAGTGAAGGTCTCACCGTGGAGGGACGGTACTCTGTCAGTCCCACAGATGGCCGCTTGGCTGTTACTTCCAGGTGGAAAAAGTTCATTGACGGTGCCAAACTTCGCATTGGATCAAAGTTGAAGGTCAAGATCTTTCGATGCCGCTGTGACATGCTGGTCATAAAGTTCGCGGTTGTCTAGTTCTGTTGTCCCATGAGCCCTTAGCAAATGCATTTGTAGTTATACTTATATAAGGTTATCTTATCTGAACTGCTAATTAATTGTATGGGTGGTAAAACTCTGGCAAGCTTTTGCTCTTAGCAAGTATGTATGTATGATCAGCTATTATGATAACTAATGTTTGTGTTCATCTTAATTTGCATTTCCCTTTTAGAAAAAAACTTAATTTCTATTTTGGCTGACCTGTTAGAGAACTATCAGATTGAACCCACAACATGATTCATATAGATTCATTACACCGAGCCACATGTCTTGACCTTGCGATACACTACTTCCATTAATTAGTGCAAGAAGGCTTACCTGAGCTGCCTGAACCATGGCAGATTCGAATCCACCTTATCTATCTAGAAATACAACCTTTGCAGAAAGAGGATTTGCAGTATGGGGAGGCTGACATTGGGGACCCATGAGCCAGCAGCGTCGTCAACGTTTTAAAGGTGGCAGGAGATCGAAAGAAAAAATAAGCCAAAAATCAGTTGGTAAACAAATTCAAGAAAAGAAACATTTACCTTTCTGAGAGTATGACATGCGGGACCCATGAGGCAGCAGCATCCTCAACTATTTCAAGGCGGCAGGGGATCAAAATAAAAAAGGAAATAGCCAGAAATTAATTAGGGTAAAAAATAAATCCATCAAAGGAAACTTTTATTGTTCATAGAGGATGACATGTGGGACCGACTTGCCAGCTGCGTCGTCATCGTTTCAAAGGGGGCAGGGGGATCAAAAGAAAAAGACAAATAGCCAGAAATTAGGGGAAAAAAATAAATCCAACAAAGAAAACTTTTATTGTTCATAGAGGATGACATGCGGGACCCATGAGCCAGCAGCTTCCTCAACGTTTCAAAGTCGGCATGAGATTGAAAGAAAAAGTCAAGTGACATAATATCAGGAGCCAAAAATAATCCAAGAAAAGAAACTTTATTGTACATAGAGGATGACATGCGGGTCCCATTTTGTAGCAGCGGTCTCAACGCTTCCAAGGCGGCACAGGACCGAAAGAAAAATGAAGTAGCCAGAAATCAGGGTGTGAAAAAAATCCAAGAAAAGAAAGATTTTAATTGGGCTGTATCTGGACATCTGGGCCTTCGAACTATACTGCTGGGCCTTTTGACTCGTACAATTTCAGCCCACTCCAAAACAGGAAAGGTCGGATTTTTCTCAAAAAAAAACAGGAAAGTCCTATGCTTCGCAAAAACAAAAAACAAGGAGATTCAACATATAAGTTTGTTTATGTAGATATAAAGATTTAATTTATCCGTTTGCAATAGCTCAGAGCGAAATACAACGTTTATTGTCTGCAAAATAAAATATCACATGTTTCTTGTACGGGGAGGCTGACATCGGGGACCCATGAGCCAGCAGCGGAGTCAACGTTTCAAAGGCGGCAGGGGATCGAAAATAAAAAAAGCCAAAAATCAGTTGGTAAAAAAATACAAGAAAACAAAACATTTATCGTTCTGAGAGGATGACATGCGGGACCCATGAGGCAGCATCCTCAACGTTTCAAAGTCGGCATGAGATCGAAAGAAAAAGGCAAGTGACATAATATCAGGAGCCAAAAATAATCCAAGAAAAGAAACTTTATTGTACATAGAGGATGACATGCGGGTCCCATTTTGTAGCAGCGGTCTCAACGTTTCCAAGGCGGCACAGGACCAAAAGAAAAATGAGGCAGCAGCATTCTCAACAATTCCAAGGCGGCAGGGGATCAAAAGAAAAATAAAGGAAATAGCCAGAAATTAATTAGGGGTCAAAAATAAATCCACCAAAGGAAACTTTTATTGTTCATAGAGGATGACATGTGGGACCGACCTGCCAACAGCGTCCTCATCGTTTCAACGGGGGCAGGGATCAAAAGAAAAAGGCAAATAGCCAGAAATTAGGGGTAAAAAATAACTCCAAGAAAGGAAACTTTTATTGTTCGTAGAGGATGACATGCGGGACCCATGAGCCAGCAGCTTACTCAACGTTTCAAAGGCGGCATGAGATCGAAAGAAAAAGGCAAGTGACCAAATATCAGGAGCCAAAAATAATCCAAGATTTATTGTACATAGAGGATGACATGTGGGTCCCATTTTGCAGCAGCGGTCTCAATGTTTGTAATGCGGCTTGAGATCAAAAGAAAAAGAAAGTAGCTAGTAATTAGGGGGTGAAAAAAATCTAAGAAAAGAAAGTTGATGGACATAGAGGATGACATGCGGGTCCCTTGAGCCAACAGCTTACTCAACGTTTCAAAGGGGGGATCAAAAGAAAAAGGTAAGCCAAAAATCAGAGGGTGAAAAAAAATCCAACAAAGGAAACTTTTATAGCACATAGAGGATGACATGCGGGTCCCATGAGCCAGCAGGTTCCTCAACGTTTCAAACGTGGCATGAGATCGAAAGAAAAAGGCAAGTGCCCAAATATGAGGAGCCAAAAATAATTCAAGAAAAGAAAGTTTTATAGTACATAGAGGATGACATGCGGGTCCCATTTAGCAGCAGCGGTATCAGTTTGAGAGGCGCGGGATCGAAAGAAAAAGGCAAGTGCCCAAATATGAGGAGCCAAAAAATCCAAGAAAAGAAAGTTTTATAGTACATAGAGGATGACATGCGGGTCCCATTTAGAGCAGCGGTATCACTGTTTGAGAGGCGAGGGGATCGAAAGAAAAAGTCAAGTGACGAAATATGAGGTGCCAAAAATCCAAGAAAAGAAAGTTTTATAGTACATAGAGGATGACATGCGGGTCCCATTTAGCAGCAGCGGTATCACCGTTTGAGAGGCGGCGGGATCGAAAGAAAAAGGTAAGTGACCAAATATGAGGTGCCAAAAATAATTCAAGAAAAGAAAGTTTTATAGTACATAGAGGATGACATGCGGGTCCCGTAGCAGGTATCACCGTTTGAGAGGCGGGGATCGAAAGAAAAGGCAAGTGACCAAATTTGAGGTGCCAAAAATAATCCAGGAAAAGAAAGTTTTATAGTACATTGAGGATGACATGCGGGTCCCATTTAGCAGCAGCGGTATCACCGTTTGAGAGGCGGCAGGGATCGAAAGAAAAGGCAAGTGACCAAATTTGAGGTGCCAAAAATAATCCAGAAAAGAAAGTTTTATAGTACATAGAGGATGACATGCGGGTCCCATTAGCAGCAGCGGTATCACCGTTTGAGAGGCGGCAGGGATCGAAAGAAAAAGGCAAGTGACCAAATTTGAGGTGCCAAAAATAATCCATGAAAAGAAAGTTTTATAGTACATAGAGGATGACATGCGGGTAGCAGCAGCGGTATCACCGTTTGAGAGGCGGGGGATCGAAAGAAAAAGGCAAGTGACCAAATTTGAGGTGCCAAAAAAACTCCAAGAAAAGAAAGTTGATTGCACATAGAGGATGACATGGGTCCCATTTAGCAGCAGCGGTCTCAACGTTTCCAAGGCGGCAAGGGATCAAAAGAAAAAGGAAGTAGCCAGAAATCAGGGGGTCAAAAAAATCCAAGAATAGAAAGAATTTTGGTTCATAGAGGATGACATGCGGGACCCATGATCCTGCATCGTAAACGGCTCGATCGGAGAACGTTGAACGAGATGGCGCGATGTAGAAAAAAACAATGCCAGAGAGGCTGCCATCTGGGCCCTACATCCCTCGGCGGTGCGGATTTGCGTTGACTCGGCCGGCGAACCCGAGATTTCGAGATGCACCACGTCCCGGGCCACCATACGCCACGTTTTGGCCGCTTTCGTCGGGCTAGGTGGCCTCAAAAACGAGAAAAAAAAAGTTTTGACATGCACCACGGAGGGACCAAAATCGTCGGCCATGGTACACCAGCAACCACGGCGCGACTTCAACTTCGTCGGCCATGGCAACTTTTCTTGTAGTGCAATATATATAGAGCAAACTCCCCCACAATGTATGCACGTGTGATGAACATGAATTCATTGCATACATTGTCAAGATTAACCTTTGGGACAATTTCCACTATATATATACAACCATGCAAGACATATAAATATGGAATGCATGAGAGGCAAAACACTTAAGCACAAACCAAACTTAAGTATAAAACCATTCCCTTAAACCCTCTAAACTTCTCCCCCATTGGCATCGAGTGCCAAAATGGGTGAAAATTTTAGAAAGCCAATATAATGTGAGTTCCTCCCCAAGGTGTGCACTTCTCATAATTTGAGTGGAATCAAATGCACATATCCAATGATGAATACTTGAAGGAAGTCAAACTATATTGAGGATCAAAGATTGCACAAGGATAACATGGTGAAGGAAGTTTTAACAAATAAAGCAAGCAATCAAAGATCCAATTGGACGAACAAAGATATCATGATAAGAGAGATATAGTGCTCTAAATAAAAATAAGGAAGCTCCCCAAGGTTCGTGCATAATTTATAATGTTTGCATTTGAATACAATATGCATAAACATGGAATCCTCACTCCCTCTATATCATTTAGAACACAACCAAGATAAAGATAATATGCTTATCAAGAATAACTTGAGTCCAACAATTACGAGATATGAGTGCAAGAAGGAAAACAAATAAACCAAGCACTCATAAATCTTCTTTACCAACACCACTAAGAAATAAAAGGATAAAAGATGGTCGGCAAAGAACAAGGATATCAAGGTGATGGATTAACGCTCTTATGTATATAAGTTTCTAAAGTGGACAATGATCCATAAAGAAACATGCACACACAAGAGGTTAACAAAATAAATAAGACAAGATATCCAAGATGAAGTCATAAAATATACCAAAGGATGTTTGCTTAAAAAGCATATATAGCCTATGGCTCCAATATTCACTTGTGGCATATGAATGAGCTTCAATCAAGAAAATCTCAAAAATATCACAACTAACAATAAGGGAAGTAAAGCTAGTTGGAATGTTTTGAGAAAGGCAACAAGTATCACAAATACGGATTTATTTCACAATTTCATCAAAATTGCACATACGAGTTCTTTGAGGAATTGATATGCAATAAATTGCTAGAGGGCATATTTGGGTGGGTGAATCATGAACATGATATATACAATAAGAAGTTTTCTTTAAAAAGGATTTTTCAAGAATCGCAATATTTTCGAAATAAATAATTTCATGCCAAGATGCAACCTACAAGAGGTTGGATGCTATAGGAGAATGCATGAATAAGATACTTGTTACCGAGATAGCAATGGCATGATGTAGTAGATAAGAGTTCATTCATCATCCTAGCTTGACTCCAATTATCATATGGTGACAACACCTTCCTTATAGATGAGACAAACCTCCATTGCATCTCCAATGTACCTAAAACAACATTCAAGTACATCTTGGTCCCCAAACTTATTGGGTCCAAAATGGTTAGAATAACCACAATACATAGGACACACTCCATATAAATATGTGCATATTTATAGATGAAATTTGAATTTCATGCACATCTTAGCCGTTTAGGATTTGATGGAGTATACCCTATATAATGGATCAAAGAAGGCAAGCACGCTACAAATGTAAACAAATTACATATAAGCATGCATAAAGACTTTAAAGATCCAAGAAAGATATACTTTGGACAAAACACCAAATGAATTTGAAGAAAGCATAAAGATGTGACCAAACAAATTTGTTGTCCAACATATATCAAAGACGCAAATCACAAAAGATTTGTTCAACAAAGTTCAACAAATGAACTAAGAAGAAACCATTGAGCATAAAGGATGAAATAAAGCAAACATGCTCAAAGATTTATCTCATTCAACAAATAAAGCATAGAAGAAGGAATGAGATAGCAAACTCCCAAAAGAGCAAGGTTCAAACAAATAAACCAAACCCTCTACACTTTTCACAATGGCACAATGTACCGTAAGGAAAAGATTTGTCTTCCAAAACAAACACTTGATATGAATCAAGAGAATTTATCAAAAGATTTTTCAAAGGGACAAAGAAGACACGTGGGAGCAACAAAGATTTCTTGGAAATAAAATAAGTAAATAAGAAGCAATCCAAGGTGAAGATGATCCATGAATTCAACCACATATAAGGTTATCAATTGTCAAAGACAATGAGTATATTGGAAATAATTTCCGGTGGTGAATTGACAATGATAGTAAGGATCAACTTCACAATAAAAGGCATAGGATAAGTATATAGAATTAAGCACTATGCACGGATGAAGATTCTTGATAGCTTCAATTAGTCAAACAATCACGCACGGCAATGATTAGAATAACTTGAAGCAAACGGTGTCCCAAATAAGATATAGAGATATGTATTTGAGGAAAACCGTACCAAGAATTTCTTACTCAAACAAGAATCCATAAGATGAGCCAATAAAAGTTTTTCAATAGAAATGGAGCTTGTTTGAGCAAACATGCCACCTAGGATCAAGATAATTACGTGTATCAACTCCAAGTGGCATAACCTCATATGTTCACATTTTCTTAGGCTTGTGATATGTACAAAACATATTACTCCCCCATAATGTGATAAAACATTTCTTCTAAACAAGAGGCAACTAAAATTCAACTAGATATGATTAATGGACATTTAGAATTTGAATTTCTCATGAGTATGACACACCACATAGTGACTAGATAATCTTGCAATATCAATACTAAGTGGTGGTACCCACATACACACATTTTAGAGAAAGAGAGATGCACAATGCATATCACTCCCCCAAAATGGGATGTTCCATTAATCACTCAAAGAGAGCCAAATAAGATGTCATCAAGATGCATTAGGCTCACAACAATACACAAGTATATGATGAGTCAAACAAACATACTTGAATACACAAGATAGGCAAGTAAGACTCAACACATACAAACACATATTTGATACAAAACCAAACATGCAAAGGGGCAAGTAACTTACAATGAATATGAAGAGTTGAAGTATAAGTTACCGCAAGGAGGAACATTGGATATAAGATATAGATAATGATCCATACGACTTGGCTTGGTCAAAATAATATATGAAGATCCCTTAATTCTTCATGAAATAGCCAAGTCTCCAATGACCTCCATATGCACCTATTGATCACGTTTGAGCTTGTTGGTCCCCAACCAAGTTGGGTCCTAAGAGGTTAGTCACAATAGGCTTGGCAACCCAAATGGTCCTTTTCTTGAGACCACTTTGAGTTCCAACAAACTTGGCAAACACATTGCCATCCTTATCCTTTCCTAGAGAATAATCATCATCAACAATTATAGGGTTAGATAAGGTACCACTTAAACATGAAGAAGCAAAGTGCCCCTTCACACGGCATAAGTAGCAAGTGTTCCCCTTTCTCTTCTTTATTGATTTCTTCTCTTGGGGAACAACGTCTTGATTCTTCTTGGGAAGTGGCCTATCTTCAACTTGAGGTCGAGCATGAGCTTGACCTTGACCTTGTGGCCGTTTCCCTTGTTGTTTCTCACTCAAGTGCTTCTTCTTCTTCAATGGGCATGATCTAACATGATGCCCTTCAACCTTGCACTTGAAGCAAACCAACTTGGCCGGATCCTTGACTTTGTCTTGGCCCTTCTTCTTGTTGCTCTTGCTCTTGGACTTGTTCTTGTTATTGGAGTTGAATCCAAGTCCACTCTTGTCATTGGGGGATTGTTGCACACTTAGCATCTTGTCAAGTGCGGATTTCCCTTCATGACGCTTTTCCAAGTCTTTCTTTAAAGAAAGGACTTGGGCCTCGAGCTCTTTGATTTCCTCTACATGGTTAGTAGAAATACAAGTACTAGAGGAAGTAGAAGCTTCATTGTTAGAGCAACAAGGCAAAGCAAGTAATCCAACACAAGGTGTATCACTAGTTTGACTAGATGGATTACAAGGACTAGCACATGGCAATATAGCATTTGTAGTAGAGATTGTGCTAATGTCCACATGAGGCTCACAAGATGTTACCTTAGTGATACTAGCCTCATGAGCTAACTTTAGCCCATCATAGGAAATTAGAAGGTCATCATGAGAGCCCGAGAGCTTTTTATGACTTTCTTCCAATTCCCTATAATTGCTAGTTAGCAACTCAAGTTGAGCCCTTAACTCAACATTCTCCTTTAAGATAGATGCTTCACAAGAAGTAGAGTTAGTAGCACAAGCATCAACAATAGTTTTCTCATTTTCATGCTTATAGGATTCAAATTTTTGTGTGAGCATAAAATTAGTATGCTTCTCATCTTTTAGCTCATGCTTGAGGAGAGTGAATCTCATTTCCCCATTTTCAACATGGGACTCCAACTCCACTATGGTTTCCCTATATTTACTCAAGGTATCCATAGAGTGTTCGAGATTAGCACGAGCTTCTTTATTACCATGAAGAGAAGCATATACCATTGCCATATTATGCACCAAGATATTATATTCTTCATCATTATCATCATCATCACTCTCATCATTAGAGGAAGTGTTAGGAGTCAAAGTAGGAGATACCTTTGATCCATTTGCCATAAGGCACATGTGCATACCGGAGGATGAAGATGAAGAAATTCTTGAATCCTCATTTGAAAACATGTCTTGATCCATAGAGTGTTTGGTTTCCTCTACATTGTTAGTCAAACAACTAGAGGAGATAGAAGCATTTTGATTATGGGAGCAAGACAAGGCAAGCATATCATCATGGGATTTATGTGAGCAATTTACACATGATATGCGAGGACTATCAACACAAGCATGTAGATTATTTTCAATGCTAGATGTGTTTAAGTCCAAAGAGGAAGCATTGCAATGGGATAGAGATGAAGAATCATCACTATTGAGCACAATATCAACATTGCAATTTTCCTCACCACTCACCATATCATTACCTCGTGTCTTGCTACACGTTGGTGAAGTGGAAGAAGATGAGAACTCATCACGGCCGGAGGTGGAAGCAACTTGGAGCTCTTCATGATGTGAAGGGGAAGAGAGCTCCTCGGAGTCACCACCAACCAAATGAGAAGTGGATCCACCAAACATTTCCTTAAGCTTGATCCACATCTCATGAGACGATTTTCGCTTTATATATATCAAGAACCTATGAAAATCTGGTCTCAAAGAGAATACAAGCTCATTAGATACTTGAGCTTCAAGATGTAAGTTTTTCTCATCCTCTAAAGATAGATTTTGAGGGTCCATCGGAGGAGAAAAACCTACATCTAGAAATTGCTCAATGTTTGGACACAAGGTCCGAAGTTTGCAAAGCAAGCAATTTCGCCACAAAAGATAATTTGTGCCAACAAAGATAATTGTGTCATTGTGCACTAAGTTACTAGCCGACATCTTTACTCTCAAGGCGGTGAAGCCTTAAACAAGGAGAGACCTTGCTCTGATACCAATTGAAAGATCGAGATGTCGCCTAGAGGGGGGGTGAATAGGCAATTACAAACTCTTGCGGATTTGTCTTGTAAGAATGCGGAATTAAACTAATGTTTAGTTTACAAGCACAAACCCTAAATATGCTAAGCTCAACTAAGTGTAACAATGGCAACTAGAGCTAAGCAAGATAGGCACAAGATATATGTAGCACAAGTGATAGCAAGATATATGTACTTCAAGCACGATGGCTATCACAAGGTAAGAGAGCTCGGGTATAGAAATAACCGAGGCACGCGGAGACGAGGATGTATTCCCGTGTTCCCTTGCTTTGCAACAAGGTACGTCACGTTTGGAGGAGTGGAGGTCCCACGAAGGATTCCCCGCGCCACGAAGGCTCACCCTATTCTCCGAACCACACCCACGAAGGATAATGGCCCTTTCCTTATGGTTAGCTTTTCCTCCGCTCCGGAGATGGCAAGCTCCACAACCACTTCACAAGCTCCACGAAGGAGAAGCCCGGGCCTCTTCACAATCTTCTTGAAGAGATCACCGGAGCACCAACCGCCAAGCCAACTAGGAGGTCTCCCTCCAAGAGTAACAAGCTCACGGTCTCTCACTCAAACTAATCGTGGTGGAGAGCTCAACACTATGCAATGATGCAAAGCAAGAACACTAGAGGTGTTCAAGTCCTTCACTCTCAAATCCCACCCAAACAACAAATGCTAGGATGAGATTGGAGAGGAAGAACAATGGGGAAAGTCAACAAAAGACTCCAAGATCTAGATCCCAAGAGTTCCCCTCACTTAGAGGAGAAATGGATTGGTGGAAGTGTAGATCTAGATCTCCTCTCTTAGATCCCTCAAGAATGAGCAAGAATCATGGGAGGGAAGGGAGAGGAAGCAAGCTCAAGAGGTTCAACAATGGTGGTCAAAAACGTGCTCAAGAACCCTAGAAAACTGTTGGGGAAGAAGCCCCTTTTATAGCCAAACGAAATATGACCGTTTGGGGCAGATCTGGGAGTTTTTCGTGCAGCCTGGCGGAAAGCCCGGTCAGACCGGGCCAGGGACCGGGCCGCCTGGCGGAAAACCCGGTCGACCGGGCCAGGGACCGGGCGCCCCTGAAAGCCCCCTGGAAACCGTCCGGATGGCACCGGTGTGGGAGCCGGTCTGTGCCGGACGAGCCGGTCAGACAGCCGGCGCCACCGGGCCAAACATGAAAACATGGTTTACAAAAACCATGATAACTTTTGCGTCCGGACTCCGATTTCGATGATCTTGGGCTTGTTGGAATCAGGACAACAAGCCCTACAACTTTATGCATAGAAACATCATTGTCCACCCACGGAATAAAAACCATAAGATGAATGTTTGACCTATCTATAAAAGAGACACCGGTAAAACCTCCAAGCTTGAAAACGCAATAGAAGATGCATATGGATTCCGTTTTCGATGAACTTGGGCTTGTTGTAAAGCTAGAAACAAGCTCAAGAACCTCACACAGAGAAACACCAAGAAGCAATAGATTTATGGAATGCAAAGCATGCAAAGGGTTGAGCTCCCTAAGACGATGTGATCAAGTTACCCAACCGAAAGCCCCTCTTGATAGTGCGGCTATGTATCCTATAACCCGGTCTCCCAACAACCACCTTGAGACCGGTAAAAGGAAAACCTAGCAAGGCCATACCTTTGCCTTGCGCATCCCGCTTGATCTCGATGATAGATCTTCAAGCTCAACTCAAGCCGGAATGCCTCACTTGATCATTGTTGCTTCGTGAAGACTCACAAATGCTCCCCCATACACCATGATGGGAAAGCTGAAGGAGATATGCCCTAGAGGCAATAATAAAGTGGTTATTATTTATATCTTTATGTTTATGATAAATGTTTATATATCATGCTAGAATTGTATTAACCGAAACATTAGTACATGTGTGATATGTAGACAAACAAGAAGTCCCTAGTATGCCTCTTAAACTAGCTTGTTGATTAATGGATGATTAGTTTCATAATCATGAACATTGGATGTTATTAATAACAAGGTTATGTCATTGTGTGAATGATATAATGGACACACCCAATTAAGCGTAGCATAAGATCTCGTCATTAAGTTATTTGCTATAAGCTTTCGATACATAGTTACCTAGTCCTTATGACCATGAGATCATACAAATCACTTATACCGGAAAGGTACTTTGATTACACCAAACACCACTGCGTAAATGGGTGGCTATAAAGGTGGGATTAAGTATCCGGAAAGTATGAGTTGAGGCATATGGATCAACGGTGGGATTTGTCCATCCCGATGACGGATAGATATACTCTGGGCCCTCTCGGTGGAATGTCGTCTAATGTCTTGCAAGCATATGAATGAGTTCATAAGAGACCACATACCACGGTACGAGTAAAGAGTACTTGTCAGGAGACGAGGTTGAACAAGGTATAGAGTGATACCGAAGATCAAACCTCGGACAAGTAAAATATCGCGAGACAAAGGGAATTGGTAATGTATGTGAATGGTTCATTCGATCACTAAAGTCATCGTTGAATATGTGGGAGCCATTATGGATCTCCAGATCCCGCTATTGGTTATTGGTCGGAGTGAGTACTCAACCATGTCCGCATAGTTCTCGAACCGTAGGGTGACACACTTAAAGTTGGATGTTGAAATGGTAGTACTTGAATTATGGAATGTAGTTCGAATATTTGTTCGGAGTCCCGGATGTGATCCCGGACATCACGAGGAGTTCCGGAATGGTCCGGAGAATAAGATTCATATATAGGATGTCATTTTATGTGAATAAAATGTCGCGGAAGGTTCTATGGAAGGTTCTAGAAGGTTCTAGAAAAGTCCGGAAGAAACCACCAAGGAAGGTGGAGTCCACAAGGGACTCCACCTCCATGGCCGGCCAGCCCTAGGGGGGTGGAGTCCCAAGTGGACTCCACCATAGGGGGCCGGCCACCCCCCACATGGGAGGTGGAAATCCCACCTTTGGGTGGGAGTCCTAGTTGGGCTAGGTTTCCCCCTCCTATGGAAGGTTTTGGTTCGGGTCTTATTCGAAGACTTGGACACCACCTCTTGGGGTTCCACCTATATAATGAGGGCCAAGGGGGAGGGGGCCGGCCACCTCAAACACCACCAAGGTGGCCGCACCCCTATAGTGGCCGGCGCCCCCCTCTCCCCAAACCCTAGCCGCCCGCTCCTCCACATCCCGCATAGCTTAGCGAAGCTCCGCCGGACTTCTACACCGCCACCGACACCACGCCGTCGTGCTGTCGGATTCAAGAGGAGCTACTACTTCCGCTGCCTGGAACGGGGAGGTGGACGTCGTCTTCATCAACAACCGAACGTGTGACCGAGTACGGAGGTGCTGCCCGTTCGTGGCGCCGGAACCGATCGTGATCAAGATCTTCTACGCGCTTTTGCAAGCGGCAAGTGATCGTCTACCGCAGCAACAAGAGCCTCCTCTTGTAGGCTTTGGAATCTCTTCAAGGGTGAGACTCGATACCCCCTCGTTGCCACCGTCTTCTAGATTGCATCTTGGCTTGGATTGCGTGTTCGCGGTAGGAAAATTTTTGTTTTCTATGCAACGTTATCCTACAGTGGTATCAGAGCCGTGTCTATGCATAGATGGTTGCACGAGTAGAACACAATGGTTTGTGGGCGTTGATGCTCTTGTTATCTTTAGTTTGAGTACTTTGCATCTTTATGGCATAGTGGGATGAAGCGGCTCGGACTAACTTTACATGACCGCGTTCATGAGACTTGTTCCTTGTTCGACATGCAACTTGTATTGCATAAGAGGCTTTGCGGGTGTCTGTCTCTCCTACTATAGTAAAGATTCAATTTACTCTTCTATTGAAAACATTAGTATCAACGTTGTGGTTCATGTTCGTAGGTAGATTAGATCTCTCTCGAAAACCCTAAACCACGTAAAATATGCAAACCAAATTAGAGACGTCTAACTTGTTTTTGCAGGGTTTGGTGATGTGATATGGCCATAATGTGATGATGAATATGTATGAGATGATCATTATTGTATTGTGGCAACCGGCAGGAGCCTTATGGTTGTCTTTAAATTTCATGTTGAGTAGTATTTCAAAGTAGTTGTAATAGTTGCTACATGGAGGACAATCATGAAGACGGCGCCATTGACCTTGGTGCTACGCCGACGATGATGGAGATCATGCCCGAAGATGATGGAGATCATATCCGTGCTTTGGAGATGAAGATCAAAGGCGCAAGAACAAAGGGCCATATCATATCACATATGAACTGCATGTGATGTTAATCCTTTTTATGCATCTTATTTTGCTTAGATCACGGTAGCATTATAAGATGATCCCTCACTAAAATCTCAAGATAATAAAGTGTTCATCCTTAGTAGCACCGTTGCCAAGTCTTGTCGTTTCGAAGCACCTCGTGATGATCGGGTGTGATAGATTCAATAAGTACATATGACGGGTGCAAGACAGTTTTGCACATGCGGATACTAAGGTGGCCTTGACGAGCCTAGCATGTACAGACATGGTCTCGGAACACGTGATACCGAAAGGTAGAGCATGAATCATATGGTTGATATGATGAACACTTCGAGTGTTCGCCATTGAAATCACACCTTTTCTCGTGATGATCGGGTTTAGGTGCGGTGGATTTGGTTCGTGTGATCACTAAGACAATGCGAGGGATATTGTTTTGAGTGGGAGTTCACTTAGGTTTTTAATTATGTTGAATTAAAATTTGAACTCAATTTGTCATAAACTTAGTCTAAACTATTGCAAATATATGTTGTAGAGATGGCGTCCCCAATCAATTTTAATCAGTTCCTAGAGAAAGAGAAACTTAAGAGCAACGGTAGCAACTTCACCGACTGGTTCCGTCATGTGAGGATCTTCCTCTCTGGCGGAAATCTGCAATTTGTGCTTGATGCACCGCTAGGTGACCCTCCTGCAGAAGATGAATCCGATGAAGTAAAAGCTGTTTACGCGACTCGGAAAACTCGGTACTCTCAAGTTCAGTGTGCCATCCTGTGCAGTCTGGAATCCGATCTTCAAAAACGTTTTGAGCACCATGATCCTCATGAGTTGATGAATGAGCTGAAAGCTATATTCGAGACTCATGCGGCCGTGGAATGCTATGAAGCATCGAAACATTTCTTCAGCTGTATGATGGAAGAAGGCAGCTCCGTTAGTGAGCACATGCTCGCCATGACCGGGCATGCGAAGAAACTCAGTGACTTGGGAATAGTGATTCCTAACAGACTGGGGATTAATCGTGTCCTTCAATCACTGCCACCAAGTTACAAGAACTTTGTGATGAACTACAATATGCAGAACATGAACAAGGAGTTACCTGAACTTTTTGGCATGCTAAAAGCTGCTGAGATTGAGATCAAGAAAGAGCACCAAGTGTTGATGGTCAACAAGACCACCAGTTTCAAGAAACAGGGCAAGTCTAAGGGAAAATTCAAGAAGGGTGGCAAGAAAGCTGCCACGCCTCCTATGAAACCTAAGAACGGCCCTAAGCCTGATGCTGAGTGCTATTACTGCAAGGAGAAGGGACACTGGAAGCGTAATTGCTCCAAGTATCTGGCTGATCTGAAGAGCGGCCTTGTCAAGAAGAAGAAAGAAGGTATATTTGATATACATGTTATAGATGTCCATTTCACTGGTTCTCGTTCTAGTACCTGGGTATTTGATACTGGTTCGGTTGCTCATATTTGTAACTCGAAACAGGAACTAAAGAATAAACGACAACTGCTGAAAGATGAAGTGACGATGCGCGTTGGAAACGGATCCAAGGTCAATGTGATCGCAGTCGGCACACTTCCTCTACATCTACCTTCGGGATTAGTTTTAAGCCTAAATAATTGTTATTATGTACCTGCGTTGAGCATGAACATTATATCTGGATCTTGTTTAATGCAAGACGGTTATTCATTCAAGTCTGAGAATAATGGTTGTTCTATTTTTATGAATAATATCTTTTATGGTCGAGCACCACAAAAGAATGGCTTATTTCTATTAGATCTCGATAGTAGTGATACGCATATACATAACATTGATGCTAAGCGAATTAAACTTAATGATAATTCTACTTATATGTGGCACTGTCGTCTTGGTCATATTGGAGTGAAACGCATGAAGAAACTCCATACTGATGGATTACTTGAATCACTTGACTTTGAGTCACTTGATAGATGCGAAGCATGTCTAATGGGAAAAATGACAAAGACTCCATTTTCTGGTATGATGGAGCGAGCTACTGACTTATTGGAAATCATACATACCGATGTATGTGGACCAATGAGCGTAGCATCGCGCGGTGGTTATCGTTATGTTCTAACCTTCACAGATGATCTGAGTAGATATGGGTATATCTATTTCATGAAACATAAATCCGAAACTTTCGAGAAGTTTAAGGAATTTCAAAGTGAAGTAGAAAATCAACGTAACAAGAAGATCAAATTTCTACGATCTGATCGTGGAGGTGAATATCTGAGTTATGAGTTTGGCATGCATTTAAAGAAATGCGGAATACTTTCACAATTGACACCGCCGGGAACACCACAACGAAACGGTGTGTCCGAACGTCGTAATCGAACTCTCTTAGATATGGTTCGTAGTATGATGTCTCTTACTGATTTGCCGTTATCATTTTGGAGTTATGCATTAGAGACAGCCGCATTCACTTTAAATAGAGCACCATCAAAATCCGTAGAAACGACACCGTATGAATTATGGTTTAATAAGAAACCTAAGCTGTCGTTCCTGAAAGTTTGGGGTTGCGAAGCCTATGTAAAGAAGTTACAACCGGACAAGCTAGAACCCAAAGCGGAGAAATGCGTCTTCATAGGATACCCTAAGGAAACTATAGGGTACACTTTCTATCACAGATCCGAAGGCAAAATCTTTGTTGCTAAGAACGGAACCTTTCTTGAGAAAGAATTTCTCACTAAAGAAGTGACTGGAAGAAAAGTAGAACTCGATGAGATTAATGAATCTATACTCGTTGATCAGAGTAGCGCAGTACCGGAAGTTGTACCTGTACCGCCTACACCGGCAACAGAGGAAGCTAATGATAATGATCATGAAACTTCGAACGAGGAAACTACTGAACCTCGCAGATCGACAAGGGAACGTGCCACTCCTGATTGGTATGATCCTTGTCTAAATGTCATGATTGTAGATAACAATGATGAGGACCCTGCGACGTATGAAGAAGCGATGATGAGCCCAGATTCCAACAAATGGCAAGAAGCCATGAAATCCGAAATGGGATCCATGTATGATAACAAAGTATGGACTTTGGTAGACTTACCTGATAGCCGAAAGGCTGTCGAGAATAAATGGATCTTCAAGAGAAAAACAGATGCTGATGGTAATATTACTGTCTATAAAGCTCGACTTGTCGCAAAGGGTTTCCGACAAATTCAAGGAGTTGACTACGATGAGACTTTCTCACCTGTAGCGAAGCTAAAATCTGTGAGGATTTTGTTAGCAATAGCTGCATTTTTCGATTATGAGATTTGGCAGATGGATGTCAAAACGGCGTTCCTTAATGGAGACATTGAGGAAGAGTTGTATATGGTACAACCCAAAGGTTTTGTCGATCCTAAAAATGCTGACAAAGTATGCAAACTTCAGCGTTCAATCTATGGACTGAAGCAAGCATCAAGAAGTTGGAACCGACGTTTTGATAAGGTGATCAAAGACTTCGGATTTATACAGTGTCATGGAGAGGCCTGTATTTACAAGAAAGTGAGTGGGAGCTCTGTAGCATTCCTGATATTATATGTAGATGACATATTATTGATCGGGAATGATATAGAACTATTAAGCAGTGTTAAGGGTTATTTGAATAATAGTTTTTCAATGAAAGACCTTGGTGAAGCATCGTATATATTAGGCATCAAGATTTATAGAGATAGATCAAGACGCCTAATAGGGCTATCACAGAGTACATATCTGGACAAGATTCTAAAGAAGTTTAGAATGGACGAAAGTAAGAAAGGGTTCTTACCTATGTTACCAGGCAAGGTATTGAGTAAAACTCAAGGACCGGCTACGGCAGAAGAAAGAGAAAGGATGTGTAACATCCCCTATGCCTCGGCAGTAGGATCTATCATGTATGCCATGCTATGTACTAGACCGGATATAGCACATGCTGTTAGTTTGACTAGCAGATATCAAAGTGATCCAGGAATGGAACACTGGACAGCGGTCAAGAATATCCTGAAGTACTTGAAAAGAACTAAGGATATGTTTCTTTGTTATGGAGGTGACCAAGAGCTCGTTGTAAACGGTTACACCGATGCAAGTTGGAACACTGATCCTGATGACTCTAAGTCACAATCTGGGTACGTGTTTATATTGAATGGTGCTGCAGTAAGCTGGGCAAGCTCGAAGCAGTGCACGGTGGCGAAGTCTTCAACAGAATCGGAGTACATAGCGGCTTCAGAGGCTTCATCAGAAGCGGTATGGATGAAGAGGTTCATTGTAGAGCTCGGTGTGGTTCCTAGTGCATTGGACCCATTAATCATTTACTGTGATAACATGGGTGCCATCGCCAATGCACAAGAGCCAAGGTCACACAAGAGGCTGAAGCATATCAAGCTGCGTTACCACTCGATTCGCGAGTACATCGAAGATGGAGAAGTAAAGATTTGCAAAGTACACACTGAATGTCATCCGAAACTAAAGCTCTCTAGGGCAAAGCATGACCAACACCAGAATGCCATTGTTAGGTATATTACAATGTAATCTAGATTATTGACTCTAGTGCAAGTGGGAGACTGAAGATATGCCCTAGAGGCAATAATAAAGTGGTTATTATTTATATCTTTATGTTTATGATAAATGTTTATATATCATGCTAGAATTGTATTAACCGAAACATTAGTACATGTGTGATATGTAGACAAACAAGAAGTCCCTAGTATGCCTCTTAAACTAGCTTGTTGATTAATGGATGATTAGTTTCATAATCATGAACATTGGATGTTATTAATAACAAGGTTATGTCATTGTGTGAATGATATAATGGACACACCCAATTAAGCGTAGCATAAGATCTCGTCATTAAGTTATTTGCTATAAGCTTTCGATACATAGTTACCTAGTCCTTATGACCATGAGATCATACAAATCACTTATACCGGAAAGGTACTTTGATTACACCAAACACCACTGCGTAAATGGGTGGCTATAAAGGTGGGATTAAGTATCCGGAAAGTATGAGTTGAGGCATATGGATCAACAGTGGGATTTGTCCATCCCGATGACGGATAGATATACTCTGGGCCCTCTCGGTGGAATGTCGTCTAATGTCTTGCAAGCATATGAATGAGTTCATAAGAGACCACATACCACGGTACGAGTAAAGAGTACTTGTCAGGAGACGAGGTTGAACAAGGTATAGAGTGATACCGAAGATCAAACCTCGGACAAGTAAAATATCGCGAGACAAAGGGAATTGGTAATGTATGTGAATGGTTCATTCGATCACTAAAGTCATCGTTGAATATGTGGGAGCCATTATGGATCTCCAGATCCCGCTATTGGTTATTGGTCGGAGTGAGTACTCAACCATGTCCGCATAGTTCTCGAACCGTAGGGTGACACACTTAAAGTTGGATGTTGAAATGGTAGTACTTGAATTATGGAATGTAGTTCGAATATTTGTTCGGAGTCCCGGATGTGATCCCGGACATCACGAGGAGTTCCGGAATGGTCCGGAGAATAAGATTCATATATAGGATGTCATTTTATGTGAATAAAATGTCGCGGAAGGTTCTATGGAAGGTTCTAGAAGGTTCTAGAAAAGTCCGGAAGAAACCACCAAGGAAGGTGGAGTCCACAAGGGACTCCACCTCCATGGCCGGCCAGCCCTAGGGGGTGGAGTCCCAAGTGGACTCCACCATAGGGGGCCGCCACCCATGCAGGTGGAAATCCCACCTTTGGGTGGGAGTCCTAGTTGGGCTAGGTTTCCCCCATGGAAGGTTTTGGTTCGGGTCTTATTCGAAGACTTGGACACCACCTCTTGGGGTTCCACCTATATAATGAGGGCCAAGGGGAGGGGGCCACCTAAAACACCACCAAGGTGGCCGCACCCCTATAGTGGCCGGCGCCCCCCCAACCCTAGCCGCCCGCTCCTCCACATCCCGCATAGCTTAGCGAAGCTCCGCCGGACTTCTACACCGCCACCGACACCACGCCGTCGTGCTGTCGGATTCAAGAGGAGCTACTACTTCCGCCCGCTGAACGGGGAGGTGGACGTCGTCTTCATCAACAACCGAACGTGTGACCGAGTACGGAGGTGCTGCCCGTTCGTGGCGCCGGAACCGATCGTGATCAAGATCTTCTACGCGCTTTTGCAAGCGGCAAGTGATCGTCTACCGCAGCAACAAGAGCCTCCTCTTGTAGGCTTTGGAATCTCTTCAAGGGTGAGACTCGATACCCTCCCTGTCTTCTAGATTGCATCTTGGCTTGGATTGCGTGTTCGCGGTAGGAAAATTTTTGTTTTCTATGCAACGTTATTCTACAAAAGCTCCATTGATGCACATCTTCATATGTCCATTATCACCAAAATGGACGGCAAGCTTCAAGCACATGATCCTCTTGAGATGCTCAGTCTTGAACTTGCCCAACTCAACCTTGATGACGATCACCACTTGACGTCATCCTCTCATGGGCTATATGAGATCTCACTTTTGATGCATGCCCATGGAAAGATACCTAACCCACATAGACAACACAAGGGAACATATATGATGGGTTAGTTCATAAAGCATAATTGACACGGCTTACCCTACCACATGACTTCTCGTGGCACATTCTTCATGCTTCATGTGTTGACCAAACTTGAATCTATTCTTCACTCTTTGTATTGGTCAACCTTGTATCTTCTCATGCTCTATCATACTATCTTGAGGCGTATATAGAATTCTTCATTTGCTTGCATGCTCTAAATCTTATTCAACCATAGCTCAACTTATGAGACTATCATGACACTGACTTAGAGCCATAACTTGAATTCTTCACTTGGAATCAAGCACTTAAGATCTTGATCATTCATTGCTTATCACATAAGCTAGATCATGGCTAATACTAAGTTCCACATAAGAACTCCATCTTCATTTCTTCTTCTTGATCATATCATATATATATATCTTTAAATCGATGATCTTGATGCCAATACACAAGGTATATCTTTATCTTCATGGCATCCATACTTGAATCCAACACATGGACTACAAGTAGTACCTATGGAATATTCCTTCATATAAACTCAATGAAAACATTAGTCCATAGGGGTTGTCATTAATTACCAAAACCACACATAGGGGCAATATACCCTTACAATATTTTATTTGTTTGAACATGTTGCACTAATTTTAAAATATTGATTCTACCTAAAAATGTGAATATCCCAATCGTGTCTACCATAGAAATCTATGATCTCAAGCGGCATTGTAGAGGAATAACAAACAGACAATCACTATTTCAGCGTTTACGTGCCGATCCAAACGGACGCGCGAAAACAATTTAGCCATCTAAAATGCGTCGACCCGTTGACCATCTGAAATGCGTCGACCTGTTGAAGATTTCTTAGAATTTTGTGTACTGACGTTGAGGATTACAAATAGATCGGTGGACTTTTAAAAAATAAATAATAAATACATATCTTTACTATTAAATCTCAATGCGACCGTGGTGCGTCACGTCGCCCTTCTCTTCCGCGTAGCGCGCGATTGGAAAAAATACACCGAGGTCGTACGTAGCGCGCCCGGTCACCCATCTGGCGATTGAAAAAAAAACACTTTTGCTATCTTGCAACCGGTTGTTTTTCAATTCGACAACACTCGGAATGTTTTTCATACGTTGCTTGTGTTTTGTTTCTGCCGCTAATTTTGTTCTTTCTTTTTCTTCCGCACGTCCCGCGTCGAGTACGGTTCCGGTTATTTTCTTCTTTTCTTCGGTTTTTCTTTTCTCGCGCGAGAGAACGGACGGGAGTCGGGAGCCCACAGGCCATCAACGCCATTTTTTTCCTTTTACCCTGACGTGTGGGCCATTTTCTTCATTTTCTTCCCGTCCTCATTTCACCCAAATTCTCCACCAGAGGAACACCCAGAGGCAGAGGAGAGCGGCAAGGATTAGCCGCCGGCGGTCGGCGGTCTTTGGGAGCGCGCGCTCCTGTGTTCGGCACGCAGCTCGCTGCGCCCTTACGTACTGTGCGGGGGGTTGGGGGAGGAGGCAGTCGTCGCTAGGTCGTAGCTGTTCTGCGCCGAACTTTCTCCATCGCCGCACGTCGAGTTCCGCGCGAATTCAATGTTCATCCATGCCTACTCGTCAAAAACAACGCCGTGAGTTTTAGGAGACCTGCGTGTTGCTTTCTAGCCAAGTTTTTGTCGCCGTCTAGGGTATTGGTGAACAGTGGGGGAGCTGGGGGATTTTCAGTGGATGCTACTGGTGTTTTTATACAGCACTTCTCTGGTGTTTGCTCATGAGCAGGAGAAATCGAGTAGCATGGGAGGGTATACAGGGCTCATGAGCCGAAGGAATCGACCTGAGTGTTGTTTTCAGTAGATCGACCTGAGAGTTGTTTTTTGCACACCACCGTGAGTATGTTTGGGGGATAAATTGTCATATACGGAGTATGTAGTAGCGGGTGGAACACAGTTTCATGAGAGGTGAGTGGGAGTAATTGTTCTTCACTTGTTCTGTGGATTTTCATCCCTCATGAGAGGTGAGTTGTCAGTGTGTTTTTGCAATAGGTTTTATGGTCATTTTTGGATGTTTATAGGTTCAGCTGCACCTGTTTCTACCATGTGGGGAGAGATGCAATTTTCCGCATACAGATTTATATGTAGTGTTACAACCATGTTTTTAGTTCACATATACGAGTTGCTATTCTGTCAGTTGTGAGCTGCAAATGTATATGCAGTGTATACACTGTCAGTTCTGAGCTGCACTTGGTGCCAAGCGTGTTCAGTTTGTAGTCTAAGTAGTGTAGTGTTTGTATTGTTTTTGTCTCTTTCTCAACTATGCTTCTGCCCATGTCTTAAGTGTTCGCTTGTGCAATTCGTTTCATCTTTTTGTTAACTTAAAATAACACGTTTGATTGTCTGTGTTGGTTTTGGGCAGCCAATTTGTTGATGGATATACAGTCATTTGACAGTTTGGATATACATAGTCATGGGGATGTATATGCAGTGTAAATTCTCTTGTATTTGTAACAGTTTTTAATAATGGATAGACAGTCATGGGGGATATATATGCAATGTATGTTCAGGTGTTCAGTGTATATAACTCTGTGAGATATGCCCTTTTCTTTCTCCTCATTTTGTTCTGATCGCTGTGCTATAATTAAGGTTACTGTCCATTTTGACATTAGCCTAGTAAGTGAATAACCCCTGGATGAATTTTTGCCACTGCCAGCTTGCCGCCCCTTTCACCAGAGCACGTAGCTATGTCCTACCTATTAGCGTTAACTTGTACATACACTGTAAAGAAATACAAAAGCGTGTTTGTAAGAAATGTGTGTCTTCAATATGGCTGATGACCATTTCAGAATGGATGGGATACAGTAAATCTTACTATGAACTTGTTTCCTTTTATTTTAGGATTCTTATCTCCTGAAGAATCTAGTGACGGTCTGTCTGAAAATCGCAGCAGCATGAAACGATCTTTCTCTCCAAGACTGAATGAGGATGTCCACTTGGTTCTGAAGTGCAAGGTTGCGTTGGTTTACAGTGTGTTGTGGTCCTGGAGCCTGGAGGAAGTAAAAGGTACCTACCCGCTTGTTGTTTTGAACACACAGTCTTGAACCTGAAATTATATGCGCATGTTTTCGATTTGGTGGTCTACACTGTAAATACAATGTACATATACTGTAAATCCTGAGTAATTTCGCATGCATTTACACTGTATCACCACTTAGTAATTTGGCTTGCATGTACAGTGCTAACATACTCTGAACATACATCATGCGAAATTATATGCTCCTGTTTTGGACTTGGTGGTCTACACTGTAAATACAATGTACATATACTGTAAATCCTAAGTAATTTCACATGCATTTATAGTGTGCCACCACTTAGTAATTTAGTTTGCATTTACAGTATATACACTACTAACATACACTGAAAATACATCATGGCAAATTTAAAGTTTTTCCTTGATGTTTTTGGTTTTCAGATTTAATAATTCATTTGCATAGTTATTTTCTAAGTAATTTAGTCTGCACATGAATTGAAATGTATCAGTTAAAACCGACCTATTTTTTATTTCAATGCACTGCAAATACACTGTAAATCCTAAGAAAATTTACGTTTTGTTTCTGCTGGGTTTCATATCTAGCCTACCCCAACTTGCTTTGGAAAAGGCTTTGATGTTGTTGTTGTTGTTGTTGTTGTTGTATCACCGCTAAGTAATTTAGCCTGCATTTACAGTGTATCACCACTAACATGCACTGATGCAAATGTAATTGCAAGCGCATGTACACTGTAAATACATTTGTTTCTTTTTTCACAGTGTTAAATACATGTAAATATACTTGTAAATGCAGTGTAAATATGTTGTAAACTACACACAAGGTAGTGTAAATGCAGTGTAAATATATGATACATGAAGTTAGATATACCAGTACGAAAAGCTTTAGTTTCTAGTCATGAAGAAACAGTTCATGTTGTCTGAACATGCTTCCGTTGTTGCTGTGCTTTTTTTTTCAAGTGAATTTTCTGAAAATGATACCATTTTACATCCTTTTGTAGAAATATGTATGTGATGGCTTTTTGGCAGTGTCGTGTCTGCTTCAAAGAATGTTAGTTGGTTTTGTTCTGTTATAGTTAGCCGAAAACCCTATGTTTCTTTCACCAGGAATCTATTCTGTTTATTTGTATTAACTTCTCACACATGTATGTTCACTTGCTATGTACATTTATTATATGAATCTGAAGTTAATACATGTCTTCTTCTTTTATGTCAGTGTTTTATCTGTAACTTTTCTTATTTCTCAGATTTCATTAATTGAACAAGTAGAATCCTTGATGGGATTATATGAATCTGAACAAGTAGAATCATGTACAAGTAAATTCATGAACAAGCATAGTTCCCCCGTCTATCGTCTCTTACTTTTTTCTGTTCTTCCCTTGATTTTTTTGCAGGAACAAAAGAGCAACAGAGAGGAAAGACGACAGAGATTCTAGGAGGGAAGTAGAAGAACCTGGCTAAGTTGGGTGTTCTCCAGGATGTATTCTGCATCAACAATCGACATCCTCTTCCATCTAGATCCTGGAGGGTTTTCCCTCTCCTTTTTCTGTTTGTTTCGGTTCCCTCCACTCGTCTCCTGTGTTTTGGATCTGGCGACTGGTTGTGTTCTTGTTGTCTGCTTTTCGTGCGTCGCCAGAAGGTGCCCACGAGCCAACGCCGGGAGTTGGGTTTTTTCCGTTGTTAGAAAGAGAACCGGAGAAAAACCAGACAAGAAAACGACCTTTTGTTCTGTTAGGAAGAGGAGAGAGACCACGACAGTTGTCGCTGCATCATTGGACAGAAAATTCAGGTGTTACCGAAAAGGAAAACACTCGGTTGCCAAATAGATAGTCCCAAAAAAAAATACCAGCATGTAGCGATCGAAAAAGGAAGCCCTGCGTCTTTGCTCTCCTGATGGCCGTGCGGAGTGGCCCGAGGATGAAGCCGTGCGTCTTCGCTCTCCTGATGGCCCTGCGGATTGGCCGGAGGATGTTGACCTGCCGTGCTTCCGGCGCGACACCTCTACCGAGCAGAACGTGGTCTTGACCTTCCTCCGCGAGGACGGCGCACCACGACTTCGCCGCACTTAATTACAAGTTACGACGCTCTCCCTGTCCGGCTGCGTTGTCAACCTCCGGCGGCTGCTGCACCGCTGCTCCCGCCTTGGCTTGCTCAGGCCTCAGGCTAACCCAATCTGACTATGGGAAGGGCGACCAAGACATTGAGTTCTCTTCGGCTTTGGCGCAGGAGCTCGTCATGCAGAGCAATATTAATGCATGGAACCTGTATTCGCCGCATCAGCATCGCGGCCCCAGCGCTCGAGCGATTGACGACGTCTTCCAATTCCACGCCCCCAAGGAGCTCAGCGTCTCCATCCTGTCACCACTCACCATGGCTGGAGATCTTATCGCGGCACTGCCGGTACATCTGCAGGAGATGGCGGCTCCGTAACAAACCACGCTGAGAAGCTGACCCCAACAGATTTACCTGTTGACCGGTGCGGCCGAGAACCGCGACAGCGTCGTGGCCCTTACGTACCCTCTGAATCTCTGATATACGAAGAGCTACGAACGGCTTGACAACAAGCAGCCCGCCCAAATGATAAGTGTGCGCCTCCTGCAAGATGATGTTCACAATTCACCCAGGTACGTCAAACGAGATCAAAAGTGTACGTGCGTACATCAGTTGTATATTATGTCCAAACATATGAATCAATTTAGATATGGTTTGTGATTTCACACCTCCTGTTTCTGGTGCAGGCTGGTGGTTTCATGGTGCTGCCAAGATCTCTCTACGATCTGCACAGTTGTGTGGATTCTGCTATGCCCAATGAGCACTTCAATAAAGGGCAAAACAATGGATTGATCTTTAGTCAGGAAATGTGATGGATTGATCTTTGTGTGTGGATCACAAAGATTAGACATTGTGTCGAACAAGAGCTCCAAGAATAGACAACAAGAATAGCTAACGTGCAGAACAATGTCCAACTCAGATAATGTCCACATAAGTTGCCATGTAAATTATAACGCGTTAGCGATTTTCTATCATTGATCAAGTAATGCCCGAAATATGTAGTAAAGGCAAATGCATTAGAAGGTGTGCACAAGTGGTTGCATGGACGAATACATTTTTCGATTAAGGGAATATATTAATATCCAAAGATACCAATTACATCCAACCTCTACAACAATGCAATGTTCTAATAACATTACAGATGCACACATCAAAAAAGAGAAAAAGAAAACTAAGAAATAAAAGTCCCGCTATAATATCCCAGCCCTAGCAACAGTAATACATGCACCACCAAGACAACACCTGAAAACTCTTCAAAAGCAACGCCTTCAAGAAGGATACACTGCACCATACATAAGAGTATTTGTTAACGAGGTGGTGAAGAACTACATGTTTTCTTATTATTCCGCAGCAACGCTCGGGCATTTTGCTAGTATCAATTATTATGGATTGGATGGAGTAAAAAAAGAACAACATAAATCTTCCAATCGGAACTGAGATTACTGGTTTACTTGCTTCTGCACCTTAATTTATGCTAGCTATGAGTTACAATTGTGTTTTCTCCTGTTGCAATTCAAAACATGCACTGGGACTGAATTTGTTTCGTGATTGTCACGAGTTGGAAGCGTGATGACATATCAGACGAGTGATTCTCAAGCCACTCGATGGACTTGTAATCCGCAGTAATAATTTGTTAGGACAACAAGTCCAGATGATTATCGAATACTATGTGACAGTGACACTGACAGCAGTAGTGCACCGTGACGACCCACCGTGTACACAATCCGTACTGCGATGGCTACACTCCACACTCCACAGACATGAGAGACGTGACGCGAACCCACTCAATCCTCTGCTCCACCAGACAGACATTCACGGCCACACATGAACACTGCCTACTGTAGACAGTGAGTCACTGACACTAGCCGCTCCTCACTTCACTTGGTCCCGGCGATGAAGTCCTTGATCCGCAGCATGAGGTCCTTGGACTCGGCGAACTCCGGGAAGACGTAGAATGCGTGGATGGCGTCGGGGTACTCCAGCAGCTGCACCTCCTTCCCCTTTGACCTGAGCAGCTCGCAGTAGCGCCGCTGCCAGTCCTGGAGCGGGTCGTAGCCGCCGACGACCACCACGGCGGGCGGGAACGCCGGGGAGTCGATGCCGGCCATGGCCGCTGGTGACGCGGCGTGCGCGGCCTCGTGCGTCCTGTCGGCGCCGGGCGGGAGGAAGGCGCGCCACATCCAGTCGCAGCGGGCGACGGACACGATGGGCGCGCCGTCGAGCCGGAGCTCGGCGGGGGTCCGCTCCTCGCCCCCGAAGAAGGGCTGGATGGCGACCAGGCCGCGCACCCGGACGGTTGCGAAGGAGGAGGCCGAGAGCGCGTAGCGGCGGGCGACGTGGTGCGCGATGTTGGCGCCCGCGCTGTCCCCGGCGAGGAAGCACCGGGAGACGTCGAGGGGCGGGGCGGTGGGGAGCTTCTTGGGGTCGTCGAGGAAGCGTAGCGCGGCGAAGGCGTCGTCGTAGGCGGCCGGGAAGCGGTGCTCCGGCGCGCGGCGGTAGTCGACGGAGAGCACGGCGGCGGCGCAGTGCCTGGCGATGCGGCGGCACGCGGCGTCGTAGGCGGGCGAGGAGGCGGAGAGGTACGCGAAGCCGCCGCCGTGGAAGAAGACGACGACGGGGAGCGGGGTGGTGGAGGCGGGCGCGGGGTGGAAGAGGCGGGCGCGGAGCGGGAGGGCGGGGTCGATGAGGACGTCGCGGGAGGCGACGCCGTTGCGCGGGGCGGCGGAGGGCGGGACGCCCGGGTCGAGGTAGGCGAGCAGGCGGCGGTTGATGGTGCCGTCGGCGCGGCGGGTGGCGTCGGTGAGGTAGCCCGCGGCGAAGATGGAGAGGCGCGTCCGCCACGTCATGGGCGGCGCCAGCGTCGTCGCCTTGGCCGGAGGATCCAGGTGCGCCATGGGTTTCTTTGCTGGTGCTGGGACGGCCGGGCGGAGTGCTCACTCTATTTTAGTGTAGTTGGATTGGACTGGTAGATGACGACGAGATGCGTGATGAGCTGTCGGTATTTAAGGTGGTGTGAAATTTACGCGCGTACGATTATTAGGATGGTCGGGTTGTCAGTGGGATGTTGCGTAGGCAAGAAGGACTTCCAGCGGGGTTGTTTTATGAGGGCCATGTTACCTTGTCGAGGTGCCGGCCGCCGGAGGAGCCTTTGCATTCGCCGTCGCCGGCGAGCTTGGCTTCTAGTTGGACGGCACGCCCGCCATTAATCACACTCTTGACGTGAAGGCGAAAGAGGTAGGAGTGGAAGAGACGAAGAGTCCCGCCGGGATTCCGAGGAGGACGGTGGAGCAGAATCCTGCAGCGACAAGTAATCGTCCTCTTCAACAACTCGTATCGTACGTACCGGCTACTGCCTCTCAAACGCGCACGGCTCTGCCTCTCATGCCTTGGGCACCATCAGGACGGCCTGACCTGCCCTGCCTTGCAAGCCAAACCATAGTCATAGGGATCTCCACATATAACGAGTCAAATTAAGTTTCAACTTTTGACTTTAAACGAGTTCGAGCTAAACGAGGTGGGTACATCTACCTCGCGAATAACTCGTTTAGCTAACTAAAAATCAACATTGAGATGTACAATCTTGTCAATGAAGCTAATCCAACTCAAATGGCCAACTTCTACCGGCCCAAGCCCACTTGTGCTTTGTGATAAGTCAAGTACAGCTATGGTTTTTTTTACTTGCCTTGCAATGTTTCTGGTTATATGTTATATGCCTTCTCTAATGATCATCTAATATTATTCTTATGATATGGTTATTGATTGTTAAACTTTATCGACTATATTCTCGCAGTACCATATTTTTAATGATTGTTGCGTATCATTTATGCCAAAATAATCATAAAAATGCATCATATATTATACATGTTCCTTTTGATATTTTTAACGAGCTACTTGTGAAGCTTTCCGAGTCGAGACGAGTTTCAAATATGGACTCGATTGTTAAACGAGTCCAGCTAGCTTGTTAGTCAGCTAGGCTCGAATTGCAGGCCTACCTACACGACATGAGTCCTAGCAAAATCTATATAAAAAAAACCTGACCTTGGCGAATGGAAAAACAAGCGCGACATTTGACATGTGCCTTAACTTGGTGCAAGAAAAACCAACCGAGAGTGGTATCCACGTGTGACACTTCTCAGAAGGATAATAAGCAAAGCGGCGTGAGGGATGTGAGAAGGCTACAGGGCCAAAGAGGTGGGATGGCTCGATATTTTTATTTCGTGATTTGAATTTTCAAGACGGAATACCTTGAAAACCGTTCGTCCAAATTACTAAACATTTTCACTTTCGTGATCTTTGCATCAAGATCTTGAAAAAAATATCTCATGGTGACAGGTTTCACGAACCGTACCTCCAAGACTACCGTTGTTATACTTTGGGCTTTTAGCATACTTGTATTTCGGGTTTCAACACAATTGTACTTCGGTGTACTGAGGTGTAGTTTCAATTTTATACACAAAGCGTACTTCGGTATACTTCCGTAGAATAGTAAACCCATACCTACGTAGCCATGTAACCGTCAAAAATGACAATTGGGGCCTCCATAATATTCAACATACTTAATTTGCTCGCTAATCATGCATTCACGTAGCTAGGCGGAACATTGATCACTCTTCATGGTATAACAACCGATGGTGCGGGTTTCCGCTTTAAGAAATGATTTTAAAATTCAATTCATTCAATAGAAAATGAATTCCGTCTCATGACTTCCGTTTTTTTTGGGTGATCACATTCTGGTATGTTGTTGTTGTTTATGTGCAGGTGTTGTTGTTTATTATAGCATCATGTCTTTAATAAGTATGTGTTGATGTTTCATTGTTTATAAACTATGTTTACATGCATGTTGTTTACGACTAGTTTTTGATCAATTTAAGTTGTTGTAAATGTTGGTAACTTTACTCGCGGGTCGCGGGTACCCATTTACCCTGATGGGTGAAGGATATCGAAAGAACTTGTACCCGTATGTATACGGATGACGGGTAAGGTCAAAGTTGACAAGTAATTTAGACCGGAGGAAGTATAACTTTGTACTAAACTAGTTAAGTGCCCGTGCGTTGCTACGGGACCACATCGCATCTTCGACAAGAGTAATTATGTTGGTTGCAAGTTCTGCCTTTGGTCCGTGAATATCTAACAATTTTTAAATTACATAATAATTAGAAAGCCTGGAAGGAATTATGTTTTCTGCTTCTTCTTTTGAGCATAGCATGCGAGCTGAGAGACTAACTGGCAAGAGCATTAGCATGTACACTACGGACGCTCAGGGATAGATGCTAGGATTAGAATTCCGGATGACCGGCAGTTTATAACTTCAAATCCTAGCGCCAGGCTCGGCGTCGACGCAAAAGTTCACGTTGGGCTCTTAGACTTTTCTGCTCACAGCTGAGTTAAAATCGTACGTTCTCTTGCATGCAACCTACTGCATGGAAGCGCTGGAATAAGATTGGGAGGAATAGCGCTGATCATATAATCCATTTTATAATCTTTATTTTCATTCACCTAAGCGCCTCACAAAACGGCCAATGTTGTACGAACCTCCTAACTCGATATATGAATGTAAAGAGATTTAGATATAACACGACATTGTATGAACTCCAAAATATGTCAAGCAGTAAAATGATACACGGTCAAAGATTTTCTCTTTCACAATGTTCTTTTCTTTGCAACTTAACATAGCTCAGGGCTTAAACTAAACCACAAAAAAGGAGTAACTGAACACAAGTTGCTCCTAAATATTTTCTGCACAAATAACCCTCCAAGCACCACTCAGTTTTCTGAATCGCCAGCACAGTCGTTGTCTTCTTCCCGTTTGGTGCGACATTGCCGAACCAACCTGCTGCTCCAGCGTGTCCACAACTTCGTCATGTGCCCGCATCCGCTCTGGTTTGGTCACCCAAAATCGCAATCCCCCTCCTGAGGATCCGCCCACCCTCAAGCACCACCACCACCACGACTTGGCGTGACTTCCCCGATCCCTCCTCTACCTTCCCCGAGCTCACCCTCAAGCGCCCCTTTTCTCGCTTCCTCTTGGCCTCTACCACCCCCGCGCCAAGCGCCGACCCGCATGGCCCCTAGAGCTTGCCACTCAATTTGTTGAAGCATTAGGAGTAATCACAACTTAATTGGTTGAAGATAAAAAAACAATGGCATTGCTAAAAGTTCAAGTGTAATAAAATTTCGTATTAGTTTCTAGAGGTGATAAATATCTTTGTATTTTTGAACATATAGTTGAATGCCCGTGCGTTGCTACGACGCCTCTACTTTCTTTTCTCGCCGGGTACCAAAATCTTCTTCAATTGTTCTCAGGGGATTGTTCTCGTCCACATCTATAATATTTGAGCTGAAAATACAAACAATCCTCCTCGTTAAAATTCAAATCCACGTTAGGCACCGCGACGGACTTACATTTAATTTTTTCATGAACTATTAAATATTCATATTGACTCCTCTTGTTGAAGATACTATAATTCTGAATACGTCCTGTGGCAACAGCTTATCACGTGCTCACACATCTAACTGAAAAGTATGTCCTAATCAACCTAGGTAGAACCTACGAATCCCTCACTCTAGATTACAACATCACGATTATCAGTCGTTTCTTCTAATATTGAATGAAACCTAACAATATACCACTGGCGCAGGTGTTTTTCCCATCACGTGTAAGGCTACAGTTTGAGCAGCATGCTTGTCTGCGTTCTTTCTTTGGAGCATCAATACTCTGCGCATGTAGTGTTTGTATGCCAACACTCGCTGAAAATAGAGCAGAACCTATACATGTTGACTGAATCTTTCTTAAGGTGCCTTTTCGCAACTACATTTAGTCCCTCAACAAGTTTGATAACTTGAAGTACACGTGAGATTAAACAGTCATGCATAAAAGCAATTTCAAAATTCTCTGCTTGTTATGCCTTGCTTTCAACGAGTAGCAGCAAATCATACACAATTCAGTGCCAATTTTCTTATAGACTTCTCTATGGCACTTATACAAACTGGCATTCTAGAATTAGTATCTGAAACTGAAAACAAATTGTTAATAAAAAAATTTGTATACAGAACTACAAAGTACTTTCAGTTCCAGTCTTGTATGGCATTGTCTGTCACCATATCGACTTGATACACTTGCCTCCAGTATAAACCAAACACATTCTGTGTGTACATAAAAAAAATGTGGTCTACTCAGGCAGAGTCCAGTCAAGTTTACATTTTTATCGGCCAAAGTAATACTACGTGATAGCAAATAGACAACATACAACTAAAAATGTCGAGAATTTCAGTTTCTGATTGTCGTCCCCACTGTAATTGAGGACGTATTTGCAAGGCCAAAAAAACTACTACAACCTGGAATTGATGCTTTATTTCTAGGAGATTTCAGTACACAACCTCCTGCAATAAGATTTTGTGATTACCTGTTTCATCTAGGCTAATGATTCTCTATCCTCTTCTAAATGTCTCTCTATCTGAAGCTGCATCTTCTCTACCTGAGATATTGTTCTCACATCGATCTCGCATCCATTTCCAAGCTAATCTCCTGTGTCACCTCCTCTCTGAGTGTTGAAGTATAAATGCATTGCCTAATCCCTTCCATCAGATCGGTCTTTTGGTTGCATTGGTTAGAGCATGCAGTTCTACATGGTATCAGAGCCAAGAGGTCTTAAGTTCAAGACTGGCGCAATATAAAATAAAAATATTGCAGCCCACTTTCGGTCCACGTTTAGGCCTGAGGGAGCCACACGTGAGGGGGAGTGTTGAAGTATAAATGCATTGCCTAATCCCTTCCATCAGATCGGTCTTTTGGTTGCATTGGTTAGAGCATGCAGTTCTACACTGAGCAGCAACAATACACTTGGTACCAGACTACCAGGGAAGTTCAAGCGGCTGTTTTATTTTGGCCAATACTCCTTGGAATTTCATATTCACGAAACCTGGACGATTGCTCTACCAAGTTTGCAACAAGATCATGAGCACATGTACACAGCAACAAAACACACAAAAACAAATGCACCGACTTATACTTGGCCTGATATCAGTCCTATTTTCCATATGGAAATAAAGAAAGTGAGCAAGTGCCAACTAATCACGAGCAGATATTATTTGAAGCAGAAACATAATACAAACATGGTTTTTCGATTTGTTCCATGAACAATTTACAATACATAGCTACCAACGCCAAGTTATGTTGCATGGACATGAACAAACTGATGCAAGTGAGAGAGCTTTGTGAATATACAATGGCATATTCCTTAAGTTATTCATTCACTTGACATCTTCCCTTGTTGGAGTACCTAAGATAGTAAGATCTGGAATGATGTCATTCTGAAGAATAAAAAGGTCAGGGGAGAAAACCAATAAAGGTAATAAAGGTTATTACCTTAATAATCTCAACCAGTTGATCAACTCTATTTTCCCATGATAAAGATCCTACATAGACGAATATTATATTGTGAGACAAGGTAGAGAGTAAAAAAATAAAAGAACTATATCTTAAAAACTTTAGTAATGCCACCTTAAAAATGCAATGATGCCGATGGTGAAAATCTCTTCTTCTTTGCTTTATTCATGACGATTGACGAAGCCTCAGACACCTTCTACAAGGAGTGGAAGAAGGCAGCCAGAAATTCGCGACCATGTAGTCCAGCGTCCTTCACCGTCGAAGCTCTTCTCAGTCAAACAAGACCGGACCGTCGCAGCTCAAGGAGCAGACGAGCCAATCAAGAACGAACCGAACGAATTAGAAGATTAATACAAAGAAAGAAACGAACTCCACAATCAGTGCAAGATTATCAGGGGTTATTTTCTGATGCAGGCCTCCTGTCGCGCCTTGAGCACCTCACCGCGTCAGTGCGTATAATCAATTATTTTCTGGTATGAACAATATGTTATAGAACATTATATAAAGCTTTAATCACTTGATCACAGTTTCACTTACATATTTCCCTGCACAGCGTCACATGATTCACATCACTTACATATCTAATCCTCTGATCTTTGTTCAGATCCAATTGATACTTTCTTTACTCTTGGTAACCTTGACTTTCAAATAGATGAACATTGTACTGCACAAAATTAAAAGGAGTTAACCAATGACCCCCAGCTTGTATTCTTCATAAGTTGCAAATAAGAGAAATCTGATGAAGCAAAACCTTGCAAATTCAATAAATTTGGTGCATGCCACTTCACTTCTATAAAATACTGACATCAGTGCTCATAAATCCTAGTTAAATCCTTCTTTTGTGGAGTCCCAACTAAATCTTTTATGCAATTTTGTCAAGGCCATCTTTGCACATCTTTACACTTTCATATACGCATCACCAATAAGTTAATACATGAGAGAAGATATTCGAGTGGTAACATAAATCAACAAAGCTGAAAGAATCGGACATGGCAACACATAAGAACATCTACCTCGTGTCTCATGTCCTGGCGGATGCTTCCTGCCTCTGCCATTTCCCAAATCCGCCTCCAAGTCTCCAAGTCTAGATGTTCGACTTCCTCCTCGACCAGGCTGCCTACTGGAGGCAGGCCAGTCCTCCCGGTCGAAGACGCTGCCGACCAGAGAAGGGAAGAAGGCCGGCGGCTCCGTAGATGGGAGAGGTGCGGGGCAGGAGTGGCAGCAGGGAATCGGCTCTGAGCAAGAGTTCACGGCAGGGGCAACGGCATAGGCGGAGGATCAACACGAAATTCCTGCGGTGCATCAGCAGCAGTTCTTTGTGCTGAAGCTCGAGGGGGCAGCAGCTAGGTTTCCAGGTTCCAGGGAGACAAGGGTGGTAGGTAGGGCGGGAAGAAGAGGGGTGACCGGGAGGGCGGGGAGAGGGAGGGTGGCCGGGAGGGGCGCTCTGCATTGGATCTCTGGAGGAGGGAGCCATGGAGGCTTGGAGCGGCACGGGAACCCTAGGGAGATGAGACACGTGCGGGAGATGGAGGTAGAAACGAAACCTTTGTTGGGCTTGGCCCATTTGGATAGCAATGCAGGACGAGGTGCGACGAAAGGGACGGGACCACGGGACTGGGTTGACGACGGAACATGCTCCCCTTTTTTAAGTAGTAGAGATAGATATTAGTGACACTTATTATTGATCGGATGCAGTGTTAAACTTATACTAAAACACGTGTACATATCGCTTTTGTTTTGAAATAGATTTCATAAATATGCAAACAATATTCGTACATATCTAAAAATATTTATATGTATCCTAACTGAATGTTCAAAATAAGAAAATGAATCCTAATTTTAGAAGTTCATATCATATAAGACCCTAAACAAGTGTGATTTCCTAAAAAAAAATGAAACCTAGAAGAAAAAAGAGAAGGTTCTTTTGTGACGAAAACAAAGCAGAAAACACAACAAACTAGAAGAAACCGAAATATATCACACAAACGAGAAGAAAATAGTAAAAAAATGAGAGAAGATATGAAAGAAAAATCTGCAACGAGATGAACCAAAGAAAAAAATATCCATAATATCCTCTAGTGTACCACGAGAACAAAAATGGGCCGGACATGTTTTTTATCAAGAGGGCTCCTGCAGGTTGCGCAGGTTGCGCGCCCCAGTCCAATTTTCATCAAACTAAATTAGAGTTTGTTAGGGTATTTTACCTTTAACCGTTATTTTGTTAATGATGACTGATAAAAGATTAATTTGTCAATGCCTACAGATTGTAGACTAGGGTTTGCTGGAAGTAGAGGGCAAGTAGATCTCGGTTTCAGCCCTATGAAAACTAGGGTTCTGTTGACAATAGATTCGATCCTTTTTTGTCCCTCGACTCCCCCTTATAGGAGGTGGAGCCGAGGGTTTTCGTAATACACAAGTTACAGAGTTCGTGAGGGTTTCGTACCCGTCCGTAAGATTACAAGTCTCTATATTTCCTAATACAATCTATCTTTCCTTAACACTAAATGGGCTTCCGAATCTTCTTATTCTTCGAGTCCTGAGCCTTTAGTAAACCCCGGTACCATCTTCGGCAGCCCATTGGGGATGCCTATGTCAGTAGCCCCGATTTTTCTTGAATCGAAGAATCAGGGAAAATCTCCAACTTTGATCATTCAATAATCTTGTCGAATTTAATGCATAACTTTTCGATATGCAAATATTATTTTTTACAGAGATAACGGTAGTTGGGGCTAGTTCATCTAACGGATCAGGTACTAGTTAACTGCTCTAGTGGCAATCCGCAAAACCTACTTCAAGATCACGTCCCTGGACATGATCTCGGGATATCTGTAAACTTCGACAGGTGCCTCTTAAGGTCTTACCATTCGTCGAGTCCCAGTCATATTTTATCGGGTAGCTAACGCGTCCGTGATTTTTCTTCGTATCTGTTGATATGGAAAAAGTAGCAATCCGCCGTCAGAGACGGTGCCACGCCGCTCGAACGGATCTCTCTTACCTTAAAGTTTTGCGGCATTCAGAGATTTATTCGCGACTTCTAGCGCTCCGAGAATATATTGTCGAGTGCTTTTCTGTTTGAATAGCACATTTTATTGAGTCATATTTGATGACTTATTTTGTCTTCTGGGAGTATATGTAGAGTTATCTGTATAACTCGAAATATACTCACTCTTTTCTTTCTTTTTGTCTAAATTCATCGGGCACGCGACCAGCGTTCCCGATGGGAGTAGCCCCCGAGGCTACACCCAAGGGCTTGTGCTTGGTTGTAGGCTCCACAGATTAATATCTTTTGCCACTATATTGGTAATCCTTCTCGAGCTTTTCATATGTATCGGGTGCGCGACCAGAGCTCCCGATGGGAGTAGCCCCCGAGGCTATGAACACATGCTTGCATTTGTTCATATGCTCTGGCCATTTCTATTTTGTCATACTCAAAGTTTTCTCTTTTTCCAAAGTAGCCCCCGAGCATTTGGGCAAAAACGTGTATTTGATCAAAGGCTCTCGAAATAATCTTATATTGTCGATATTCTCACTAGGCTTCATAGTCGAGTTTTTCCTTTTAGGCAAGATGACATCATTGCTGATAATAGCCATGATTACTGTATTGGGAACATGCGCAAACTGCTTCCCTCGCTGCCTCGTGGGTCCAGATTCCCTATCTGATGGACACGTGTGTTGGGGACACACGTCCTCCACTTTTTCCGGCGCACGCACTGTGTCGCATGTCTCGTCTTTTCTCAGTAAAAATCCGTTTTTACCCTTTGTCCACGTGTACTCCATCTGCTCCATAACATTTCCATCCAACGGTTGTGTCGATTCACCGCACCTCTATTTAAGTCCATCGTCTTCTTCCTCTGTCACTTTCGCTCGCGCCGCCCATCTGCACTTCCTCTGCAAAAGCTCTCCATTGCGCCCTAGAGTTCCTTGTGCTCCACCGCTCGTGCGCTCTTCGCCTCCACTCTTGTTGATGCCACCGCGCAAACTCACCAAGCATAGCGCTCCTGAAGCAAAGATGGCAACCGAAGATCTGGGGAACTTGGAGTGGGAGAGATCCAAGATCTCCCAGCAAGATATCAACTTGCTGAAGAAGCTTGGCATCAGCGGGAAGCAAGACGCACTGCGCCCCTAAGGAAGAAAGCTACCCAGCCCCGCGATGCAATATCGGGTTAGTTTCGTCGACCACCTCATCCGTGGTCTTTCCACTCCCATCCATGATTTCCTTCGTGGGTTGTTGTTCACGTATGGACTGCAACTTCACCATCTTACCCCCAATTCCATCCTCCACATTTCTATATTATCACATTGTGTGAATCTTTCCTTGGGGTCCAGCCTAACTGGTCCCTATGGAAACATATCTTCCTTTGTCGCCGTAATGGCTCTTCTAGCGTCGCCTACAACATAGGCGGCGCTGTAATCGTCCCTGACGTCGAATACTTCGACGTCAAATTTGATTCAGTTCAGGGTGGCGTAAGAAATGGTTATACATCCGCGAGGAAAACCATGGCTCAAAGACAACATTCCTCCTTTTGACTGCCGAGAAAATTTGTCGCCGCCGATCCTGGGATGCAGAGGCTACCGACGCAGAAAAAGCGGCGACAGAGGCCCTGATGACTCGCATCCATGAGCTCCAAAATACTCGTGGACAAGAATTGTCGGGTATCCATATCACGGCGTATTTTCTTAAGATTAGGGTGCAGCCTCTTCAAGCTCGCAAAAACCCACTTTGGATGTACGCTGGCGATAAAGATGTGGATCGCTTGTCGCTGACTTGTCCGTCAATGACTTGGCAAAACTTGTTCGGAAGATCTCGCTGAACAACAAAGACAGCGTCCCGACATCTTGCGGTGTGACGCCATATAGCGCCACCAACGCACTCCCGCAGTATTATTTTTGTTCATGTCTTTATTTTCCTTCTATCTTTTACCTTCGAACACTTCATGCCGATATTTTTCCTGTCTTTGAATAGAACCAACGCTGCCACCTCTTCCTCCCCTTCCCGAAGGTGGAGAAGTTGAAGAAAGGGCCGTTGTCACCGACGACAACCAGGGTGTCTCGCCCGAGAGTGAGGCCGCAGGTTCTCGAAAATCTGCATCCTCTCGAAAAGGACGCCGGGCCGAGGCAACTTCTTCGACACACTCGCCTCCTTCAGCTGCTTCTCCTAGGAGCAAAAGAAAAGAGACGAGGCTATCGACACTGGTACCTCCAAAGCCGGTGCTGCCCGTGCCGAAGAAACTGTGCCTGATGCTAAGAAGGAAGCTTTGGATCTGTACGAAACTGCTCTCATTAGCTCGTAAGTTTTTAATGCATTATATTTGTCTCCTTGTCGATACTTTTTGAAATTGCTTTTTATCCTGTCACTGTATTTGTTGTAGTGGCGATGAAGAGGAGGATGCACCCATTGACGAGACTGCTCGAACGAGCACGTCTCGTACTTTAGTTGTCTCGAAGCTCGTCCTGATGGCGACGAAACTTCACCTCCTCAACAAAACCCGAACATCCAACGCCAGCTGTGAGCCCCCAGGCTCCTTCCCCGAAGAGAGCCAGGGTGAAATCAACCAAGGAATCAACCATATTAGCTGGTTGTTCCTCGACTCCTTTAATGGAAGAGGTAAGTTATCTTCTTTGTCCTGTATTGGCTTCATTTTTCTGAACTTCCCTCTGTTTCTTCATGATGTCGAACTTTTTTCACTTCTTATATTTATCTTTTTTTTTTATGATCTTTCTTTAGCCTTTCATGAAGGAGCTTATCCGTTTCGGTACCCAATTTATCGGGTACCGCGAATATGCCGCCAAACTTGAAGGTACCTCTCTTTTCCTTGTCGAATATATTCTGTCACTATTTTTTGATGCGATTTACTTGTTATATTGGCAGAAAAACTTGCGGAAGCCAACAAACGTGTTGACGCTCTTGCTGCTGAGCTAGAGCAAAGCGAAACGGCACACATCAAAAAAGACTCGACGACGCAAAAAAGGCTCTGAGTGAAAATGTAGCTCAGCATTCTGCTCGCGAAGAAGAAATCCTTAATCGACTGGAGTCGCAGAGTCGCCGTTTTGTTAGTAAGTGTTCACACCCTTGCTGCTTTCTTGCGTCATGTTTTGGTCCCTTTTTTCCCTTTGAGTAACTCTTTTTATGCTTTAAGCAGGGAGAACACACCAAGAGTATGAGCTGGAGAATCTGAAGGTGACCAACTCCTTGATGCGCTTTCTCTCCTTGAAATCCATGGTATGAAGCTCGTGACGGCCTTGCCAAGCTGAGATTGGCCACGGCTTTCCCCTATTTTTTCAAGAAAAAGGAGGAACCCGCAATTTTTATTGATCTCGCCAAGTGCTTCACTTCTGAAGAAGACCTTGGACTTCAACTTTGCCAAGAAGGTTTAAAAGTTGGAGTCGAAGGTACAATTGCCTTGGTTGCTAATAGCCAACAAAACGTCGAATGGGCAAAGGTTGGCGACGCAGAGGATATCGAGACGAAAAGATGGCATTCGCTGATTAAAGCGGCGAAACCCAACTCGAAGAAGATCCTTGCCACCCTTGGATATAAGCCAGCGCCTGCTCCGAATTCTTCAAAGCCGGAGGTCAAGTAGACCACTTTGCTTTTTTCTTTTTAGTTTCTCCCCTCTCTTGGCATTGTCGTCGTAGTGTTCTTGGCGGTGGCTGCTTCAGTAGTTGTCTAGAGGTCCTTCTTTTGTAATAGACATGTACATACTTTAAGAATGAATGGAAATCTATCTTTGCTTAATGATTGATGTCGAAAATTCAGTTGATTTTTGACAACTATACTGCAACTCAACTCCTTCCGAAGTTTTTCATCCCGTTTGAAGAAAACACTGTCGTCTTAATTTTGAGGATTCTTCGAGTAAGAACTCAGCACAAGATTTGGAAGAACTTCGCCAAGAACTCCAATCCACAAAGAGGCGTCACTTATGATGATGGAACAATCTCAAAATCATCCGAAAGGAAAAAGGTTGCGCCCAACAAAGCAAGATGCCATAGTCGAAAAGGATACCGCGATTGTTAACTGCAGCCTTCTTCTCGAGAGAATTTTATGCTTCACCGCTGACGGATGCTAGCTTGGATATGGCAAGCTTCATTGACTTGGTCATGCTTTCTTTTTCTTTTTTGCTTGTCTCCTCGTTTCTTCTTGCGATTCTTTCAAAAATGCTATACCGAAGATGAACGTGTTGAGGCTCGATCCAATGCACTTCTCAATCTTGCGTGTGATCATGGTTCAAATTTTTGGGGCACAACGGACTCGCGATCGTCGTGTTTCAGATCGCGCTTCGGTTCGCGATTATGTCGACTTTTGTACAAGGACCTTGTCTCTGGTCTATGGCACCATGTTTCCTCGTAATAAGATGCCAGAGACTCTTCCCGCTTTAATGGACAAATTTCGGGATGCTCCTCGAATCCACGGCTTTGTGCGGGCTCAATTAGCTGCTGGCGCAAGGTTTGCTATGATCATGATAAAGATCTGCTATCCAAAGTTAGACGTGGGTCAGGTTGTTCCAAAGTGCCTGGCCAAGATGGCGAAGAGGAGGAAGAACTTCAGCAAATATGACGACGTTGTGACCCCGTTGCCGAAGATATGATGGATGAACTTCTTCGGATGGACGCCGAATTCTTCGTGAAGGGCAGCTATGCTGAACATAGCACTCGCGCTATAAATAATGAACGGTTGACGATAGATAATATACTTGGCAACCCTTGAAGTTTTGTTGCTCCAAAGATTGTGTCTTGTATGTAGTAAACATAATCTATATTGTAAGGTCACTATATTTTTGTTTTCCAATGCCAAGCCCCCGGCGTTTTTATGGCGATGTTTTCTTTTATAATGCGAGGTTGTCCCAAGGCAAGATAAATTATATTTGTGTACTATTTTTGCGGCGCGAACCCCGAGCTTTATGTTGACCGCTATTTGGCGACACCTTTTTATTTTGGCGAGGTACTTTATACCAAGGCGAGATATTTTGCGAGTTGTATTTGTCGGCATTGTATATATATATGTACTGGGTAGAAGCCCCCGAGCCTGTCGAAAAGATATATAATTCCACTATCTTTATTATATTGCAGCACCGCGAGCCCGCCTCATTAAAAACCTTTCGGCCCCACTCGGCCCGAAAAAGGAAAAGAGTGCGTCTGAAAACTTGGCGTTTCAGACACATGTATGTTTACAAAGGAGACTATATTTTGGTGTCTAAGCGTAAAAATGCCTGAGCTGCGCCACGTTCCAAGGATTTGGCTCAGCAATCCCCGTCTTCTTGTCCTTGATTCTGTATGCTCCTCCTTCAATTACTTTTGTGACGATGTAAGGTCCAAGCCACGGTGACTCGAGTTTTTCATGGCTTTTTTGATTGAGTCGTAAAACCAAGTCCACAACTGATGTCTACGTTCTCCTTTCCTCAGAGATGCAGTTGGGCCTGCAAGTGCAGGTTTGTAGAACAGAGCAAGTTTTCCCTTAAGTGGATCACCCAAGGTTTATCGAACCAGGGAGGAAGAGGTCAAAGATATCCCTCTCATGCAACCCCGCAACCACAAAGCAAGAAGTCTCTTGTGTCCCCAACACACCAAATAGGTGCACTAGTTCGCGAAGAGATAGTGAAATACAGGTGGTATGAATATATATGAGCAGTAGTATGGCGCCAGGCTTGGCGCGTAGTTGATGGTGGTAGTATTGTAGGAAGTAAACATGCGTAGTAACGTGCAGTAGTAACGCAAAAAACAGAAACAAGCAGTAACTCAGCAGTATTTAGGAACAAGGCCTAGGGATTAGACTTTCACTAGTGGACACTCTCAACATTGATCACATAATGAATAGATAAATGCATACTCTACACTTTTGTTGGATGATGAACACATTGTAGGATTACACGAACCCTCAATGCCGGAGTTAACAAGCTCCACAATAATGCTCATGTTTAAGTAACCTTAAGTGTAAGATAGATCAAAACGACTAAACCAAGTACTAGCATAGCATGCACACTGTCACCTTCATGCATATGTAGGAGGAATAGATCACATCAATATTATCATAGCAATAGTTAACCGCAATCTACAAGAGATCATGATCATAGCATAAACCAAGTACTAACACGGTGCACGCACTGTCACCTTTGCACACATGCAGGGAGGAATAAAACTACTTTAATAACACATCACTAGAGTAGCACATAGATAGTAGTGATACAAAACTCATATGAATCTCAATCATGTAAAGCAGCTCATGAGATCATTGTATTGAGGTACATAGGAGAGAGATTAACCACATAGCTACCCTACAGCCCCGAGCCTCAATGGAGAACTACTCCCTCCTCATGGGAGCGGTGATGAAGATGGCGGTGGAGATGGCAGCGGTGTCGATGGAGAAGCCTTCCGGGGCACTTCCCCCGGCAGGGTGCCGGAACAGAGACTCCCGCCCCGATCTTGGCTGACGGGGCGGCGGCTCGAACTTTTCTCGTATCGTGGTTTTCTCCGTCAGGGTTTTCGTGGGCTTTATATAGGCGAAGAGGCGGCAGGAGGGTCAAAGAGGCGGCCAGGGGTAAGGCGGCGCGGGCCAACCCTAGGCCGCGGCCACCCCCCGGGCCTGTGGCCCCTCCTGGTCCTTCCCGGTGTTCAAGCTTCGTGGAAAAATAAACTGGGCGTTGATTTCGTCCAATTCCGAGAATATTTCGTTACTAGGATTTCTGAAACCAAAAAGCAGAAAACAGGAACTGGCACTTCGCATCTTGTTAATAGGTTAGTTCCAAAAATGCATAAATATAACATATAATGTGTATAAAACATGTAGGTATCATCAATAAAGTGGCATGGAACATAAGAAATTATCGATACGTTGAGACGTATCAGCATCCCTGCTCGTCCCGAGCAGGTAAAACGATAACAAAGATAATTTCTTAAGTGACATCATAACCTTGATCATACTATTGTAAGCATATGTAATGAATGCAGCGATCAAAACAATGGTAATGACATGAGTAAACAACTGAATCATAAAGCAATGACTTTTCATGAATAGTACTTCAAGACAAGCATCAATAAGTCTTGCATAAGAGTTAACTCATAAAGCAATAATTCAAAGTAGAGACATTGAAGCAACATAATGGAAGATTAAGTTTCAGCGGTTGCTTTCAACTTATAACATGTATATCTCATGGATATTGTCAACATAAAGTAATATAACAAGTGCAATATGCAAGTATGTAGGAATCAATGCACAGTTCACACAAGTGTTTGCTTCTTAAGGTGGAAGGAGATAGGTAAACTGACTCAACATAAAAAGTAAAAGAATGGCCCTTCAAAGAGGAAAGCATCGATTGCTATATTTGTGCTAGAGCTTTGGTTTTGAAAACATAAAGAGAGCATAAAAGTAAAATTTTGAGAAGTGTTTGTTGTTGTCAACGAATGGTAGTGGGCACTCTAACTACCTCATCAACCAGACTTTCAAGAGCGGCTCCCATGAAGGACGTTATCTCTACCAGCAAGGTAGATCCCTCTTCTCTTTGTTTACACATGTACTTTAGTTTAGTTTTTCTTTATTTATGGATGACACTCCTCCCAACCTTTGCTTACACAAGCCATGGCTAACCGAATCCTCGGGTGCCTTCCAACATTCACATACCATGGAGGAGTGTCTATTTGCAAAATTAAGTTGCTTATTGATGAATCAGAGCAAAACATGTGAAGAGAATTATTAATGCAAGTTAATTAATTGAGGCTGGGAACCTCATTGCCAGCTCTTGCAAAATTATTGGATAAGCGGATGAAGCCACTAGTCCATTGTGAAAGTCTGTCAAAGTAAATGACAAGATTGAAAGATAAAACACCACATACTTCCTCATGAGCTATAAAACATTGACACAAATCAGAGGTGATAAATTTTGAATGGTTTAAAGGTAGCACTCAAGCAATTTACTTTGGAATGGCGGAGAAATACCATGTAGTAGGTAGGTATGGTGGACACAAATGGCATGAATATTGGCTCAAGTATTTGGATGCATGAGAAGTATTCCCTCTCGATACAGGGTTTAGGCTAGCAAGGTTATTTGAAGCAAACTCAAGTATGAAATGGTGCAGCAAGACTCACATATGAACATATTGTAAGCATTATAAGACTTTACACCGTCTTCCTTGTTGTTCAAAACTCAATACTAGAAATTATCTAGACCTTAGAGAGACCAATTATGCAAACCAAATTTTAGCAAGCTCTATGTATTTCTTCATTAATGGGTGCAAAGTATATGATGCAAGAGCTTAAACATGAGCACAACAATTGCCAAGTATCACATTATCCAAGATATTTTACCAATTACTACATGTAGCATTTTCCAATTCCAACCATATAACAAATTAACGAAGAAGAAACTTCGCCTTGAACATTATGAGTAAAGCCTAAGGACACATGTGTCCATATGCAACAACGGAGCGTGTCTCTCTCCCACAAAGTGAATGCTAGGATCCATCTTATTCAAACAAACAAAAACGAAACAAACCGACGCTCCAAGTAAAGAACACCAGATGTGACCGAATAAAAATATAGTTTCAGGGAGGAACCTGATGATGTTGTCGATGAAGAAGGGGATGCCTTGGGCATCCCCTTAGATGCTTGAGTCTTCTTAAAATATGCAGGGATGAACCACGGGGCATCCCCAAGCTTAGAGCTTTCACTCCTCTTGATCTTAGTATATCATTCTCCTCTCTTGACCCTTGAAAACTTCCTTCACACCAAACTTCAAGCAAACTCATTAGAGGGTTAGTGCATCATTAATAATTCACACATTCAGAGGTGACACAATCATTCTTTTCACTTCTGGACATTGCATAATGCTACTGGACATTAATGGATCAAAGAAATAAATCCAACATAGCAAAAGAGGCAATGCGAAATAAAAGGCAGAATCTGTCAAAAACAGAACAGTCCGTAAAGACGAATTTATAAATGGCACCAGACTTGCTCAAATGGAAAAACTCAAAACTAATGAAAGTTGCGTACATATCTGAGGATCACGCTCGTAAATTGGCAGATTTTTTCGAATTTTCTACAGAGAATTATGCCCAGATTCGTGACAGACAGCAATGCTGTTTCTGTGCAGCGATCCCAAATATAACATCAACTTTGACATAGAAACTTTACTTGGCACAAAAACATGATAAGAAGAGGTTGCTACAGTAGTAAACAACTTCCAAGACTCAACAAAACAAAAATTGCTGTAGTAAAATAAACACATGGGTTATCTCCCAAGAAGTTCTTTCTTTATAGCCATTAAGATGGGCTCAGCAGTTTTAATGATGCACTCGCAAGAAATAGTATTTGAGGCAAAAGAGAGCATCAAGAGGCAAATTCAAAACACATTTAAGTCTAACATGCTTCCTATGCATAGGAATCTTGTAAATAAACAAGTTCATGAAGAGCAAAGTAACAAGCATAGGAAGATAAAACAAGTGTAGCTTCAAAAATTTCAGCACATAGAGAGGTGTTTTAGTAACATGAAAATTTCTACAACCATATTTTCCTCTCTCATAATAACTTTCAGTAGCATCATGAGCAAACTCAACAATATAACTATCACATAAAGCATTCTTATCATGAGTCTCATGCATAAAATAATTACTACTCCCAACATAAGCATAATCAATTTTATTAGTTGTAGTGGGAGCAAATTCAACAAAGTAGCTATCAAATATAGGAGGTATATTGTAATCATAATCAAATTTATCCTCCATAACAGGTGGTAACAAAAGACTACTATCATTATAATCATCATAAATAGGAGGCAAAGTATCATCAAAGTAAATTTTCTCCTCAATGCTTGGGGGACTAAAAATATCATGCTCATCAAAGCCGGCTTCCCCAAGCTTAGAATTTTCCATAGCATTAGCAACAATGGTGTTCAAAGCATTCATACTAATAACATTCCCATTATCATGCATATAAAGTTCCATGGGTTTTTAATTCTCTCTTCAAACACATCATGTCCTAATTCAAGATAAAGTTCATAAAGATCTCTCATATTTTTGTTGTTTTCCATTACGCCTAACTAGTGTAAACAAGAAACCAAATGTCGCAATTGCAGAGTCTAAAGGAAATAGCTTCGAGTACTTACAATGGCGCCGGAAAATAGCTTAGTAGCCGAGATCCGGAGTGTGAGTACCTTTTACCTTTCCTCCCCCAACGGCGCCAGAAAATTTAGCTTGATGTCTACGTTCCCTCCTTTCCCGTAGACGTGTTGGGCCTCCAAGTGCAGAGGTTTGTAGAACAGCAACAAGTTTTCCCTTAAGTGGATCACCCAAGGTTTATCGAACTCAGGAGGAAGAGGTCAAAGATATCCTCTCATGCAACCCCAACCACAAAGCAAGAAGTCTCTTGTGTCCCCAACACACCAAATAGGTGCACTAGTTCGGCGAAGAGATAGTGAAATACAGTGGTATGAATATATATGAGCAGTAGTATGGCGCCAGAAAATTGGCGCGTAGTTGATGGTGGTAGTATTGTAGGAAGTAAACATGCAGAGTAACGCGTAGTAACGCAAAGAAACAAAGAAACAAGCGTAGTAACTCACGTATTTAGGAACAAGGCCTAGGGATTAGACTTTCACTAGTGGACACTCTCAACATTGATCACATAACGAATAGATAAATGCATACTCTACACTTTTGTTGGATGATGAACACATTGCGTAGGATTACACGAACCTCAATGCCGAGTTAACAAGCTCCACAATAATGCTCATGTTTAAGTAACCTTAAGTGTAAGATAGATCAAAACGACTAAACCAAGTACTAGCATAGCATGCACACTGTCACCTTCATGCATATGTAGGAGGAATAGATCACATCAATATTATCATAGCAATAGTTAACTTCGCAATCTACAAGAGATCATGATCATAGCATAAACCAAGTACTAACACGGTGCACGCACTGTCACCTTTGCACACATGCAGGAGGAATAAAACTACTTTAATAACACATCACTAGAGTAGCACATAGATAGTAGTGATACAAAACTCATATGAATCTCAATCATGTAAAGCAGCTCATGAGATCATTGTATTGAGGTACATAGGAGAGAGATTAACCACATAGCTACCGGACAGCCCCGATCAATGGAGAACTACTCCCTCCTCATGGGAGCAGCGGTGATGAAGATGGCGGTGGAGATGGCAGCGTGTGGAGAAGCCTTCCGGGCACTTCCCCGTCCGGCAGGGTGCCGGAACAGACTCCTGTCCCCCATCTTGGCTTCGCGACGGCGGCGGCTCCGGAACTTTTCTCGTATCGTGGTTTTCTCCGTCGGGGTTTCGCGTGGGCTTTATATAGGCGAAGAGGCGGCAGAGGGTCAAAGAGGCGGCCGGGGGTAAGCGGCGCGGGCCAACCCTAGGCCGCGCCGGCCACCCCTGGTGGGCCTGTGGCCCCTCTGGTCCTTCCCGGTGTTCCGGAAGCTTCGTGGAAAAATAGGAACCGGGCGTTGATTTCGTCCAATTCCGAGAATATTTCGTTACTAGGATTTCTGAAAACCAAAAAGCAGAAAACAACTGGCACTTCGGCATCTTGTTAATAGGTTAGTTCCAGAAAATGCATAAATATAACATATAATGTGTATAAAACATGTAGGTATCATCAATAAAGTGGCATGGAACATAAGAAATTATCGATACGTTGGAGACGTATCAACAACTTGAAAAGATCTTGGTCGCAATCGTCGACTGTGGTAGTTTTTCAGATCCTGTTGGTATTTGGCGACTCGTGAGAGTACTTCATCCCGAGCCTCATCAAGTGCGTCGACATCGTCCTCCAAAGCTCTTCTAAGTTTCTTCATCATATTCTGTAACTCTGGAGAATCATGCTCTATTTCTATCGGCGATCGCTTCTCCATGGACCAGAACGTCTCTGCTCGCCGTATTTGGTGTTGTTCGAATACTCCATAACACACTTGGCAGCTCCTCGGCCAAGTATGCCGAGCTTTTTCCAATGGTCCTAACAGCTTCTTGATACCATTGCAAATGATGCCATTGGCTTTTCGACTTGACCGTTGGTCCGTGGATGTGCGACAGACGCAAAACTCAATTTAATGCCCACTTCGCGCAATACGCTTTGAACTCGGATGTGAAATTACCCATTGTCCGTGACGATGCTATGGGGAACTCCAAATCGAAAAACAATGCTTTTCACAAACTTGATTGCCGACGCGCCGTCCGGTGTTTATCGGCTTTGCTTCTATCCACTTGGTAAATTTGTCGACATCAACGAGCATATACTCATATCCTCCTGGCGAAGCTTTGTGTAGTTTTCCCACCATATCGAGACCCCATTGAGCAAAGGGCCAAGACAATGGGATTGGCATCAGTTCTGCTGCCGGAGAGTGAGGTTTTGGGGCGAATCTCTGGCACGCGTCGCAAGTTCGCACTATTTCCTTCGCGTCCTCCATTGCCGTTAACCAATAAAATCCTGCCCTGAAGACTTTAGCCGTGATAGCCCGACTGCTTGCGTGATGTCCACATATTCCTTCGTGTACATCTTTCAGGATGATCCTTCCTTCTTCGGGTGTGACACACCTCTGTAGCACACCTGAAATACTTTACTTGTACAACTCCCCTTTGATCACGTAAAAGCTTTAGATCGTCTGATTTGCTTGCTTCTCGGGGCGGGTATTGTTTTCCTTAAGATGTATGATATGTACGCCTGCATCCATGGAATTTTCACCATCATGACTAGCTCATGTTCCTCTTCTTCTTCTTCCAATGATTCTTTGGTGACACTCGAGGGTTTTTCTTCCTTCTCCTTCTTCTTTGTTTTCATTGGCTTCGTTGATCTCTCGCTTATTTCTTCCCAAAACACGCCTGGAGGGATCGCGAGACGTTGCGACCCGATGTTTGCAAGAACATCGGCTTCATCATTGCTCAACTTGCTGATGTGGTTTACCTCGCATCCATCAAACAGCTTTTCTAGCTCGTTATACATCTCCTTGTATGCTATCATACTTTCGTTGACTGCATCACATTGATTCATAACCTGTGCTACCAACCGTGAGTCGCCAAAGATTTTCGGTCGGGTTGCACAAGCCTTTGCCATCTTCATCATGTGTATGAGAGCTTCATATTCTGCTGATTGTTAGACGCGTTTGGGAACGTCATCCGTAAGACATACTTCAATTTGTCGCCTTCAGGTGATACTAGTATCACGCCTGCTCCAGTCTTTTAACGTTTTGGACCATCAAAGTTCATAGTACAGGTTCTCGATAAATCTGAGGCCCCGTGTTTTGTAGCTCCATCCACTCGCGATGAAATCGGTAGGATTTGTGATTTTATTGCTTTTCTTTTTCATACGTGATGTCCCGAGGGGAAAGCTCTATTCCCCAAACGGAGACACGACCCATCTGGGTTGTTTAATATATTTGACAGAGGAGCTTCATTGACCACTATTATCGGGTGCCGAAAATAGTGTCGCAATTTTCTTGTAAATACTCCATACGCCAACTTCGGTATTGGGGTACCGCTGTTTTGAGGGCGACAGACTTCACCGATGAAATATACTGGCCTCTATACTCCATGGAGCTTTCTTTCTTCCTCCTTTCGACTACCAGGGCCGTGCTGACCACCGAGGCGTCTGCAATGTAAGCAGAGGGGTTCTTCTTTTAGGCGCCACCAAGATTGGTGGTGTCGAAATTGTGCGCTTGAGATTCTCGAAAGCCCTATCTGCTTCTCCATTGAAATTCTCCTTGTTTGATCAATGCATAGAACGACAGCGCTTTTTCTCCCAACCTCGCGACGAATCGCTTAAAGTTGCGACTCGCCCTTACTTGTATTTCTTTCAACTTTGTCTGCTTCCTCATAGTTACGATGGCTGTATTTTCTCCGGATTGGCTTCAATCCCTCTTGCCGATACTAAGAACCCGAGAAGTTCTCCAGAACGTATTTTCTCCGGATTGGCTTCAATCCCTCTGCCGATACTAAGAACCCGAGAAGTTCTCCAGGAACACCAAAAGAGCATTTGTCTTCAGCTAGGTAACTTGTCGAGGTTGTCGAAGGTTTCTTTCAAATCTTCGATCAGTGTTGTCCCCTTTTTTGATGTTATCACGACATCGTCAATATAGACTTGTACATTTTTTCCAATCTGTCAAGGCACTTCGCATCATCCGCTGATATGTTGTTCCCGCGTTTTTCAAACCGAAGGGCATTGTTCTATAGCAGAACACGCCGTAAGGTGTTATGAACGATGTCTTCGCTTCATCATCTTCTTTTAATCTGATCTGGTTATAACCAGAGTACACGTCTAAGAAGGAAAGACGTTCACATCCTGCCGTGGAGTCGATGATTTGATCGATCCTTGGGAGGGAAAGTGATCCTTAGACAAGTTTATTGAGACACGTAAAGTCGACACACATGCGAAGGACTTTCGTGTTTTTCTTGGCACCATCACCGGGTTAGCTACCCACGTGGCTTCTAGATATCTCTTTGATAAAACCAGCATCTTTGAGTCGATCTATTTCGATAGCATAGCTTTGCGGTTTGGTTCCGAAAAACGCCGCAAAGGTTGTTTGATTGGTCTCGCAAGAGGATCCAAGTTGAGGTGGTGCTCGGCAAGTTCCCTGGGTACTCCTGGCATGTCACCTGGACACCATGCGAAGATTTTCCAGTGCTCACGGAGGAACTCGACGAGCGTGCTTTCCTGCGATATCCATGTTTGCCGCAATGGATGTCGTTTTCTTTGGGTCCGGGTGGATCTCACCTCTTTTGAATCCTTGGCAATATTGAAGGTTGGTTCTCTGAGTGGTCTCCCGTCCTGCAGCACGTCATAATCAGAGCCTTGGCGCCATATATTCTGCTTGCATCCCAAAGTTTCCGACACCGATGAAAATCTTTGTCGCACTTAGGCTTCCCTTGATTGTGATTGGTCCCTTGGGTCCAGGCAACCTCCACAATAAGTACGTATAATGAGGTACCGCCATAAACCTGGCATATGCTGGTCGTCCCAACAAGGCGTGATATTGCGACGGAAATCCACGACTTCGAACTCCGTGTTCTCTTTCCGTAGTTTTCGGTCCCAAACGAACGTCGAGATTGATCTTGCCCAACGGATAACTTGGCTTCTCCGCGCGTGATCCCATGGAAACGGTATCGCTTGGTTTTAGGTTTGCCGGGATATGTTCATCTTCCTCAATGTATCTGCATACATAAGGTTTAAGCTGCTGCCACCATCTAACAAAACTCGACACATCAAAACCAGCGATTCGGGTAAGATAAGTGCGATTGCCCGGTCGAGGAACTTGTTGTGGTGATCCGCAATTGTGAAGCCAATATCTTGTCCCGACCAATTTAGGTACTCAACGTTGGTGGAGGCATCTTCTGCCATGAATACTTGCCGCGAGATTACTTACTGTTAGATGGCCTAGCTTTCTGAATCATCGAGACCGCACCATTGGAGTCAACATATGGAGGTGGATGTGCTGCCGCTATTCTGAGCTGGTGCCTATTTTCGTCCGTAATTGCGGGAGGAGGTGGGAGGTGGATCTCACTCCTTGCCCCGTTTTGTTCATTGCTTGGGCATTTGCAATTCCTGCGGCTCAACATTGCTGAAAATTGGCAGTATTTTTGGAGGTGTCTGACGCCTCTTTCCGTTCGCCGAGTTAGAAGTGCATCCGCACGGTCCGTTCATCATTTCCTGAGACACATAAGGTCTGAAACCTTGGTCCACTATTTTGCCCGTACCACGGAAATCACCTCTGTTGTCGCCTTGTTGCTCATTACTCCTTCGGTAGTCATCTCGACTATTCCCTCCGAGTTTCTCGGAAACCAGCCGATATGTGGCCGGGAGCATCATTATTGTAAACGGCGAGAAAATCGCCTTCTATTTTGAAAATTTCGACCGGGTCCTCTTCTGGCGACCTATGTCGCTTGTTGTATATCGCATCTTCTCCATCTGCCCACTTATTTGCTATCTCCATCAATGCTGATATTGTCTTAGGGTTGGTTCTTCCTAAGTCTTCGACGAAATCTCCTCGTCGAATTCCGCCACGAACGCGTCTATTGCTCTCTCTCGTATATCCCTCCGAGTTTTTAATAATATTCTCCTCTGTATATATTTTCTCATCGATTCGTCGTGTTTCGGCACGCCCTCAGCCTCCAATGACGCGGTTTCTTGCGGTGGATCGGAAGTTCTTCACGAAGATATCCTCGAAACTATCCCACTGTCGATGGAACCGGGGAAGTTTCTTTATCCAAGATCGTGCGGCACCGCTCAAGTGTACTTGGATGCTTTGCATGGTCTTGCTGTTCCGCCTATCAACTTCACCATCTCGAGGTAATCCACGAGCCAATCCTCGAGATCCTGTAGGCCGTCGAATTTCTTGAAATTTTCAGGTAACTTAAACCCTTTCGGGACTCGAGTTTTTCGGACTCGTCTCGTAAAGCACGGTAACCCGCACATATCTTCATCGACGACTTCTGGTGATTGCCGATGTTCTCTTCTTTCTTGTCGCGCTCTATCCACCCTTGCTTGTGCCATCGTATCCCTTGCTCCACTTGTCCTTGGTGGATCTTCCACTACTGACGTGGGTCGTGGACTGTTTTGCCTTGGAGTTCCTTCGGGAGGTGTAGCAAATGCTGTTCCCATGACTCCAACTCCAGCCATTGCCATATTAAACAATGCTTCTCTCGGGTCCCTGGGGGGGTCTGGATGCAAGGATATGCTTGCGTTGCCATGTATCCACTTCGGTGTTTTCGGGATGATATTTCCCCTTGTATCGATCGTCATGAAGGACATGTCGAGATTTTGAATTATGTTTCCTCTCTCTTTAGGTATATTTTGCAGCCGAGATCTTGCTCTCCTCCGAGCTTCTCTGACTATCTCCCGAAGTTCCCGATTGTCGACGAGCTCGCTCGACGCCGCTGATGCGGAGGTTGCCTCTTTTCTTCTATTCAGGGATGCTGTCTGTTTTCCAGCTCCCTACTCACACGAGCAAGTCTATATTGATAGGCTTGTAATTCTTCTGTAGTAGCAGTGGTGGTCATTGGTTCTGAACCATCCATGTCTCTTGCGGCCCTATCCCACTGCTTGTGGAGTTGAACTCTTTCGCGAGTGAAGACCCGACATATTTAGTGCCTAGGCCTCTTCTGAGATCAGCGGGATCGACGTATGGATTTCCCAAATCATCGAAAGCCTCTGACGTCTCTGGTTGCCGGCTTGCCTCCTCGATTGCATAGACTTGATGATATTTTGAGTATTGGTTTTTGTCGGGATTGGTGACACCATCATAGAGATTGGTGAAGACCTTTCCGATGGCGACAGATTTGTGAAGTTGAAGCGTCGACGCCGTCGGTCGCCTTATAACGGAGTCCGCACGACTCGAAGGATGTGTTGAAGATCTTGGCGAGCTCCGGCTTTAGTGTCGATGAAGCGTGGGGACGAAAGCTCTTCATCACTTGATGAAAAGTCGAATCGATCGCTGAAAATTCCGACGAGATCGGAACTTCGAGACGATAGGATCCTTCCTTGTTGACGCCAAATCGGAATTCTCCGAACGTCATGACGATGGGGCATGCATCCAAACGGGAGGGCGGGTGAGGAATAAAATCGATTAGATCAGTTTTTTCCCATTTACCTCGATCCATCGCATTGCTTGCTACCGACGAAGTCGACGATTCGGACGTGCCATCGAGATCAACTCCTTGCAACCTCTAATTCCACACGGCGCCAATTGACAAAGGATTAATTTGTCAATGCCTACAGATTGTAGACTAGGGTTTTGCTGGAAGTAGAGGGCAAGTAGATCTCGAAGGTTTCAGCCAAAAGTACTCGCGATTATGAAAACTAGGGTCCGTTGACAATAGATTCGATCCTTTTTTGTCCCTCGACTCCCCATAGGAGGTGGAGCCGAGGGTTTTCGTAATACACAAGTTACAGAGTTCGTGAGGGTTTCGTACCCGTCCCGTAAGATTACAAGTCTCTATATTTCCTAATACAATCTATCTTTCCTTAACACTAAATGGGTTTCCGAATCTTCTTATTCTTCGAGTCCTGGGCCTTCAGTAAATCCCGGGTACCATCTTCGGCAGGCCCATTGGGGATGCCTATGTCAATGACACCGTAGCTAAAAGGTGGACAACAACAACAACAACATCAAAGATTTTTTCCCAAGCAAGTTGGGATAGTCTAGATATGAAACCTAGCACAAATAAAAGAAAGCCAAAACAAAAACAAGATAGAAAAAGAGAGTAAACTAAGATTCCGGTAGATCTCCATGCAGTCATATCAAGCTTTGTGGCGATTTGTTGGGAGCCTCCAATTAAGTTGTGGAGATAGCCCCAAGCTTTGTGCAGGTTCGGTGACCTCCCTAAGGCTCCATAGTGGATCGAGGTCCTCCCCTTTGGTGGGAAGGGTCGAGGAGAATACGGTGAGGCCTTCGTGACGTTTGGAGTGCTTTGTCCTCCACACCGCTCCAATGGAGACTAGCACTCGCAAGGGTGTGAGCTTGGGATACATCTCGTATCCGTGTTACCTTGGTTATTCCTATATCCGAGCTATTTACTTATGCACTTTACTTTGTGATAGCCTTCGTGCTTGAAGTTATATATCTTGCTATCACATAGTTTCTTATCTTGCTTAGCATAGGTTGTTGGTGCACATAGGTGAACCCTAGTTATATAGGTTTTATGCTTGACAAATTAAACGCTAGTTTTATTCCGCATTTGTTAAGTCATATTCATAAAAGCTTTAAACCCCCTATTCACCCTCTCTAGGCGGCATCTGTGTCCTTTCAATGGTGCGCACGTGCTTTGTCCAAACGACTAGTTTTCTCCTTGAACTATAAATGCCTTTTCTTCCACCTTAAGTAGGTTAGGTCAACCATTCGTTTGATATCATTGAGCTCTCTCTCTCTCTCTCTCTCACACACACACACACACACACACACACACACACACACACACTCCATTGTTGAAACATTAATTCTTGAGGATCTCCCATTCTACCCAACCAAAGCCAAAATCTTTTGGTAGAAAGCAAGCGGAGGTCGCAATCTATGATCCCACCAAGCAACAACATTCTTCCTTGAGTTCATCGAGCAAGCTTGTTACTCTTCGGTTTGTGGTAAACCCTAGGTGGCTAGGGTCACCCGAAAGCATCTGGGTTGTGGATTTGCTCCGAGAAGAAGTTTGTGAGGGTTTGAAGACTACCCTAAAACAACCACGAGTGAGCGAGCTATTCCTTCGTAGGATATGCTCTTGAGAAGAAGGTGGGCCTTTGTAGCGTTGGGAAGTCCTTCGTGGGATACGACACCTCTCCAATGCGACGTACCTTCCTCCCAAGGAAGGGAACACGAGAATACATCTCCGTCTCAGCGTGCTTCGGTTATTCCTAACCGATCTCTTTACTTGTGTTATTTATCTTTGTGTTAGCCTTCGTGTTTAAAGTACTTTGTATGATCATCTAGGTTGCCTCACCTACCTTGCATTAGGCACACTTACATTTCCACAAAGCCTAAAATTGCAGAAGAATTTAAAGAAATTTTGTAGAACCTATTTCACCCCACTGTAGGTTACCATCTCTATCCCTTTAGAGTTTCATACAACATAGTCTTTTCCCAAACCGAAAACCAAAAAACCTATTAAAGAGTCTATGACTCAAGCACTAACAGTTCTAGAAATGTGAAATGATTTTTTTGGAGTTACAAACAGAATCAAAGGCATCCCTCTATGTTTTCGTATTGCTTGAGCACAACATGAAGCTTAACCCTTGTACCCTCCAGTTACAACACATGTGACTTCTGCTTCTATGCCAATGTCCAACCACTGTGCCAAAAAAAATCTCATCGGTGAGCTTGATAAAGCCCTAGAGCTGTTATGTGGAGTCAAATAGCCACCAAGGCATCCGAGGACAACCAAAGTGGACACAGAGCCATGCAAATCCTATGCTCCAGGACATAGCGCACGAGGGTTTTGACCACTTGCAGCACCATCTATGAGTAGAGATCCACCTAAGATAGCATAGTCTATTTGGAGATAAGCCTCCATTCGCGTGCAAAGCCAACTTCTAAATAATATTTCACTAAAATCAAAACTTTACTCAATTTATGCTAATTTGTACATATTATTTGATATGTGAATTGTACATGTATATAAGCATTTTGCGAAAAATAATGGGTGTAAATTTTTACACCCATGTCCTAGTCTGGCTTCACCCGTGCCTCCATTTCTTGAATGTTCTTTTGATCACCCACCAAATTTGTTCATAATATCCAAGTTTGACTTTTTCAAAAGTTAAAACATTCTATGTTTCTAAATGCTCCTCAACACCGCAACACAAATAGCATTTGGAGTATAATGCTTCTTATTGGCAATCCAATACGTAAAGGTATGTAATCACATCCAATGTCTGTGCTGAAAAAATCAAAGACTTTTCCCAAAACCCGGCTCAAACTATGCATTAGAAGAACAAATGGTCAATGGGTTCCAGTTCATCAGAGAAGACACAATGAAAGGGATTTAGCACGATTTCCTTTTTAGACTTTTCCCAAATCTCAACTAAAACTATGCATGGGAAGAACAAATGATCAATGGATTAGAGTTCATCATATAAGATACAATGAATGGGTTTACCAAGTTTGACTTTAATGTTTTAAGCCACATTTTTGTAGCTAGCCACATTTTTATGGCTAACCATATTTTGGATTGGCAAATTGTGGCTAGAAACCAAACAAATCCTAAAAAAAAAACACATCCAGCAAAGTTCTATCAACGCTTTCACATATCGAGCAATTCATTTCCAAATCGACTTGGGTAGTTGGGCCATCAGTGTTTACTAGATTTAGATGTGCGCCTTGGCGCACGACCCCGTGAAGTTCATACCAATGTAAATTTTGTATAACGGCGATAAAAATTAACTGCCAACATGATAATACACTTCTTCGGTTTCAGAAAACGATGTCTCTAGGATGGAATTAGGATAAATTACACGAAAGTACAAACGGAACAACCAAGTGTACCAAAAGGTGATCAATCTCATAGTCATAGACAGATACATGGGTGTAACAGGCACTATACAACAGATTTGCTACATCAAGCTTAATCTGACAGCTAATCATTTTATAAAACTCTACATTAAGCATTTATAAAAGAATGATTTTAAGCAAGCATCAAATGAATCACAACTAACATGAATTAAATACACACAAATCAGTCCAATTTATTTGAGTGGTGGAGATAAGACAAAAACGATATAACTGTGAACTGAAAAGGTAATAAACAACACCAAGTCTATTACAAAAGTGCATACAATTTGTATAGATACAACCATTTCGTGCCTTAACCAGGATACAAATGTCTATTTTCTGAACAAAGCACACACATAAGCTACCCACGAGCATCAACGCAACAAACACTTAGTTCACATCTACATGCCAACAACAAAAGGAACACGGTCATAGGCCACGACACGCAGTCAAAAGGAAATGAACATCTACTTGAAACCTGCATCACCAAAAGTGAATGTTCCAGGAAAACAGGAATCAACAACAGTTAAAGAGAAGATATCGGTGGTAATGGCTACATTTGCGAAGCATGTGCATGGTCAGAAGAGGCCGACATAATCAAATACTGATAGCTTTTTCAATCTAGGCCATATCAAAATATCCAACAAGCAGGAGGAGAATTCTAATATAAATTTAACAGGAAGTTTCTATGTTGGTCATCTACCAAAAAGTTTCGTACAATCACCGCCACCAAATATTCATTTCTAGGTTGGAATACATAATATTATGCAACACCACACTTACACATCAAAGACAAATGGATGTTCATTAGTGCATGATTGTTCAATATGACGCCCTTCAAGGCTATATCCAATAACCACCAAACAAGAGGGGAATTATAATATAAACTTTAACACAAAGTTTCTATTTGGTTCATCTACCCAAATGTTCCACACAATCACCAACACCAAATATTCCTTTTTATGGAGTAAGACACAATATTATGCGACACCGCACTCCCACATCAAAGACAAATGTTCATTAGTCATGTAGCTAAAAAAGTGATGCAATAGAATTGTTGTTAGAGTTATGTATAAATTATGTTCCGATACAACCCATGAAATACCTGGATGTTATCTCTTGTCAAAATGTCAGCTTACCGATGCTATTTACATAGTAATTTCGTCATCTTATAAGCATATGTAAGTAACGTAGACCAATTTAAGAAAACAAAGCGTGCTATTTAGAAACAACGAAGACAATAAGTTGCAACAAACTTTTCATACAACAATAGCAGTAAAACTGCCCTTCATTTTTACCTTTGATCACAAGTGGCAAGTTTATAGTAGATCCCTGTAAATTATTTTATCTTGAAACTCTCCTCATCTACTTCCTTCTGGATAACTAAGTTCCAACATTCAGATTAGACTGCATACAGATCTGACTCATTTGCTAACGGATTCATGTAATGCCAAAAAAGAAATCTAGTAAACTTGGCCCAAAGCTTACAGATTTGGCTTTTCAACCGACCCTTTGGTTTTCGTTGCTCAGGGTTTTTCACCTGTCGGCTGATCTTAGAGCTTTTTACCTAATTTCTCATCTTGCTGTATCAATCCTAAAAACGTATAAACTGCAAGATGATAAAAAAGGGAATGCCCTATGAAACTTAAAGTTCCCTGCAAAAATATTAGTGAAGTATTACCAAACATGAGAGGCGCATTCAGGCTAAACATTAAGAAATACATGACTGATTACCAAATCTGGCTGTCGATTCTCAACACCACGTGATGCCGCCCTCGGTCTTGCCCAGCGCCGTAGGGTGCTAGACATCCTAATATCCTTGTTCTAAGGCATGGCGTTCAAACCTGGTCTTCTGTTTCATTTTCATCCCACTTCGCCTTCAACGCTGCTTCTATCTCCATTACTGTCAGTCCACATCAGAAAAAAACACTGTGTAAATGACCAGGGCACTAGGCTGAGGCAAGCACGGTTCCTGGCAGGGCAGGCTGTACCCAGCTTAATGTATGCCTACAATCTCCAATCTGAGCAAAGGAGCATTCATGATAAGAACCAGCTAGTAAACTGGAACATGATGCGGATATAACCTGTATATAAACTGATAGAAGCTTGCGCTCAAAAGCATCTCCTACATACTGAAACAAAGAACAGTCCATGAGATGTTGCTTAAAGTTTTAAACTAACTGCAGCTCCAGTGTTCAAGCTTTAGGATATTATATACTATATATAAACCAATAGGGAGAAAGAGGGGGAAACTAAAGCACAAAGATCAACCAAATCCTTTAGCAGATAGCATATTGCTTAGGAGATATCAGGACAACTTGCGATGTCTCCAGCACCATCATATTCATGGTGCCTAATTAAAGAAATGTCAAAAATGGCAATAAGGTATGCAGCATACATAGATGGAATTCCATATTAAGTTATTAATTCACTGAAAAGTAAAACCTGATCCATGGTAAAAAAAGATAAAACAAAATAATTCAAATGCAATAATTAGTAGAAGGGAAAAATGAAGGAATGGAGATACGCTAAAGCATATTCTTGCAGGCTTACAGCTTATTTAGGGTTACAGAGTTCCGGAGATAGATAAATGTATGCTCTGAAATCATGTTTACACAAAATAAACAGAGGGAAGTTTTGTTTTTTCGAATGGTCCATTCCAAAATCTATAATCATAAGACACTTGGAAACTGACCACATCTGCCCTTTTATCTCTGTAGTAATGCCTCAACTAAGGTTGTTCTTGGCCTAACATACAGACACCATCAGAATCAAACATAATAGTGGACTCACCATCTTACTCAGCTCATGGCCCATCACAGGAACATAAAGAAAGGAAAAAAATTAAATGGGCAAGATAAATGCGTATTGTACCTTCTAGCCTCAAAGTTGCAGACATTACGTAGTCCACTAACAGAATATAAACACAACCTAATAGATTTCCAGATCAATATCACATACTTACAGCCATCCTTGCATACATCCATTATGGTACTAAATTTTTAGGCCAAACAATTTGCTAAATTAGTTTATCTAGACCGGACCTAACTATAACCTAATACACCCATAAAGGTTACTAATCCCAACCTCTATTATGTAGTTGTGCTTTCAGGCAGGTTTATATTCTGGAACAGGAAGCTGATTCCACATTGGGTTGCCTTTGGTGGTGATAGAATTGTATGTGCTCTTGAACATATCAGGCAACACACTGGATTGGACAAACCGTTGAGTATCATTTAAATTAAGTGTAGATAGAACATCTCTAACGCAGAGGCATGATAGCAATCAGTCATGATTACACAAAAGAATGAAAGGCAGTATTAAAGTTACGGTACAATATATACCTCGCAATTTCTTCAGTTGTGGGCCATATATATGGTGTTCCTTGTCCTGAAGAGAAGTATTACTCCACAGTTAACCTAAAGAGAAGTATACCTCGGCAATAAGCATATACCTTGTCTTTACCCATGGTTTGACCTGAAGAGAAGAATTACTCCACAGTTAACAGAAAGCAGAGAAGAAACATAAAGTACAACAATATATCAGAGGCAGCAGGGAAGAAAAAACCTCAAGACCCAGTTGGCAAGCTTTCTTTGCGACAAGGGCAGCACCAAGCATAACGCTGGGATTTGGTGTGCCTATGCAGCTTAGTTATTGCTCCAATAACAACACTGCCGTACCAATCCCTGTTAGCATCTTCTCCTCTGTCCACCATCTTCACCAAGTAAACGTGAAGTAAGTTTCAGTTACAAAAAAAAATGGAGCATCTGCGAGAGGAAATAAAGGTGAAGCTCCCCAACAGAAATTCAAGTAATGCAAGAAATGTCCATGAGAGCTTGAAATAAGTTTGTGTGGTTGGAAGAGGGGCTTACCATGCCAACGAAAAGAACCGAGCTGCTTTCACACCAGAAACCTTTCTCGTCTCCCACGTTTGAACACCTTATGCCCGCCATGGCTGCCGTGACGCGGTCGTGTTGGTGCAACCATTACCTGCTATATCTGGGCTCAATCTTCTGAAAATTGCACTATGGTTCAGATCAGTAGCAGAACCATTAGTTTTAATGTAATTTAGACAATGTAGAATAAAATAAGATTATTAGGATACATCATCTACTGAACTAATGGAAGCTAAAATGGGGTAAAATAAGCACCATATCGCTGTTACCTACTTCTAGCGTAATGATATGGACTGTTTATTTAGAGATAAGGTTGCAAATAGATCTGACCTGATGTATTGTTTACAAAATTATTTTAATTGCTGGGATAGTGCTATTACAACATAAGTGCATAATTATACAACATTGAGCAACACAAAAGGTGTGTGTATATCCGTATAATGCTTTTTAATGAAATCTGGTCTACAGACTCAACGGTTAGTCTTATAACTTCATATTTTCATTTGATCATTTGCCTTGCGACATACATATGCCAGGTGCACCATCAATTCTAATGTCATGCTACCAATTTAATTAGAGCAAAAGTGATTCTAGCGCACAATATTTTGCAACTTTGTGTCCTTTTTTGTGCAACCAACAAATTATTATTTTTAACAACGAATTTTAGTAGCGCATAATTATTATTTTTAACACCAAAATATAGCCATCAAGACACCAAGCTAGACATGAGTGGCTACCTGTTATAGCCTCGAGTAGACGCAAGAAGGTTTTCTTTGATGTATTAGCTGCAGTAAGATGCTTTATTGACTTAATAACTTAAGGCTTAGTCTCAGCAAAACCATCTTTATCAACAGAATTTGATCTTCATAAGAGGAAATTGGAAATTACATGTGCAATAAACAGCAGTATCTCTATATATATATATGCATAAATACATATTGTTGGATGAGCATACATCAAGAAAGAACAGAGATCATACCTGTCAAAGCGAACATGAGGTGGAAACACGGGAGATGGGGGAGAGCCCCTCACCTGCGAGACAGATGAGTTGTGGAAAAAAGCAATATGTGTTATATACAAAAATTATGCCATACAAACTAACGTTTTTTTATTGCTTCTTAGCCAATTTACGAAATAGAAAAACATAAGCTTACGTAGAAAGCAACGAGGTAAAATGATACATAAGTAAATGCGTTGAAGGCTATTTCCTTATATCCCATCATAGCAAATCAATCTAAGATTTCTAGCTCCAAATGCAATAGAAGGTACATATAGTAGGATGGAACACCCAATTTGCGCATATAAATGACAATGCCAGGTAATGATACGGGAATGGTAATTATGTGTTATGAAAACCCAAAGCAATGAAGAATTAAACAGTGTTCTATTCCCACATACCAACATGCTTATTGAAAGTAGGAAGAATACATTAACCTGGGAGCATGCTTTTCTAGTACATAATGCCCCAAAGCTATTCTTATGAGAAAATATGCATATCACAGTTATCTCTACGCTCGAGAGTCAAACAGAGAAGGATGGGTACAGTAAAATGGAAAGCCCAAGACCTCAGTTTTTGAAAGCTATTCTTAGGTGAAAATTCTATTCACGTGATCAACAAACCAATATTCATCTCATTAGCATCATATCTTCACCATCAAGCCTTTCATGACACCATTAGGAAGTTACATGATCAAAGACTTACCACAGGATGTATGTTTCATGAAGAAAATGCATAAATTCCTTGACTGGAAAGTCTGAACCTGTCGGCAGACCTATCAACATGAAGCAAGAAACAATTAGAGGGAAAAAAATTACAAGCTAAAAGATATGAATTGTTACAAAACTTTTAGACTAAAAAGATGGCAAAACTTTTAGACAAAATATAAGTGCTCTTAATCTGGCCTACAAGTTTCCAAACATGCAGATAAGAAGGAAAGCTCACACAAGAAATACTCAGAGAAGAACCTCAATAGGACTGCAAAAATAATAGGCCTTGGTTGGCTACTCTGCCGCGCGACATCTCAACCTCACCACCCAACCAAGGTGCTATAAGAGAAACATGATAAATCAGTAAATATCACACACAGAAATAATTTCAAGAGCGTCATGTACATCAGCTTTTGCAGCCAGAAGATGAAAATATACATGTGAATACTTACAATTGCAACAAAATGAAAAATAGTAGAAGCGAATCCAAACAGTTAAAATAGCAGGACTATGTAACAATGTAAGAATAATACCTATGGAACTGGTCTGTTGCCACTTGCCAGGGAAGGGAGAAAACTAACGTAGCTAGCTGGCCAGGATATTCATATATTCTATCACATGCTCTTGTACATATATCCATTTTCCACAAGCTCCATCACCTACTTGGTTCTTTGGCTGCAATGACATCTGGAAAATAAATTACCAACATCATTCCATAAAAAACAGTTTTTTCTACTTAAAAGTTATTCTCTTAACAACAATTCAAACTTTTTTCATAGTTCAGTTCCATTATTAGGTTCCTCTGCTATAGGCATGGAAGTGGGGAAAAAGCAGTGAGGATATGTGGACCTGAAGTTGATCTGTGAGCCAAACTGTTGTAAAACTAAAAATTAAAAATGAGGAAAAAACAGGTTAAATTTCCGTATATAAATCTTCTGTACGTCCTTCATAAATCTTCTGGAGAAAATAAAAAGGCTGCAACCACCCGTACAGAATGAAAATAATGAAAATCTAAATGCACACTGCTCACACTTGCCAATTAAGAGAAGAGCAACAGCCAACAATCCAAAAAAACATCACAGTAATTGGCTTGTTCTCAAGATAACAACTAATGAACAATGTCGGAGCACAAATCAGGGATTTATGTTGTATAGAATTATTCCCTAATATAACAACATGATGAAATAGTAGAATGTATAGAACCTTCCTGTGATGAGGCATCCAGCACCATATATGACTGTAGGACGGAATTGGACGAACTCGAGATCCTACAATACAGATATCACGCAAGCATAAACCAAACGGATGGAAGAACTACTTTTAAAACCCATTTTAGAATAAACAACTAACTTGAAGAAGTAACCAGCATGCACATACATGGCATTCACGATCTCCAGCACATGTGTGACCTGAGGTTGCTGAATAGTAGATGATCCAATCCAATTGCCGACTTGAGTATTTGTTGCATGGAAAGATCGATGCCATCTTCCATATTAAGGAAATGACTCTCTGTCCGTTTCCTGAAATATCTTAACCGGTAGAATTAAACTATGGAAAGCTAGAATCAATCTTCACGAATCCAATCCAAAAATCTCGTATGCAGCAGGGAAAAGTGCGGGTATGTGATTGGCACTTTTACAAAATAATAAATTCAGAAGATTAACTAAGAAACATATGTGATTAAGCCATCTAAACCAGATCAATATAGTATCGTCATACTGGTGAGTATTACACCGTGAGCAGTGTCCCAGCCCTCTTTCTACAAGTGCCCCGAGGCTATTCTTCGCGCCAGCACGACGTACCTCGCGGCCGAATCCGGCAGACAAGGCCCCCGATGGCTCGACCACCTCTTCCGTCTCTGCGGCCAGCTCTCCTCCTACCGAATCCAAAAGGAAATCTCATAGAATCTCAAATCTAGAGTGAATTAGAACAAAAGAACAAACAAATGGTAGACAAACCAAAAGGAAATCTCATACAATCTCAAATCTGGGACGAAATAGAACAGAAGAGCAAACAAATCTCACATAAACGAAATCTCTTCTCTGTACCAGCACAGCTCCTCCCAGCGAAGCCATGGCGTGTGGCGGCGAGGCTGCTCCTGCCGGCTACCACCTGCTCGTCCGGCAGCGGCGGCGCTGCTCCCGCTGGCCACCACCTGCTCGTTCGGAGACGGCATGACGGGGACGAGCCGCTCCTCCCATAGCGCGGCGGCGTGCTGCGACGGGGACGAGGGCGGGCGAGGAGACCGACGGCGGGGAGCGGGGAGCGACGGGCGGGGAGCGGGAGCCACGGCTGCGGGAGCGGGAGCGACGGGCGGGGAGAGGGAGCGACGGCTGCGGGAGCGGGAGAGGCGGCGGCTGCTGGATTGGGGACGACGCGCCAACGCCGGGCCGGATGGGCTTTCATCGACCCGTGGATAAAAAGCGGGTCGCGCGAGGGCCTCGCGTCCTGGACTACTTCACCAGTGAAAAATGGACGGACAAGATACACAGGTGGGGAGATCTGACGGTCTAGAAGCGCAAATCGCTGTGAGAGCCCCATGGGGGTGCAGCAATCATACCGTGAGATACCTCTCTTAATACAAAACGGAAAGAAACATTCAAAATTGAACGATTAAATTCTCCAGCAACATCTTACATAAATCCACCCCAAGTCTCACAAAGCAATAACGCGTGGAGTAAACATTTGCCAAAAATCGTCACAAACCACTGGAAGTCCATTATTATTACAACAAAACAAAAAAAAGAAAAATCGCCGAAAGTAAACATAACAAAACATTGTCTAAAGTCGAAACCGCATATCGGTAGCATTAAACCCATTCGCCCCTTTCCTAAGCCCTCCCTCCCCGCTCCCACCCGACCATGTCTCCCAAGCACGACGCCGGCTCCTCGCCGCCGGCGGCGGCGCCGCCCGCCACCGCCACCGCGCCCGCCCCTAACCCATCCCCATTCGCGCCCACGGGCCAGATGCGGCGCGACGAGTGCGCGGACCTCCTCAAGCTGCTCTCCGGCGTCTCGCGCCCGCTCGAGGACGTCGTGGCGGACTTCCTCGCCCGCGTCCCGCCCGAGCGCCGCCTCCGCTTCGGCTGCGCCATCAAATTCGTCCTCGAGGTAAGGAGTCGCCGCCCTCGCCCGGTCGCCCCGTATCCGTTCCGTCCACCCCCTAAATCTGCATACTCTCCGTTTATACCTAGTTCAGTCAGTCGCCGTTTTGCTTGGACCCGGATTGTCGATGGCTAGGTTTACAGTGGGTAGAGGGGGGCAGGTCGATCGGTGCGCTGGTCGATAGAGGTTTGGAGCTTCGATGGGGTGGGGTGGGGTTAGACTCTGCAGCGACGGGTACTGCTTATGTGTGAGAAACTCCGGCTTCTCTAATTTGGTTGGTTACTTCAAAGTTCTGTTGGATTTTAAGGCCACTGTATGGCAATTGGTTTATGAAATTCGTGACTGTCAGTCTGCGAAGTTCTGTATTTCTGGCTGCTATGTCTGGACTTCAGTATACCGATGGAGATTAAGATTCTGTATCCGAGCTCCTTTCGAAAATGAAGTACATGATTGTATTAGATTAGATTGCAGCATATATACTGCAACACTGCACATAAAGGGAAAACGTACAGCTCTGCAATTGTCAACACACGGCTGAATCACAAAACTTAGGAACTGTACATGCTCTTGTTATTGCTTCAACCATGGATTGCACCCTGTGATCCCACCAATATCCCACTAGTTTATTTTGAGATTTCTAGTTCAAATTTTGGTGACAAAATTTTGAACTAGGAATCTCAAAGGAACTACAAGCAGGATATTGGTGGGATCCCACTTGAAACCTTAGATGAAGAACAGCGGTGTCCTGTTCGTGTGAACAGGAGGTACAGCTCCGAAGTGTGAGCCACCATGTGCTCTTGGAATTGATCCTTCGGTAGGTGGTGTTGCAACACAGCCGCCTGATGTATGCCGAAGATGAAGGTCTCCATATGGTCTAGACACACCGGCCCTTATGGTTGAAAATAAAATTGGTCAGGAATATGTTATAGAATACCGAACTCTGTCACTAAACCAGAAAGCTCTTGATTGGGATTATTGGGGAGCTCTAGAGAAAGAGATGGGAAACAGTGCAACTGTGCAAGAGAAGAACTAGAGGTGGACATCCCCGAACTCGGCAGATATGCGGTTTCGACAATGTTAATTTGGGTGCCTTTTAGTTTCCTTTTAATATCCCCGATTCTACAGAAGAATCTACTGCGATTCCTTTAGCTCATGATAGCAGTTAGTTTTCCTCTTAATGTGCTTGCGGTTTTCTTTGTTCTTGGTGTACGATTGTAAGAAAAAGGAATCACAGTAGAGTCACATCTTTGATGGTTGTTTCGGGAGAAAATATAGTGACACCTTTTCTCTTCATTTTTTGTTTTGTTTTCAGGGTCAAAAGCTCTCAACTTATTAGCTTTTTTTGCTTCCTGATTTTAGCTGGAGGCTTCTGTTATTGATGCCTTTAGTTTTGCACTTCAATGGTGCTTGTTAAATTTTGATTGAAATTTGTATTGTAAAAAAATAGTGATAGTGTTTTTTTTTCTGGTTTTTCATTTGTCACTAGGGTTTCTTCTGAATTTCTGATTATTACAGCCATGCTGACAATACTTATTGTGATTATTAGGTTATAGGTTAGCTTTCTTGTGGATGGCACTAAATGGAGGATTGAAATATGTTATTTACTAATCATCTGACATGATAACTGAAATGCATTTCATCATGTTAACAAGTAATGAAGATACATGCCTGAATCATCGTATGATATTACTGCATTTTCAGAATTATTAACGTCAGGTCTTCTTATCTAAGTTGGAATCACCAAAATGGTCGATAAATATGCTGATTTGCTTCCCATTTATGACAATGTTTGCTTGGAATTTATACCTTTGGTTTCTTGTGCTAAAATTTCCAAGGATTTGGTATCCCTTTGTGTTGGATGATAGTGAGATATAGCGTTTGATTTCACCCATAGAAAATCATCGAATCGTGTTCTCAAAAGGTTTCTAGGACCTTTGTGACACCTATGTACCTGCGGTATCTTTACTTGAAATTGTTGAAGTTGCAGTAATGAGTTCTAGTGTGCAAATGTTACATATGCAGATGCGGGAGGTTTCTAGAACAAATGCATTTAATATTATATATGATTTCACTTTTCTAGGTGGCTATCCTGACCAAGCATTTATTAAAATATTGCACCGAAAGACCTATTCATCTATCAACTAACATATAGACATTTATAGAGTTGTGGGCATGCTCTCTTGTATTTCATTTGATGTTTTTTTTTTCTTTCTAGAATTTGTTCTACTAGTAAAGGAGAATGTGTGGCTCTGATTTAGTGGCACTTTGTTTTTTTTACCAGGACAAGATGATGTTTGGACTAGCTGAGCGTTTAATTGCATTTGCAATGCTTCATCAAGGTTATTCCTCACAGTTGGCAAATCCTTTTGTTCCACTCTTAATAAATGTAAGTTGTAAAGTCTATACATCGTGCTTTTTATTGTTGAGAAATAAAGCCATACATCTGCAGTCCTGTGTGCTGGATGTTTGAATTGGTGCTGTTTATCCTTTTCTTTTCTATTTTGATTGAGACAGAATTGCCGGAAATAGTGATTTTCATGTGCACTTTTTGATCGTTGTGAAGTTATTATGTCTCAGCCTGTGGATGGTTTGGTTACAACTTACAAACCAGCCAACCTGCCGACCCAACCCAGACCAAACCAGTTTCATGGTTTGTTCACTAGATGGTTCTAAGTCGGGTTGAAACCGTGGAAACCATGTGCTGCGCGTACTAGTCAAAGAAAGAGAGCAAGCAGCGGCGATGTGGCGTTTGAAGGAAAGAGTTCACGCCCCGGAGAGCATGCAGTAGAGCTTGTCGGCGTCCTTGCAGTAGTCAGGGGAGCAAGCAGCTGAGTCCGTGAGCGACCCTGCAATACCCACGCCGCCGGCGAGCAAGCAGCAAAACTGGTGAGTACTCTGGACGTCGGCGAGGTAGATTGATCAGGCGATTATGTTGGCCATTAGCCAGGTCGAGCCTTGAGCGAATCCGCTGGCCGTCGTGGTCGTGGCGTCGCCCACTATTCTTCAACAGTTTCAACCCGTGGAGACCGAAAAACCAAACCGTCCAAACCAGCGATTACGGTCTGGGATGGTTTGACACCAAAAACTGGGTAAACCGTGTATGCACAGGCTTAATTATGTCCCACTTTGCTTCACTTCACAGTTGACCTAGGTCAGATTTCTTTCTAACTATTCCAGTGGGGTTGTGACATTGTGCTAGTGGTTGCACTGACGAGAAGTTTATGTGGCATTCAGCAACAATGGCACTGGAACGTTCAATAGTTTTTAATCATCATACGAATGAATAACAATTTAACTAAACTTTGGAAAATTTCAAAAAATCACGAAGAGCAAGCACGAGGTTGGATTTAATTGGAACCCTGCAAGAAGCATCTTAAGATTTTATTGAAGCAGGCCGAACTTACTAGGATCTGTTTATTTTTTCTTCCTGAATTGTGTTTCACCTTGCTTATGTGTTTGCTATTCTCTTAGTACGAGTAGAGTTCTAACTTCAAATTTTCTGGTTAGTATATCGATTCGTTACCACAAAGTTCTTCATCAATCATGATAGATTATAGAATTACAGTTGGAGATACCCACTGTTTCTCTTGTTTGAAGTCTGAAGGAGGCCGTTATGTACCGAAGTACATGCCCCCTCCATGAAATGGACATCTTATTCCTGTGTTGCCATCGTGCTAAAAGTCTTTTTTCATCAAGAGGGCTTATTACTGTTGCTGTCGATCTTATTACTGTTGCTGTCGATCTTATTAGTGTTTTGTATGCATTTATATACTAAAGAAGACTTAATTTGCTTTTGCTTTTACAGGCTGCATGTGACGAAACCTCTGAGAGACCAGAACGAGTTTTTCTCCAGCTTTTGTTAAGTTCAGCTAATGGGGACAATACTAAGGAGGTATTCTCACAATGTATGATTTCTAGTTTAATTAGATCAACTTCACATGCCTCGAGGTTGCATGATTCACTGAGATATGGGAAAAGAATACTGAAATAGTACAAAGGGACTTGACGATATGTACTTCCCCAAAGTATAATATGTTGACATCAGTATACACATGCACAATATCACAGACTGTATAAAAATATCGGGAGATACTCCCTCTGTTTCATATTAGTTGTCGCTGATTTAGTACAAAATTCCACTAAATCAGCGACAACTAATATGGAACGGAGGGAGTACATAATACTAGATAAGAAAATAGTGATATCCCTGTTAGGTCCCAACATAATAGCCTAGTTGTTAAGGAAAAGTAATGTGTGTTTGAGTGCCAGAAACTACGTTTATATGAGGCTGCTGTTACAGGGTAACATCTTAGTAATATGTTGATACCACAGAAACTAGGTTTATGTCAGGCTGTGCTTTTGTCCGGTTCTAAGCCTTTGTAAATGCTGCTAGTGTCACAAGAGAAAATTTTAAAACTGGAAATACAGAATATCCGCTGAATGGTAACTTGGTGACTATCAGAATTTAGAATACAATGTTTTTTTTCTCAGAATGCATCATAGATAGATAAAAGTTGTGCTGTGATGGTCATTTTGTTTGGATTGTAGTTTTTTTCCTTTTATCTCACTGGGATGCTAATGTTGGGTTCCCCTTTACCAAATTTATGATAATTGTAGTGTGATGGTCATTTTGTTCAGATCTTGAAGCAGTCTGCAGCAGATTACTTGAAGGAGCCCTCTTATGCATCTCAGGTAGATGAACATCATATAATTATTGTGAAACTGGCGAACACAGTTGATATGCAAAATACTGTAGGATCTTATTCAGAGAACATCTGTTTTGTAGGTGTTACTGCCAAGAGACCAGCTTGAAAGGCAATACTCGTGCAATGCAGTACAGCCACAGACATACACTAGTAGTTGCACAGCTGCTACAGTTAGGAATGTTATTCCTGACCCAGATGTTTCCCAAAGCTTTGGTGATTCATTAGAGTATGTAGACTCAACTACTCTCTACTTCCAACGACTGTTTATGGTCATTCAGAGTTTGGAATAGAATTTACAATTCTATTGCTCTGATTATGAATTAGTTTTTTCATTTGATGCAGATGAAATTGTATAAGCAACTTTTTTGAATTTCCGCGCAAGACAAGAATCTTTTGTTATTTACGATTTATATTCTTGTTACTAGATGTTCTATAGGACTAAGAAGAAATCGCAACTCCTTTCCGCTGCACATAAAAATAGATTTCAAAAGTCCCTTTTTTTTAAAAAAAAGAATCCTCCTTTTCTATTCTTCCACCCATGAAATAGAGAGGAAAGGAGAATATAGGGGTTACTTTTATTTTCGTTTTCCCCTTAAAAGATAGGCTTTGAAATGGGAGCCATGGAATAATGCTGAATTGAAATGTTTATCTCTATAATATATAAGAAAAACAAATTTAATCAAATTCATGGATTTACCATGACCTTGGTTGTGACTCCATAGATAATTTTTTTAATCATATTTTTAGAAAAAGTTCTTGTGTTTTTAAATTCCATTTCCACAAGAAAAAAATACTATAATCCACATTTTGAACAGGCATGGATACAGCATCTAAAGGATAACTTCCATCTTGATAGTTCTTTCTGAGTTCTGTCTGATATCCACGATCCCTCTTTATCTGTCTAGGATATCACCAGCCAAACCACAAAGAGATAATGTGGTTGCAGATTTACTTCAACAAACACCACTCAAAGGGTTGTCTCCTCCATGGATAAGACCCCCTCCCCCCAGACTTGAAATAATTGAAGGGGAGGTAAGATCGTTGGTTAAGAGTTGCATGTTGTTTATTCATATCACTTCTATTTCTGAACATATATTTATTTGTCGATGAAAATACAGTTGCACTGGTTGAACCTGGACAACAACCATGATCTACTATGGGATGGTAGCATGTGTGCTGACACTAGTCGAGGGGCTTCGATCCGAGATTTGGTTGGAAGAGCCTGTAAAGGACCACTTGTACCTGCTCAACAAGAGGTTTTCTTCTATCCTTATTTTCATATGTATATATTGATAATGAGTGGTCTGGGTTGCACATATACTTGATAGTTCGTATGATTACGGGTATGCCTTTACTGCTGGACGACAGTTCCAAAATACATGGCACACCTTTACACTAGAAGTACATATTAGAGATGACTTTCTCTTGATAGTTCCCCGTTATTTCCTCGCTGCAATATTTGCATCATTATCTTCCATTCCTTCCGCTAATACTACTGGTTCTTTCCAAGAAATATAATGACCCCAAAGAGGTTTGATAGGTGGATGAATTTGCACGGAGGAGGTCATAACCAAATCTCCTCCTTCCAGGCTTCACTTGCACTTGCAGCTGCCGTTATCCACTAGCAGCACTAAGGATTCGAGCATAGTCTAAATCAGGAAGCAAATCCTGAAATCATGACCCTTGTAGAATTACATTTCGCAACATATATCACTCTCTAACTCACGGATCATATCAATATGGGGAAATCAGCAAAAAGAGTCGGAATGGACTTAAGGTGGCTGCTGTGGGTTACCGTGCCCCTAGGATTCTTGTGCTCCTCATGTTGGGCTGGGCTTGCTTCTATGATTTTTGGAGCCCCTGTAGGTACCCTAGGAGTACCAGGTACATGGTACATTTCTGTTAATTGGGCAAAACCTCTCACAACTATACCTTTTTTTGTCTTTCATATTCATCAATATAATTCTGCCTTTCCGGGTAGTGTTTAATATTATTCCGTATTTTCCAAACGTTTGAAATACTTCCTTACATTCTTCTGTTTTGCTAAATATGATAGTCAAAATTAGCCCTGACCTATTCTGTTTTAGTTCAATAGATCCTTCCTTTATACTCCCATGGAGTAGGTTTTTTGTGATCTGAGTGCTGGTTCAAACTTTGCAAACCATGTAACCAAACCATTTTCACTACTTTTGTTGATGACATGGTTACGTGGTAGTTAACTATTGCCACACATGGTCTCTATCAGTTGAACATGAACTCCCTTGGCTTGCGCTGCAATTTTCTATGCAGCCATCTGGTTGGAGAGGCATCTTGTGAGCAGAGCCCATGTCCAAAAATAAAGTAGACCTATGCTCCATAGACAGTCCCTTCTCCATCCTGCCTCTTTTTTCTTAAATGAAGCAACTTCTTGCAATTATGTTGCCCCTAACAAGAGTGGATTAAGTCGAAAAGGGCATGCTAGGAAAGCGCCATGTCAAGGTAGTGTGAGGACTGAGGAGGGAATACATCCTGCAATTGTTGTTCTGAGGTGCTGCGGAACTAACTAATGTAGTAAGTTTAGAAAGTAGTCCATGAGTCAAGATGGCTGTGGTAATAGTTCGAAGTGTGTGCAGATCATTGCCCAGCCTTACTCTATATGTATGTGGTCACTTGGTAGGCAACTAGTAGCTGACAGTGTAGTTTCCCAGAGTTGTGCCTTGCCTCATCAGTCTACGATTACTCTTCTTTTCTTTCTGAAACTACAGTCTGCCATTTGTCAGACTAATGTAAGGGCTCGGTTAGGCTAACTTTGATAATTTGAAGGGGCTGGAAACACAGTCAATGCTGGGATAGTAAATTTCAGCAAGTATAAATATTATTCTAGTATCATTGAGCTTATGATTTGGAAAAAGTCTATCTAATCCCCAGTGTGAGACAATAGGTTTGGGGGAACCGGCTCAACCCTCTAGGGGTGGCCTATCACATATATATATAATGAGTGTGTTACAAAGGTACAATACGTACACATACACGGAAGCTATACATAGTCTAACACCCTCCCTCAATCTTAGCCACTTCCTAAAGAATCGAGAAGGGTAAGATTGCGCCTGCAAGCCTCGAACTGTGGAAGAGGCAATGGCTTGGTAAAGATGTCTGCAAGTTGATCTTTAGAAGAGATGAACCTGATCCGTAATTGCTTCCGTGACACACGTTCCCGTACAAAGTGATAGTCAACTTCGATGTGTTTCGTTCGGGCATGAAATACCGGATTTGCAGAAAGGTATGTAGCACCGATGTTATCACACCAAAGGATAGGAGGCTGCGGTTGGGATATACCCAATTCCTGAAGCAAAGACTGTACCCAAATGATCTCAGCAGTAGCATTGGCCACAGCCTTATACTCAGCTTCACGCTACGTGACACAGTAGCTTGTTTCCGAGCACTCCAGGCGATCAAAGTAGAGCCAAAGAACACAACATAGCCCCCGTAGATCGCCTGTCATCCGGACTGCCAGCCCAGTCCGCATCAGAATACGCCGAAAGGACCCCATAGGGGTTCGGCCGAATATGCAGCCCATAAGACACAGTAAGTCTAACATAGCGCAATATGCGCTTGACAGACCAATGAGTGTCGCGAGGGTCCTGTAAATACGACAAACTCGGTTGACAGCATAAGAGATATCTGGTCTCGTGATCGTCAAGTACTGAAGACCACCAACAATACTCCTGTAGTCTGTCGCATCCGACAGAAGCTCACCATCAACAGCAGTAATCTTGTCAGTGGAAGACATGGGTGTAGAAGTCGTCTTACACTTAAGCATCCCACCCAAACAAGTCCAAGCAGTACTTCTTTTGTGTCATGACAAGTCCAGCATCACGAGAAACAACCTCCACTCCAAGAAAATAGTGAAGCTTCCCAAGATCCTTGACAGCAAAATCAGTACCAAGAGAACGAACAAGAGCATTGGCAGCAAACTGAGAGGAGCTGACCAGAATAATATCGTCCACATAGACCAACAAGTACATAGTGACTGCAGGCTTCTGTAGAAGAAATAATGATGAGTCGGCAGCAGACGGTGTAAAACCATGAGCACGGAGAGCAGTCGCAAGACGAGCATGCCAGGCACGAGGAGCTTGCTTCAACCCATAAAGTGCTTTAGTAAGACGACATATATGATCAGGACGATCAGGATCAGAAAAACCAGGTGGCTGTCGCATATAGACCTCCTCCTCCAAGAGACCATGAAGAAAGGCATTCTGCACATCAAGCTGACGAAGAGACCATCCTCGAGTGACGGCAATGGAGAGAAGAAGCCTAATGGTAGTAGGCTTGACCACTGGACTGAAGGTATCTTCATAGTCAAGACCATAACGCTGACGAAAACCTCGGGCAACAAGGCGCGCTTTGTAGCGCTCAATAGTCCCATCAGAATGCTTCTTCACTTTGAAAACCCATTTAGAGTCAATGACGTTCACTCGCGGTGGTGGAGGAACAAGAGTCCACGTCTCATTACGAAGAAGAGCTTGATACTCCTGTTCCATGGCCTCTCTCCAATGAGGAATACTCATAGCAGCCTGGTATGTGCGAGGCTCGGAGGACGGATCTGTAATGGCAGCAGTCATACACGCAGCATGCCAAGCAACAGTACCGTCAGTGCGCTCCTTGGGGCGAAAAATGCCACTGCGGCTGCGCGTATGCGAAGCACGGGAGCTGTCGATGTCGAAGGGGCAGCCGAGGAGGGGCTGGAAGACATCAACGGAGAGGACCCAGCCGTCGAGGGGCTGGGTGATGGCGACAGCAACGACCCAGTCGACGAGGGACTGGGCGAGGCGGAGCCAGAGCCCGCCGTGGGCGTCACGGGCGTTGGGCTGCCCGGCGAAGGAGGCAGCCCAGGAGAGGCAGGTGACGACGGCGAAGCGGGCGTGGGGCTGGGCGACGGCGGGGCAGGCCAGACACGGGGCGAGGCCGGCCCGGCGGGAGGAGGCGACGCGGCCCGTGGCGTCGAGGGCACGTCAGGTGAACGTGCATGGGCGCGCGGACCGAGGCCATGCAGGGGCGCAGCACGATCGACGTGCGCGTCGAATGGCGTCGGCGATGGAGGTACAGGTGCCTGCGAGCTCCACGTCCAGTGCCTGCACCATGGTTAGGCAACAATACAGGAGAGTATGCAACATCTTCAAATTGGTCAGAGGCAATGGAAGATGAATGCAAGGAAGGAGACTCAGTGATGGAGATAGGGAGTTTGGCAAAGGGAAAAACATGCTCATCAAACACGACATCCCGAGATATATAGACGCGATTGGTAGGAACATGAAGACATTTGTAACCTTTATGAAGGGAACTATAGCCAAGAAAAACACACTTTTTGGATCGAAATTCCAGCTTGCGTTTATTATATGGGCGAAGATGCGGCCAGCAAGCACAACCAAACACTTTAAAGAAAGTATAGTCAGGTTGTTCATTCAAGAGGAGTTCAATGGGGGTCTTCATGTTTAGAACACGTGTGGGAGTACGGTTGATAAGAAAACATGCCGTGGTAAAAGCATCACTCCAAAATCGAAAAGGAACCGATGCATGGGCCAAAAGAGTAAGACCAGTTTCGACAATGTGACGATGCTTACGTTCTACAGAGCCATTCTGTTGATGTGTATGTGGACATGCTAAACGGTGAGCGATCCCAAGCGACTGGAAAAAGGAGTTGAGGTTGCGATACTCACCACCCCAATCCGACTGAACATGAACAATCTTATGCTTGAGGAGGCGTTCAACATGTTTTTGAAACTGAACAAAGATATCAAACACATCAGATTTTCTCTTGATAAGATAAAGCCAAGTAAAACGACTGTAAGCATCAACGAAACTGATATAATAATTATGACCACTAACAAAGTTTGGGCAGGACCCCATACATCTGTAAACACAAGCTCTAGAGGATATTGCACCTCCCGAGTAGACTCCGAAAAAGGAAGTTGATGACTCTTCCCCTGCTGACAAGCATCACACACTGCTACATCTTTATTACTAGACATGCTAGGAAGCTCATGACGACGCAAAATATGGCGAACAATAGGAGTGGCAGGATGACCAAGGCGAGCATGCCACTGTGACGACGAGACGCGAACTCCACTGAAAACGCGAGAGACGCCAGGATGCTCCAGACGATAGAGGCCCTGGCATAGACGCCCACTAAGAAGCACGTCCCTCGTGTCCCGATCCTTAATAAAAAGATCAAACGGGTGAAATTCACAAAACACATTATTGTCAAAAGTGAGTTTAGGAACTGAGAGTAAATTGCGCGTCACAGATGGTACTCTAAGAACATTGCGAAGATGAAGGCTCCTATTTGCATGGCTAGTGAGAAGAGATGCTTGACCAATATGAGAGATGTGCATACCTGCTCCATTGGCGGTGTGGACCTTGTCGGAACCGTGGTAAGGCTCGGTGGTGTGGAGCTTCCCCATCTCGCTCGTCAGGTGCTCCGTTGCCCCAGAGTCCATGTACCAGTGCGGGTCGATGGAGTAGGACTGAGTATGTCCCTGGGACTTCGGGGCCGGCGCGGGGCGATCAGCCATAGCTACTTGACGCGCATTATTGCGCGTATCCTTGCCATCATTGCCGAGCCCAAGGAAGCTCTTCTGAAAGCGGCGATGACACTTGGAGGCCCAGTGTCCATGAAGGCCGCAGAGTTGGCAGACGCGCGGCGCCCCACTGCCAGGTAGCACGGACGGAGGAGCGGACGAGGGCGGCGCGGGCCCCTTGCCAGAGGTCGGGGCGCCCGATGCAGGAGAGCCGCCCTTGTAGGCAGCATGCGCGGCGGGAGAACCACGGCCGCGGGTGGCACGGCGCGACTCAACACGCTGCTCGGTGAGAAGAAGGCGGGAGTATATCTCATGTGCCATCATAGGATTGGAGTTGCCCCGCTCATTGATGATCTCAACCAGGCCATCATACTCTTCGTCAAGACCGTTGACAATGAAAGAGTTGAACTCAGAGTCCGTGAGCGGCTGTCCAATGGACGCCAGCGTGTCAGCAAGGGCCTTGACCTTGTTGTAGAACTCCGTAGCGGTGGTGTCAAGTTTCTCGCACTCGCCAAGCTCACGACGAAGGGCACTGGCACGGGCCTGTGACTGCGACGCGAAGGAGCGCTCGAGAGTTGTCCATGCCTCATGTGAAGTCTTGGCAAAGACTATGAGCCCGGCAACAGCCGGGGTAAGCGACCCCTGAATAGAAGAGAGGTTCGCCTGATCTTGCCCCATCCAAACACGGTGCGCCGGATTGTAGACCGGACCGTTCACGCTGTCCACCAGCGCGGGAGGGCAAGGAAGAGAGCCGTCGACGTAGCCAAGCAGGTAATGGCTCCCAAGGAGCGGCAGGACCTGCGCACGCCAGAAGATGTAGTTATCTGGCGACAGCTTGACGGTGATGAGGTTGCCAAAGTGGAACGGTGGAGGCAACGAGCCCGTTGTGAAGACTGCCGGGGGCGCGTACGCCATAGGGGCAGAGACGGGCGGCGCGGGCAGTTGCACGGAAGTGACACCCTCAGGAGGCGGAGGCGCCGTCGAGGATGTAGACCCTGCCGGAGGCGCGGACGCCGTGAGGGCAGGATGCACCGATGCAGGCCCCGTGGAGGAGGACCCAACCGTCCACGCCGGCGAGACGGCCACAGACGCAAGGGCCAGAGACCCAACAGCGGCGGCCGAGGAGGCGGGCGCGGAAGCGCTGGAGGTGTTGACCATGAGCGCATTAGGGTTGGAGAAGAAAGACCCGACGCTCCTCGTCCCGATCGGAGGCGGCTGCAGGGCAGCGGGATCGACGGGGCGGGAGAGCAAGGCCGCGAGCGAGGCCGGAAGGTAGCCCGCGTTGGAGGAGCCGGATGCGGCGGCGCAGTCCATGGCGACGACGGAGATCGGCGGCGACGGACGGCGCGGCGGCTAGGGTTTGGAGGCGGCGGAAGCGTAGGACCAAAACTAGTCTGATACCATGTGAGACAATAGGTTTGGGGGAACCGGCTCAACCCTCTAGGGGTGGCCTATCACATATATATATAATGAGTGTGTTACAAAGGTACAATACGTACACATACACGGAAGCTATACATAGTCTAACACCCAGAGATTTAGAGCCGCAACAACATAACCCCCTGATGTTTAAGGGATTATGTTGTCGTAGCTTGAAACCTCAAACCAAGTAGAGTTTTACTTATGATTTCTGTGCATTTCTATTATACTTTCTACATATGTTTCATATCTAAATTTATTGATAGCTCAAGCTCTATGTTTTATTTGATATAATTTGAAATGCCATAAGGGTCTTAAGTATGTCATAACTGACACAAATGAAAAAGGTAGTCTAACACGAAGCAACTTTGCAATATGTTCGAAGAAAATTTAAAGAGGGGATAGAATAAAAGAACATTAAATCAGTAGTGATTTTTTCCCCTTATTTTGACATCAAGCCTGCACACCCCATTCTGTTGCTACATGTAGATGCCTGATTTTTCGAACAGGTTGTGCAAAACTAGCAACAGGTGTTTTGTTGCAATAGATAGCACTAGTACTGATATTTGTTGCCACATACAACAACATCAATACTTTTTGCAACATGCTTAGCCTAATTAGAGAAGTTAAAGGTAATCACACATCTCTAAATCGATAGTGCTTAGATGTCAATGCGTCTTCGTACTGTCAACAGTAGGTCTGTTAGCCATTAAAGCATTGGTTGTGTTGCAAACGTGGCCCTCATTTGTAGGTTCCTACTATTATAGGCTCTATTGCTCACCTGTTATTTTGTTCAATATATGAAATATCCTCGTGCTTAAAGCTTTATTTATGCCGTCTAATGCTAATATTTAGCATATATGCCATATCAGAAATGTATAGGTCCACCTGTTAAGGATGCATTTTACGGCAAGACCTACAGCAGGCGCAAGTGGAAAGGTGGTAAAAGGCCGGCACAACCATAGGGTTGTGACCAGCAACAAATTTGGCGAAATCAGATCTGTTATCACCAGAAATATTTTGCAATTTGTTACCGTGTTTTAATACTCAATTAAATTAGTATAATGTTAGGATTCCCATACTAGGAGACTTGTATATTGTCTGGAAGACTCGAAAAAACAGAAGGTCACGAGCACGTGAAAAATTATAAGGTTACCAAAACAATGTCTTTCTCTCCATTAGTTGACCAGCATGACCAATTGGTGAACAATGATCATCCTTGGTTGAGGTCTGTTATGGCTTATGCGTGAGCGGATTAGATGTGAAGAACATGACCAGCAAGCTCAACTGTGTCTACATGGGCAGGTTGGGGCGACAAGCAGCCTCGTCAGCTTTAAATGTGTGCGTGAGACCGAAGTCCAATAGTGCCTACAGGCTGCAGGGTTTCTCCCTGAATGTGGACTTCCAGCTGCATTGTTTTCCCCATGCCGATGCCGGTGAATGCATGCAAGTAGATCGCGTTGTCGTTAGTACTGGGATCATGTTGATCTTTCTGACCATCAAGCTCCAGCTAAAAGGGGGCCTGACCCCACAATAGTGGTTTATGTGGAACATAGCATTTTGAGGCAACATTCTGCCAATACAGAAGTCAGCTGTTTGAAGCGGGACATGGGTGCCATAACTGCTGCCACTATGCATGCCAAGCTAGCATCATGACTGTCAACGTGACCATTCATGTTGGCGAGGCGCACAAGTGCATGACAAACCTTGGCACTTGTTGCCGAAAACTTAAAACCCTTGTCATTCAGCCTGATGGATATGGCAACAATTAGCTCTGATACCAAATTGTCATGTGCTAGTTGAATTATGTCTGTCTCAGTGTATTGATGCACACAATAATACACAGCGATTTTTTACATTATATAAAGGGAGGCCTAACCGACGCAGGCATGGGAAGATGCATGTCTTGCTATGGATCAGATCTAAGATCTTAATTTCTAGGAGAGCTTGGGTACGACACGATAAAATGTTATAATGGTACAAGGTATTCAACATCCCCTGCAGCCAGAGCATCTTCCGGAAGGATGTTCAGGCTGGATCTGAATTCCTGAAACAACACCGTTGGCAACCTAAATATGTCAGCAAATTGGGAAGTAATGGGAACATGCCAAAAAGATGAAGTAGCTAAACTGAGCACCACATCGACAGCTGCTGGTTTGACAACTGGACTAAATGTCTCACCATAGTCGATCCCCTCCTTTTGTGTGAACCCATGAACCGTCCAATTGTGCTGTGTACTGGGCCAAGGACTCATTGGTGTTAAGTTTCTGCCTAAATATCCACTTCCCGTGACAACATTGGCACTTGCATGAGAAGGAACAGAAGACCAAGTGCCATTCCGCAACGAAGCATTAATTCATCTAGTATTGCACTCCTTGATTGCTACTTTGGAGGATGGAGGAATAGGAAATATTGGTGTTGAAATGGTTGGGGAGAAGTTTTTTTGGCATAAAATCCAGACTTAGCTTGGATGTGCATTTTGTCTGTGTTTGGGATAGCTACACAGTGATGGCGTGTGGTGGTGGACCAGGTTGACGTGACACTGGGAGAGGCAAGCACAAACGGTGATGCTGATCCTGGGGTTAGCGTGCCATATGAGACATGCGAAAGTGATGCGGAATGTGATGCAGAGGAGACTGCGCAACAGGTGGTGGTGGCCAGTAAAAGTGGCAATTGGCGAGGTCCACAAGTCGCACTGAATTATTTGGAGAGGTGCGATGGTAAAGTATTTGTAGGAAGAAAAGGATTGCCTAGGCTGCTGTCCCATGAGGCAGACCATACAAACTTTTGTGGCAACATTATTGCATCGAAGAAAATTGCGAGACAAACAAGAAAGAGTGGGCAGTCCAGAATGCCCGAGCCGTTTATGCCAAAGATCGCCATCCACCGTGGTGGAGAGAGCTGTAGAAGTGCTTGAGTTGGTGCTGTAGTAAGGGTAGAGCTTGCCCGGGCTATTGGATCTTATTAGGATGTTTCTGGCGGCTAGGTCCTTCACACAAAGACCAAATGGATCAAATTCAACCAAACACCAATTATTGGTGTTAAACTTATGAGGAGAGAGTGGAGTAAGGCATGGAGTGGGAACAAGTGCATGTTTACAGTGATGTGTATTGCGATATGACCTAAAGGCTCCGGTAGGCCAGCTTATAAAGGCGCTCGGACCTAGGGTTACAGAGGAGAGTCCTGGCTGGAATCTAACACAAGTCCTATACTAGTACGGCAGCGGTATCTTGTCCATCACGTTTCCGCCTAGATCAAGTCCGTTTGAGAACCTCTTTGCGTAGTCTGGGATAGACCTCCACCTTGATCCATCAGCAATTGGGCCGCCCGGTCGGGCCATAGGCCTGAACACCTATGTGGGCCACCTGGACTTGCCGGTATAAAGTATCATTGTGGGTAGACCTATTTAGCATATCCACAACACCCCTTGTTTTTGAGGAAGTAGTGGTGTAGACGCATCCGTGCAGTTATGGTGGTGTCGTTGGTCGTCATCATGATATGGACAAAGCTGTCAAGAATGATGTTGTAGATCCATATCACAATTTTATTGTCTTCCCGCCGCCACTCCGGTTCCTCGGCATCCGGATCGGCATGCTCTCAATGTGATTGAGTGTGTCTAACTTCACGAGGGCGAACAGGAAGAAGTAAAACAGCAGCAGCAGGCCAGCCAAACGATTCCTCTATGGCCAGCATTCAAGTCGTCAAGATTATCTAGTTTTGTTTGTTGGAATATCGAATGTTTTCTTAAGTTGGAAAGGATCATATATTTGTCTAAGTTGGAAACATTTAAATGGTTGCTTAGGCTGTACAGGTTGGATATTTGGTTCTTATCAGATTCAGTTAGAGTATTAAATGCTTTTATAAGTTGGGGAAAATACAGTTAAGTACAAATCGCTTAACTTCTGGTTAATGACCATGCAAATATTGTTTACTCAATCTTGCATCCAAAGATCCAAACACAATAGGTTGTGCTGTCATCACAATTTTCGAGTCAGTAAATGAAAATGCCTTATTTCAGTTTGGTCCACCCATATTGCTCTCTTAAAAAGGAAGAAAAAGAGTAGGAAAGGCGACTTGATTCCGAAAAGGAAGAAATGAAAACAGCTAGATAGGAATGTCTGTGTTATGATTACAGAATGAACATGTATACCATCTTTGGAAATACGGAAAATGCAAAACTGGTTAGCTGACTAGCAGCTATATCTACATGTATAGTTTGCATCAGCCAAATAAGTGTTTACCTTTTTATTTTGAGAAAGAATAAGCGTCTTACCTGCGCACGCATGATTGCACACATCAGTGGCTGCTTTATAGTGTCCACAACCCCTAGTCTGCTAATATACTGGCTACTAGATCATTTACATGACTAATGGATTCATATACTTTCTTGCAGCAAGTTATTTCAGATTTAGCGAAGGACTGGAAGCTAGTTTATCATTGCGGGATGACACCAGAGAAGCTTCCTGTATGTATCCTAACATCACGTTGAAACCTTTCCATTCTTCATGTTGTTGATCCAACATTTTGGTTGTTTCAGGACCTTGTTGAACATAATCCGCTAATTGCTGTTGATGTTCTGTCAAAGCTGATTAATTCTCCTGACATGGATTCGTATGTTACAAAAGATGTTCCATTTTGTTTATTCTATATTTTTTAATTTATCTGTTTTCTTATCATAACATTTAAACACTTGCTTTTTATTTTACAGTTATTTCGATATTCTTGTGCATATGGAAATGAGCCTACATTCAATGGAAGTTGTAAATAGGCTTACTACAGCAGTACATCTACCAGCGGGATTCATTCATGACTACATCTCAAATTGTATTCGGTCATGCCAAAATATTAAGGTTTGTTCTTAATTTCTAGGTCATTTTTCCAGGAAAGTCAGAGGTGATCATCTTGGACTATTATAGTAAACCTGATTCCATCAATAGTTTCTTAATACAAGTTTATGATACAAATGTACATTTATTTCAATTCATTGTACCCAAATTGACAAATGTGGTTTGGCCGTTTGATATCCTTGTAACTTGCTAAATGCTTGTCGGTTGATCCCTAGGTCTTGATGTACCTTCTCAACCAAGTTGTGATTCTCCTATGGCCGACAGATATTAGTGGTTTCTTCGTTATGTTTGTCTACATGATGGACCTTGTTATGGTTTGAAGTTTATTCTTGGATACTAGCGCAGAGAAACAATAGAACGACAATCTATTTTGACCACTGAAGTGGATTGCAAACTTTAAGGGCACTGCTACCGACTAAAGTTCATCCATATCTTCTCCCAGTTCCACCAACATGCTAATTTGAGAGCATACTATTTTTGTAGATGACAAGAGGGCATACTATTTTCTCTTTTGACTTTCCCCCCTTCTTCCTGCATGCTAAATTGGTGGCATAGTTACTTACGTTGGCTGTTTGAAATTACTCCATACACATAAATTTTTAACTGTTGCATATGCCTTGGGTTCTATCATTTCATTTCCTCCAATGCACATTACTGTGTTTGTTATGTTGAGCATTGACAAGAAATTATGACATTGTTTGCAGGATAAGTACATGCAAAACAGACTAGTAAGACTAGTTTGTGTTTTTCTGCAGAGCCTCATTCGAAACAAGATAATTAATGGTGAGTGTATCAATACGCAATTGACAGATATCTCTTCTAATATAATTCTGTTTACTCAATGAGTTAACCTGTGCTGTTTGTATGGTTCTACATATCACGAACCATGAAATTTTCTGATTCAGAAGTCTTTTAAACTTGCACATTCATTGCAAGCTAGTTTAGTTGGATCTATCTATAGTTATGGAATTATACGATCCACAGGATATATACTAAGGAGCTGGCAAAGCATATAGCCCTGTGAACTTCAATCTTGGACTTTGAAAATAGTGTGCATGCTGTTGTATGCTTAAAAGTAAACTAATATATTCAAAAATTTCCCCTAATTGGGAACGCCTCGTGGCTAGCGCTATTGCGGTTAAAAGTTATTATAAGGAGTGTATTGTAGTAGTTACCACTTGGCAGAAATGTAAAATGGTGTTGTTTCCCTGGCAAGTTTTAAATCATAATAATAATAATTGAACATGGTTTGTTCATTGTATGCTGGAACTATAAATATGTGTTGATTGCATGCCAAGAAATTCGGTTAGCTTTTGGAAACTATGTCGGTACAATAATAGAAGGAAGGTTCAGAAACTTATTTCCCAAACAGCTGCTAACCATGTGCATCCAGTGGTTTGAGCCTTTTGAAGGTCGATGTTTTGATCATGTCTAAGAAAGTTTCTTGAACTATTGTCATTTAGTCCCTGATTTTAGCTTCACGAAATGCTCTGGACACTTTCTGATCATTTGTAGGAAAACACTATTGGCTTCTTCAATGCTGCATATAAGTATTTCAAATTTTGCACCAGTTGCATAAAATGTTATCTTAATACATGAGATTGGTGATTTGAATCATATAAGTAGGACCTTATGATCATGTGTGGAATACTTATTCTGTTGTTGAAACGCTAATACTGTCAAGTATTTGATTTGTGCAGTTGAAGATCTCTTCATCGAGGTTCAAGCGTTCTGCATCGCGTTCTCTCGAATAAGAGAAGCAGCTGGTTTGTTCAGGCTTCTCAAATCTTTAGAGTGAAGAAGGTTGTATGATTAATGCAAGACTCAGAGCTGAGCTCTGTAAACAAATTTTCCATTATGTACATTCATAGGTCTATATTTTCGCGTTGATCTGCTAATTCCTGTTAGGGTTGTACCTCATAGATTATAGCTCTTGATGTATTAGTTGTCATTAAGCTGTCCCCTCACCTGAAAAAGGGAAATAAGATTCTCAGAACAATTACCTAGGATTGGATCATTCCACCGAATCATTTTAATGTGGACTTGAACCATATCTTGTTGAGGTGAGACAAATTAGCAGTTACCTTTAGCCTGTCAAAGGATAGCCGATCAATGGGCACTACCAGTACAATTAACGACTGCTGCTCATGTTCTGGCTCCTGAGTACAGCTAATTTAAATTCAGATGTAAAGTGAATTTATTGTTCATTTGTCTGATGCATCGTTGGATACCTTGGTGTCTCTCTGTTTTTGAATGTTGGATAACCGGAGCCAGTGGATGCAAGTGGTTTTCCACAGCAACCTACCAGGTCGAGATGAATCAGTGGTCTCACAGTTTCTCTCTCTGTATGTTACTGCAATGTTATGTCAAGCCAAAGCTTCGCAAGATTCTTGCCGGAGGGTGATCTCTTCACCCCAAAACAAAATATACTTGCAAGGTTGATTCTGAAATGGCAGTATTTTGTTTCTAATCACAAGACCATGTCTGTTGGCCATAGCAAAACCTCCGCCAGTTCCGGACTTATGGCACAAGACGAGATCGCCCTCCAGCAAGAGGAACAGACTGAAGACGAAGGAACATGAGCAGTCGTGATTTGCATCGTACACGCCGCGGTTACCTCCATCATCATCAGGTCGCTCCGTCACATGGGAGGCAAAGGGTCAAGTAGTGAACCAAACATGCCGTCAATTATGCAAACATGGCCGTGTGCCGTTCACCGGCATGTGTGCGGCAAGCAGGCAACGCCCATCCTCTGTCCCAAATCAAATCTCCCTCCCATCTCCTTTGCATGGCGAACTGTGCAGTGTATAGGGACAGTTCCTGAGTAAACACTTGTGTCAATATTACCTACAGCTCGTGGCCATTAGTGGCTGAAACCTGAAAGGTGTCCTGCTGTGTAGTACATACAAGGCTCCTGCAGAGAAGGAAATTAAGAAGAGCAATTGCATGTTTTCAACATCAAATACCTGGATATCTTCATTCTTCTTTTCTGCAAAAGAAGGAAGTTAAGAAGAGCAAAGCACGCATAGCCGCATAGGCATAATCACCCGCTGAGAGAAGCTTATCACATTGCCTCCTCATTATTGGCATGCTTAGCGCCCCTAACTAACTGTATTTAAGATCCAGGTTAATGCATTGTGTGCAAGTTGACAGTATAAAACAGAGGAATCTTCAGTCCATGCCCAGAGAAAAGCGAGAAGGATTGCTATAATTCACAGCTTTATTATCGATTAACAGCTCTATTATCGAGCATGCTGCGTGTACAGTTGCGTTGACCGTTATCTTTGCTACTAGATGAAGTAGCTAGTAGTATCTTCACATGGTCTTTATAGCAACTTGACTATAGTAGTACTGATTATTGTGAATGGTCTTATTTGGCAAGAACTTACAAGTAAAACTTGCCAAAGTTTGCTGGATGGGACGAATTGTTAAATTCCTCCAGAACTTTGGCAACTTTGTGTTGCATAGTGACCAACAGCGATACTTAGTCGAGGGAGATGCTTTGTGCTGCTTCCAAAAGTCGATGCAATATCAACTGCTCGACTCGTACATCTGGTTATAATTGGCTTAATGTCATTTCCATCATCACCGTTAACCTGTACGGTGCCGGACCAAGTAGATCTTAATCTTTTTGTCCAGTAGTGCTTATGAAACTCTATGCGTACCACATGGCTAAAATGCGGCTGCGATCACCAGATTAGCTCCGCAGCTGCGAGCGAATCTCCCTTTCTGCCGTTTTCTCGGTACGACAGGACACAGTGGGTCGGAGACCACAAGCTTAAGCACCGGCCATGCTCCCTGCATACATGTGGCTCATCACAATTGCACTTGCAGCGGCAATCATATCGCTCGTAGATTTTGGTATGAACGCGATAGGCAATAACCAAGAATAAAAAGAAAGTCATAGTAGGAAACACAAGATTTAACATGGAAAACTATCTCCAACAAAGAAAGGTAAAAAACCACGAGTTATTTACCACAAGCTTAAGCGTCAGCCATGCTCCATGCGCCCAACACAATTGCTCGTAGATTTCATCCATATGCTCCCTCCCCTAATCGTTCATCTTAATTTTAATTGCAGTTTTATTCCCCGATGGTCGGCTGCTGCCGCTACAACTGATGCTAGCTGCTAGCTGTTTCCTGTTGGTGGGTAATCAAACTAAGTTAAGCATATGTTTTTGACACGCTAGACTAGGTGGGTGATATTCTGTTATGAGTCAGTTCAGTCAATCTTGGATTAGTACTCACAGGATCAGCGAGAAGATAGCACATGGTGTGTGCTCCCAATGCTCCAGGTGCTTTTACTTCCTGTCGTCCTGGGTATTTTTAACTGTGAAAATTGTCTTCAATTCCATGACTATGCTACTGTACTTGCTTATTTATAGGACATAAAGGAAAAATCCAAAACAAACCTTGAATTTGTAGGCAAATGCTAAATCAAACACTTAATTCCTAATCCCCCAAATTGGCACTCTTGCTTGCCAATTCCGGTCTGATGTTTGTGCTGGCGTGACGCTAAGAGAAGCTCCGATGCCTTTTTAAACTTCATATTATGTGTATGTTGCATGGACGCGTGCGCTTAATTTTGAAAGAGACATTGACTTGGTGACCCGCAACAATTTTCATTCGATCTGAAGTTTTATGCCGAAAAGCAGGCTCTTGGTAAAAATAAGTTCCGTTTCATTTTCTGAAATAAAAAATACCAAGGGGGCTAACAAGACAAGACACTTTTAGACTTTGACCAATACTTATTTCTAAGCCATATAAGCAAGTACTTCAATAACATGAAAAACAGCATCAAAAAACATAAAAAATATATAACGGGCTAGCCCAGCCAACCCACCATGGTCATTCAGAGAAGCAACGGTCCTGCGTCTATGACCACTTGATAGTTTGCCTTACATTTGGCCACATGATTTGGAACTGGTATTTTTTTCATTATTGTTATGAACTACCTGTTCTTTTTCGAATTAATGAACTGCTGAAACCTCCATCGATAACCAATAATACATGTGTTGGAATAGCAACTAGTATTCACAGAGGGCCATAGGCCAGTACATGTACATGTGTGACAATGTGCAGGTAAGCCCCTCATACACTGGGGAATAACGGAAAAGTAACTATACAACTCTAACACCCCTCAAACTCATGGTGGATCAACAACACTGAGTTTGGAGAGAAAGAAACCATGCTGTGCTCTATTCTGGGCCTTCGTGAAGAAGTCAGCAAGCTGAAGCTCTGAAGGCACATAATGAAGAGCCATAACCTGATGCTGCACAGCATGACGCACGTAGAAGGCATCAACACCGATGTGTTTGGTGAGCTCATGCTTCACCGGATCACGCGCAATACTGATGGCACCAGTACTGTCCGATAAGAGCGGAGTCGGAGCATCAGCAGAAACACCAAAGTCCGCAAGTAACCAGCGTAACCAAGTCACCTCAGTCAATAGAGCCATCGCTCGCAACTCAGCCTCAACACTCGAACGAGAGCGACCTGCTTCTTGGTCTTCCAAGCAATAAGAGAGCCACCAAGAAAGACACGAGGGCAGAAAGAGACTTGCGATCCTCCGGATCGCTAGCCTGGTAGCATCCGAGTAGGTCCGGAGCTGTAAGGAGCTGGAGCGAGGAAAGAAAAGCCGACGAGAGATAGTGCCACGAAGATAGCGAAGGACACGAAGAAGATGACTATAGTGGACACTAGTGGGAGCAGCCATGAACTGACTCAGAATATGGACGGGTAGGAGATGTCAGGACGTGTGACAGCAAGGTAGACAAGACTCCCAACCAAGTGACGATAGCGAGTCGGGTCCGGAAGAGGGTCACCATCAGTGGACCGGAGGCGGAAATTGAGCTCCATAGGAGTCTCAATAATGCGCTCATCACCAAGAGCGGCACGAGTGAGAAGGTCCTGAATATACTTCTCCTGTGAGATATAGAAGCCATCGGAGGTAGATGAAACCTCAAGCCCAAGAAAGTAGCGGAGAGGACCAAGATCAGTCATGAGAAACTGATCACGAAGACGGGCCTTGACAAAGGCAATGTACTCAGGGTCGTCGCCTGTGATGATCATGTCATCAACATAAAGAAGAAGAGTCCGACCACGAGAGGATGTGTGGACAAAAGCGCAGGGTCATGGGCGCTAGGGACGAAACGCAGCGATGACCACAGAGGCAAAACGCTGAAACCAGGCACGAGGGGCTTGCTTAAGGCCATAGAGAGAGCGGAGACGACATACCATGCCATCGGGAACAGAGTAGCCAGGAGGTGGCTGCATGTATACCTCCTCACTTAACTCACCGTTAAGAAAGCATTCTTACATCAAGCTGAGAGACAGACCAGTGGCGAACAGAAGCGACAACAAGAAGAGTACGGACAGTGGTCATGTGAGCCACGGGAGCAAAGGTCTCGTCATAATCACGACCATGCTCCTGCTGAAAGCCGCGAGCGACAAGACGGGCCTTGTAGCGCTCAAGAGAACCATCGGAGCGAGTCTTGATCTTATAGACCCACTTGCAGGTGATGGGACGAACAAAGGAAGGAGGAGTGACAACATCCCAGGTGCCAGTACGCTCAAGAGCAGCAATCTCCTCAGCCATCGCTAGCTTCCATTCGGGATGAGCAAGGGCATCCCGATAAGTGGTCGGCTCAAGGGCAACAGAAAGACCGTAGTGAGTGGGAGAATAGCGATCAGGAGGAGGACGAGGACGAGCACGAAGATGGTGAGTCGGCTCGGACGGAGAGGACATCGCATCAGGGGTAGAGGGTATAGTAGGAGAAGCAGCATCATCCTCACGGGGATGACGAGAGTAGTGAAAAGGGTAGGGAGGGACAACCGTACTCGAGGAAGGTGACATGGGAGGGGAAGATGTGGAGGGTGGGGACGGTGGTGAGCGAGGAGAGGGGGGTCTGGCGGGTGGAGGAGGAGACGGTGGTGAGAGACTCGGCAGAGTAGAGACCGGAGGCACAGGAGGAGGTGAGTCAGGAAACATGAGAAAAGAGATATCATCCACCGAGAAGGAAGAGGAGGAGGGACGCGGGTAGAAAGGACAGGACTCATCAAAAGTGACATCCCGAGATATGCGCATCCGACGACCAATAGGATCCCAACACTTATATCCTTTGTGCTCAGGGCTATAGCCAAGGAAGACACACTCAACCGATTGAGCACTCAGCTTGCGTTCGCGCGGAGCAAGAAGAACATAGCAAACGCAACCAAAAGACGAAGGGTCGAGTAATCAGGAGTGTGACCAGTGAGACGCTCAAGAGGAATACCACCCTGCAAGGCTGTGGAGGGCTGAAGGTTGATGAGATAAGTGGAAATAGACACAGCTTCAGCCCAGAAGTTAGGAGGAAGAGAGGCAGCGATCATCATCGCACGTGCCGTCTCAAGCAGGTGGCGATGCTTGCGCTCAGCCACGCCATTTTGGGCATGGGCGCTGGGCAGGAAAACTGGCAAGAGTACCCTCAGCAAGAAAACCACGCAACAGCTGGGAGATATATTCTCCGGCAGAATCAGCCCGAAAGACACGGATAGGTGTGGAAAACTGAGTATGGATCATGGCAGCAAAACGCTTATATATCGAGAGAACCTTGCTGCGAGAAGTCATAAAATAAATCCAAGTGTGGCGAGAGAAGTCATCGATAAAAAGAACATAGTAGCGGTGACCCCCCTTGGAAACAAAAGGAGCCGGACCCCATACATCAGAATGGACCAAATCAAACGGACGCTGAGATACATACGCACTAGTAGGATAAGGTAACTGATTCTGTTTACCAAGCCTACAACCCTGACAACCCTGAAGCGAGACATCTCCTGAGACAGGCCCCAGAAGACCTCGACGAAGTAAAGATGACAAGCGAGAACCACATAGATGACCAAGACGGTGATGCCACTGCTGAAAGGAGGCGGTGGTGGAAGCAGCAAGCACGCATGGAGCCGTCGATGAAATGTGGGAAGAAGGAACATGAAGCCAGTCAAGCTCCCAAAGTCCCTGGGAGTCACGGCACCGAGGGCCAGCCCCAACCAGGGCCCGAGTGTGAGTGTCCTGAACAGAACAAGAATCAACATCAAGAATGACTCGACAACCAGAATCAGTGAGTTGAGCTGCGGAAAACAAATTCATGGTAAGACGGGGAACATGAGAAACATCAGGAACGGAAAAGGAGGAAGTAGAAAGAGTGCCACGACTAGCAACAGGAGAGAAGTACCATCGGCAGTAAGAACACTAACATGAAGAGGAAGAGGTCGAAGAGAAGAAAGAGAGGAAGAATCAGGAGACATGTGAAAGAAGCTCTAATCCAGAACCCACGAAGATGTACTGATCGTGGAGAGGAAACAACGGAGGCAGCAGTCGTCGAAGAGCCGGAGGAGGCAAGGAGACGTTGAAGTCTCACTATATGCTCAGTGAAACCGGTGGTGACAGGCGCCGAGAGTGGAGCACGAGGAGGCACACCCCGCTGCCCGATAGCGTCGACTCAAGGTAACCGGCCTCGAGTGAGTGGCGAGGAGGGCGAGAGCGACCCCACCGCGAGAAGAGCGGGCTCCTCCAGCAGCAGCACGGTGTAGGAAGGAGCGGGCGGGAGCAGGGGGACCTCGAGCAGAAGAAGGTGTGTCCCAAGCAGGCGGCACCACGCAGACGAGTCTCCTCAGCACGAAGCTCAGTCAGCACCTCGAGATAGGAACACGGCCTCGAGCAAACAACTGAGCACAACGAGGCTCAAACTCGGACGAAGTCGAGACAGAACTCATGGATCCTCCGAAAGTCCATATCTGAACGTCGTCCGGCAACACGGCAAGTACCACGACAACACTGCGAAGGAGTCAAGCTGGCGCGATCGCCGCACTCCGAGTGTAGAACTCATCAACAGAGTCATCCTCTGAAGATCATGCTCCCGACGCAACACAAACAAGTACAGAGAATCCCAAGGCTGATAGCGCTGACGACGGTGAGACCACATCTCAGCGCGTAGCGAGGCCCATAAACTCGAAGCAAACTGTGGCTGAACACTCTGCGAAAGAACAGCGACAGCTCTGGCATCCTCATCACACCACTGAGTAAAGGTAGCCAAACTATCGCGGTAGGAGTCAAGAGCCTCTGAATAGGCAAGTACCTGCGCATCATATGCCTCATCAGCAGCCTCGGCAGACTTGGCTGCATCCCGATCAGCCTGCGTAGCATCCTCAGGACCTGTGGCACAGACGGTGGAGTAGGAGGCACGGAGAGCAGGTGCGGCGGACAAGAGACCTCGCCAGTGAGAACACCCCACAGCCGAAGGCCACGCATGTGAATGCGCATAAAGGCAGCAAACTCTCCATAGTTGGTACCATCAAAAATCACGGGGCACCGGGGAATACTGACATAGCCAGACGAAGACGACGCCATCTTTTTTTTTTTTTTGGATCGGGCAGATCTGGATCTGGATCTGGCTGGCAACTGTTCACGCTGGGATCGGGCAGCACAGCTTCCAGGCCAGCAGCGGGCGTGCAGCTAGCGGCTGGTGGACGGCCGGAGCAGGGCCGGCAGCAGGCGGGGCCGCCCAAGGAGTGGCCCGCCGGAGCTGAGGCGAGCCGGTGCTGGCCGGGGCTTGCCGGTGCAGACCGCCCAGTGGCGTGGTCGAGCTGGCGCAGGGCCGACCGGGCCTGCAGCGGGCGGGACGGCAGAAGGCAGCCCGTCGGCGGCCAGGACGGCGCGGGCCGGGCAGGAGCCGGCCGGAGGCAGAACGGCGGCAGCCGGATTCCGATTTGGAGCTCGATTTGGACGAGAAAAAGCCTAAATTATTTGGAGAAGAACTCGATCCCGACAAGAGCAGGAGAGGAAGAAGAGAGTGGAGCAGCGGCGGCCGAAAAGATCATCGGCGGCGGCGCGGATCGAGCACGGAGTTGCAACGTGCAAAGAGCTAGACCATAAGCTCTGATACCATGTTGAAATAGCAACTAGTATTCACAGAGGGCCATAGGCCAGTACATGTACATGTGTGACAATATGCAGGTAAGCCCCTCATACACTGGGGAATAACGGAAAAGGAACTATACAACTCTAACAACATGTATATTTAATCCTACATGCATAATTATTTGACCCTTGACAGCAGCCACTTGGAATTTAACTGGCCTAACATATGTTGTGAGTCGATCAAGTCAAATCAGTTCCAATCAGATGACGAGCTACTCCAGCTGTTGCATACTCTCGAGTGTTCCAATTGGCCTCTAATAGAGATTGATGGAACACAAGGAAACTGCCATCTCTATTTAGATGGAAGGTGAATATATACTTAGGTTATATGGAGGGATTCCACAACAATAACACGTACCCTACACATTTACATTGGAAGACCAAGATGAGATCTAAACAAAGGTGGTTGATGTTTGCTGTATATGCACTTGCATCTGTATTAGGAGACCAAGGAGCATTTAAGGATCTTATGGTCTCCATGTCCGGCCATCATAGTTTTATTCTACTTTTGTCAAGCACATGATGGGTTTTCGTGAAGTCTCTACAGTACTCAAGCAAAAGTTCCCTGTTAGCTGAGTTGATGGCATTAGATTCAACTCAGTGTTGTATCAGGAATTTGTTGATAAATCGTGAAGTTAGTTAATCACACTTAGCGTTGATTTCACACCCTAGCGTTGCGTTTGTCAAACTTTAGTTATGGTATGGTGTCATGTGTCCGTAGTTATGCTATGTCTGAGTGGAAGGAACAAAGATCAAACATGGAGGTGAATAGGTTTCAGGGAGAGATTTATATTCTGATCCCAGTAACACATATTTTTCTTGTAATGGAATAATTTTTCCAGGGACTTGCCACATAAAGAGTTAAGATGATGTAAACCATAACTTTGAAGGGAGATATATGTATTCTTGAGCAACATATGTTTTTCTTTTTATTCACAGTGTTTACAGGAGATGAGCAAGTAAGCAATGTAAATTGTGAAGTCACATGGTTTTCGCACTCGAGTACATTTTCACAGTCAAATAGGAATAATCTTTTGAAATTACAAAAGTATCTGATTTTTTTACAGTTCATGGCGGTGCCCTTGACATATCTGCAAAGCTTCAAGGAGAAAGGACATATGTGGTGCTCACAGAAAAAAAATATTCATAGCAATTTTTGAAGTGCCAAAATTTAGTACCTCCCCAGATCACATTAAATGTCTTTTTTTCCATGTTAATTTTCATGTACATGTATAATTATTTTCAAATTTATATGAGATTAAAAATGCCTTGTTTATAGCCCGGAGCAGATGCACCCGAGCTCACCTATGAATTTTTGCACAAATATTGGCATACTTTTATCAAAAAGAAGGTTGAGACCCCCGAGCTCTACACCGAAGCGATGTATACGACCTCTTTTACTTCATTTATTAAAAATATTGGCATATATGATCATATAAAATTCTAATTTTTTGTTGTTCAAATTGTTGCTAGCTTCCTTCTTTCTACCCTTCTTATATTCAATTTTGTAAATACGCGGTCCACTTATTTTTCGCAAATTTGTACAAAATTCATACCTTAAGTTCCATGTCATTTTCAATACAACCTAACACTTGGTAGAGCTTAGCTAATCCCAAGTTGGGCATGCAAAGAAAAGTGGAATTGCTTTAGCAATGCCACAAGACTCCTACGTACATATGTAACTTATAATCTTATATCTAATTATTGTAAATCATGACAGTGGTCTTACATGGAAGCTTTTACTTAGGCCCAGAATGACCTATGTTTATTTAGGAAAGATGAAGAAGGCGATGATAAATTGCTTAAACTATCCAAGTTTTAAGAACTTATTTGTTTCCCTGGTACATATATAACTAGATGAAACCCCACGCGTTGCTGCGACACATGAGTGCACTGAAAATGCAGTTTATCAACTATTCACGCCAAAATAAGAATACTAATCATTCATGGTCTTTCATTATTTATATGGAAGTGTTCAACATTTTCCATATTATAAATAGTACAAATTATTGCAATAGAAGTATAAAATGTCTTTTCTCAATCCATCATAGTTTGCGGCCAATATCCCACCATTGTCATCTCAATTGATTGAATCTCAGTACTTAACAGAACTGTAAGAATCGTTGGCATGTCCAGGTGGACTGGCTACCGGCAATCAACTCGCACATCATGAATTGGTTGACGTCCTGCCCAACATGAGCGGCACACATGCATGACTTATGGATGACAATCATTCTGGTGTTTTGGTGTATTTGGAGGCATCGAAACAAAGTGATCTTCAAGAGGCAGTGGCTTCTAAGGTGACTATCAAGGAGAAGATCAATGAGGAGTTCGACAGGTAGTGGCTCGCCAAGCTCTTTCGTTGCTCCTCTTTTGTTTTTCTGGAACCCTTAAAACACCGTGGCAGTTAGGAGAGTAGGCTTGTGGTGAGGAGCTGCCACCTCTTGTTGGCAGCGCAACTTTGCCTTCTTTAGCATTTTTCCATGTGATCGATACACCTCTCTTTGGTGTATTCTCGAGAAAAAAAGGTTGGCGCATGTAAAAAAACGAACCAACAACAATCATAGGAGTTTTTCTCTCCAAGCACTGATGAGGACATCCCTACTACACTACTACCTCCGTCATTGCAAGATGAAGACGATGCTGATGTGAAGCTCAAGTCCAATGAAGTCAGGATTGGACCAATGACACGAGCTCGTGCGAAGCTACTCAAACAACAGGTGAACTTGTTCCTAAGTGATACTTTGATCGATGAGAACTTTATACTGCCTAAGTCCTATTACTTATGTATGATCAGGTATGAAGAAGGAGCAAACATCGCACGAGGAGGAGAGGAGCAGCTGGACAAGAAGCTGTACGTGAAGCTGGACATGGAGCTGGCCATGAAGCTGGACATGAAGACATCCCATGGAAGCGCGAGGGAGGAGAGGGAGACATGCCCGAGGGAAGAAGAAAGCCCAGGCCGGCGCCAGGCCCGTTCAGACCGGCCTCCACGCCGGCGCGCACGGTCCCAGGCCCGGTCCAACCGAGTGCCAGATCGGCCGAGCCCGACGCTGACCGGATCCCCAACTGGTGCCAACCGGGCACCATCCAGTAAGCCTGGAGCCTTAGCCCGGTCACCACCCGGTGCCAGGCCCGGTTTCGACCGGACCAGCCCAATCCCGGTCGACCTGTCGTATGGCCGGCCGACTCCGAGTCTGTCTCGACCAGATCCGATCTGGGTCGGTTTTCTATGTAACTTTTCGACCACTGGTCGTCCTGAACCCGTATATAAGTGCCTAGGACACCCCAAATTAGGTTTAGACCATGTTTAAGATAAATCCTAGTTCATAGTTGATTGCTTTGCAACTCTATCGAATTTCTACACCATATTGCATTGATTTGGTGTAAACCCCTGAAAAGTCTTGTGTGATCTGCTGTTCCATTGGGAATTAGACGGTTGCAACTTACCGCTTCGTGGTCGGCGGCTACGTGCGCAAGTTTGTGGAGTTGCGAATATCTTGCAGGGTTGAGAGTTGTTGCATTGGCGACAGGGACGAATCGAGAGATCTCGTTGCGTCATACAAGTTATCATCCACTTCATCATCAAGTTATCTCCGCTGTGTTCATCCCGTGATCATCATCACCACCGTGCTTACTGAGAAGATCGGGCCACCCCTTATCATCTTGGTATCAGATTTTAGTGTTTCCTCGGTAAACCATCCACAATCCACCCCATAGTTGAGTTGTGAGTATTTTCCTATCCATAAAAAGCCAAAAACAAAAGTTAGGGTTAGAGTTTGCCATAGCCTTAGATTGCACTAATTTCGAGTTTTAGTTGCTTTTCGTAGTTATTTTTGCGTATCTTTTTCTTCCATCTAGTATTGTTAGGGTTTGAGTCTCCGCTATCATCTAGTTTCAGTTTTTGTTTCTCCGAGTCCACATAGCGTACAGTGTGCTTGTCCCAACCATAGACACAGCCTTTCGATATAAAGTGACTAGGAACTTCCCCAGACCTGCGACACCGCTTATGCTGCTGCTGTTTGTTCGTCGCGGAGTGGAAGAAATTTTGCTCTTTAAGGAGGAAGACATTGGCGTTTCAGAAGGGTGCATACTCAGGTGTTTTCAAGTTATTTGGATCCAAGGCGGACAAAAATTTGTTCTGTTTGTTTTGGGTGATATGTATGGTGTGCTTCAGTTGCATTTGGAAGGATACTTGTGTCTTCAATCAGGTTGATGGCGTCGAGGACCGAATGGCGCCAAGGACAAGTCAAGCTAGTCGAGAGGGAGGATGAGGTGTGGAAGACTGGCGAGGCTTGAGGATGAAGACCGGCGATGTTCTTATCTGACGCCACCCTTTTTCTAGCAGACCCTCACGCGTTGGGGATAACGCTTCTTGAAGAAGGGAGGATGATATGGATATCCAGGCCTGGTACACTAGGACAGCCCTTGATATGATGATTAAGTCTAAGGTTGTACAAGTATTTTATCATAGTCTTTTTATTAGGAAATAATGTAGCCAGGTCATGTGGTTGGCCATTAGGATTTAAATTAGTGTTTGTTTGACTTAGGCCTGTTCGAGTCAAACTAGGTTAGGCCCAATAGGGCTGGCCAGCCACCTCTCCCTCATATAAGGAGGTGGGGCGGCTAGGGTTAGGGTCAGCTTTGGTTGAATCTTGTAATCCTGAAGCTCATCATCAGCCCTGCGGGGTTGGCTCCATGACGGCGTCTCAGACGTTCGTCTAGCTATCAATAAAGATGTGAGAGTTCTTGAGTTGTCAAGAGTAATCATGTGTACTTGGGTATCTTTGAATCTGTCAAGGGAGTTCAAGATCTATCAGTCCTATGGATCATCAAGGTGCATCGTGAAAGATCGGGAAAACGGTCCTCATCAAGCACCATACTCGAGATGAATACACACTAACTAAATAGAGGAAGAGGAAAATGAAACAAAGAAATCTATAACATAAATCAAGCTTTAGTTTTACATTTCTTTCTCTGAATTACAATCCTTTCACCAAAACTGAGCTGCTCTTTGTTAAAGCCTCAGCATGCCTGCTTAATTACCCTCTGCATCGCGAACTATGCAGTGTATAGGGACAAATCCTGAGTAAACACTTGTGTCAGTGTTAGCTGCAGCTCGTGGCCATTAGTGGCTGAAATATATCCTGCCTAGCACTACCTCCATCTCAAAGTTTAAGGCTTATTTTTTCTTGAAAAGTTAAATCAAGTGAAGTTTGATTAAACTTTTAAAACAATCTATCAACAAATATAATATTTTGTAGATACCATACGAAAATATATTTCATTATCTATTTAATAATATTAATTTTGTATTTTTCATGTTAATGATTTTTGGTAAAAGCTTAGTCAAACTTGAAACACCGCCTATGTTGTCTCAACATAGCCGGTCCCAAGCCCGGGTAAAGGAGGAGGGTTGTGATAGGCGTGGAGAGCCAACGTGAAAAACCCAGCCACTCTTATGGAGATGAAACTCAAAAGAACCTTGTTGGGGCGTAACCCTCTTAGCGACGCGCTTGTCAAATGGGCAAGGGCCGGGCCGTCACCCCCTTGGTGGCGCGCCGTATCTTGATCTGGATACGGTGATAAGTGAGCAAGGGTCGGGTCGCCGCATCCTTAGTGGCGCGCTGCACCGACGCCCCGGTGTAGTGAAAAATGAGCAAGGGTCTCCGCATTTGACTCGACGAGTGCGGAGGGTAAGGAAGTTAGCCGAGCCTAGGAGGATACTCTTAGGTAGCTGGAACGTAGGGTCCCTGACGGATAAGTTACGGGAGTTAGTTGATACGGCGGCGAGGAGGCGTGTCGATGTCCTATGTGTCCAAGAGACCAAATGGAAGGGACAGAAGGCGAAGGAGGTGGAGGATACCGGTTTCAAGTTGTGGTACACGGGGACAACTTCAAACAAAAATGGAGTAGGCATCTTGGTCAATAAGAGCCTCAGGGATGGAGTTGTGGACGTCAAGAGGCATGGGGACCGGATGATCCTTGTCAAGCTGGTTGTTGGGGACTTAGTCCTCAATGTTATCAGCGCGTACGCCCCACAAGTAGGCCACAATGAGAGCACCAAGAGGGAGTTCTGGGAAGGCCTGGAGGGCTTGGTTAGGAGGGTACCTATTGGTGAGAAGCTCTTCATAGGAGGAGACCTCAATGGCCATGTGGGTACATCTAACACATGTTTTGAAAGGGTGCATGGGGACTTTGGCTATGGCATCAGGAACCAAGAAGGAGAATACGTCCTGAGCTTCTCTCTAGCCTATGACATGGTCGTAGCTAACACCCTCTTTAGAAAGAGAGAATCCCATCTAGTGACGTTCAGTAGTGCTCTACACTCTAGCCAGATTGATTTTGTCCTCTCTAGAAGAGAAGACAGACGCGCCTGCATTGATTGTAAGGCGATACCTGGAGAGAGTGTTGTCCCTCAACATAAGCTGGTGGTTGCTGACTTTTGCTTTAGGATCTGTGTCCAGCGGGGTAAGCGCACCAAAGTCGCTAGAACGAAGTGGTGGAAGCTCAAGGGTGAGGCATCCTAGGCTTTCAGGGAGAGGGTTATTAAGGAGGGCCCTTGGAAGGAAGGAGGCGATGCAAACATGATGTGGACAAGTATGGTGACCTGCTTGCGGAAGGTCGCTGTAGAGGAGTTTGGGGTGACTAAGGGAAGTAGAAGGGAAGCTAAGAGCATCCCCAGCCGTTGGGGCTCCCCAGGCCTGAATCCGGCGCTATTTAGCGCCGGATGGATGTATTTTTTTTTTGGCATGGGGATGCCCATTTTCCCAGCGGCAAGCCCATGGTCGCTTTCTGACGTGCACCCACCGCGTGCATACCGACGGTGCAGTCGCCGGGAAGGGCAACCGTCGGAGTGCCCTCGACATATTGAACCGCCGTAATGGTCCGCGAAGTGGACTGGCGAGCCCAAACGCCTCGTCGGGAATGTTCGAAGTGGCCTCGACGCGAGAACCGCGTAATGGAGCACGAACTCCGCGGAAGAGCAACCGCCGCTCTCTTCGTTGAGACACCTACATATACGGTTTCCGATGGCCGACGCCATTCATCTATTCTCTCCTCACCATCCTCTGTCAACCATGAGCAATCTCTCATGGCCATCGGACACCGACGGGGGAAGCCGCCGGATGGCGCCATTGGTGGGATCAAGCTGCATCGTCCAGACGACGATTCCCTGACGAGGACGAATGGGATGATGATACGTCTCCAACGTATCTATAATTTCTGATGTTCCATGCTAGTTTTATGACAATACCTACATGTTTTGTTCACACTTTATATCATTTTTATGCATTTCGGGACTAACCTATTAACAAGATGCAAGCGCAGTTCCTGTCTCTGTTTTTGGTTTCAGAAATTCTACAGGAAATATTCTCGGAATTCGACGAAACAAAAGCCAAACCTCCTATTTTTCCGAAGGACACACGGAGCCGAAGGGCAAGCTGTGGGAGGCCCACGGCCAGGACCATAGGGGCGCGGCCGGGAGGGGCGCCGCCGCTGTGGGCCCTGGGCCTGTGGTGACCACATACCACTTCATGTTGTAGTATGCTAGTCGTTGATATAACATTCAGTACCAATCCGCAAATATTACATCCCTCGAGTAGTACAACGAACATAGCTGGTCCATAACTCATTCATCATTTATTACAAACCATATATATACATCATCAGTTCCTCCCAAGAGACTCCTGGGTCCAGGTGAACCCAACTTACTTACAATATAAGAGTCTAAGCAGGTTATACATTTATTCTCAACGAGCAGTTAAATACTAAGTGTTCACTGCTCGGTTACTACCACTATTCTTAGTTAGTCTACGCTTGTTCTTCTCCGGAACCCTCCCTGGTTCCGTAGACGATGAGGTAATCCACTCCCTCTACACCTCCGGAGAGGTCAGACTCTTCATAGCAGATCCCATCTGCTTCTTCGGGGTCGTCGTTGTCTTCCTCAAGTCGGTTCAGGCAATCTAAGCAGGAGATTTCCGAGTGGTATGAGTACGAGCGTACTCAACAAGTTCATATTAGGAAAGAGGTGTTTATGCACTATCTACGATACCAGACCAGAAAGTCTGATACCATGTAGGTTTTGATAACCATTTCTTCAAAAGGTTGCTTTTATTAATAAGAGCTATGTCCGTCAGCCTTCACCGGTTTACTAGAACTTCATGGAGTTCCTTTCCGACAGCGTTCGAAGTTACAAAACTCGGAACAAGGAGTGACTGGTCACGATTCATTACACTCTGCAGAGGTGTGTTGCTTTACCCATAAGAGATCTTAACCTTGGTGCCAACCGGGCAGCTTTCCCGTCCACACTTCCAATGGTGTGAGGCCCGGTATAAGGTTCTAGTCAATCATATTCCCCCGCTACCTTGCACACCCACCCTTTGTTGCATTCCCGACCCTGGGTCCTCGCCGGTGCTCTTATACCAATTAAGGACGGCCCCCGACCACGACAACAGTCCGGGATCGAACCAAACTCCTTCGAGATGCAACCCATCCTAGACCGCAATCGTGGGGACTTAGGGTTCCCCAACCTCACCGCTTGCTCCTCGGGCTACAAGTGTACTACGGACAATGCCGTGGGGACTTAGGGCTCCCCAGCCTCACCGCTTGTCCCCTTGGAATGCAAGTGTACTACGGTAAAGCGCATTCGTTGATGTACAAGAGGTGGAAATACGATTGACTACTCCGTCCCACTCCAGATCTTATGGTTAACACGATTTTTACGGCACAAGAATCACTGGAAGACATTTGTTGTTTAATCCTAGATGGATATAAACCCTTGCAATGGAACCTCCACCATATCAACACATACCATGGTTCCATTGCCCACCACTTAGTCATATTCATAGTTATGAAAATAGTCTTTTGATTTTCATGCAAGAGTGATAAACATAGTACTTTGCAAGTAATTTGGTAAAAATACTCAAATGACATGAGCAAGTGATGAACTTGCCTGACAACTGCGATGTAATGCAGTTGGATGCTTTGGATTGACCCTGATCCTCTGTTTCTAAAAGAAGCATCATTGTCCGATAAGGGCAATGGTTAAAGAAGCGATTATGCATGCTTTTGAATTTTAGGGTTTGGTTTCCCCCTCCCGATGCTTTATTATTTCATGTCGGAAGTTATTACTAAGAACAATTTAGGGATATTTTGTTTAAGGCAAAATACTACCTTGGAATATTGCCAAGGTGTTTTTAAAGTCCAAAATAATTTTATGGACTTATTTTATCATTAAAAATATGGTGTGTTATTTTTAATGATTCTTTAATATTTATTCTTTGCCTTAAATTATGGTCAACTTTTTATTTGTCTTAAAAATTATTTTTCATATTTTATTATGATAGAGAATTTTATGCTGATTGGTTTTCATATTTTTTAATTATTTTTCTAGAGTTTTCTTCTATTATCTAATTTTTCTGGAAGTTCCTGGTTTATTTAAATGGTGAAAAGACCAATTTGCCCCTGGGCCCACCTGTCAGGCGGCCGAACTGGTTAGGTTGGACCAGTCCACTGGCTCGGTCCAACCGACCCAGTCGCGTCGTCTCCTCGCTGCTTCCTAACGCTAATCCCCTTTCGGGCTCCCGCGACACCAAAATCGCCTCCGTCGTCGCCGATTAAATCCGGCCGTCTCCGGCCATCGCCGGCGACGAGATGGTGCGGATCTGGACCGCCTCTCGATGGCAGACATGATGGTCCGCGTCGATCTGATGCCCTCGTCCTCGTTTGCACGCCTCCGACCCACCTGTGCGCCTGGTACTCGGCGTTCGCCGCCGCCGCGCGTTGGAGATGCCGAGGACCTTCCTCCTGGCGTTCCCCTGGGCGCGTGGTGCTGCGCTGGGGTGCTTTGGTGGTTGCCGTGGCTTGGCTTGGCCAGGCCTGGTGCCGCCGTGCGTCCTGGCATGCACCGCCATGGCCACCATGGTCGTGTCGACCATCCCCTCCCCGGTAAGTGCTCCTCCTTCGCCTCTGCTACCTGTTCTACCTCTTCTCCTTCCTCTGGATGCCCTGGCATCCATCTTGTTGTGCTGCTGCTGCTCCTGCGCCTATGTGCTCTGCGCCATGCCAGCTCTGGTGCTGCTATGATGTGCTAGTTGTTGCTGCCATACGCGCCATGGATCCTAGCTGCTGTGCTTGTGCTTCTGTGAGTAATCCTTGCTTTTTGCAAGTGCCAGTGCCCTGGTGTGTTGTGTGTAGGGCTGTGAATCTTGGAAATGCTCAATTGAGCATAGCTGTTGACTAGATAACACCATCCCTTGATGGTGTGCTTCTGGATACAATTGTATTTAATTTATTTGCTTATCTGTGATGCAATTGTTCAGGTTATGTGGCTGTTTCATTCATATTGTCAATGTAATGGTGCTGGGCTTGGTTCTAGCATGCCTTAACATGCTTTAGCAATCTCTGGTGGTCAAATGATCGTCAGATGCTTGTTGATTGCTTGCTTACTTCCTGCCTGTGCCTGTCTGGTGCTTATTCTGGTGACTGTGTTTCTGCTGATCAAGCATCTGCTGATGCTTGCAGTATCCTCTGGATCATTTGCAAGTGTCTACACCCCTGGTTGCTTGTGTATTTCAATTATCTGTCTAGTTTGTCTTGATCAAATGGATAAATGGATGAACTGCAATTCAGTGATGATTCTTTTCTTTGATTTTCTTGAGCTAGAGGGATGCCAACCATTTGTTGGGGACCCTAGCTAGCTCTGAACCCACTGGGTGATGATGTGATGCTTTAGCAACCCTTTCTGTGTGGCTTAGGTAGCTGTTGTGACCCTAGCAGGCTTGATCTGCTAGAAAATGTTGCTCCTACCTCTATTGGATGTATCTGTGCACTATTCCTGGTAGTCCTCCATGGGCTGCTAGGACATTTGATGTTGAAATAATACTGGATAATTTAATTGTCCAATAATCTGATGGTGTAGCTAGCTATAGGTGTGCTTTATAAATCTGGCTGACTAGACAGGATCCCTCAATGATGGATTCCTTTGGTTATGCCACTGTGTTGGCATAACCAATGTTCCCTTGATGAATCCTTCTAGCTAGGTCACTGGTTTGCTGGCACCATATGGTTTGGCAGCCACATGATGATACAAACAGGGTTTCTACCCTTTTTCTTCTGTGATGCATGGCACGCTTATTTATGAGCAAGACATGATCTTGCTCAGGCTGTTGGGTGTATACCTCACTCCAGCTCCTAGAATTATTGTTGGTGTACAGGATTTGCTTCTGGATGGTTGGTTTGCTTGCCCTGCTCCTCCTGGCAAGCCTGTGATGCTTGGTTTGTTTCTGGTGGTTGCTGGTATAGGTTGAACAGCTCTGGCTGTTCTCCTGTTCTTGCTGTTCTTACCCTTTGAAGATTCTGCGGATGAGCTGCTAGGGTTTCTGGCTGTGAAAAGGTTTTATACTGGCCCTCCCTGTGCTCCTTTGGTCGACAGCAGTGCATGTTCTGGGATGCTTCTCCCCTGGCTGTGAGTATGTGGAGTGCATGCAGCAACCTGGTGTGCTGTTTAGCATGCACACATGCTTTGTGTGCTGCCTGTGTGTGTTGGGTACTTGAGCTGGTGAAAGGATCAGCTCGGCAGATCCTGGTCATATCCTCTCAAATTTTTATTGTTTGCTAACCTGCCAAGTGGTTCTATCACTTGGCATAATCTCTGTTTCTCTTCTTTTGTTTTTGTTTTGCAGGGATATAAAAGATGATGAAGATTATCAAGGATTAATGAGGAATCTAGTCTGTAGTTTAGTCATGTGATCATCTTTGTAATTTTTCACTTTAATTTTCATTTTCTTTCTAATTTCTGCATAGTTTTGTAATATTTATAATTCTATTTGGGATATTGTAATTGACAATGTATTATTTGTGTGAAATCAATAAAGCTCAAGTTTCTCTAATGAGCTTTAATTATATGAAATATTCCTATATATGTTTGCTTATATAAATGTGTTGATGAAGTTGAATTATTATTTAATCATTTAATGTTTGAATTTTTGAAATTCAAACATATCTTATTTGAATTCAATCATGCAACTTAAGTTGAGAGGTAGGTTATCCCCCTCTCTTCTCGAAAACCCTAATTGACTCGATTGAGATCCAAGTTTATCGCACTCTCGAAACCCTAACCCTGTAAGGTGTCGAGAGAGAAACTTGTTCCTCTTCGATGCAGTTTTTCTTAAAAAGCGCGAATTTCCCCAGATTTACGATGCAATGCACATCCCTTTAAATTTCTACCCCTCGATCGTCTCTAAACCTGGGATATTACAGCCTTTCCCCCTTAAAGAAAACTTCATCCCGAAGTTGCGGTTGTAATACCTGAACAACTCTGGGTATAATTCCCTTAGATCTTCTTCCTTCTCCCAAGTGGCCTCTCTCTCAGGATGATGCTTCCATTGAATCTTACAGTACTTGATTGCTCTATTCCTGAGTTGTTTCCAATTTTCCTCGAGAATCTTGGCTGGTTTCTCGATATAAGTCAGATCTGGTTGTAGTTCTAGCTCATCATGTGATATTGGCTCATCTGGGGTCTTTAAACACTTTCTGAGTTGAGATACATGAAATACATTGTGAACTTGGGCTAACCTTCCTGGTAGATCCAACTTAAAGGCTAACCCTCGGTTTTGACTCAGTATCTTGAAAGGTCCGATGTATCTAGGGCTAAGCTTCCCCTTTACTCCGAATCTCTGGAGACCTTTCATCGGACTTACTTTAAGGTATACCATGTCTTCCACTTTTGGCTCCCATGTCCTTCTCTTTGGTCCATAGCTCTTTTGTCGGCTTTGTGATATCTTCAGTCTGTCCCTGATCACATCAATGATCTGTTGCTTTTCTTTTATATAATCTGGATCAAACTCCTTACTTGAACCTGCCTCGTACCAACAGATAGGTGACCTACACTTCCTTCCATACAGAGCTTCAAATGGTGCCATCTTGATGTTGCTTTGATAACTATTGTTGTATGAGAACTCCGCTAAAGGTAAGTGTTCTTCCCACGATCCTCCGAAATCTAGGGCACAAGCCCTAAGCATATCTTCTAGTATCTGATTTGTCCTTTCTGTTTGTCCTCTCGTCTGAGGATGATAAGCGGTGCTATAGTCTAACTTGGATCCTAAAGCTTCATGTAATTGTTTCCAGAATGCTGATGTGAACACGGATCCTCGGTCTGACACTATCTTCTTGGGTACTCCGTGCTTACTCACAATCTCTTTGATATACAAATCAATGAGTTTCTCTCCTTTGTCCTGCTGGTTTACTGCTAAGAAGTGCGCACTCTTCGTCAACCGGTCCACGATTACCCATATCATGTCCTTCTTTGTATTAGTCGTGGGTAGTCCGGTGATGAAATCCATTCCTATCTCTTCCCATTTCCATTCTGGGATTGGTAAAGGTTGTAGCTGTCCTGCCGGACTTTGATGTTCAGCCTTCACCCTTTGACATGTATGGCATTCCGCCACATATTGTGCTATCTCTCTTTTCATGTTATTCCACCAGAACAATTCCTTAAGATCCATGTACATCTTTGTACTTCCCGGATATATAGAGTACGGTGTTTGATGTGCTTCTCTGAGTATCACTTCCTTGATCTCATCATTATCGGGAACACAAATCCTTTTCTGAAACCATAATGATCCCGACTCTCCTCGGTGAAATTCTGATGGTCTACCCTCATCAATCCTTCTCATCTCCTCAACGATGAATGGATCATCCAATTGACCCATGATTATCTCATTCTTTAGGTTAACACTTAGTTCATCAGCTACTTGTAACGCTGATAGTCCTTCATGAGCTTCTTTCTCCCAGAGTTGTATCTGTGCTTGGCTAATCTCCTTCTTCAACTCCGGTGGTAATTCTTGTTCAAATCCCCCGGTACTCTTGCGACTTAAGGCATCGGCTACAACATTAGCCTTTCCTGGCGTGTAATTGATGGTCAAGTCATAATCTTTTATCAATTCAAGCCATCTTTTCTGCCTCATATTCAATTCCTTCTGAGTGAAGAAGTACTTGAGACTTTTGTGATCAGTGTATAACTCACACTTAGCTCCATATAGAAAATGTCTCCATCCCTTCAATGCAAATACAACTACTGCTAGCTCGAGATCATATGTTGGATAGTTGACTTCGTGTGGTCTGAGCTGTCGTGATCCATATGATATGAATTTCCGATCTTGCATAAGTACACATCCTAGTCCATGCTTAGATGCATCGCAATATACGGTGTAATCCTTACCAACTTCAGGTACTGCTAACACCGGTGCTGTTGTTAACTTTTCTTTTAGAGTCTGAAAACTCTGCTCACATTCTTCTGACCAAACAAATGGTGTGTTCTTTCTTAACAACTTGGTCATTGGTCCTGCGATCTTAGAGAATCCTTCAATGAACCTTCTGTAATATCCTGCCATTCCTAGGAATCCTCGGATCTCCTTGACATTATTTGGTGCTTCCCACTCTAAGACTGCTGCTACTTTGCTCGGATTTACTGCTATTCCATCCTTACTGATGACATGCCCAAGAAATTCTACTTTATCTAGCCAAAACTCACACTTGCTGAATTGGGCATAGAGCTGATGTTCTCTCAGTGTTTGCAACACTATCCTAAGATGTTCTGCATGTTCAGCCTTATCCTTTGAGTAAATTAGGATATCATCGATAAACACGATGACAAACTTATCGAGATAAGGCATGAATATCTTGTTCATGAGATTCATGAATATTGCTGGGGCATTGGTTAACCCGAAAGGTACAACTAGGTACTCATGGTGTCCGTACCTTGAAACAAAAGCAGTTTTCGGAACATCCTCCTTCTTGGTCTTTATTTGATGGTATCCTGACCTCAAGTCAATCTTTGAAAAGACTCTTGCTCCTCTGACTTGATCGAACAGATCTTGGATTCTGGGAAGTGGATACTTATTCTTGATGGTCACGTTGTTCAAGTTCCGGTAGTCTCCGCACATCCTTCGGCCTCCATCTCTCTTGTCCATGAATATGACGGGTGATCCCCAAGGTGATATACTTTCCTGAATGAATCCTTTCTGTTCCAAATCATCTAATTGCTCTTTGAGTTCCTTCAACTCCGTAGGTCCCATCTTGTATGGTGCCTTAGCAATTGGGGATGTTCCTGGAATAAGGTCAACAGTAAACTCTATCTCTCGGTCAGGTGGCATTCCAGGTAACTCTGTTGGAAATACATCTTGGAATTCATTGACAATTGGAATGTCCTCGACTTTCACCTCCTTCATACTGTTCAACTTCAACTCAACCTCAATCTGAGTGTGTTTGTCTCCTTGATAAATAATTCTTCCTCCATCTGGGCTTTTCAGAAACACGGTCTTATGGGCACAATGTATCAGTGCTCCATTCTCCTCTAACCAGTTCATACCGAGAATGACATCTATGTCTTTCATGGGTAGAACAAACAGATTTGCATCAAACGCACATCTACGGATCATAATGACCTGTGCTTCCTTAACGTGGGTAACTAAGATCGTTCCACCCGGAGATAGTATGGTAATGGGTGTTTCTAATTTAGTGCAATTAATCCCATGTTTGATGATGAATTGCTGAGAAATGAATGAAGTAGTTGCTCCAGTATCAAAAAATACTTTGCCAGGATGAGTAAGTATCTGAAGCGTACCTATCACCGCTTTGTCCGAGTTTATAACCTCCTCCAAACTAGTGCAGTTTAACTTTCCGAAGGGCTTTTTGTTCTTCCAATTCCCTCCGGAATTCCCACTCCGATTACCTCCTCCTGACTGTCCTCCTCCATTCTTTCTCTTGGGGCAATCTTTCAACATGTGCCCCTCCTGACGACACCCAAAACATATTATTTTGGGCTGACGACAATCCTTCGAGACGTGTCCTACCATTCCACAACTGCGACAAACAATCTGGTTTGCAGTCTGAAATCCTTGGTTCCTCCTGTTGTTGTAGTAGTAGTAGTTGTTGTATCTGGGTTTGAAACTCAATCTACTATTGGGTTTTTTACTGATAAATTTCTTTGGCTCAAATCTGGCCTTCTTCCTCTTTTCCTCCTGAAGCTGTTTGAAGTCATCTTCAAGAGTGATGGCTGCATCCACCAACTCCTGGAACTCAGTAGCTCTCAACATTCTGAGCTGTACTTTGAACTGAGGATTCAATCCTCTCATGAACCTCTTCTTCTTCTTGTCCTCGGTGTTGACCTCCTCAACTGCGTACCGAGACAACCTCGAAACTCCTGACGTAAGTCAGGATAGCTTTATCCTTTTGCTCGAGACTCTCAAACTCTCGACGCTTCAGTTCTACAATACTCTCAGGGACATTGGATTCCCTGAACTTCCTTTTGAACTCCTCCCATGTGAACACCTTCCCCGCCAGGTAAACGGCTACAATATTATCCCACCAAGATGTGGCGGGTCCACACAACAGATGTGTTGCATATCTGACCTTCTCTAGGTCATTGCATCCAACAGTATTGAGCTTTCGCTCAGTATCCATCAGCCAATCCTCCGCGTCCATAGGTTCAGGCGCGTAGGTGAATGAGATTGGCTTAGTATTCTGGAAGTCTGACAGAGTGACTCCCTGGTTTTCAGGTCTTTCCACCTTGTTCTGTTGAAAGAACTTATTCTGCTGCTCCAAAGTGATCCTTTGCCTCTCCTCCATCATCTGCATGTATTGGAGGAAGTTCTGCTGCGTCATCGGTGGTGGTGGTGGTGGAAACTGATTCCTTGCAGCTTCATCCTCCTCTTGTTTCTGCTTGGCCTCACGCTCGAGGCGCTGTGCATCACTCTCCTCGCCCGTCGCTCCCGACATTTCCCCCTAGTTCTGCAACACAAAGTGATACTCATAATTACTCCATGCGCAAGCTTTCTGAGCTCAACCTTGTGCACAGAACTAGTCACACAATGGAAATCAAGAAGCAAATGCAAATCATACCAAACATATACCATGTATATACATACTTAAGTGGTTTATTACAATACTCAGTAATAGTGTGAGTATGCAAACTCACTTATTGAAGTATAATTACAATTTATACAAATATTACATACTACAATACATGTGGTACTACTGTATTGTAGTCTCGCCTCCAGTGGTAGTCTCTAGTCGTGGCTCACTCCCGGTACATCCCAGGCTTCCATCTAGTGAAACGGGTAGTCCTCCTGACATAGTCTGGGATATATGGTCTCCCCGTCGGCTGGTAGTCGGAATCAGAAGATAATCCGAGAGAAAATTCTATCATCATGAAATGATTATTCAATGAAGCATAATCATCCCACGCAGGATACTCCCCTTTGACTCCACCATATGCATTCCCTCCATCATTGTCAGACTCAATGATGATAGGATACTCCTCATAGTCTCCCCTACTATACGGAGGGTTCTGATACTGGTTACTAGCGTATTGGTTTAACTCAGGAGTAACTCTCATTGACTCACTCCCAGTTCCCATATCCAATCCCCAACGCCATCCTGTGGAGTTCTCTATTGGAGTCTCCAAGCGTTGGCGATTTCCGGATTCTTCTCCGCCCTCATATCCACCTTGCGAGCTACTAGGAAAATACCTAGGTATGATTGGTGTATTTTGGGATTCTGGGGCATCTATGTCAATATAGTCACCAGTTGAGAAAACTGGTGTAGGAACTTTGCTCACCATTGGCTCCTTACCCTTCGCCTCCTCTTTGGGCTCAGTGAACTCATCCAGCATTGTGTCAATTGCCCCCGACAGATGTCGGTTCAGCCGAAAGAACAATGACAAGAGGTTCTTGCAGTTATCCATGTACTTTGCTGCTTCCGCAGGCTTTCTCTTCGCCAACTTGAAATGATTCAAAGTTGGATCGTCATCCTCCTCCATATGAGGAATGTGGGCAAACTCAGAACCTATAAGGTCCTTAGTCTTATGCTCACGTATGTCAGTAATGGCTATATGGTAGGCTGTTCGGATGGTTCTAGCCTCTCCTGCAGGCATCACTACACTCATTCCCAGGGATTCTGGAAGTCGTAATCCTACCCTACACTTCGCCAATACTGTACCATCGTACATGTATTTCATTACTTGGATTTGGGGATCGCACCCAAATTCGAGTAACATTGCACGAAGAATATCAGCGAGTCCTCCGTCGTAATCATTCAGAGTTGATTCCTTCACTTTCACGTTACGTCCAGAACGTGAACTTGCCATAGTTGGCTGTAGATAAGAAAGAGTATAATATTAGTAATAATGCATCATAATAGAGATAATAAAGAATTATCGCACTAAAAGATATGATTGTTTTATTCTCAAGTGAATAGATACCATATTTTTAGAGAATTCTTTACTAATCCTATTTGACTCCTAACGTTTTCGTCCCATTTACTAGGTTCCAACCTAAGGTCAAAGCTTTTGCTCTGATACCAACTGTGGTGACCTGCATACCACTGCATGTTGTAGTATGCTAGTCGTTGATATAACATTCACGAAGTACCAATCCGCAAATATTACATCCCTCGAGTAGTACAACAACATAGCTGGTCCATAACTCATTCATTTATTATTACAAACCATATATATACATCATCACGGAGTTCCTCCTGGGTCTGGAGAGGAATACTCCTGGGTTCCAGGTGAACCCAACTTAGCTTACAATATAAGAGTCTAAGCAGGTTATACATTTATTCTCAACGAGCAGTTAAATACTAAGTGTTCATACTGCTCGGTTACTACCACTATTCTTAGTTAGTCTACGCTTGTTCTCCTCCGGAACCCTCCACGGTTCGGTAGACGAAGAGGTAATCCACTTGACGTGGGCATTACCCCTCGGGTAACCGACATTGCCCTACCCTATACGATCTAGCTGGAGGCCCATGAAGGTATTCGATGACAAGACGGTCCACTTGGATGGCTCGGCGGATGCTTCCTTGGCGAGTAAGACAAGGAAGGAGTCGAACAAGGAAAATTAGGAGATAGGACTACTGTAAACCTAGTCGTACTCGGTTAGATCTCTTGAGACCTGGCCTCCTATATAAAGGCCAGGAGAGGGGCTGCCGAGGGACATGATCAATCTTAGCAATCTTAGCCACCAAAAGTTTAGAGCTAGGTCGCTGCAGCACTTAGCCTCTCGACGAGATCTCAGCCGAACCCTTCGACACCCCACTGTAACCCAATATTCTCATAATCAAGATCAGACAGGCAGGACGTAAGGGTTTTACCTCATCGAGGGCCGAACTGGGTAAATCGCTCTCCCCGCTTGTCGCGAACCGATGTCTCGTGTCATCTTACAGGATTCCATCAACCCTAAGCCCCTATCAGAGGGCATTGCCGAGGAGTAGCCTCGACAATTGGCGCCGTCTGTGGGAACCCTGTCGGCACAAGATCGGTCATCGGCAGATCCAATCATATCATCGACAGCTTCATCGACACCATTATCGCCAAGTCTGGGGAGCCCGATTCGATTCGGCTCCTATGAATTCACCCCGCACAGCGATTCGTCTCGCTCGACCTTTTCTGATCTACAAGGAAACATGGAGATGACTTTCGGCAGCATCCACTAAAACGCCAATTCGGAAGGAGTCCTTCGACTGCCGGAACCACTCGCCTCGGATCGACAGCCAAGTACGTCGTCGATCGACCTTTCGACCGGTTGACAGACTCTGCGAATTGCGCTTATCGACTCCTCGTTCGACGTCTTCCATGTCGGTTGGATCGACGATCCCACATCTTCGGAGATGACCTCGATATCTTTGTGCACTGCGATACCAGCACGGCTAGGTCAAGCGACACGCCGTTCATCCGCAATGCCCGTACTCATCGAGAGGACAACGCGACAACATCGTCCGGTACCGCCGGAGAACAGCACGCCATCGTGTGTCGCCAATAACACGGGAAACACAAGGCACGGGGAGACGGAGATCACACCCCCGCTCTCCGCCAGACGCAGCAAGTTTCAAAACAGCGCCAATAACAACAATGATTACACCATCGCGGAGGAGGAGTGGGCAGCAGCCAAGGCAGCCGTGCTTAACAACACACCACTCCCCGCAGGAACCTCGGTTGGAACCCTCAATGCTTATTGCTCTATATTGGAGAAAAATCGGAAGCGCCTATCAAAAGAGCAAGCCACCCTCGAGACGCCTAACTGCTGCGGACCAATCTAGTGAACGGCGGAGAGGCTCGCGAGGAAGCGTCTCTCGAAGCACTCAAGGGGCAGGCAAGCATCGATCAAGGTTATCCAGGCTCTCGGAGATGACGCTAGGGAAATAACGTCGAACCTGACCAAGTCTTTTATGACCACGGACACCGGCATGCCACGACCAAAAACCGTCGCAGAGCAACCGCCAATCTCGCAGATACCTCATCAATCAGCCAAGGTTCTATGGCCCAAGCCCATCGAGGTGCCATAGAAAGTCTCGCGATATTGGGAGACAACCTGGTCCCGTGGAAGGAAAAGACCACGTTACATGCCAGTGGCTCAAAGCATCATGCGAGAGATGCCCGAGATGAAATCACCTGAGCAGAACGACAAAGCAAATGCGACGACGCGCCGCTAGAGAGGAATATGATAGTGATTCTTCGGATGAGAGCCAGGAGAACGATGGCGAGTTAAGGGGGCCGATTGCTTAAGCTACAAAATCCGCGGAGGCGATGCCACCCAGAAATTCAAACCTACTCCTACCGACGCCGCCACGATGGACAGCAGGAGCCAAGGTCCTGGATAGACGACTACTTGCTGACTGTGATTCTCGCACAAAGGAAACCAGATAGCTGCAATGCAATGCTTGCAGCTACCCGAAGGACTCAGCTCGAGCTTGGTTAAGAGGGCGCCAAGGGTTCCATTAAATCATGAGACTACTTAGTAGATGCTTTTGTTGCCAATTTCAAGCAACATACAAAAGGCCCGTCGGGATTGAGGAATTACGGCATTGCCAAAGAGCAGAAGGAATCGATGCGCACGTACATCAGGAGATTCACCGGAGCTCTTAAACGCTGCCAAGATGTTTCCGTCGACAGAGCAATCGCGCCTTCATGACGATCCGACATGAAAGCTACATAGAGGAACTCGGCGCAATAAACCAAAAACCATAACCAAGTTAATGGAAATCGCCAACAGTTGGGCTGATGGCGAAGACAACGTACGAAAGCACAAGCGCAAGTGATGACGAAGATGACGACAGTCAAGACGGCTCCGGTGGACGAAGGATCGCCACAAGAAAAGGAAAAACCGCAGCTACGACTATGGCAACCTGGTAGCCGCAGGATACTCGATCGGCGGACGATCGAGACAATGATGACGAGACGATCGGGCAGGATGGCAATCGAACAACTCTGAAACCGCGGCAACTACAAAACCTCGACCACAGAGGACTCCCGAGCTACCCTTCGCCGAGCAGATCAACGCTCCTTGCTACTTGCACTCATGCATTGATTCTAAGGACAACAAAACGAAGTCAAGCCACCTGCTCAGAGATTGTAGGCAGTTCATCGACATGGAGAAACTCATCCGGCAGAAGCAACAGCAACCACCACCACCACCACCACCACCACCACAGCACCAGGTTCAGCAGGCTCAGCCTCATCAACCCAATGAGACGTTTCCACCACCTCGAGGGCAGATGAGCATGATCCACATGACATGTGTTTCAAGAAGAGAAATGAAGAAGCTCACCCGAGAAATTAATCTGGCAGAAAGTATCATGGCGAACATCCCTAAATATGTCGAGTTGTCATCTCAGAACGTTACGTTCAGCCGAGCAGATCACCCGATGACCATACCAAAACCAGGACACGCTGCATTAGTAGTCGAGGCACAAATCGAGGGGTTCAAGATGAGCAAAGTCTTCATGGATGGTGGAAGCGGACTAAACCTGATATTCGTCGACACAATCAAAAGTATGGGGATTACCATGAGAATGCTAGAAGAAACGGACACCTGTTTTCATGGAATTCTCCCTACTTCACAGGAGTACTCTCTTGGCAAAGTTTACCTGAACGTCGTCTTCGGCAAACCCGATAACTTCAGGAAGGAAAAGATCGAGTTCGAAGTCGTGAACTGGGAATCACAGTATCACGCCATACTTGGAAGACCAGCTTATGCCAAGTTCATGGCTGTACCATTATGCATACCTCAAGCTGAAAATGCATGGGAGCAACGGGACAAACATCACAGTCTATGGAAGTTTTTCACGCTCGGACAATTGTGATCGCGACTTTCAGAGGATTGCAAAGTTTGGGTTTAAACGGGAAATTGCCGATCTTCCATCCAAGTCGTCGTTACGTGATATTAAAGAAGAAAAACACACCAGGGAAACCAAGAAGAAGCCAGCCGACCTTGCTCCAGAAGCTTCGGCAACAAAAACTCCAGCAGATGATGGCACATCAGTCTTAGGAGACAGCAAGACACTGGCAATCGCTGTCGAGACCCCTACTGCAGTCAATGACGCGTCAAAAACCACTAACGTGGTGGACAAGCCGGAAGATAAGAAGAACCCTTTCCTTGCTTAAGTAGATGAATAATGTTTAGCTCTACCTTTATTTTCAGCAGGGCCTTCCCCTTTTTTCGCCCTTTAGTCCCGTGTTTACCTTATTAATGAGAACTTAAAGTTTTGATTCCTTGTTAAGCATTGCAGTAATTCAGAGCATCTAATCCGCATCATCGTAAACCTTGCTTGCACCCTTCGGTGAACGATGGTGCAACATAGTACGCGGCAAAAGATTGTGCTTCGGGTGCTACTGCACAAGGATGCTAAATAGATGCCTCTACGAAAATAGCAAGAGCAAGTAGACCCACGTTCGATGACCTTATCCTCATTAGTTATGCCTCCCGACATATTCGGGAGTCACGAACATTAAAGTTTGATTCCTTGTTAAGCATTGCAGTAATTCAGAGCATCTAATCCGCATCATCGTAAACCTTGCTTGCACCCTTCGGTGAACGATGGTGCAACATAGTACGCGACAAAAGATTGTGCTCCGAAAAAGCCGAGTGCTAAAAGATGCAATAACAAACAAGGACGATGACCTTCCCTCTGCTATAGATGCCTCTACGGGCGTAAATAGCAAGAGTTTGGAAGTACATATATAATACAACCCACGTTCGATATTTCATATGGAAATATCAAAGAACAACGGACTCATCGGCAGAATTATTGCACCCGATATATTGAGCTCTTGTCGAAACATGCATGCGTTGAAAGCAAGTTGCGCATACAACGGGTTTAGCAAGACCTGCAACACGAGCTGATCACTCAAACGAATTGCTGACCAATGAATACATCTACGTTTAAACGGGCAATTAAGATTTGCTCCTTCAAAATTTGCCAGCGGCATTGACATGGTAAAAGTACATATACATGTATTTACCAAACAAAAAGTTTCAACTATCCAAACACTTGGATAAAGTAGCCAAATTACTTATTTACAATAAAAACTTAACCCTGAATTACTTTTGCGGAGTTTCCCTTTCTTCAGGTATCTTCGAATCCGCTTCAAGCTTGTCAACAATTATATTGACGAGGCAATACCTTCGGTACGATTAATACCAAATCATAACCGCGTTGGCGATAGCGATGGGTCGCGAAGGATGCGAGCAGGACGAGGGCAAGTGTAAACCTAGCTCCTGCAAAAACTTCTCGCACCAAGTCTCGGATTTTCTTGGTATTCCCAAATTGAGACATCGAGTTAACGATTATGGAGGGACCGCGTTCAAGGGAACTTTCGTCCTCAAATTACCCTTAAGGCTTTGTAGCACTTGTCGAAGAAATGGTGGACACACTGGACCTATCTTGGGAGCAATGAAACGGTTGAAGCTTACCAGTGCTCCCTCCCGAGAAAATTTCCTAGAGGCGATGACGGTGAGTCAGTACGTTCACGCGCTCGTAGTCCGTTTGTTCTCATGACACGGTTCGGGGGATATGACAAGCAAAGGAATTGACGAAAGATCAGGCATCCCAATCCCTGCAAGAATAACAACTACAAGGACCAGGAAACTTACGGTTCAAACTTTCGGTGGCCTTATGCAGCTCGTAAGGGCATAGCGCTCTATGTCGGCTGCAATTTCACCCTTCTTCCTGACAATGGCAGCCAAGGCATAGGTACTGCGCAGATCCTTTTCCATCTGCGCAATCCGCTCCTTCATACGCTGGATTCGATCACCTTCAGAAAGAGCACCCGAAGAATCATCGACAAACGCAGGCACTAGGAAAATCTGCAAAAAACATCATCAAAGGCATGACGGATCGCATCGCTTCAGCATCAGGAATAACTCCCATCGGGAGAATGCAAGCATAAATGTCATAACAAGGGTACACTAGCAACATTGCTAGCACGGAATTTATTACAATCACTAGTTTAGCGACAGAACATTGTTTCACATCAATTCAAAGAGAAGTTTGTACAAAAATCAAGGGGCTTGAGTCTGGGTTGATAAACTTGGGCCAGCCGACGTTTTCTTTGACGAAACCAGTTCAAGGATCTGACGTGCACATTTAAGAGCTGACGTTTTGAAAGTGCTTAAATCAATCAAATGCCCATCTTGACCTTTTGGAAGCTCCCTAGACATCTCTTCAATATCGGACTTGAAGGCATGACCCATCATAAGTTGGAAGGCTAAGAGGGCACCATAGGTACGTGAAGTACGTTTGAATACCTCAATAACCTCCTTGGTGTTGACTGCGAAGGCATCAATCAGCTGCCCCAGAGTCTTGTATTGATTGATCTTGGGGAAGATCATCGAGTGCATTCGCGCCATGGCACCTTTACCCTTATCAAGGAGCTCCCGTGTAAGCTGGTGTGCAGCAAGAGTCATTGACACACTGTTTGCCGGAGAATTGTGTGGAATTTTATCCAAGACATCGGCAGGGATGTCAGCGGCCTCTGCAAGGGAATGGAATGGGAAAAGTTACTATCAAAGGGTCGAATTTGCAAAGTGATAATCGACAGGAAAGCATAAAAGGAATTACCAAGCAAAGCCAAGGAAGACCGGCGAAGAAGTTCATCTTTTTCAATCGCCCGAGCTTCGGCAATCAGCCTAGACGCTTCATCTTCCTTTAGCTTCTCCGTCAGCCTGTTGAGTTCCTCCTTCAGGGAGTCGATCTCTTGCCGCGGCGGCTATTTTGTTTGCGCCTTCCAACTTCAAGGAAGAAGAGTTAACTTCCTTCTGCAGCCGAACCTTGTCCGCTTCAAGGGAAGTAAATTGGGAGGCGAAGGCTTCCAAAGAAGATATAACGCCTCGCAGATCCTTAAGGAAAGGGGAAAATAGATGTTTAATGAGGAATCACTAATCAGGGCACATACAAGAAAGTTTGTGTTACGATCGAGAAAGACTTACAGTTTTCCTGAAGGAGGAGTCGCGGTGGCGGCAGTTGAGGGAATATCCTCCCCCTTAGAAAGGGAGGAGGCAGTCGATATTTGGGCCGCGGGGGTTGCAGTAGGAGCCGAAGCTTCGGAAGCTACGACGTCCAGCAGAGTGGCGTCAGATTTGGCCTTCTTAGGCGGGGGCTCGATGAGACCTTCGTCACTGTGAAAGGGAATGGCTGGCAATTATGAAAGAAATACTAATGATGAAAGTAAAATACGAATTCTAGGAAAAAGGCACTTACGAGTCGAAGAGATCGTCTTCATCAGCAAAGCCGCCGGTTGATCTCTTCGCAGGCGGAGCTCTGGCCTCTTCCACAGCTGCATTAATAAAGGCATCATGATCAGCGTCGTCATCACGCACTGATCTCGCTGTGTCGCAAGTATCGTTGGCTGAGGGTGGAGGATTGGCGAAGACAGCTTCAGAATCTATCGGATCATCATGTTCGTTCTTTGAATTCATGTATTCGGCAGTTGAAAATCAACAGGAGTTGAGGAACCTCTTCCCTCGGAAGTGTCATTTGGTAAATCATGCAAGTTTTCAGAAACTATGGGAATCTGTCGAAGAAAAAAGTGAATAAGAACAATAGTAGTTGTGTCAGCAGAGTGGAACAGGGTAATGAGAATATGAGAAGAAAAATTTACCCCTGTCAGCGGATGATCGACATCAAGAGGAGGATAAGAAGATGTCAACAGGATCGAGTCTTCCTGGCTAAAGAGAGTAAGGCGACGAACTTCATCAAGCAGCTCCTTTTCCGATAGTTCAGCGACGTTTATCCTGGTTTCATCCTTTGGACCCCGAATACAACCACATTGGACAAATCCTCTGGCCATGATTGGCTAGACTCGACGTTTTAAAAATACAGTGCCGCTGCCACCTCTGTACCAATCATGGTTTGGCCAGTCGTTTTCTTTGATCGAGAGAAATTTGGCAAATAATTAGTCGGCACATTGTCTTTCGTCGGGAGAAAGAGATATTTTCCAAGAGTCATGGAGAAGCAGCTGCAATCGGCTTAAGCGAGGAAGTGGGACTCGGTTGTTGAGGAATCCTTAACATAAAACCATTTCAGTCTCCATCCTTGCACGGATTCTTTCATTGGGAAACTGAAATAGTTGACCTCTGAACGAACAACAAACCCTACTTCCCCAATGACGAAGGATCCATTGCTACTACTGTATCTCTTTAGGAAGAAAATTTTCTTCCACAACCCAAAGAGTGAGGCTCGATGCCCAGACGCCTGTAAAGGGTGATAGACACAACAACATGGAGGATTGGGTTAGGGGTCGGTTGCCATAGTTGGATTTGGTAAGCCCGCGAGACGATGGAGGGAACTCGTGAGCGAGGAAGCGGGGTCCCGATACAGAGCAGCAAGGAACATCACGATGCAGGAGGATTGGGCCGAGAGATCACACCTGGGAGAAGTACATTCCCCTCATCGGAGGAGATTAGCCCAAGGCTTCGGGCCCTCTTCTCATCACGCTTTGTGATGGAGGACGCTAGCCAGTCTCCGGGTTTGGCTGTGGCTAGCGAGCTTGGCGGCGCTGACGGCGCCGGAGCTGGAGGAGAGGCATCTGATGCACTCCTCTTCGGAAGATTCGAGGAGGCCTTGGCGGCGGTACCACCGCTCGTGGAGCTGGCGGCGGCTGCGGGGTTCTTCTTCTTCACCATCGCAAGATCTGGAGAAAGATCTAAGAAGCGGTGGTGGCGGCGCGTGTTGTGAAGAGAAGGTAGAAGAACGGGGGAGGGCTACGAGCGAATGTGAGGGAATACTGAGATTTTCCTCGGAGAAATTTTAGAGAAAAACTTGAGAGAGTTGCGTGGGCACGTGTCGTTGCTGCTAGAGGACCCTTTCGCCATCATTGATCGCGGAAATCGAGGAGGCACCTTGGTAACTATACTTGAGAACAGAGCCAGGCAGAGGTAGGATGGGCCCAGCGGGTCACATCCTGTCAATCAAAATCAGAGTGTCAATAACGTCATCAGTCGCGTTGTGAGGAGCATCGAAGCATTAAATGTAAAAGATATGGATGGTGAACTCAGTCTCGCACGGATTGCAGCATCCGTACCTAGACTCGGGGGCTACTCCATCGGGAGCGCTTGACGCACCCAATAAAATAGACACTGAAGATATTCTTATGAAGAAAGCAGCGAGATGGAATACGCACCGTACAAGCGCCGTGTCCGGACTCAGGGGCTACTCCCATCGGGAGCGGCGGTTCCGCGCACCCAATAGAACTTTTTTGCATTCCAGGATCATGCCGGGGACTTGATTCTGTGTAGGGTGACGTTGTTTTGCCATCGGCGGTTCCAACAAAAAGTTGGGCACGTTACTCCTTATCCCCGCTACCGCATGGCAAAGAAAATAAGCCTTGATACAAATGTATCGGATGACCCATGAACTTGCGGCAAAACTTTGCGAGAGGAAACGTTGAGTGGTACCCGCGAGTCTACGCACGGATTGCAAGCATCAGGTACCTAGACTCGGGGGCTACTCCCATCGGGGAGCGCTGGCCGCACCCGGTAGAAGAAGATGATGCTGATACAAGATGGACAAAAACAATCAAGGAGAAGAACATTAGGTGGAGGCATGCTTTAGTCTCTACCCGAACTATCTTCGGCTAGACACTCGGGGGCTACTGCCGTGGGCATTACCCTTCGGGTAACCGACATTGCCCTACCCTATACGATCTAGCTGGAGGCCCATGAAGGTATTCGATGACAAGACGGTCCACTTGGATGGCTCGGGGGATGCTTCCTTGGCGAGCAAGACAAGGAAGGAGTCGAACAAGGAAAATTAGGAGATAGGACTACTGTAAACTAGTCGTACTCGGTTAGATATCTTGAGACCTGGCCTCCTATATAAACGAGGAGGGAGCACCAGGGACCGATCAATCTTAGCAATCTTAGCCACCAAAAGTTTAGAGCTGAGTGCAACCGCCGGCACTTGGCCTCTCGAGATCTCAAACCAAGACCCTTCGGCACCCCATTGTAACCCAATATTCTCATAATCAGATCGGACGAGGCGGAGACGCCAAGGGTTTTACCTCTCGGGAGCCCCGAACCTGGAGTAAATCGCTCTGCAGCTGTCGCCCGAACCGTGTCTCGTGTCGGCTTACAGATTCCATCAACCCTAAACCCCTATCGGAGGGAATTGCCGAGGAGTACCCTCGACACCACTCCCTCTACACCTCCGGAGAGGTCAGGATCTTCATAGCAGATCCCATCTGCTTCTTCAGGGTCGTCGTTGTCTTCCTCAAGTCGATTCAGGCAATCTAAGCAGGGGATTTAAGAGTGGTATGAGTACGAGCGTACTCAACAAGTTCATATTAGGAAAGAGGTGTTTAATGCACTATCTACGATTGATACGTCTCAAACGTGTCTATAATTTCTTATGTTCCATGCTACTTTTATGACAATACTTGAATGTTTTACATATACTTTACATCATTATTATACATTTTCTAGCACTAACCTATTAACAAGATGCCGAAGTGTCAGTTCTTTGACTTCTGCTGTTTTTGGTTTGGAATAGTAACAAAGTATTCTCGGAATTGGACCGAAATCAATGCCGAGGGTCCTATTTTTCCACGAAGCTTCGGGAAGGCGAGGGAGATACGAAGTGGGGCCCGAGGCGCCAGCACCATGGGCGGCGCGGCCAGGCCCCTGGCCGCGCGGCCCTGGCGTGTGGGGCCACTGTGACCTCCGACTCCGCCCACTGCGCCTGCCAAAGCCTTCTTCGAAACCCTGTGCGAAACCCACGATCGGGAAAACCTTCCAGAGACGCCCTTGTAGCCAATCCCATCTCGGGATTCAGGAGATCGCCTCGAGCACCACGCCGGAGAGGGAATCATCACCCGGAGGACTCTACATCATGCCCGCCTCCGGATTGATCGTGAGTAGTTCATCCTTGGACTATGGGTCCATAGCAGTAGCTACATGGTTGTCTTCTCTGCTTGTGCTATCATATTTAGATCTTGTGAGCTACTGCCTAAACTGATCAAGATCATCTATTTGTAATGCTACATGTTGTGTTTGGTGGGATCAGATGAATCTAGAATATTATGTCAAGTTGATTATCAATCTATCATATATGTGTTGTTTATGTTCTTGCATGCTCTCTATTGCTAGTAGAGGCTCTGGCCAAGTTGATACTTGTAACTCCAAGAGGGGGTATTTATGCTCGATAGTGGGTTCATGCCTCCATTTAATCTGGGACGGTGACAGAAAGTTCTAAGGTTGTGGATGTGCTGTTGCTACTAGGGATAAAACATCGATGCTTTGTCTAAGGATATTTGTGTTGTGGATTACATTACGCACCATACTTAATGCAATTATCTGTTGTTGTTATCACTGGAGGGGTGCGGATGCTAACCTCTGAAAGGTGGATTATTTAGGCATAGATGCATGCGGATGGCAGTCTGTGTGTACTTTGTCGTAATGCCTGATTAAATCTCATAGTAATCATCATTGATATGTATTGAATCTTTATTTGTCAATTACCCACATGTAATTTGTTCACGCATGCTATTTATCTTTTGGGAGAGACACCACTAGTGAGCGTGGACCCGGTCCATTCTTTTACATCTGAATACAATCAACTGCAATCATTGTTCTTTCTTGTTCTTTGCAAACAAACACCATCTTCCACACAATACACTTAATCATTTGTTTTCAGCAAGCCGGTGAGATTGACAACCTCAGCATTAAATTGGGGCAAAGTATCTTGATTGTATTGTGTACGAGGTTCCACGTTGGCGCCGGTTTCAGTGGTGTGCCGCACTACATTCCTCCACCGACAACCTTCACGTGCTTCTTGGCTCCCCCTTATTGGTTCGATAACCTCGGTTTCTTTCCGAGGAAACTAACTGCTGTACGCATCACACCTTCCTCTTGGGTTCCCAACGGACGTGTGCTTCACGCGTTATCAAGCTCTTTTTAAATTGCTTGGGTGCCCGGGGAAGAGATCAAGACACAGCTATGAAGTCTCCACATCCAATCTCTTTACTTTGTTTTTGTCTTGCTTTACTTTGTTTATTATCTTCTTGTTTGCTATATCCAAAACACAAAAAAATTAGTTTGCTTTACTTTATTGTCTTATTTACTAGCTCTATATATAAAACACAAAAAAAAAATTAGTTGCTTGTCTTTACTTTGTTTGCGCTTAGGTTACTTTATTACTGCTACAATGGGTTCTCCTGAAAATACTAAGTTGTTTGATTTCACTAGCACAAATAATAATGATTTTATAAGTACTCTATTGCTCCACCTTCTACTAACACAATTCTATGAAATTAAACCTATGCTTTACTGAATCTTGTTATGAGAGAGGAATTTTCTGGTGTTAGTACTGATGATGCTGCAACCCATCTTAATAATTTTGTTGAACTTTGTGAAATGCAAAAGTATAAGGATATAGATAGTGATATTATAAAACTAAAATTGTTTCCTTTCTCATTAAGAGGAAGAGCTAAAGATTAGTTACTTTCTTTGTCTAAAAAATAGTATTGATTCATGGACTAAATATAAAGATGCTTTTATTGGTAATATTATCCTCCTGCTAAGATGATATCTTTGAGAAGTAGCATTATGAACTTGTTACCAAAACCAATGACGATGGTTAAGCAACACAGAAAGGCCGAGAAGGAGGAGCTTCAAGCGACGGCGGGCAGTCCCCTCGCGTGTCACGATACTCTAGAGCACACGACTTTGGCATTTGCAAGGCGTGCCACCTGACTATACCTGGCCGGGAAAGGTGTTGGTTAGCCCGATTAGTTCCCTGCTGTGAGACATGTAAACATTAAATACGACCCTATCGGCTCTCGGGTTGCCACTGCGGATCGGCTCAAAGAGCCGATCGCCCCATGGTTCACGTTGGATTTTCAACCATGGGGATCATGATCGTAACAAGCTAAGCCAATCTCCCCACAGCCAGTTTAGGAGTTTCAGTGTGATCGGAACATCCTACGTAGTTGAGCCTAATAAACACGAATAATGGAAAACTAACCCTAAAAGAGGCTTAAAAACAACAACATTAAGTTAATTCCCGAACATCCCTCTTAGGACTAACAAACCATGCCTAACGCACTACCGGGATCGTTCAACCCGTTTGCAAAGGCCTAACCATACGGATATTAAACTAATCCTTGAAGAATGAGGAACAATAACAGATCGGATCTACTAAGTGATGAACAAGCAAGATGCCGCCCTTACACCTAGATAGGTGTAAGGGCGACTAGGTATGTGAGGGACGGCCTGACTAAGCGGATATCACGCAAGAAAAGCATCTATCACGAAGCCCAAAACATCTACGATAAATAGTGCTGCCTCGCCATCAACAGCTTCGATCGAGCAACACAAGGTAAAACACGAATAAACGTTGTCTTGCCTAGATGTGAATGCGATCTGAGCGACATGGTATGCTACAGGGGGAGAAACCCTCGAAGAAAAGGGGTGGCGATACGCCTGATTTGTGTTTGTTGTGAACGTGATTGTCCACCTTTCCTTTCACGATAACCCTAGATACATATTTATAGTCCGAGGACTTTCTAATGCGGGCCGATGCACCCTAGCAGTACCACAGTTAGCTCTCTCTTTAATCCCAACTAAGATACGATCTGCACGCTACGAGATACACGGGCAATTAAGCCCAGCTCTTACGTGCAAAACCACACTTCAAAGATGCTCCGTGTATATCTTTTATTTACATCTTCACTTGGCCCATCTCACGATTTGGCCAAAATCTGAAGTGATAACACATGCCCCCCCTGGTTTTGGTAATGATAATTTCAAAACCACTCTGTTTTTCCTTCGAGGGGTCATGTCGTAGCAGAACCGTCGCATTATTCTTCATCATGACACCTTGCCTTCTCAACTTCTCTGCAGGATTTGACAGTTTTGATCCTCGAAAACTGTTTGAACATTAAATCTCCATCTCTTCTATTCAGTGCCGAACGATTCTCCTCTTCATCCCCCTCTTTTGCACTCCAAAAGCCCTCCTCTGCCACCATGTCTTCTTCTTCTTCCCATCCTCCTTGGGTCTTTCTACCGTCCTCCCCGCCAGCGAGCGGCGCCGGAGTGGGATCATGAGGAGGCCCACACGGCTCCCAGCATCCTTGGCCTTATGGCCAAGCGGGGACGGAGTCGAGCCCCGACTTCTCCAAATACCGAGTCCAAGATGCCAGTCCTTGACCGACGGGGAAGGCGACCTCCGCTTCCTCGCCGAGAGCGGAGGGAGAGGCGAGCGATCGCCTCTCACAGGGTGTCCGCCTCCTCAGAGTAGGTGAAGGATGAAGAGGAGGAGGGCGACACCTCCTCCGACGAGCCGCGGCGCGTGCTGCCCGGCCGGTGGCCTCGCGACCGATAACGGCAGCGATGCGCGGGGAAAGGCGAGGACAATGAAGGTCCTGCAGCGGCAGCCCTACGACGACGGCAACCAGCGCCGGGAAGCATGCCTTGACGCGACAGCCAGCAGCGACAAAGAGCGACAACGGCATGATAGGGATCTTTAGCATAGGGCTAGCAGTAGTAGATGGGGTATCCCCTAGCAATTTCCTTTTGAGAGCAATTAGCTCTTCGTGTAAGAAAATCTTACTGCAATGAAGAATTTCCCATGAATTTTGCCGATCCCTTTTACGTCAATTTAGCTGATGTCCCCTCAAACTGATTTTGCGATTATTGCTGATCAACTCGAGCCGATGGCAACGCACCGGTCTCTTATGATAAATTTCAAGATAGATTAGTCCAGATCCAATCGAACATGACATCGTGCAAACCTCAGATCTTGGAAATCCAAACCTCCTGAGCTTAATGTTAGCTTTACTTGGCCAAAATTCCGAGTCAATGCCTTGAGAAGCTGGGAGCCATTCTTTGAACCCCTTGATCTTGAAGCTAGAACACATTATATGAGATACCATTGCCCACAACTTTCCTTGTGATGCTCTATTTCTTCAAAGCAACAAGATGGCCGAGCCTTTCCAGCCAATGTGGCTCCCTCTTCAAACTCCTCCCACCAACTCCGGCGGTTCACCACCATTTTATAACAATTGTGGTGCAGAGCTAGCCGAAAAAATCGGCTCCCAAAGAGCAAAGGGATCTTGAGGCAACTGCAGGCCTCGGTCAAGCGAAATAGTAGCAAAGACGGTGGCTGCCAGGAAAACTTTGAAGGCAAACACCCCTCTAGGCTTTGGTTATCTTATTAAGTCCGGTAATCCTGTCTCTTGTAGACTTTAGAAGATGATATCTGTCAAGGACATGCAATCCAAGCCAGCAGGAGCTCCACCTTGGACACCTCCGAATTTTTACCAAGTAAGCCTAACCAGATGTCACCATCGACTTCCACGAAAAGGGTCAGCCCCTCACTCCCGTCAAAACAAGATAGGAAAGCTTATCCAGGAGTCGATGTACCACGAGGCACAACAGGACCAGCAAATCCCCTTTGAACCAAGAAGCTTCTCATGCAATGGCTCTCTAACTCCTCCTGGCTCCAATTCTTGTGCTTTGCTGTGAGATCGGCTCACCATCATGGCCAGTGACTCTGCCCGGTCGAAGCCTGTGTCGTGACGTCGATCAGAGTGGCGAAGCAAGCTACGTAATTCTAAAGTCGATGTCAGAGCATGGGCATCTTGATTTTGTACTTCAGTTTTTTATTGTGATGACTCATGAATCGGCTTCCACAGGTAGTACATACTTCTTGTACCTTCTCCCGGTTCATGCCTTCCCAGAACGAATCCCCAGTGATTGAAGATATAGAAGCACCAAATAATTCAAGCTTATCTCCACCACACTCACCATACGGCTTGACCACATCGGTGAATATGTGTGGTGCAGTAATTCTTCGGTGCTAGAATCGGCTCCCCTTCTCGATTGATAGTCCAACTTGTTTGCGATAAATGTTGGCCATGGCTTATCCCGGGACCAATGTTGATCTCTTCTAGTCAGTAAACTCTTTGCAACCCATATCTCAGGCTTTGTGCCTTAAATCAATGATGAACACGGGCAGAAGGTAGGTTGAGGCTAATTGTGGCCGATTGCTAGAAGTCGACGCCCTCAATGCGGAGTATCGACGAGGGTTTACAACCCCTTGGTTCTCTGCTACAACGACGTGGCATGTTTGAAGTGAGATCCTTGTTTCTTATTTTTGGGGCCGATCGCAGGGATGGCCTTGCCACGTTCGTCCATAGACTTGGATCTTGCTACTATGTCAGGCCAGCGGATAAGACCAGCCTCACCGATTTTTTGTAGCTTCGATCGCTCCACAAATCCAGTTGATTCCAGGAGACGGCTCTCTTGGTGTTTGCTTCGAGATGTTCACTTGGCAGCCAAAGATATCGGCGAATCATCTGCATGAACAACCTCAACTTCATCTCCATCCCATTGTATGATGCTGTGTTCGTGTAGTGGGAATGCAACAATTAGCATGGATCCAATCCCTTCCTAAACGAAACTGACATAAGTGCTCTTATGTGATGAAAAGGACGATGAGGATGGTCTTTGAGCTTGATTAAGTCCCGTTCAGAACACCCTTAGCCAGCGGTTGGCCGTTAAATCGCTTAGCGTGACGTTGGTCTTGATCGGATCTTCGTTAGAGTCCCAAACGTCGTAACATGGAGTACATCATTATGTTGTTCTTGCTCGGCTGTCAACCAACATCTTCTTTGATAGGTTGTCAGTTGATATAACCCCTTTAGGTATAGGGCCTTGAGATGCCTATGGCTCCTTTCTGTGGCTTCCTCAAGATAGCTGGGTGTGACATAATCAAGCTGTGCAACAGTACTTCCTATCTTTTGGAGCACAAAACTGCGCGGGAGGAAGCAGACACCATGTTTTTGACGTGTCAGCCGATGTCCCTGCATCGACTTTCGTCTGCTTGGGTCGCCACCTTTGGTGGGCGAGCCTCCTCTCCAGTGTTTGCTGAATTTTCACGGGCAGGATGGCGTGCTTTCTCAACGTGTCTGAGTCTTGCCTGTCGGCTTCTTCGTTGTTTGATAGTGCACTCTACTTTTGGGAGTGGCTGAGTCCATCTGGGCACCACCTTGGTCAGTGATATCTATCTTCTTCTTCCGACTCCTCAAAGTCTTCATCTTGGGATGACTCGGCTCGTTTGTTGCGAGGTGGGAGGGTCCTAGGCAACACTGAAACTTCATTTGCTACCTTCCTCTTCTGCTTACATTCAGGGGCGGTTCTCGATTGTAGGCAATCGGCTCATTCTGAGTCCCCAGCAGTGTTTGAAGAACGGACAATTCAATGCTGTACACGTCCTCTTGCTCCTCGACCTCCCTGCAGAAAAACAGCGCTCCTTACCCCTTAAATGTCGGCAGTCAGCTACAATACACATCCGGACCAATGACCTTGTCATCATCTTGGTCGTAATAGCAGCGTCGGTCGTATTGCCCCCATTCATGTTGTTAAGGAGGTGCGCGGAAAGTGGTCGTTGGTACCGCACGCTGATCACCTCTTCCTCGGTCAAATACCGTGTCTGTCATCATGCTGGGGCGGTCGCGTGGATCGGCCTCCTTTTATCTTTGCCGCGAGGCTTGGCTTGCTCTACGCTTATCCTTGCTATGGCGATCCGCAAGCCCTGCCATATTGATATCAAACGAGAAGCGGCTCGCCGTCCTGTGCCACCAGGCTGAGATCGACCAGGTGACTTCGAGGAAACGGGTGCGTGTCAACTCTCATGGTGTGTAGAAAAGGTAATCGGAAAGCCACTGACCTATTGCCATCTGAATCACCTTGGCGCAGGGACTTTGCGGTCGTTGGTGGTATGGGTGAACGTGTGATGCCATTTGCGGTATGGCTTTCCCTCTTGTGGCGTGGGGATTTTGTAGCCGGGTAACTTAAGTTGTTTCTCCTTCGACGACAAATAAAAAATTTGCTCCCGTTTGCTCAAATCGAGAAGTCGAACCCATAAGATGCGATGCTTGCGATGGTGGGCTGGTGCCTGGTGGCTTCGATCGATGGATGAATCGATCTCCTGAATCTTCATCTCCATTCACCTCTCAGTCTCAGGCGTGCTGTGTCTTCCCGAGCTTGTGGGTGGATGGGCGCTTCTTCGCCATCAACATCAGCCCAGACCATGTGCGCCGAGTGAGGTGTACTCTGTCTGAAGTCTCACATCTCGGCGCCAGTAATCTCCTCAGCAGCCTCGGCAAGCTTCCTGCCTTCTCGGATAAGCCCGGGCTTGGTCTTGCTCCCGGGTTCACGGCGATCCTGAACCTCTACCTGGATGTACTCAGACCGTCTCTCTCGTCTCTAGACTTTGGGAGTGGAGTGCGGCGAGCTGGCTTCAGTAGTTCCCAGTAATTGTGTACATGGAGCTGTTGTTTGTTTGCTTCACGTCCAGACAGTCTGACAGTTTTCTGCCCCAAGGCTAGACCTGTAAGAGACTAGAAGAACCTCTGCGTCGCCTAAATACAGAAAGCTGAGACCATACCCCATTGTGCAAGTATGAAGCTCAAATGCTCGAGCAAGCTGAGCAGGTTGCTTCGTGGAGGTGGAGCAAGCTGGTGGAGATGGTGTCCTGCTGCTGCGGCTCGGTGGGATGCGGCTTGGAATAGCCGATCATTCTGCATGTCAATGGGGATGCGACTGGTCTCTCTGATTGCAGGTGATCTGTCACAATGAGAGCTGAAAGCGATCGTTCATGACTTGTATTGGTGGCATATTTAGCTAGCCACTTGTTTTCTCGACATCGCTCCAGGCTTCTTCCTGTCGACGCTCACTCCGTGTGTGATCTTCTGTTGTGACAGGCACAGGTCATCCAAATTTATTAACGATCAGCACGTGTGTGCACCAGTATCCATGAATTTCCTTTAGGCGGATCATCGGGGTTGGTAGTGGCCTGGATCACCTCAGCCTTGTGAGCGCGTAACGAACCTTGTTGCTGTGGGGGCTGCCAAACCAGTGCGGTGATGTTGTGTGCAGAGGTATCTCCTTGGTGATTCTGGACGGGACCACAGCCAGAGTATGGCAGTGACTGCTTACTGCCATTGGGCAGCAGCTCAAGTCAGTCCCTGAGCTCTCTTTGTCTTGGTGAAGAGAGTGAGCAACAGCTGGTTGACTACGCAGCCGAGGGGCTACCGAAATGCCGTTGTCAGAAAGAGAGATGAATCTAGTCCATCTAAACGCCTTGGTTTGTGGGACCCACCCCAGACTTGATCCATGCCGACAGTTTTCCTCAGCGCCATGATGGGATCGGCTTCCAAGGTCTGCCAGAGTTCATCTGTCTCTTCCATCCTCGGAGAGCGGATCATGCGCCACGCTAGTTAACCATAAGAGGCCTTAGGATGTGACCGTCGTTCTTGGAAAGTTGTCCGTCTCAACAAGGCGTGCAGAAGTCATGTTGCCTGCCAAACCACGACGACGTGTGGTTCAAGCACTTGTGAAAGAGGCAGAAGGAAGGCCCAGAAATGACGACAGGCCACACAGTCCCTCAGCATGCATCCCCACCAATGCTCAGCCACCATTTGGCTGCAGGCGTACCACAGCCTATACTTGAGAAGGAGTGTTGGATTATGATGGTTCTGCCTGGCGAACCCTGGCATTAAATAGAGCCCCACCTATGGGCTCTATCAGGACGCCTATGGATCGGCTCAAAGAGCGATGGCTTCATCAGTTCACGTTGGATTTTTTCAATGACATAGAGGATCTGGCAGTCATAACAAGCTAAGCCAATCTCTGACAGTTAGGAGTTTTCACCATTATGATCGGAACATCCTACGCGTAGTTGAGCCTAATAGACACGAAAGATAATGGAAAACTAACCCTGAGAGGCCTAAAAACCAACATTAAGTTAATTCCCAGGACATCCCTCTTGACTAACAAAGCCATACCGCACTTTTCAGATAGTTCAACGTTTGCAAGGCCTAACCATACGGATGATAAACTAATCCTTAAACGAGGAGCAACTATATGAATGGGATCTCTTTAAGTGATGAACAAGCAAGATCTGCCCTTACACCTAGATAGTTGTAAGGGCAGCTAGATATTGAACGGCACAGCTAAGCAGATATGCTTAAGAAAAGCATCTATGCAAACCCCAAAACATCTACGATAAATAGTGCTGCATGCATCAACAACGCTTAGTCCCCGAACAACACACGGGTAAGCAGATAAACGTTGTCTTGCCTAGATGCATGAGATACGATCTAGGCAGCATGATGCTACCAGGAGAAACCCTCGAAGAAGGGGTGGCGATGCTTTGATTTGTGTTTGTTGTACGATGATTGTCCTCCTTTTACGATAACCCTAGATACATATTTGTAGTCAGGACTTTCTAATGGACGACACCCTAACTTAGTACACGGAGTTAAACTCTCTCTTTGATCTAAACTAAGATACGATCTACTATATTACGGATCAAGGGCAATTAAGCCCAAACTCTTAATGCAAGGCCGCTAGATGCTCCACGTGTGTATCTTTCAAGCCATCTTCACTTGACCCATCTGATTTGGCTTTGAGAAGTAGCATAACGAACTTTAAACAATTTGATAATGAACATGTTGCTCAAGCATAGGAGAGAATGAAATCTTTGGTAAAGAATTGCCCCCTACCCATGGACTGACTACTTGGATGATCATCCAAACCTTTTATGCGGGATTGAATTTTCTTCACGGAACCTATTGGATTCAGCTGCTGGAGGTACTTTTATGTCCATCACTCTAGGCGCCACAACAAAGCTTCTTGATGATATGATGATCAATTACTATGAATGGCACATTGAAAGAACTCCTCAAGGTAGAAGGTAAATTGAGACGTATCAGGTGATAAGATTGATGCTATTATGTCTATGCTTGCAAATGGTAGATCTCATATTGATCCTAATAATGTTCCTTTATCTTCATTGGTTGCTCAAGAAGAAAATGTTGATGTGAGTTTCATTAAGAGTAATAATTTCAACAACAATGCTTATAGGAATAATTATGGTAACAACAACTATGGGCCATATCCTTCTAATAATGGTAGTGGATATGGTGATTCTTATGGTAATTCTTACAACAATATTAAGAGTGTACCCTCTGGTCTTGAAGTCATGCTTAAAGAATTTATTAGTACACAAACTGCTTTTAATAAAACTGTGAAGAAAAGCTTGGTAAAATTGATGTTCTTGCTTCTAAGGTTGATAGTCTTGCTCTTGATGTTGATCTTTCAAAACTGAAAGTATGAGGAAGTTAAAGATGCTAGGTTTGCTAAAACAAATGCCATCCAAGTTCAAATTAATGATAATATTAGAATGTTGGCTGAATTGCATGCTAGGTGGGATAGAGAAGAAAAAGAAAAACTTGCTAAAGAGAATAATGTAGCTAAAGTTTGGACTATTACCACCACTAGTAATGTTGATTCTACATATGTTGCTACACCTCCTACTATCAATGGTAAAATAATTGGTGTTGGCAATGTTTTTACTCCTAGTGCAAAGCGTGCAAAATTGCCTGAAACTGCTGAAACTGCTTGTGACAAAACTGCTGAAATTTTTCAAAATATTGGTGACAATGATCCCATTGCTGTAGAACATAATGGTTTAGATTTTGATTATTGTCATATTACTAAAGTTATAAAGTTCTTACAAAAACTTGATAGAAGTCCTAATGCTGATGCTATAAATTTGGCCTTTAGAAAACATATTACAAATGCTCTCATTAAAGCTAGGAAGAAATTAAAACTTGAAGCTTCTATTCCTAGAGTTTGAAGATGGTTGGGAGCCATCATTAAAGATGGAATTCAATGATTTTGAATGTAATGCTTTATGTGATCTTGGTACAAGTATTTATGTTATGCCTAAGAAAATTTATAAGTGTACTTGACTTTACCAATTGAAAATTATTATTTGGATGTTAATCATGATAATGTTAAAAGAAACCTTTGGGGAGATTGATAATGTTCCCATTACGGTTAACAATAACCTTGTCCCGTTGATTTTGTTGTCTTGGATATTAAATACAATGCATCTTGTCCTATTGTCTTGAGAAGACCCTTTCTTCTGTTAGAGCCATTATTGATATGAAAGAAGGAAATATTAGTATCAATTTCCTCTTAAGAAGGTATGGAACACTTCCTAAGAAGAGAATGAAGTTGCCTTTTGATTCTATTAGAACAAATTATGTTGATGCTTCTTCTCTTGATAATGCTTGATTTGCACTTTCTAGGTGGCGTTAAAGAAAAAAAACACTTCTTAGGAGATAACCCATGTTTTATTTATTTTTTGTATTGTTGAGTCTTGGAAGTTGTTAATACTGTAGCAACCTCTCATTATCATTATTTTGTGCCAAGTAAGTCTCTATGGTAAAGTTGATGCTAGATTTGGATTCTTTCTTGCTTGAGAAACAGAAATTCTTTATCACATCACAATTCGTGAACTCTCTGTAAAAAAAATCAAAAAAATCTGCCAATTTACGTCCGTGATCTGCATATATGTACTTAACTTTCATTAGTTTTGAGTTTTTTCTTTTTGAGCAAGTTAAGTGCCTCCTGTAAAATTCGTCTTTACGGACTGTTCTGTTTTGACAGATTCTGCCTTTTATTTCGCATTGCCGCTTTTGCTATGTTGAATGGGTTTGTTTGTTCCATTAATTTTCAGAAGATTTGTGCAATGTACAGAAGTGTTAAGAATGATTATGTCACATCTGAATATGTGAATTTTTGATTATGCACTAACCCCTCTAATGAGTTTGCTTGAAGTTTGGTGTGGAGGAAGTTTCAGGGTCAAGAAGAGGATGATACATTATGATCAAGAAAGGTAAGAAATGTCTTGGGGATGCGCCGGTGGTTCATCCATGCATATTTTAAGAAGACTCAAGCATCTAATCTTGGGGTTGCCCAAGGCACATCCCCTTCTTCCTCGACAACTTATCAGGTCACTTCTAGTGAAACTATATTTTATTCCATCACATACTTATGTTCTTTACTTGGAGCGTTTATTTGCTTTTATTTTTGTTTTGGTTTGAATAAAGTTGGATCCCACCATCCTTATATTGGAGATATTACGCTCCGCTTTTCATATGGAACACTTGTGTTCTTAATTGTGCTTTAATTTCATGGCGAAGGCTGAAAATTGCTTCGTTGATTGCTATTTGGTTGGAATCGGAAAATGCTTCATATGGTTTGGAATAACTTGAAACTTGGCAATTGTTTTGAGCTCATAGATCATGTTTTAAGCTCTTGCATCATGTAGGATATTTGTGATGGAGAACTACAGTAGAGCTTGTTAAATTTGGTTTTTGCATGATTGGTCTCTCTAAATCTAGATATTTTCCGGTAAAGTGTTTGAACAACAAGGAAGGCAGTGTGAGTCTTATAATGCTTGCAATATGTTCTTGTGTAAGTTTTCTTGGTGCCTGTTCATACTTGTGTTTGCTTCAAACAATCTTGCTAGCCAAACCTTGTAGTGAGAGGAAATGCTTCTCGTGCATCAACACCTTGAGCCAAAACCCATGCCATTTGTGTCCACCATATCTACCTACTATGTGGTATTTTTACTGCCATTCCAAAGTAAATTACTTGAGTGCTACCTTTAAAATTTATTTCCTTTATCTTTGCAATATATAGCTCATGGGACAAATAGCTTAAAAACTATTGTGGTGATGAATATGTAGTTATGTGTCTTATTTCTTATAAGTTTGCTTGTTGAGCGGTAACCATATTTACAGGACGCCATCAACTTTTACCTTTGTTGGATATCATGTGAGATACTATGCATGTTCGTCTTATCTGAAGTAAGGTGATTTCATGATCAAATGGTTTGAGTATGCATTTGTTAGAAGAACATTGGGCCGCTAGCAAAGCCATGTATCATGGTGGAAGTTTTCGGTTTGGACATACAACCTCACACTCGTATGAGAATATTATCTTTTGTTGAATGCGTATGCATTAAAAGAGGAGTCCATTATCTGTTGTCTATGTTGTCCCGATATGGATGTCTAAATTGAGAATAATCAAAAGCGAGAAATACAATGCGTGCTTTCTCCTTAGACCTTTGTATAGGCGGCATAGAGGTACCCCTTTGTGACACTTGGTTGAAACATATGCCATGCAATGGGAATCCGTGTTTCTGAGCTAAGTAGGACAAGGTGCGAGCACTATTAGTACTCTATGCATGAGACATGCAACATGAGAAGTATTATGCATAGCACATATGAATTGTTACTACCGACATTTGACAAAATTGTTTCTATGTTTTCAAAACAAAAGCTCTAGCACAAAATAATGGCTATGGAGCTCCTCTTTGAAAGACCATTCTTTTACTTTATGTTGGTCGGTCTACCCACTTCTTTCTATCTTAGAAGCAAACACTTGTGTTATCTGTGTGCATGGATTCTTACATGTTTACTTATTGCACTTGTTATATTACTCTATGTTGACAAATATCCATGAGATATACATGTTATAAGTTGAAGCAACCGAAACTTAATCATCCTTGTGTTGTTCAATGCATTCTACTTAAAATTTATTGCTTGAGTTAGCTCTTATGGAAGTCTTGATGCTTGTCTTGAAAGTACTATTCAGCTGAAAAGGTTTGCTATATGATTCATTTGTTTAGACATTATCTTTTGTTAGCAATCTTTGGATCCCTCCATCCATCTCATATGCTTTACAATAATGATCAAGGGATTATGTTGGTAGCATGTCACTTGAGAAATTATTTGTGTTATAGTTTACCTACTCGAGGTGAGTAGGAACTAAACAGGGATGTGATACGTCTCAAGCATTATCTATAATTTCTTATGTTCCATGCTACTTTGCTGTTTTATGAATGTTTTATACATACTTTACATCATTATTATACATTTTCCAGCACTAACCTATTAACAAGATGCGGAAGTATAATCCATAGAGGTGCTGTTTTTGGTTTGAGAAATCCTACAAAGGAAATATTCTAAGATTGAGATGAATCAATGCCGGTCCATGGTGTGGAAGCTTCCAGAAGACCGGGGGAGATGCGAAGTGGGGCCACGGGGCGCCGGCACAATAGGGCGGCGCGGCCCGGGCACAGGGCCCGCATGGCCCTAGCGTGTGCCCTTGAGCTCCGCCCTTAGCCTCGCCAGGGCTTTGATCGCGAAACCCCACGTACGAGAGCCACGATCGAGCCTTCAGGAGAACGCACTTGCCGCCAATACCATCTGGAGTTCGGAGATGCTAAAACCTACTGTAGGAATCATCTTGAGAGGGGGCTCTACTCATCATGCCAGCCTCAGGATTGATCATGATGGATTCATCTTGGACTATGGGTCCATAGCGGTAGCTAGATTGTTGTCTTCTCCGCTTGTGCTATCATGTTTAGATCTTGTGAGCTGCTAACATGATCAGATCATCTATTTGTAATGCTACATGTTGTGTTGGGTGGGATCCGATGAATCTAGAATATTATGTCAAGTTGATTATCAATCTATCATATATGTGTTGTTTATGTTCTTGCATGCTCTCCGTTGCTAGTAGAGGCTTCTGGCCAAGTTGATGTAACTCCAAGAAGGGAGTATTTATGCTCGATAGTGAGTTCATGCATCCATTTACTAGGACAATGACTGAAAGTTCTAAGGTTGTGGATGTGTTGTTGCTACTAGGGATAAAACATCGATGATTTGTCTAAGGATATTTGTGTTGATTACATTACGCACCATACTTAATGCAATTATCTGTTGTTCACAACCTAATAGAGGGAGTGCGGATGCTAACCCGAAGATGGATTATTAGTCATAGATGCATTTTGGATAGCGGTCTATGTACTTTGTCGTAATCTTTTTCATAAATTTCATAGTAATCATCATTGATATGTATTAAATCTTTATTTGTCAATTGCCCACACGTAATTTGTTCACCCAGCATGTTAGTTATCTGTTGGAAGACACACTAGTGAGCTGTGGACCCCGGTTATTCTTTATGAATACAATCAAAAGCTGCAATCATTGTTCTAAGCTGTTCTTTCACAAACAAACACCATCTTCCCACTCGTCGCTTAATCCTTTGTTTTGGTAGTAGGTGGGGTTGACAACCTCCTTTATTACGTTGAGAGGCAAGTATCTTGATTGTGTTGTGCAGGTTCCACGTTGGCCTTGGAATCCCTGTTGTTACTACATTCCTCCACCAATAACTTTCACGTGCTTCTTGGCTCCTCTACTGGTTCGATAGCCTCGGTTTCTTTCTGAGGGAGAAAATTGGACGTATCACATCACACCTTCCTCTTGGGGTTCCCAACGGACGTGTGCTTCACGGGTTATCACTTCTCCAGTCCAGTACCAATGCAAGTTTTGATAACCATTTCTTCAAAAAGTTGCTTTTATTCTGAAGAGCTCTGTCAGCCTTCACCGGTTCACTAGAACTTCATGGAGTTCCTTTCGTACCGCGTTTCGTAGTTCCAAAACCTGGAACAGGGTGGTAGTCTGATTCTTTGCCCTCACTGGAAGATGTGTTCAGCACTACATAGAGATCTTAACCTTGGTACCATGGTTGCTTTCAAATCCCCACTTCAATGGTGTGGACTACATTGGTCTGTCAATCATGTTCCCTCTGCTACCTTTTCCACCCTTTGTTGCATTCTGAGCCACAGGTCCTCGCCGGTGCTCTTGCCAATTAAGGACGACCCCCGACCACGACGACAGTGGTCTGGATGAATAACTCCTTCGCCGGTAGATGCAACTCATCATAGACCTGCCGTGGGGACTTAGGGTTCCCCAACCTCACCGCTTGCTCCTCGGGCTACAAGTGCCCTACGGACAATGCGTGGGGACTTAGGAACTCCCCGACCTCATAGCTTGTCCCCTTGAGTAGTCGCCTGCATTAAAGCGCATGTCCATTGATGTACAAGAGGTGGAAATAGATTGGCTATAGTTACCCATAAGAGATCTTATGGTTAACACGAGTTTCACGGCACAAGAATCACTGACATTTGTTGTTTAATCCTAGATGGATATAAGCACGCGATGGAACCTCCACCATATCAACACCTTCTCCCGCCAGTTCATTCCTTGTAGTCATATTCATAGTTACTTGAAAATAGTCTTTTGATTTTCATGCAAGAGTGATAAATATAGTTCTTTGCAAGTAATTTGGTAAAAATACTCAAATGACATGAGCAAGTGATGAACTTGCATGAACACTGCAAAGTGTTGCAGTTGGATGCTTTGGATTGACCCTGATCCTCTGTTTCTGAAAGAAGCATCATTGTCCCTTAAGGGCAATGGTTAAAGAAGCGATTATGCATGCTTTTGAATTTTAGGGTTTGGTTTCCCCCTCCCGATGCTTTATTATATCATGTCGGAAGTAATTACTAAGAACAATTTAGGGATATTTTGTTTAAGGCAAAATACTACCTTGGAATATTGCCAAGGTGTTTTTGAAGTCCAAAATAATTTTATGGACTTATTTTATCATTAAAAATATGGTGTGTTATTTTTAATGATTCTTTAATATTTATTCTTTGCCTTAAATTATGGTCAACTTTTTATTTGTCTTAAAAATTCTTTTTCATATTTTATTATGATAGAGAATTTTATGCTGATTGGTTTTCATATTTTTTAATTATTTTTCTAGTGTTTTCCTCTATTATCTAATTTTTCTGGAAGTTCCTGGTTTATTTAAATGGTGAAAAGACCAATTTGCCCCTAGGCCCACCTGTCAGGCGGCCGAACTGGTTAGGTTGGACCAGCCGACTGGGCTCGGTCCAACCGACCCAGTCGCGTCGTCTCCTCGCCGCTTCCTAACCCTAATCCCCTTTCGGGCTCCCGCGACACCAAAATCGCCTCCGCCGTCGCCGATTAAATCCGGCCGTCTCCGGCCATCACCGGCGACGAGATGGTGTGGATCTGGACCGCCTCTCGACGGCAGACATGATGGTCCGCGTCGATTTGACGCCCTCGTCCTCATTTGCACGCCTCCGACCCACCTGTGCGCCTGGTACTCGGCGTTCGCCGCCGCCGCGCGTTGGAGATGCCGAGGACCTTCCTCCTGGCGTTCCACTGGGCGCGTGGTGCTGCGCTGGGGTGCTGTGGTGCTCGCCGTGGCTTGGCTTGGCCAGGCCTGGTGCCGCCGTGCGTCCTGGCGTGCACCGCCATGGCCGCCATGGCCGTGTCAACCATCCCCTCCCCGGTAAGTGCTCCTCCTTCGCCTCTGCTACCTGTTCTACCTCTTCTCCTTCCTCTAGATGCCCTGGCATCCATCTTGTTGTGCTGCTGCTGCTCCTGCGCCTATGTGCTCTGCGCCATGCCAGCTCTGGTGCTGCTATGATGTGCTAGTTGCTGCTGCCATACGCGCCATGGATCCTAGCTGCTGTGCATGTGCTTCTGCTATGCGTATGCTGCTACTGTGTGTGCTGCTCTTCTCTAGACCTTGCTGTTGTAACTCATGAGCTCTTGCTCATGAGTACACTATGATGATTATACTTTGTTAACTTGTGCTAGATGCTATCCTGTTACTGGGCATCCATGTGTAGTGGTAACTCTTGCTCCTAGCCTGATTACTGTGAGTAATCCTTGCTTTTTGCAAGTGCCAGTGCCCCTGGTGTGTTGTGTGTAGGGTTGTGAATCTTGGAAATGCTCAATTGAGCATAGCTGTTGACTAGATAACACCATCCCTTGATGGTGTGCTTCTGGATACAATTGTATTTAATTTATTTGCTTATCTGTGATGCAATTGTTCAGGTTATGTGGCTGTTTCATTCATATTGTCAATATAATGGTGCTGGGCTTGGTTCTAGCATGCCTTAACATGCTTTAGCAAGCTCTGGTGGTCAAATGATCATCAGATGCTTGCTGATTGCTTGCTTACCTGCTGTGCCTCGGTGCTTATTCTTGGTATGCACCATGCCTTGTCTGGTGGGCTTTGCTTGATCAGCATCAACGATGCTTGCGGTGATCCTCGGATCATTTGCAAGTGTCTACACCCCTAGTTGCTTGTGTATTTAAATTATCTATCTAGTTTGGCTTGATCAAATGGATAAATGGATGAACTGTAATTCAGTGATGATTCTTTTCTTTGATTTTCTTGAGCTAGAAGGATGCCAACCATTTGTTGGGGACCCTAGCTCACTCTGAACCCACTGGGTGATGATGTGATGCTTTAGCAACCCTTTCTGTGTGGCTTAGGTAGCTGTTGTGACCCTAGCAGGCTTGATCTGCTAGAAAAGGTTGCTCCTACCTCTATTGGATGTATCTATGCACTATTCCTGGTAGTCCTCCATGGGCTGCTAGGACATTTGATGTTGAAATAATACTGGATAATTTAATTTTCCAATAATCTGATGGTGTAGCTAGCTATAGGTGTGCTTTATAAATCTGGCTGACTAGACAGGATCCCTCAATGATGTATTCCTTTGGTTATGCCACTGTGTTGGCATAACCAATGTTCCCTTGATGAATCCTTCTAGCTAGGTCACTGGTTTGCTGGCACCATATGGTTTGGCAGCCACATGATGATACAAACATGGTTTCTACCCTTTTTCTTCTGTGATGCATGGCATGCCTATTTATGAGCAAGACATGATCTTGCTCAGGCTGTTGGTGTATACCTCACTCCAGCTCCTAGAATTATTGTTGGTGTAGAGGATTTGCTGGATGGTTGGTTTGCTTGCCCTGCTCCTCCTGGCTAGCTTGTGATGCTTTTTGTTTGTGCCTTGGTATAGGTTGAAAACGCTCCGGTTCTCCTGTTGCTGTTCTTGGTGTTCTTACCCTTTGAAGATTCTGTCGATGAGCTGCTAGGATTTCTGGTTGTGAAAAGGTTTTATACTGGCCCTCCCTGTGCTCCTTTGGTCGACAACAGTGCATGTTCGAGGATGCTTCTCCCCAGCGGTGAGTATGTAGTGCATGCAGCATCTGGTGTCTGTTTAGCATGCACACATGCTTTGTGTGTTGCCTGTGTGTGTGTGTTGGGTACTTGAGCTGGTGAAAGGATCAGCTCGGCAGATCCTAGTCATATCCTCTCCAATTTTTATTGTTTGCTAACCTGCCAAGTGGTTCTACCGCTTGGCATAACCTCTGTTTCTCTTCTTTTGTTTTTGTTTTGCAGGGATATAAAAGATGATGAAGATTATCAAGGATTAATGAGGAATCTAGTCTGTGGTTTAGTCATGTGATCATCTTTGTAATTTTTCACTTTAATTTTCATTTTCTTTTTAATTTCTGCATAGTTTTGTAATATTTATAATTCTATTTGGGATATTGTAATTGACAATGTATTATTTGTGTGAAATCAATAAAGCTCAAGTTTCTCTAATGAGCTTTAATTATATGAAATATTCCTATATATGTTTGCTTATATAAATGTGTTGATGAAGTTGAGTTAATATTTTATCATTTAATGTTTGAATTTTTGAAATTCAAACATATCTTATTTGAATTCAATCATGCAACTTAAGTTGAGAGGTAGGTTATCCCCCTCTCTTCTCGAAAACCCTAATTGACTCGATTGAGATCCAAGTTTATCGCACTCTCCTATAAGGTGTCGAGAGAGAAACTCCCCCTTCGATGCAGTTTTTCTTAAAAAGCGCGAAATTTCCCCAGATTTTACGATGCAATGCACATCCCTTTCTAATTTCTACCCCTCGATCGTCTCTAAACCTAGGATATGACAGGACCCCTCCGAGGCCGCCCTTCCGCCTATATATTCTTCCAGTCGCGAAAACCCTAAGGGAATCGGTCTTCCTCCACGAAAAGTTATGTAGCCGCTGCCATCGCGAAGCCAAGTTCGGGACAGAGTCTGTTCCGGCATGCAGCCGGGAGGGGAAGTGCCCGGAATCCATCTCCATCGACACCACCGCCATCTTCATCGCCGTTGCTATCTCCCATGATGAGGAGGGAGTAGTTCTCCCCCGAGGCTCTACCGGTAGCTATGTGGTTCATCTCTCCATGGTGTGATCTTTATGTGATCATAGGCTTTGCAATCTAGATGTCATATGCTACTCAAGTGTTTTATTATGTGAACTTCGGAGTTACTGTGACCTCGGTGTAAAGGTACAGTGTGTGCGCCGTGTGTAACTCTCTTATGAATTGTGGTGTGTTAGTACCTCCTATGAATGCTCACGGTGACAATGTGGGGTGTTTATTAGTACTTGGGAATATGCCTTTGAGGTGTGCTTTTGCACACTTGCCCAATGAATTTGAGTTATTTATCCAACAAGAGAGTGTTTTAGATGTAGTATGATGAAGTGCTTATATTTATATTCAATTATGATTGCAATGTTGAGAGTGGCCACTAGTGAAAGTATGATCCCTAGGCCTTGTTTCCGAATACTGCAAATACCGCTTATTTACTGTTTCACCGCATGTTTATTTCTTGCATTATTTATTTCAGATCACTATTATTATTTTCAATCATCAATAGCACTTGCATTTTACTATCTCTTCGCTGAACTAGTGCGCCTATACATCTGACAAGTGTATTAGGTGTGTTGGGGACACAAGACTTCTTGCATCGTAATTGCAGGGTTGCTTGAGAGGGATATCTTTGACCTCTACCTCCCGAGTTCGATAAACCTTGGGTGATTCACTTAAGGAAAACTTGCTGCTGTTCTACAAACCTCTGCTCTTGGAGGCCCAACACGTCTACGGGAATAGAAGCGTGAGTAGACATCAAGCTGTTTTCAGGCAGCTTGGGGAAATGTAAAAGGTATTCACATCCTCCGACTACTAAGCTATTCCTAGCATTGCTGGGTGTGTGAGTGCTCGAAGTTATTTCCTTTAGATCCTGCAATTGCATCTTTTTGTTTGTTTTATTTTTCACTAGTTAGGCATAATGGAAAACAACAACAAATTTAGTGAGCTTTTTAATCTTTTCCCGAGTTAAGACATGAATTGTTTGATGCGAAAATTAAAAAACCTATGGAACCTTATTTGCATGCTAGTAGCAATGTTATTAGTATGAACGCAATTATTAATGCTATGGAAAAGTCTAAGCTTGGGGAAGCTATTTTTTATGATCTTTTAGCTTCCCAACTTTGGGGAGAAAATTTGCTCGATAATACTTTATCTCCCATATGCGATAACTCTAATGATGCTTATGATATTTTAAATCCACCTATCAAAGTATTCCTTTCAAGATACCTACGAAATTTTTTGAACTTGCTATGAACAATTGCTATTTTGGAGATGTGACTGTCCATCCTAGTGATCATTTACTCTTTATACATGAATTATGCGAGTTGTTCGAGAGTGCATGTATTTCAAAGGACCAAGTTAAAAGGAAGCTATTCTCTATATCTCTGAAGGGTAGAGCTGCGGAATGGTATAGGATGCTAAAGACTGGTCGATCTAATGGTTGGGAGGAAATTGTACCTCTCTTTTATTCTAAATTTTATCCTCCTCATGAAGTGCATGTTGATAGGAATTACATTTATAACTTTTATCCTCGTGATGGAGAGAGTATTTCCCAAGCATGGGGGAGATTGAAGTCACTAATGCCCAAATGTCCCATTCATGAGCTCCCCCGTAATGTTATTATTAATAATATTTATGCAAGGCTTTCAGGACACCACAAGGACTATCTAGATGCATGTTTGGAGGGATCTTTCACAAGCAAGGAGGTTGAAGCTAAGTGGAATCTTCTTGAAGAAATTCAAAGGAATACTGAAAATTGGGATAATGACAAAGGTAAAGAATCAGGTATAAACTACGAGTATGATTGCATTAAGTCTTTCGCTCAAACTGCTGATTTTCAAGAGCTTAGTGCTAAATATGGTCTTGATCCTCAAATTATGGTCGATTACTATAGAGCCTTTGCTTCTCATATTAATGTTCCTAAAGAAAATTGGTACATGTATCATGAACCTTTTAAAGACATCAGCATGAAGGATGAAACTGTTATTAATGATTGCAATGAACATGCTCAAACTTCTGAAAATGCTATTTCCTATAAGCATGTTAATTTTTGTGTAGTTCATAGACCTTGTGAAAAGAATAAAATTGAAGAAGAATATTGTATCCATCACAGGAATGAAAAAACTAGAAAGTGGTCTAGGGCTCTAGATGATCTTGGTGAAAAAGTTTGTGCCCTCTATCCTTTTATTTGTGAACTTTGCCATAGAGTGGGTCATTTTAATTTTCAATGCTCCTCCAATGATAATTCGAACCCCATGAGTGCTGCAAATTTGTATTGTGATGATGAAATCATGCTTAATCAACATGAGGAACTTACATTATTTTTGGCGTGTGAAGAGTTATTGAGAAAAACTTCTTTGGTGGATATGAGTGCTCTTGATATTAATAGTGTCCTGCATGGGTGTCTTTCTTATTGCATTGATAATTGCCACAAAAATACTTACATACAAAATATTATAGAAGATGACACTTTGACAAAATATGATAGGACCGCTGTGTGTTTTGAACTTATTAATGAAAAGGAGGAATCCTCCCAAGTTTCTTCTATTGTTTCTGGAAACAAATCAGGTTATGTGGAGAAGCTTCCTTTCAAGCCTCTTCCTCCTAAAGGAGGGAATGAGGAGAAGAAGAAGAAGAAGAGGGGGAAGAATAAGAAGAAGAGGGGGAATAAAAAGAAAGAGGTAACGGCATATCCCCGTGAATGAGATAACGATAGGTAACCGTAAGTATGTTGCTCCTAATGATTATTATGATAATGAATCTGAGTACAATGATCTTCCTATGCCCTTTACCTATATTAGTGATCATGATTTGGAAGAGCACACTACTTTTGATACTGAAAATCTCTTTGGTATCGATTATGAAAGTAATGATGTTAGCACTATCCATGTTCCCTCAAACGATGATATTGAAAGCTCTAAGCTTGGGGATGTTGTCTTGAAGATCCTATATTTGAGACCTTTACTTTTAGTGAAAATGATGACATTATATCTTCGGGTTTAGATAATCGTTATAGAGATGGTTATGACACGGATTATAATTATCCTTATGAAACTTGTCATAGTTATGATGGGATTGCCAAAAACCATTCCCTTAGTATGCAACTGGTTTACCATGTTCAAATTCTTGATAATGATCCTGCTCAATTACTATTAATGAGAAGAGTTTTTCTTATGCCAAAAATAATGATACTTTTATGCATATGAACCATGATAAGAATGTTTTAAGTGATGGTTATATTGTGGGTTTCATTAATGATGCTACTGAAAGTTATTATGAGAGAGGGAAACATGGTTATATGCATCTTAATAATATTAAGTTTCCCCTCTTTATGTTGAGAATCTTGAAGTTGCGCTTGTGTTGCCTTTCTATGCTTGTTGCTTTGTGTTTTCAGTACTTGTTCCCTTACAAGATTCCTTTTCATAGGAAGTGGGTTAGACTTAAAAGTGTTTCTTATTTGCTTTTGATGCTCTCTTTCTTCAACTCTTATTTCTTGCGAGCATCATTAAAATAACTGAGCCCATCTTAATGGCTATAAAGAAAACACTTCTTGAAGATAACCCATGTTTTTATTTTGCTACTGTTTTGTTGTGTCTTTGAAGTTGTTACTACTGTAACCTCTCCTTATCATGTTTATTTCGTTGTTGTGCCAAGTAAAGTCTCTGATAGAAAGTTGATACTAGATTTGGATTTCTGCGCAGAAACAGATTTCTTAGCTGTCACGAATTCGCGTTTTTCTCTCTGTAGAAGAATCAAAAAAATCTTCCAAAATTCATGCGTGATCCTCAGATATGTACGCAACTTTCATTAGTTTTGAGATTTTTCATCTAAGCAAGTTAAGTGCCTCGAAAAAATTCGTCTTTACGGACTGTTCTGTTTTGACAGATTCTGCCTTTTATTTCGCATTGCCTCTTTTCTGCATTTGAGTGGATTTCTTTGCTCCATTAAATTTAAGTAGCCTTGGGTAATGTCCAGAAGTGTTAATGATTGTGTCCCTTGAACATGTGAATTTTGATTATGCACTAACCCTCTAATGAGATTGTTTTGAGTTTGGTGTGGAGGAAGTTTTCAAGGATCAAGAGAGGAGGATGATATGATATGATCAAGAAGAGTGAAAAGTCTAAGCTTGGGGATGCCCCTGGTTCATCCATATTTAAAGAAGACTCAGCGTCTAAGCTTGGGGATGCCCAATGCATCCCCTTCTTCATCAACAAACTTATCAGTCACCTCTAGTGAAACTATATTTTAATTCCGTCACATCTTATGTGCTTTACTTGGAGCGTCTGTTTGCTTTTATTTTTGTTTATGTTTTAATAAAATCGGATCCTAGCAATCCTTGTGTTGGAGAGAGACACGCTCCGCTTTTTCATTTGCACACTTGTGTTCTTCGTTTTTCATGTTCATGGCGAAAGCTGAAAGCCGCAGCACTTATACTTATTGTTATTTGGTTGGAAAGAAAATGCCTCATATTGTCTTGAATAATTTGATACTTGGCAATTGTTTTGAGCCCTCAAGTAGATCATGTTTAAGCTTTTGCATCATGTAGTTTAAATCTATTAGTGGAGAACTACCGTAGAGCTTGTTGAAATTTTGTTTGCATGATTGGTCTCTCTAAGGTCTAGATATTTTCTAGTAAAAGTGTTTGAACAACAAGGAAGACAGTGTAGAGTCTTATAATGCTTGCAATATGTTCTTATGTAAGGTTTGCTGTACTGTTCATACTTGTGTTTGCTTCAAACAACCTTGCTAGCCAAAGCCTTGTACTAAGAGGAAATGCTTCTCGTGCATCCAAAAACCTTGAGCCAAAACCTATGCCATTTGTGTCCACCATAACTACCTATATGTGGTATTTTTCTTCCATTCCAAAGTAAATTGCTTGCGTGCTACCTTTAAAATTTCATTCCTTGTCCTTGCAATACATAGCTCATGCGAAAGTAGCCTAAAAACTATTGTGGTAATGAATATGTTCCTTATGTATCTTAGTTGTTATAAGTTGCTTGTTGAGCGGTAACCATGTTTCTAGGGACGCCATCAACCTGTCATACCTTTGTTGAATATCATGTGAGTTGCTATGCATGTTCGTCTTGTCTGAAGTAAGAGAGATTTGCCATGAGTTGAAATGGTTTGAGTATGCATGTTGTTAGAGAAGAACATTGGGCCGCCAACCAAAGCCATGTATCATGGTGGAAGTTTCAGCTTGGACATTAATCCTCAGAATCTCTTATGAGAATATTATTTGTTGTTGAATGCTTAAAGCATTAAAAGAGGAGTCCATTATCTGTTTTCTATGTTGTCCGGTATGGATGTCCTTAAGTTGAGATCTATCAAAATCGAGAAATCAAATGCGATTTATCTCCTTGGACCTTTGTACAGGTGGCATAGAGGTACCCCTGACACTTGGTTGAAACATATGTAATGCAATGATAATCCATGGAAATCCGAGCTAATTAGGACAAGGTGCGGGCACTATTAGTATTCGATGCATGAGGCTTGCAACTTATAGGAAGTTTTATGCATAACCCATATGAATTATTACTACCGTTGACACAATTGTTTCCATGTTTCCAAAATAAAAAGCTCTAGCACATGAGTAATCCCTGCTTCCCTCTGCGAAGGGCCTATCTTTTACTTTATGTTGAGTCAGTTTACCTACTTCTTTCTATCTTAGAAGCAAACACTTGTGTCAACTGTGTGCATTGATTATTACATGCTTACTTATTGCACTTATTAAATTACTTTGTGTTGACAATTATCCATGAGATATACTACCTCCGTTTCAAGGAATAAGGCGCCCTCGTTTTATGTGCTTTTTGTTTGACCAAGAATTACTTTAAATAGATAAATATTGTTTGTATGAAATTAGTATCATTAAAAAGTGTTTTTCAATACGAATCCAACCATATTAAGTACATATAATATAATTTAAATTTTGTTGCTCAATTTTTATGGTCAATGGTCGTCTTGGAATACGCGTGCGCCTTATTCCTTGAAACGGAGGTAGTACATGTTGAAAGTTGAAAGCAATTGCTGAAACTTAATCATCCTTTGTGTTGCTTAAATGCCTTTTACTTTGAATCTATTGCTTTATGAGTTAACTCTTATGCAAGTCTTTTTGATACTTGTCTTGAAAGTACTATTCATGAAAAGTTTTTGCTATATGATTCAGTTTAGTCATTATCTATTTGTTAGCAAACTATAGACCATTGTTTTGAGTCACTACATTCATCTCATATGCTTTACAATAGTATTGATCAAGATTATGTTGGTAGCATGTCACTTCAGAAATTATTCTTTTTATCGTTTACCTACTCGAGGGCGAGTAGGAACTAAGCTTGGGAAGCTTGATACGTCTCCAACGTATCTATAATTTCTGATGTTCCATGCTAGTTTTATGACAATACCTACATGTTTTGTTCACACTTTATGTCATTTTTATGCATTTTCTGGGACTTATTAACAAGATGCCGAGCGCCTTGTTTTACTGTTTTGGTTTTTGGTTTTCAAATATTCTCGGAATTCGACGAAACAAAAGCCAAACCTCCTATTTTTCCGAGGGACACGCGGAGCCGGAGAAAAACTGTGGAGGCCCACGGCCTCAGGACCATAGGCGCGGCCGGGGAGGGGGCGCGCCGCCATATGGTGTGGGCCCTCGGGACCCCTCCGAGGCCGCCCTTCCGCCTATATATTCTTCCAGTCGCGAAAACCCTAAGGGAATTGGTCTTCCTCCACGAAAAGTTACGTAGCCGCCGCCATCGCGAAGCCAAGTTCGGGGGACAGAAGTCTCTGTTCCGCCACGCAGACGAGACGGGGAAGTGCCCCCGGAATCCATCTCCATCGACACCACCGCCATCTTCATCGCCGTTCTTCTCCCATGATGAGGAGGGTAGTTCTCCCGAGGCTGAGGGCTCTACCGGTAGCTATGTGGTTCATCTCTCTCATGGTGTGATCTTTATGTGATCATAGGTTTTGCAATCTAAATGTCATATGCTACTCAAGTGTTTTATTATGTGAACTTCGGAGTTACTGTGACCTCGGTGTAAGTGTGTGTGCCGTGTGTAACTCTCTTATGAATTGTGGTGTGTTAGTAGCTCCTATGAATGCTCACGGTGACAGTGTGGGGTGTTTATTAGTACTTGGGAATATGCCTTTGAGGTGTGCTTTTGCACACTTGCCCAATGAATTTGAGTTCTTTATCCAACAAGAGAGTGTTTTAGTAGTATGATGAAGTGCTTATATTTATATTCAATTATGATTGCAATGTTGAGAGTGGCCACTAGTGAAAGTATGATCCCTAGGCTTTGTTTCCGAATACTGCAAACACCGCTTTATTTACTGTTTTACTGCATGTTTATTTCTTGCATTATTTATTTCAGATCACTATTATTATTTTCAATCATCAATACCACTTGCATTTTACTATCTCTTCGCGAACTAGTGCGCCTATACATCGAACAAGTGTATTAGGTGTGTTGGGGACACAAGACTTCTTGCATCTTAATTGCAGGATTGTTTGAGAGGATATCTTTGACCTCTACCTCCCTGAGTTCGATAAACCTTGGGTGATTCACTTAAGGGAAACTTGCTGCTGTTCTACAAACCTCTGCTCTTGGAGGCCCAACATTGTCAACATGAATAGAAGCATGAGTAGACATCAGATGACGACGAGGAGGAGGACGAAGAGGCCGAGGAGCAGGCCGAGGAAGAGGCCGAGGAGCAGGAGGAGGAGGAGGAGGAGGAGGAGGAGGAAGAGGTGAGGACGCCGACGAGAGGACTCAACTTCGTCCGACGGAGGTGACGAGCCGGAAGCGTCGCCGCCACGACGATGAGGCGGGGCTATAGGAAGATGTAGTTTAAGTTTGTTTTAAAGTGTTTATATGTAATTTTTATGTTTATTCAAATTATATATAATTTTTCTATGTTGCACCACTTGAGAGTTCAAATCTTTCGACGAGGGTATTGCCGTAGATCGGGAAGACGAGGGTGTTGCCGTAGATCGGGAAGACGAGGGTATTGCCGTAGAAACCAGGCCATTGTCGCCGACAGGTCGGGGCCACCATACGGTTCCCGCGATTTTCTCTCGTCTGGAGTCCCCGCGCCGGGGGCGGGGATGGCCTGGGCTCTCCGGACGGATGAAAGGCCTAATCCGGACAACGAGGTCGGGGTGACGGGCTGTTTTCGTCCATCCGAATGAAAAAAAGGCGTCCTGGGGGCCTCGTCGGGAGACGGCTGGAGATGCTCTAAGGATACCTGGTGGTGGAACGATGAGGCCCAGAAGGTTATTAGGGAGAAGGGCAGATGCCTATATCAGGAGCGCAGGCAACATGGAGAAGTACAAGGTGGCGAAGAGGGGGCAAGGGCGGTGAGTGAAGCAAGGGGTCGGGCTTATGAGGATCTCTACCAACGTTTAAACACGAAGGAAGGCGAAAGGGACATCTATAAGATGACCAAGTTTAGGGAGAGGAAGACGAGGGATGTCAACGAATTCAAATGCATCAAGGACGGACATGATCAGCTTCTTGTGAAGGATGAGGCGATCAAGCGTAGATGGCGGGAGTACTTTGACAACCTTTACAATGGAGAGGTTGAGAGCTCTACCATTGAGCTAGACGACTCCTTTGATGATACCAACATATGCTTTGTGCGACGTATCCAGGAGTCTGAGGTTAAGGAGGCGTTAAGGAGGATGAAAGGAGGCAATGCGATGGGTCCTGATGGTATCCCCATCGAGGCGTGGAGAGGCCTTGGAGACATAGCGATAGTATGGCTAACTAAGCTTTTCAACTTCATTTTTCGGCCAAACAAGATGCCCGAAGAATGGAGGCGGAGTATTTTAGTACCAATCTTCAAGAACAAGGGGGATGTTCAAAGTTGTACTAATTACCGTGGAATCTAGCTGATGAGCCATACTGTGAAGCTATGGGAGAGAGTCATTGAGCACCGCTTAAGAAGGTTGACAAGCGTGACCAAAAACCAATTTGGTTTCATGCCTGGAGGTCTACCATGGAAGCCATCTTCTTGGTACGACAGCTGATGGAGAGGTACATGGAGCAAAAGAAGGACCTTCATATGGTGTTCATTGATTTGGAAGGCCTATGATAAGATACCTCGGAATGTCATGTGGTGGGCCTTGGAGAAACACAAATTCCCAATAAAGTACATTACCCTCATCAAGGATATGTATGATAATGTTGTGACAAGTGTTGAACAAGTGATGGTATTGATGACTTTCCAATTAGAATAGGGCTACACCAAGGGTCAGCTTTGAGCCCTTATCTTTTTGATTTGGTGATGGATGATGTCACAAGGGATATACAAGAGATATCATGCTCTTTGCGGATGATGTGGTGCTAGTCGATGATAGCCGAACGGGAGTTAATAGAAAGTTAGAGTTGCGGAGGCGAACTCTAGAATCGAAAGGTTTTAGGCTTAGTAGAACTAAAACTGAATACATGAGGTGCAGTTTCAGTTCTACTAGGCACGAGGAGGAAGAGGTTAGCCTTGATGAGCAGGTGATACCGGAGAGAGACACTTTTCGATATTTGGGGCCCATGTTGCAGAAGGATGGCGATATCGATGAAGATGTGGGCCACCGAATCAAGGCTGGTTGGATGAAGTGGCTCCAAGCTTCTGGCGTACTCAATGACAAAAGAGTGTCACAAAAGCTAAAAGGCAGGTTTATAGGATAGCTATCCGACCTGCGATGTTGTATGGCACGAAGTGTTGGCCAACGAAGAGAGGACATATCCAACAGTTAAGTGTAGCAGAGATGCGCATGTTGAGATGGATATGTGGCCACACAAGAAAGGATCGGGTACGTAATGACGATATATGAGAGAGAGTTGGGGTAGCACCAATTGAAGAGAAGCGTGTCCAACATCGTCTCAGATGGTTTGGACATATCCAACGGAGGCCTCCGGAAGCGCCAGTGCATAGCGGATGGATAAAGCGTGCTGAGAATGTTAAGAGGGGTCGTGGTAGACCAAACTTGACATGGGAGGAGTCCGTTAAGAGAGACCCGAAGGTTTGGAATATCGACAAAGATTTAGCCATGGACAGGGGTGCGTGGAAGTTAGTTATCCACGTTCCGAAACCATGATTTGGCTTCGAGATCTTATGGATTTCAACTCTATCCTACCCCAACTTGTTTGAGACTGAAAGGCTTGGTTGTTGTTGTTGTTATTGTTGTTGTTATTATTGTTGTTGTTGTTAGTTAAACTAAAATAGTATAATCCTTAAACTTTGGGATGGAGGTAGCAGTACATATGAGGCTCCTGCATACTGCCAACAATCGTTTGGAGTGGCACATTGCTAGTCTTTTTATTTTTAATAATGTATTGTTCGCTACTTCATTTAACTTGGGATTCTCCCAACATCGTTTAGTTCATCACACATGGACATGGCCAAGTTGCGCTAGAGATAACCTTCAGACACAGTGTGACTGGTTGCATGTTTTCGACATCAAATACCTGGCTATCTTTATTCTTCTTTTCCGGAAAAAGAAGGAAATTAAGAAGATCAAAGCACGCATAGGCATAATCACCCACTGAGAGAAGCTTATCACATTGCCTCCTCATTATTGGCATGCTTAACACCCCCAACTAACTGTATTTAAGATCAAGTTCAATGCATCGTGTGCAAGTTGATAGTAGTATATAGAGGAAAAGCAAGAAGGATTGTTACGGAAAGTGCCATGTGCACATGAGCACATGTCCTCATTGGACTTTTGGATTTTTAAATTTTTTTAAAATCTCGCTCTTTTATGTTTTTAAAAATTATGGCATTAAATATGTAGATAGATTTAGACACGAGGAGTGTAGTCAAAAAAGTCCCATTAAAAAATACTTTGTATTTTGGTAAATACAAAAAAGACAAATTTCTGACTATAAATAGTAGTACAATTGTACGTATATTTTGTCATCTACTGTCAGAAATTTATCTTTTTTGCATCTCCCAAAATATAACGTATTTTTTTTTTGATTCCAATCCTCGTATACATCTATCATACAATGTCATAATTCTTGAAAGCAGAGAAATATGAGAATCTGAAATTTTCAAAAATTCAAAAGTGAAGGGAGCACTGACTCCCATGTGCACAAAATCCTTGTCCGGATTGTTATCACTTCATTCACAGCCTTGTTACCAATTATCAACTCTATTATCGAGCATGCTGCGTATACAGCTGCGTTGAGCCGTTAACGATTATCTTTGCTAGATGAAGTAGCTAGTATTATCTTTACATGGTCTTTATAGCAACTTGACTATAGTACTGATTATTGTAAATGGTCTTATATTTGGCTAAAACTTACAAGTAAAACCTAACAAAGTTAGGTGTATGGGACGAATTGATAAATTCCTCCAGAAATTTGGCAACTTTGTGTTCGATAGTGACCAACAGCGATACTTAGTCGAGGGAGATGCTTTGTGCTGCTTCCAAAAGGCGATGCAATACCAACTGCTCGACTCGTACAGCTGGTTAATTGGCTTAATTTTATTTCATCAGGATCAAGTAGACCCTGACCTTTTCGTCCAGTAGTGCTTATGATACTCTATGCGTACCACATGGCTAAAATGCGGCCGTGATCACGAGATTAGCTCCCACTACACCACGGTATAGATATTGGGGCACTTGTCCTAGTGGCACTTGTCAAAGTGCCCCTAATTGTATACCTATTGGGGCACTTTTCCAAAGTGCCCCTAATTGTATACCTATTGGGGCACTTCTCAAATGCCCCAATATGTGTATACCTACTAGGGCACTTTTTGAAGTGCCCCAATAGATGTTGACCTTTTGGGGCACTTTTAAGTGCCACAATTTATCATTACTCACTTGACAATTATATACAACATGTAATTATAAACACGAATAAACACAACATTCCGTACTAACATTGCAGTTCATACGTACCTACCCACTTGCATACTAGCATTACTTAATAGTCCATACCGACATTGCACTTAATATTTAGCAATCCATATTGACCTCACATTAAAGTCCATATTTAGAATTATTTAATAGTCCATAGTGACATTAGAGTTTAGTACACTTAATAGTCCATACAGATTTGGACATCGAAGACAAAAGTACGGAGCAAATGTTGATTTCGTCGGAGACGATGCGATCTGATGGGGCATGCAAGACGATCGAACATATGTGTGAAGTAGACTTTCGTAGTAAACATGACAAGGTGACAAGGCGCAAGATATCTCCTTCGACGATGGACCATGGCCGGCGGTCGATGACGATAAACCTTTGGCTTTGATACCAATGTTAGAAAAATTAGTGAGGGAACCGCGCGGGAGAGAACTAACACCATCACCATCAGCGGTAACTATCCGAACGTAGCGGTAGGAGCACACCAGGCCCACCAGGTCCCGCCGAGCCCAAAGCCCATATGGCCCAAGGCACCGCGCGGACTTAACCCGGTGGCAGCCGGGGAGGGAAGGGGGATGGTGGCGGCTGCGCTAGGGTTCGCGTTGCCTGTCCATGGGAAACGACATGGAGGGCCAAACTATTTTTCTTTCACACTCTTTACTCATTGCCTTCCGTATCTTGGCAATCATGTGGCTACGAAGTCGCCGTGAAGGGCCAGAGATTTTTCCCACTATCCATGAACGTATGGGTGATCAGCTTTGCAGCTTTGCAGCGATAAATTTCATCATATTTAACTAAGGCTAAAGCTATTTTTTTAAAAAAAGACACGAAATGTTATATCATATACTTTAATAGATATATATATATAATACGAAGTATAATTGATTTTATAATAAATATATATGTTTTTGTTTTCCCAATCGATGTTTCTTGCACGCAGGAAAAGTTGACAAGTTCGATTTTTTTGTTGTTGTTTTATTGACAAGTTCGATTCAATTTCTACAAGTAACTCGTTTTGTTTTTTACTGGTTTTTGCTATTTTCAATTGTTGCCCTAAAAATAAAACCCCAGAGACTTAAGTTTTGGTTAACAGTACTTATCGCATGTCAAACATAGTCAAAGTTTTTGTAAACTAGCTATAAGTGGTGCACAAATTTTAACAAAAAAATTCTCAATTGCGGTGTACTGTATTTGTTTAGGGGTTCAACTAAGAAAATTGCCCGTGCGTTGCAACGGAAGATACATCGTTCTAAAAAGTGCTCTTTGTGAAAAAGATAACCATTTGGTTGGACATTCATTTACCTGAAAAACAATATTATTTCTCTATCCACTTCATCAAGTTGACACAACAATAAAATGTCTTAAGAGGTAAGAAATATAGGTTTGATACATTCATATAACCTATCGGTATACTTTAAAGATAGATCTACTAACTTCTTCCTCAGTTGCGACATATGCAGGGTTCACCATTGCAATAGATTCTTTGCATGGTGTGTTGCGTCTAAACTCTCGATTAGCTATAATTTGTTCTAATCTAGCTTTCTTTTGTTCTGGCTGCATATTTGCATATTTCTGCCTTTTCTGCGCACATTGTTTTTTCCTTTGTCCTGACTCTAAATCAGCATATTTCTTCGTCCCTTTACTTGTTTTGTTTTGTTTATAAGCTTCACGGCGTATTTTTAGTTTTTCATTCTTTCCTTCGGCCGTCATCCGTGCATACCGCTCTCTGTCTCGTTTCCTTCTTTGTTCCTTGACATCTATGACTTGAGATTGCGGCCCAAATGGCATGCCTTCCACCAAACCACTGGATTCTAAACACTTTGTTGTTTTAAAAGGTTGGTTATGGTTATCGAAACCCTCAACAGTGGTTGATTCATCATTCTGCTCCATTTTCTGCAATGACAAGAAAAAATAAAAAAATAAACATCCAAACTATGGTTGTGGTTGAAACTAAATCATGCTTCTAAAATTAAGAAATGTGAGATAATTCATGAATTAATATCGATTGCAAATCATTCTAGGTTTATAGTACAATCCCCATTCCTAACATGTAACCGTAAGCCTTTTCCCATTAGACCCTTCAAAAATAGTTCTTGGCTAAGTGAATAGAATCTAGCGACCCTAGCTTCCTACTCCTATCATCGCTGATGTATGCTGCCCAGCCAAACACAACGTAGCAAAATTTCATCGAGCAGAGCGCAGTCCGCGTTGTTTGTGTCCTTGCGGCCATGAGTGAACACCTAGTCAAGGGCGCGACAGGCTTGAATGTGCCCTACACCACCGGCTACGGTGACTTTCACAAACCAATCAGAAGCTTTCATCGACTCGCACAAGCATACCTTTACTTGGGAATATCAAGACAGAAACCAAGAAAAAGAGACAGAAACTAAGAGTTGGCTGAAGCTTCATGAACCGTACCTGAGTGTCAGGTCCCGCTGCTCGCCTGCTCCCTGATAAATAAATTCGTCCCGTGTGTATGGTCCAGGCGCGCCACACAACTGAGAGGAGATCGCTTGGCCAACGCAGGAGCCACTTTGCGGGCACGCGTCCTGCTGTCTAGCCTGTCGTCGCGGTCTCGCGGAGGTCCTAGGTCCTCCCTTTGCTTGCGTGTTTCCAGTGGGAATCGAGGGCCTCCCGCCGCTTGACCTTGTCCTTCGTGAGCGTTTCCGCTGGGAGTCGAGGCGCGGGACAGATTGTTTTGATGGAATTCTATCTGATGTCGAGATTTCGAGGTTCGAGAGGAGGCGGCCGATCTGATTTCGAGATTCCGGAAGAGGTGGCCTGGCCGGGTTCGTTCCCTGCCCATATATGGCCGAGACACCGGAACAGACACGACTTGGTATTTTCATCGAAGTACGATACGAATCAGGAACGGATTAAGCAAAGTTTTTTCACCAATCGATCGAAGAAGAGGCTCGGACGAAACGGACCAACAAGAAATCAACGGACGAAGGGAGAAACCTTATTTTCTTTTATTATTACTAGTAAGTATGCCCGTGCGTTGCAACGGGAGAAAATAATCCTAAGATATCTCACTCGATGCCGCACCGCCCACACTAATGTTGGTATTCTCAGGTGTACACAATGGGTGTCATAAAATTAATTAGAAAGCACTTTGGTCATGATTTCAAACTATACCCTAGCATTATGAAGGAGATTTTCTTTCCGAAGCAATTTCAAAAAGGAAAAATTGATCCAACTATGATAATGATTTATTATGAGGTGTCTTTCAAATCTAAATTTAGTGTATTGTAAAACTCACTCTTTTTACCCCACTCGCATATATTGTAGTTTCTATAACTACCCAGTATCTCTCTTTCTCAAACATAAATTTTAAAACAAACTTGATAGAACACAAATATTAAGATAGTGTTTCTCAACAAAACAAAAAGCATGTGGATGAAAGGTTTCGAAGCACAAAGGAAAATTTCTTCCTAGGGAAATTTCAAGAATAAGAAATTTGATCCAACAATGAAAACAATAAACTGTGAGTTGTGTTCCAGATCTAAATTTCAAGTTCTTTGAAAGAAATTTTATTCATGATTTGCAAAACACACAAAATATTGAACCAAGACCAATTGGTGGATCAAAGTTCAAAAAATACACACATTCATATGTAGAATCCGACATATTCAAACATCTTGCTCACGAACAAAAAACCGATAGTTACCCTGATCTGTTTCTTAACAATTATTTGTCCATAACCATATGATGATTACATTAGCATGAATAACGTGAGCATCTTGAATATGCATATGAGTACATACTGAGAAAACACATCAGCCACTAAAACTTGTTCATGAAAATATTTCACACGATAATCTTGAGAAAACAAATCCAAGCTCACATCTAAGAAAACTTATATGGAAAGATAGGAGGACCATGCTTTTTCTGTTGATGGATCCAGCCCACCATGGCCATGCCTCGATCACCAACGCCTTGGAGGTAGGGGATTGTGCCTAATTCCTGAATTCATTGTAAGGTATAACTAATCAGTAGAACCGATAGGGTCATCAACTCCTAGGCCAGGTATGTCGCGTGTAGCTTCCCAAATCTGATGCAACCATAGGAAGTGACATGCATGTTCTATAATCAAATAGGCCTTGTGTAACTGCCGATGAGAGATCAAGCTTCTGCTAGAGGCCTAGACAAAACGAGACAGTAGACGCATGCCGTGGAGTTCACCCAGCCGGCGCTCCTAATTCTCATGGTCTCACGAAGGATGTGATTTTATAAAAGTTCCAAAAACGATGGAAAAAGTAGTGTATCTTGGCTGACGGTCCTCACGGTGCTCAGCTGCTCGAACGCCTTGAGGAACATCAGTACCCGCCCCTCCTAAGTCCTAACTGTCCTCGCTGTTGAAGAAAGGCATATCGTTGGAACTTGCGGCGGACCATCAAGCTCACTGATGACCGCTTGGAGAGCTCCTCCATGGTATGCATGGCGAGCCAGCGCTGCCCATGCCCCACACGATGACTCCAAGACTGTCGAAACATTGCGGCTGCCAAAGCATGTTGCGAGGACGCGGGGCCTATCTTCGAGCTTGGCGTCGTATGGGAAGTGAGAGCACACGCTGTGACATCCTATCTTCGAACTTGGCATGTCCACCATCAACCAGACTCTTCGCCGTTCACAACTTGTTGTTCATCATGTCCACGCTAGAGAATAAGTAGCAACCCAGGTGACCACGAGCAGTACATGACCCCAGCTAGTCCCGCACGTCGGCGCCTACCTGGCTAGATGTACTGCCGCGCTCCACCTCGGCTGGTGCCTCGCGTCCGCACACACCCTGGGGCGGATCTAGGCCCCAGGCCACCAGGGCCATGGCCCGGTGCATGACGACGGCGACGCAGCCGGCTGGAGCACTGTAGCAGCAATGTTTTGCTTCGTTTTGCGCATAGTTTTAAAAACCGGACCGGTGATCGAACCGATGAGGCTCTCGGTTCATGGTTCTCTGGTCCAACCGGTGGTTCACTTGGTTCAATAGCTGGACCGGTAACCAAAAATAATTATCATGTTTAGCTTTATAATAGCGAAATACCATGTCAAATAGGGTGACTTCTGTGTTGTAATCACAAAAGTAGCATGGAGTAGCTGGTTATCTCGTATCTTCTCTTTCTTAATAGATGGCCCCATTTTGCTGGTCTCACAGCGAGCCACGTCACTTCTTAAAAAATGTGGCCAAACCGACTCGCCCCGACACGCCCCGTCGCCCTTCCTGTCCAGACGCCACGCCCGAACGGAAGCCCAGACCAACCCGTCGCCCTTCCTCTACACGCACGAACGGCGGCCCAGACCAACACGCCAATCCTCTGCAGACGCCACCCCCGAACGGATCGATCGCCTGCTGCCCTTCCTCGCGACGACGACGCGCGCGGACCCTCCCCGCCTCCTCCCCATCGATCTCTGCTGCCTTCTCACCAGATCCACCCGCAGACCCTCCCTGCATCCATCTCTGCCCTTCCTCGCCAGATCTCTGCTGCCCTTGCTCGCCAGATGGGCCGACACCGGCCGACTCTCTTCCTCTTCCTCGCATACCCATCGATCCCACCCCACCACGGATCCGCCCCAGTTCGTCTTCGTCCATCGCCACGGCTCGCAGGAGTCCGACTCTGTTCGGCTTCTTCGTTCGCTACTGCTCGCAATTCCCAACGGCTATGCTCTCATGCCAATCTCCTACCATTATACACAATAAATCCGTCTTCAAGGCAGTAGAAACTGCTCGGACAATTTCTTCCGCCACCGCCGTCTTAAAGCCACGCGATGGTTCTGTCCGCCCCCACAACGAACCGGCGAAAGTACGCCGCTGCAGCCATCACGGGCAGCTGCTCGAACGCCGGTACCTACCCCTCTCCATTATTCTTCCTCATTCCTTTTGTACAACTAGAATCCCTCACTCGAACTTAACAATTTACCAGGTTCATCTGCGCCTACGGAATTACGGAAGTTGTTGCGCCTCCGGATTTATGCTGCTACCCCAGGCCGTACAGTTTTCTTGGAATTGATTTCGGATTGATTTTTACACCTGTTCATCATCCACAGTGTACACTGCATTCTTCAACTGGTACGCCTACTGTCATCTCCTACTCTTCGTTTATGCTCAGTCCAACTTCTGTGCTGCTTCTTTTTAATTTACATGTATCTGTTCCCAAAAGAAGATACCCCACCGGTATTGCTGCAGCACACATATCAATAAACTGGTGAATCATAAATAAATAAAAACATGTCTGTCCTTAGAATAGTTATGAAACTTTTGAGGGATACCTTCTGATAGCACAATTGCATATGCCTGGGAGAACATTGTTCGGCAATTCATGTACACAAATAAATCATAGAGCATTATCTACAAAGAGAGTGGTGGAACACAGTTTTTTTCATCCGAGTTGTGAAAAAAAATTTGAATTAGCTGCAGATTCAGATTGCCTTTTAGTTAGTTGAACTACACATGCTCATTGGGTCCCTCCATGGTTACAGAAGGAAAGCAAACATGAACACTAAGAAAAAATAAGACAGTAAGTGTTATTCATACAATCATTGAAGATACAAAGTTTTATAGTTATTAATCATATTATATTATATTCTATTATAACAAAAGAGTTACATGTTTGTTGCTGTTATAAGTTCGGTGTACACTAAAGCCTGCAATATGCTGAATCCCCATACTGATGCATCATGAGGCAAGGTCATTTCACACAGCGGGGAAAGGGATACTGAAATCAAAGTAGGGATTAGTAAATTAGATGAATAACTGAAACCACTTAACTTAGGACAGAGGGAAATTGCTTATATTTTTTTGGAAGAAAACTGATGTTAAGCATACAGTATGGCAATCCTGCGATTAGCAGGCTACATTTTCATTTTCACCAGCTAGGTCATTGTGCGCTCATTGATCCATAATTGCCATTGTTTCTCAAATAGTGTCCTTTGAGTTTCTCAATTTGCCCAACCTACAGCTTATATTGCACATATCATGTGAACAATAATAAAGCATATTACAATAAAAATATTAGTAGGAAGCAAGGAAACATACAGCCTAGAAGCTTACTTGAGTATGGTTCATCATTTCCTCAACTTTCAAACACTACCTGAAACAATGGTGCTCCAAAATTGGACTGACGGGATTATCAAATTACATACACATGTACTGCACGGGCTTGAGGCGGCCGAGGGGATTATCAAATTACATCCTGACCCATGGGCTTGCGGCTGCTGACCCTTCAGTATCTTCACCAGAGTAGCCCAAGCACTAAATGCACGAGAAACTGATCAACGAAGCAACCCACTCACGCAGCATAGGGAATCAAATGTGGAAGAAACTGAAGGTGGAAATGAGTAGCCGGCTTTTCCTTTATAAACTAGGATCAACTCAGATCTTGCTTTCCTTTATCTTTATGAGCACAACTGCACAGATCCGAAAGCCCAAGCTGGTCTCAAATATCTGCTAGCTCTTCTCAACTCTCTTAACCCTTTTTCTATCTTTGAGCTAAATTTTCGATTTTCCCATATTTTGATGGCCGATGGCAAGAGCAATGGATGATTTTCTGATGAAGTCTAATAAGTGCAAGATAATTTTGGACTTCGTTTGTCCTACAAGCAGACACAGAAGCCTCCAGGTTCTTTCCATTCTGCATCTCCTCCGTCTGCAACTTACACCCACGAGTGATTCACCACATCTCTCTGTTTAGTTTTATAATAATGATTTGTTCTTTTCCTATGTGCAGTTCTCTTCACAAAGCGCTGGGTCAAAGAGGATTCAGAGTTGAAAAAATAGCTTCTATGATCATTTATTAGTTGTTCCCCAATTTTAGGTATGGTTAGAAAACTATGGAATTATAGACTATTTTCTCTTTTTTTTAAACGGGCAAAAAAGATTTTGCCTTATATTGATTTAGGAGAAGCAAACAGGTACAGTACATGACAAGAGCCATAAAAAGGAAAAAAAGGCGGAACAGCATTCCGCCCCAGAGAACAACTCAGCTAACTAAATCCGCAAGGCTCTTGGCACCTGCATTTACAGAGAAAACTATGGAATTATAGACTATTTTCTCATGCGTTTACAGAATACCGAGTCTATTCGCTGATATTTTGCAGTCCTCTTTGCAAGCAGACTACAGAGAGAAAGTTTTCAGTACTGGGATGATGCATGTGTCCATTAAATAATTTTCTTACACCATATTAATTTTTGTCCTGTGTCCGTCAAATACAAGGTCTTGGGTGAGTTTTCAGTACTGGGATGATGCATTGGAGCAATCAGAGTTCTGGAGCTGCTTTGGACCATCCGCTGATGAATCAGATTATCCTTTTCTTTTTCCCTTCTTGAATATTTTTGAAGGTTTTTGTTCTGGTTTGCCAGTGATATTAGCTAGATGAATTTCGGTTCTGCTATTCAGATTAGCTCAAGAGTCAAGAAACAAATGATTACTTATCGGTATGATTAGAATAGAAATACTTCTTATTTTCTTAATCCCTATATCAATGCGAAGCAAGCTTGAGTGATGAAAAACATGCAGGTAACTAAACTCTAATGATTTTCTATTTGCGTTAATTATAAAATGATATTCTCCTTGAAATGAATTTAATTTGCATGCATCATTGTTTTCTTAAACTGTAATGAGATTTGTATTTGCACAATTGGGATATACCAAGTTTATCTTTGGAAAACTCCCTTTTCTTTCTCTAAGTCTCTATCGTTAGTGTTGTATATGCTCTTATGCAATTACAATGACACTTACCAAATATGAAAGATTGTTTAGGGAAACTCATAAGATGTATGTTCTAGCATGTGTGCTTTTGATTTTGTGTCAAATTATTATTTACAATATATCAAAGCATTCTCGCAGCAACGCGCGGGGTATCATCTAGTATGCTAAACGAATGCTCCCAACCTCCATAACCAGGGTTCAAATCCCATCGCCGCGCGTTTCTTTTACTACTCGCGAGCATAATTATTTTCTCTGACCGGTTCAACCAGCCTCCGGTTTCATTTGGTTCAGGTTAAAACCGGCGGTCGAACCACTAAATTCCCGGTTCGCTTCCTTGTCCGGTCCAGCGCGCCTAACAGACCGCTGGAGGCACCGGTTCCGGTTTTTTCCGGTCGGACCGCCGGTCCGGTCCGGTTTTTAAAACTATGGTTTTGCGCCATTTTGCATTGTCATATGACGGTGGCCTGGGGCGTCGCTCAGTGCTAGATCCGCCACCTACACCTGCCTCGCCGGGCGTACTATCACACAGCGTGCAGCTGCACTGCATCGTCGACCTAGTATGTTGTGCTGCGCGGCACACAGAAGCGGCATACCACACCGTCCACGCGACTCTGTCGTCTCCGGCCTCGAGCCGATCAAAGCAGACCGCCCGTACCAGCAGCAGGATGATACACCGTCGTCACGCGTATCGTTAGTTCGCCGGATTGATTGATTGGCGATCAATATCCTTTTCTCTCGCATCGCAGCGTCCCGTTTTTTCCCAGATTGATTGACTGACAATCTATTTCCTTTTCTCTCGCATTGTAGCCGCCCGAGTTCCTCACCAGTATATACGGGAGCGACCCGCCGAGACCCAATCAAATCTGATGTCGGAGGCAAGCGCTGGGAACCGTGGCTGCCTAAACCTGCGTCCCTTGCAAGGGAGTCGGGCGCTTTTTTTATAGGCTGGGGAAGGAAAGGAAGGCGTAGGAGAAGCAGAGGTATAGGCTTCTACGGGCCTGCACCTGGCCGATTCCTGACGCACGATGGATAGATGATTCGTTTCCAGACCGTGCACGATAAAAAAATTAAGAGTTAGAAGGAAAAGAAACAACGCACGAGATGCAAGGCGACGGACGACGGACAAAACCACAATCACACGACCGAATCATACGGACCAAACCACGGAAACACTTCTCTCTTTATTATTAGGTATAGACTAGTAAATATACCCGTGCGTTGCAACGGGAGAGAGAAAATCACTGCCACGAAAAGTCACAAAGTTGTATAAGTACAACACGGCGCAGTATAATCCACAATATCTCAAATAGTAGACATTTTATTTGTGTGCTCTAAAAACAACAGAAAATCTGCTTAAACCAAAAATAAAAGTAATCTAAGACGACATTTTTTATCTCTTGTACTCCCTTCGTCTCACGAAAGATGAAATGTATTTATACAACACAAATTTCATTTACATACATTCAAATTTATATAAAGTTGAGACATCTCTTGTAGGATGGAGGGGTATGAATTACAGAAACAATTTGTAGTCAAATATTTTTTGTTGTTTCTGTAAGCCCATCTTTTGTTGCCACGCGTGTTTTTTAACAAATATTTTTTAGGCTTTTATCATATTTTGTCATTTTTGTGTAACATAGAATATAAGTTAGTTCATATTTAATTTACAAAAATTTCTACCTCTACGATTTTTTTTGGATTTTTAACTTTGGAATATGAATTTTTAAAAATTGTGAAGAAATGGTTACATTTAGCAGCATATAACTGATGAAGATTGATGTGTAGTCCTCCTGTGTTGTTTCATTGTCTGATGCTTCAACCTTGATTATGCGTGTGTGCAAATTTTATTTTCTACTGAACCGGAAACTGAAACCAGCTATATGCGTAATTCCCTCTTCTTGGCCTGCCACGACTGTGCACAATTTATCCTTCCTTTAATTTGCTTTCCTTTCTCATGCCACAGAAGCCTGTAATTTTCTCCTTTAAATTTGCTCCTACAATGGATCTTTGATCATACAATGATACTGCTGCCTATCCTTTCCAAGGTGGCTTGTTACAACCCAAAAAACTACGTATATAAACCGGTTGTACTCTGTACACCGAAGCGAGGTGGGACAATGTAAAATATCTTTAACGTGTAGATCATGATAGGGGAACGAGGAGATCAGCCCACACCAGCGATAGGAAGTGACCCCTTCAGGCCCATCAATGACGATGAACGCACCAGCGAACACAGGCCCATCGATGGCGATACGGAAGAACCAGCGGTAGCTCGTAGGCCCATCTAGCGATACGGACGAACCAGCGATAGTGATCGGAGGCTACCAACAATTGAACGAAGACGAACCGTTATTTAGTTTAAGCGGTGGCAATATCTGTAAATTTCATTGAGATATAGGGGTAAACCTAAAACGGACGAAAATTTTGGGGAGAAACCTTACTTCCTTTATTAGTAGGTATAGATATAGATTAGGTATAGATTACTCATCTTCGTACGGTCAGGTATTTGGTCCAACCGAGCAGGCCCAATAGGCCCAGCTGGTCAACCCAACCTCTTTCTCTTTCTCTTATTTCTCTCTCCTGCCCTTCACGCACGCGACCCCCGTTTCCTTCTCCTCTTGCGCCTGCGATGCCGCCGCCGCCGCTGCGCGCCTGCCGTCGCCGTGCCGGCCAATACTGGCCGCAACCGCCACGCAATGAGCAAGCTACGCGGGGACGGAGCACGCCATGCCCACTTCCCCGACCACGGCCTCGCGATGGACACGCCGCGGCGGCCGCGCCCTCTTCGCCGAACCCTAGCTTCTCCCCGAGCGGGGCGGCGGCGGCAGGTAGAGGGAGAAGGCGACCTTCGCGGCCGACCGATGTTCGAGCGGTTGCTGGAGGACCACGTGCTCCACCGCCTCCTCCACCACCTCCATGTGCAGCTCGAGGACCACTACGCCACCGCGCCGCCGCGCTCGGGCTCCGCCTCATGGGGCGCGGGATGCGTGCTTCATGCTCTTCGGCCAGGAGCTCGCGGCCGCGCTGCTCGGTTGCGCACTCTTCTTCCTGTTCCCCACCTCCGGCCGCCGCGAGGCGTTATGAGACATTGTTCACGTATGTCCCTTGGCTGTTGGATCATCTTATTTTTGGTATTCTAGGGTTTAGTTAATCCTCGTAGCCTAAAATTTATCAGCTGTTATTACTGATCACTCGTGATTTTGTGGTTCATGATCGGCAGGGCCCTGAAACAACTCGAGGCAAATCTAGGAGCACGAAGTGAGGTTCCTTTTGAGCGGAAGCCTGTCTCCGTTAGCATTACCTTTCCTGACATTGATGTTTGGAAGAAATCAATAGCATCTGTTTGCCCATTCCGGGTGAGTGACTTCATATTTTCCATTGTAGCCCTCTTGCACGTTTCTTCTAGAATTAAAGTTGAGTCAATATGTGTTCGTCAAATCAAAGCTGAACTTGTTAAGTAGGAATGTTTCATTCCAGATGCCTACTGTCACTTGTACGAATTCCAAACTGTGTAAAGATGCGCAGAGTGAGTTAGTACGGGCTTGTTGATGAAGTAGAGATTCACCATTTATTTTTGTTAAGTATCTGTCATGTGTATACCATCCTATATGTACACTATTATCTTAATATGAAAGAATAATCTTAGACACAGAGATTTGTTAGTATTTTTCTACTTAGTGCTATATTGCTTACGGTCAAGTAAGTCCATACATATATGGGGAATTTATTATCCGTTTATTGATATGACAATGAACGATTGGATTGGTTTATGAACTCTATTCATCCCTGGCTCCTCACGTAGGACTCTTATCTGTATTGTTAGGCACAACTAGATATATAGTACAGTGCATGTTTCTGACTTGTATCAAAGTGTAAGATAAACATGAATAAATTGGTAGTGCTCTGTTAGGATGTTGAGCACAATTTGGCATGTACATCTCATGACCCTGGCAGCATATTATTGAATTAATTAGGGTCCCAGTTGCCGAGGTTGCATATATTCGAATTTGGAACATGGTGAAATGAGATATTTTAGAATCACTAGCATATGCAATGTCTAATCATGTTTCAGTTTGATGTAGAAGTGTTTGACTTTTAAGAGTTGATTTGGCCACTAAAAGGAAACTGCACTTCAACTTTACGGACAAATATGCAATATTTCTGTTTTTAAGGGATCGACATAAGTAGTTTTTGCTCTTTGAAAAATAATACACAACACATATTCTTCATATGTATTCTGTATTTATCATTGTTTTCGTTTGTACTAAATAAGGCCGTCTTTATTGGTGTCCTGCAGTTATTGACTTGCAGCTTACAGAACCAGAATTGGACAACATAAATGGAGAAATGTGAGAAATGTGGAAAAGGAGCTGTGGGAAAAGACCCTAGAGATGTGAAGTGAAAGAAGAGGAACATTAGTAAATCTCAAGGTAAAAACATTTTTAAATACCTGTAGTTTTGTAGTTTGCATCTTGTTTACACCCACTGGTTAATGTTTGAATTGTTTGGTTCATCTACAAATGTCACCGAACTGTATGGTAATTTAGGACAGCCATCTAGCAAAAATGAAAAGGTATCCGTTCTATGATGCGTTTCGTACATGGGCAGTTTTAAAATTGGAGTGTTTTGTTGGTCTTCATTACATGTCTGAACATTTACAGTATGAAAATTCTGAAATAAGTTGTATATAAAATGGCGGGCAGAGATAGCAAGGTAGCGGCGGCGGAGGAGCGACGCTCTCTCAGGTCGGTGGGGGCGGAGGTGCGGCGTTCTCTCAGCGAGGTGGTGGCGGAGGCGGCTCGTTCTCTCAGGGCGGTGGTGCGACCTTCTCTCAGGGCGGAGCTGGCGGAGGTGCGGCGTTCTCTCAGGGAGGTGGAGGCGCAGACGCAACGTTCTCTCAGGGCGGTGGTGGCCGAGGCGCGGCGTTCTCCCAGGGCGGTGGCAGCTTGTCGCTCTTGCATTCGCAGTCGCAGATCTCCCAGGCCTCCCACGAGCGATCAGGTATCGTATACATCCCTCGTTGTTGTCATTACTAGTTACAGAAGGTAGATTCCTTAAGAAAAAAAATTATAGAGTGCATACTGTTTGTCTCCTGCCCAATTGTGACATCCATTTATCTTTACATTGGTGACCAGAGATTCTCCTTGCATGATGACTCGTCGAAGAGGATGTCTTCATTTCCAGCCAATTCAGCTTCTTCTGTGCATGATGAATCTCAGCTGCAAATGGCAAAAACTTCAAGCAAAGCTATTCTTCGGTGGAACCCCTCTCTTCCAGATAGCAAATGTAAACTCAAACCCTTATGCCTGACAGATTTTTCATTTCATTAACATGCACTTCAAGCACAATTAATTTGGTATGTTGAGTAGGTTCAAAAGAATCATCTCATTTATTGAGTTTGTAAGGTTGACTGGTGCATGCTGTGCACCTGAAGGTTCTCTAAACATTCACTGTAGATTATTTTTCTATAAACATATTAGCTGGCTTGTATCATTTTCTTTTCAAGGGCATCGTATCATTTTCTTGTGTATCTTATTTATTTTTAGAAGGCATCATTTCCTTGTCTATTTATGTATAAAAAAGTACCAAATCACAGTGTGTGCTAGTGCTTATTTCTAGCATTTTACATTAAAGTTAAAAGATGGTTTAAAATACACGTAAAATTCTGTATATGGTTTGACATGCTCAAATGCCATGGCTTCAAGTACTAGAGCAACTAATATTGGTCCATAGTCTTGATATAAAGTTTGCTGATCTTTGCCTCTCTGTACAGGGGATTGTTAGAGCTATCAGTTCTCTCAATAGTAGGCCTGATGCAATGCAAGCACCGACAGTATGTGTCCTTGTTACCCAACTGATTAAATGCACAAGTATTGCAGCATTCCCCTCTTACTCTTTATTTCTTTGCTTTGCCGACGTTTCCTTATTGACGTTTCCTTTATTTTTAAAGATTTACTATTTATCTGTAAGACTGTTTCCTTGTTACCCAGCCGGTTCATTGGTGAGAGTAGCTTACCTGTCGTGCTTTAACAGGTCCGCATATTTTATGCCCGATTATCCTTTAATTTTCCCCCCTTTGTTGCTGCGTGTATACTAGTTTTTCATTTTATCCAACCTGGTAGAAAGAGCCGCAGGGATTATTATCCAGGAGGTGCTTGTGCCCCTTTCCAGAGCCCGTTTTTTACATATCATACAGTACAATTTAGTGTGCACCTGGTGAATTGCTGCTGAAATCAATTCTGTAGCTTTAGCCTACCTGCTATTACCTCTGTTTACTTGGCTAAAACATGTTTTTTGGTAGTACAATTTTCATCTCCGTTTTGCTGAATCATATTACTACTTCTCTCAAGGTACAATGCTAAATACTCAAGGTGATGCTGATCACTGATGCCGTATCATCTCAGTCGTGTGGGTTCAACTGAAGGTGATGCTGATCAGTGATGATGTTCGAAGTCGAAATATGGTGATGATTTTGACAGTATACAAACTGAGAGTGTCATAATTTTCGTCTATGTTTTGCTGAATCGAATTACTACAAACTGAGTGTCATAATTTGCGTCTCCGTTTTGCTCTGTGAGACATAGTGAGATATTATGTTGAACGCAACAAAGTGCATTGGATTCTTGTATGACATGTATGACAATATATATGTTGGTACTGTGTGTTCTTATTCTTGTATGACAGTATGTGCTTATTCTTGTATGACAGTATGTTCATACCATGTGCTCATTCTTGTATGACAGTGAGCAGCACATGAAATGGTTTTTGAGGAATTTTGGAAAATGCCACAAAATAGGTTTTGGGGCACATCTCAAAGTACCCCTAATTAGATTTAGTGGCACTTGACAAAGTGCCCCTAATTGGATTTAGTGGCACTTGGCAAAGTGTCCCTAATTCGATTTAGTGGCACTTTTAGAAGTGCCCCTAGTCGGATTTAGTGGCACTTTTAGAAGTGCCCCTAGTTGGATTTAGTGGCACTTTTAGAAATGCCACTAATTGGATTTTGTGGCACTTGGCAAAGTGTCCCTAATTGGATTTAGTGGCACTTGGCAAAGTGCCCAGAGACGCAAGTAAAGGTGGCACTTCAAAAAGTGCCCCTAGCTAATTAGTGGCACTTTGGTTCAAATTTGGGGCACTTTGAAATGCCCCAAATCTTATACCGTGATGTAGTGTCCGCAGCTGCAAAGCAATTATCTTTCCTTTCTGCCTTTCTCTCGGACTCTCGGTACGGCAGGGCACAGTGGATCGTACACCACAAGATTAAGCGCCGGCCATGCTCCGTGCATACATGTGCCCAACACAATCGCACCAGCAGCGGCAAACATATCGCTATTAGATTTCATCCATCTGCTCCTCCCCTAAACGTTCGTTCCTCTTCAGCTACTGACCATTTTTGCTTGTAATTTTATTCCCCAGTGGTCGGCTACTCCCGCTACAGCAGCTGCTAGATGTTGCCTGTTGCTGCAGTTAACTTAATCGACACCGTCAAGACATTTTTGACTCGTTAGATTCGGTGGGTGGTGATATTCCATTTCCATACAGTTCGGTCAAGCTTAGATTAAAACTACCCTGTAAGAGAAATTAACAAGAAGAAAATCAGAGGGATCTGTAAGAACATGGAACATGGTGTGTGCTCCCGAATGATACTGGTGCTTTTACAGCCTGGTTAACGGTGAAAATGCTCGTGTTTAAGCGTTTCCATGACCTGTAACTGTATTGTTCTGTACGGTGCTTACTGATTCAGAGTATATACATGTGTGTGTGACCAGTGGTAAAATTCAGGCCTTCATGCATGGTTCATGTCTTACAAACTTTTGATAGTGTGTATGGTGCGGCAGGTGTGTGCACTTTCTAATTCATTGGATGTGAACTTCCACGCCCAAAAAAAAAATCTTAACAAAAATAGGTTTCTATTCATTTGCTGAAATATGTATTGCTATGAGTCTATGCAGTTATAGGAAAATCACTACAGGAATGGGGCTATATGCCGAGGGCCGGTAACCCTCGGCGTAGCATGCTTTGGCCCTCGGCGTAGGCTATGCCGAGGGCCGCCCTCGGCATAGCTCCTCGGCGTGTAAGTCCCTCGGCAAAGCCACTATCGCCGTCGGCGCCCGGCCCTGGGCGTAGCACGCTACGCCGACGGCATAACCCTCGGCATAGACTTTAAAATTCAAATTTCCGTTTCCAAAAAAATTCAAAAAAAAAAATTTGAAAAAAAATATTTTTTCTATGCCGACGGCAAAACCCTAGGCATAGACATTTAAATTTTTAAAATTTTAATTTCTTTTACACAATTTTTTTCTTTTTTTACTTGTTTATCTTTCACCCAATACACTTTTAACTCTAACTACACTTAATCTTATGTCAAATTACAATCATGGTTAAACTTCCCAATCGGTCACCCATCCTCACACTACTCCAGCCTCAGCACGCTTAACTTCTTGGTTCCATTCGGATGAGCTTCCATTATAGAATTGACACCTCTTGCTGATAATAATAGCATATCAACCCTATTAACCCTTGAACCGTGATGCACACTTCTTTATTTTCGAATCACAAACAATTACTTAAGTAGACAACAATGAATATATATAAGTAATAATAATATTGAATTCAAATAAAAATAAAATGATTTTATTTTTTGGTATTTTTTCTATTTAATATTGAATAATTAATATCCTTAAATCGGAAAATCAAAATTCCACAAATAATATGTCTAAATCGATCAGAAAAATGAGAGGAATCTAAATATAACATACATATCATCATTTGAACCTAAAAATTAGAGGAATCCAAATATGACGCCCAATTTGCCATGTGGCCAAAACAGCCCCCTCGCGAGATGCGAAATGGCCGTATCGGGCGGGCTGGTGCACCGTTCGCCAACACGCTAAACGGACAAAAATTAGCACATAAAGTGATGTTCTATAGACATAAAAACATTTTTTGCGGAATTTATTGAGCGACGGAAAGTGTACCCCTAGTTCAAATCCGGTCGGTTTCCAGCGGATTCGGCGAGACACCGCAGGAAGCCACATGGATTCCCAGATAGCTAGCCGCACATATGGCATGTGATATGTGGTGCGAAGGCGGTGTCCTACCACTACACGGAGGTCTCGCGCAATACTAAAATGCGCCTCATGTAGCTGCTTCACAAAATAAACCCGTTTGGCACGAAAATGAAAAAACCATCGCCCATGGGTCGGATTGTAAATCCGCTCCCGAGGCCTTGCTATCCCAGGGACCACGCACCTGCCAAATATGGCCTCGTTCGACAAACTATGCGGTGTCACGGGCGTTTCCTACTCATTTGCCCTAAAAGCCAAGAACTCGGACGTGATAGCCCTGTTTGTGACGGATTTTCCAAAATAATTGCCGTATCCTAATTCCGACTTTTGGAGTGGTTACTAGGACACATAAAATGATGCCATGCTGCTCCGTGGGATTTTCTGACTTCGTTTAAATTACCATTTGGCCAAAACGGAGATGTGGTATGCCCGTACCGGGCGCGCTGCGCCCGTTTACCATCGCGCTAAACGGAAAAAATTAGCACATAAAGTGATATGTCATAGACCTAAAAACATTTTTCTCGAATTTATTGAGCGGCGAAAAGTGTACCCCTAGTTCAAATCCGGTCGTTTCAGTGATTTGGCGGGACACACGAAGCCGCATGGATTCCCATAGCTAGCGCGCACATATGGCATGTGATATGTGGTACGAAGGCGGTGTCCCACCACTACGTGGAGGTCTCGCGCAATACTAAAATGCGCCCCATGTAGCTGCTTCACAAAATAAACTCGTTTTGGCACCCCAAAAATGAAAAAACCATCGCCCATGGGTCGGATTGGAAATCCGCTACCGGGCCTTGCTTCCCATGTCAGGGACCAAGCACGTGCCAAATATGGCCTCGTTCCGACAAACTATGCGGTGTCGCGGGCGTTTCCTACTCATTTGCCCTAGAAGCCATAGAACTCCGGACGTGATAGCCCTATTTGTGAAGGGTTTTCCAAAATAATTGCCGTATCCTAATTCCGACTTTTGGAGTGGTTACTAGGACATATAAAATGACGCCATGCGGCTCCGCGGGATTTTCTGACTTTGTTTAAATTGTCATTTGGCCAAAACGGGCCCCACGGAGATGCGGTATGGCGCGCTGGTGCACCCGTTTACCATCGCGCTAAACGGACAAAAATTAGCACATAAACTGATATGTCATAGACCTAAAAACATTTTTTGCGGAATTTATTGAGCGACGGAAAGTGTAGCCCTAGTTCAAATCCGGTCACTTTCCGGCGGATTCGTGCAGGAAGCCGCATGGATTCCCATATAGCTAGCGCATATGGCATGTGATATGTGGTGCGGCGGTGTCCTACCACTACGCAGAGTCTCGCGCAATACTAAAATGCGCCTCATGTAGTTCCTTCACAAAAAACCCGTTTTGGCATCCCGAAAATGAAAAACCATCGCCCATGGGTCGGATTGGAAATCCGCTCCCGGGGCCTTGCTTCCATCCCAGGTACCACGCACATGCCAAATATTGCCTCGTTCCGACAAACTATGCGGTGTCACGGGCGTTTCCTACTCATTTGCCCTAAAAGCCATAGAACTCCGGACTTGATAGCCCTGTTCGTGAAGGGTTTTCTAAAATAATTGCCGTATCCCAATTCCATCTTTTGGAGTGGTTACTAGGACACATAAAATGATGCCATGCGGCTCCGCGAGATTTTCTGACTTCGTTTAAATTGCCATCTGGCTAAAACGGGAACCTGAGAACATATAATAAAGTGATTGAAATTTTTCTATGTTAACATGTTATTGTACATGATTCAAATATGCATGATTTTGACATAAACTGATAGAGGATGTTTTTCTGAACATTTTGATAGCTCATACGCATTTCTGACATCATATGAATTAGTTATGATTTTTACAAAATTAGACAAATTTGAAAAATGGCCTACGCCGAGGGTGGCGGCGGCCCTGTCTACGCCTAGGGCCAAAGATATGCCGAGGGCTGCCCTCGGCGTAGAGGTCGCTACGCCGACGTTTCGCCGAGGGTTGAAAGGGCATGCTGGCCTGGCCGGGCCATACGCCGACGGCCCCGACTTTTGGCCGTCGGCGTATAGCCTGGCCCTCGGCATAGTCTCCCATTCCTGTAGTGAATAGTGAGGGGGCTAACATGACAAGACATATTTAGATTTTTTTACAAATCCCTAATTTCTAAGCCATATAAGCAAGCACCTAAATAACACAAAAATTTAGCATGTCAAAAGAAAAGATAACATAAAGATTATAGAAGGTGACATATAGCCCACCCCTTTTTGGCCATTTAGAGAAGCTGCGTCCCTGGGTCTATGACCACTAGAAAATTTGCCTTGCACTTGGCCCATGATTTGAAATTGGTATTATTTCATTATTCTTTTGGACCACTTGATCTTTTTGGATTACAAGAATTGCCGAAACCTCCATGGATACCCATCATTCAGGTTTTCTTTTTTGGTGGTAATCATTCAGGTATATTTTAACGATACATGCATAACTACTTGACACTTGACAGCACTCAGCAGCCAGCCACCTGGAATATCACCGGCCTAATATAGTCCATGGAGTATGTCGTGACTTCACCAAGTTAAATCAATTCCAATCAGATGACGAGCTACTCCAGCTGTTACATACTCTCAAGTGTTCCAATTGGCTTCTCTAGAGATTGATGGAACCCAAAGGAAATGCCATCTCTATTAAATGGTGTAAGTTCATACTGGCATACGTGTTCCCTTCTTCTCCCACTCGCAAGTGTTTGTTCCCCAGCAACAAATGTATATCACACATTAATAATTTCGGCACGACGTACCCTACGCATTTACAATAGCACACCAAGATGAGATCGAAACAAAGGTGGTTGAGGTTTGTTATATGCACTTGCAAATGTATTAGGAGACCAATGAGCACTCAAGGATCTAATGGTCGCCATGTCTGGCAATCACAGTTTTATTCTAACTGTGTCAAGGACATGATGGGGTTTTGTACTCATGGAAGGAAAAGTTTCCTGCTAGCTGAGTTGATGACATTAGATTCTACTTAATTTTGTATCAGGAATGTGTTGATAATTACAAAGTTAGTTAACAGCTCTGGTATTAGGCGTTGATTGCCAGGGCCGTATCCGAGAAACCGGAGGCCCGGTACAAAACTAAAAAAGTAGACCTTTTTTTAACTTTTAGTCTATGTTTTACAAATTTTAAGACCAGTTGGGCAAGTCATCATTTAATAATACTCCCCCATATCGGTTTACTATTCTTGTGTGGGTACCTAGGTCGCAAATTTAACTCATATTGTATAAATTATATAATAAAACTATATAAAATGTATTATACTGAATACTCCCTCCGTTTCGAAATAGTCTACATTTTAGCCTTAAATTTTTTTCTAAAATATTTTACATTCTAGCTTTTAGTCAACAACAACACTGTAAACGATATGGTTTGCACTTTTTATTGGAGGTTGTTATGTTCAATATAGCTTGGATTGGTTATTCACATATCTAAGTAGTACTAATAAATGCAATACTAATTTGCCTTATTTTTTCTAGAATGTCGACTGAATCCGAGCAAGGAAGTATTTTCTAGGGTTTGATATTAGGCCAATGCAAATGCATCATCCATTAGCCCAACATTACTTTAATATATTAAATCACACTTATCACCAGTGAGCAGCGAGCCTACGGATCGACGAAAGTTTCTATGCGTGTGCACATTCCTAGAAAGGAGTAAGTGCTACCTATTTTTATTGCCTACACTTGATTATTTACATGTAATCTTAGGATTAACACAGCTAAGTTGCAAAATTTGGGGCCCCAAAATATTAGGAGGCCCTGTGCGAGTGCACACTCTGCACATGCTCCAGATACGGGCCTGTTGATTGCACACACATTAGCATTGTGTTTGTCAACCTTTAGTTATGGTGTCATGTGTAGGCAGTTATGCTATGTCTGAGTGGAGGGAACAAAGATCAAACATGAAAGGTGAATCGGTTTCATTGAGAGATCCATATTCTGATCCTAGTGTGTGGATTGACTACCGTGAAAAAACACAAGTTACACCATCGCAACGATGTTTTTCAAAAGACTAGGTGTAAAAACTATGATGTAAATATTACTTTCTGAGCTGTTTATATGTCAAATATTTTGTGCCACATAACACATATATTTCTTGTAATGGAAACGTTTTTCGAGCAACTCCCTAGATAAAGATTTAAGATCTTGACCGCAGATACAAACCATATCTCTGAAGGGAGATATATGGATTCTTGAGCAGCACATGTTTTTATTTTTGTTTGGACTCTTTACGGAACATGAGCAAGGAAGCAATTTAAGATGTAGTAACATGGTTATTGCACTCGAGTGCAATTTCTCCTGGTGCAAACAGTAAAATAAGAAAAATGTTTTGAAATTACTAAAATATCTGATTTTTAATGGTTTACATGTTGATGCCTTTGACATGTCTGCAAAGTTTCATGGCGAAAAGGCATATGTGGTGCTCTGAGAAAAGATATATGTTGTAGAAAGCAATTTTTGAAGAACCAAAATTTATATTTTTACCTAGGTCACAGAAAATGTTCTTTTCCATATTAATTTTGCGATTCTTTCCAAATTCTTCTGACATTTAAAATTTCTTGTTTATAGCCAGGAACAGATACACCTGAGTTCATCTATAAATTTTCGCACAAATACTAGCATATTTGACCACACAAAAAACTGATTTTATTCTATGTACATTGTTTATTTTCTGAAAGGATTGTTTATAGCCGGAAGCAGATACACTCGATCTCACCTATGATTTTTTGCAAAAATATTGGCATATATGACCACATAAAAAACTGATTTTGTGCCATGTACGTTTTTTTTTGAAGGAATAATGTAGAGAGAACCCATACAGTAATTTTTAAATAATAAAAACCTAAATCTGCGTGCTTGGGGACTTGGACCTGGGTGGCTAGGTTGCACAACCACTTCCCCTAACCAAGTGAGCTATGTACATTGTTACTAGGTTCCTCCGTTCTACCCTTCTTATCTTCAATTTTTGAAGTTTTACACAATCCATTTATTTTTCGCAATTTTTTACAAAATGATACCCTAATTCAATTTCCTTATGAATGCAACATAGCATGTGGTAGATTTTAAATCCCAACTTGAGCAAGTAAAGAAAAGTGGCATTTCTTTAGCACAACCACACGTTTCCTACAATCCTACGTACATATATAACCTTTAATCCTATATCATAGCAATTTTTGTATATTACCTAGAAACCTATAGTTAGGCCCTCATTACATATTTTTATTTAGGAAAGATACAAAAGATGGATAAATTGCTTTAACTACTTAAGTTTCTGGAACATATATTTGTTTCAATGGCACATATATAATATCCTTACAGATAAGAATAACTGGGACCATTGATCAGATCATGGCTAACAATTGGTATATCTAGTATGCACAAAAAATTCAGAGCATTTCTGCCAGACATCTTGTACTGGAATGATCCTATCCAGACAAAGGGTAAATAGATCAATATGAAACGCTAACATGAATATATTAACACTCCCATTCATATGATCTGGCAGATAAACAATACCACACGCAATGACTGGAACTCATCACCGTCGCTGGTTAATGCATGGTTTTGGTCTAATCATGGATGGTATATTGTAGGCACGTGAATAATTGGAACTTAGATCCTGGCCGTGCATCCGTGGTGGTCTCTAATTGCAACAGCAGGGCCAGTTTTATAAGGCACAACCTGTACTGGATGCACACCTCTGCATGCATGCCTTCCACATAGCACATACACAACATGCCTCTCATCACATCTTGTCAATTATTTGTTCCACAAGTAGAGTAGTGGTAGGACAAGGGGTATGTCATCAAGATTCTAAGCGTAGATCCCGAGCATAGATCACAACTGAAAATTGTTATAGGTACAAATTAAAAAATTGAAGTATTTTGATGTGCCACTCGTTCTTCCATTTATTTGATTAACTGATTTTATGTGCGATTTGTGATTGCATGATAGTAATGTGGTAACGATAACATGATAGGAATTTTCCTAACATTTATGTGAACACCCATATCATCTTCTTTATAATGTGCCCAATGTACTAATACACAATTAGATATGTCTGCCAATTAATTTTAACGGTTCTTAGACGACAAATAACATTTCTAAGGCATAAGTGAAAACTTTTCGATCAAGCCTCATGATTCGTGCAAGTCTGAAAGATAGAAGATAATTTTGGTCCGACCACTGCCATTTTTGAATCGAAAATAACCATTTCTAAGTCAAATGAGCTATAGCTTGCACAATTTTTAAATATCATCGATTAACAAAGTCAGATAATGTGTTAAGAGGAATGTCTATATAGAGAACACTTTTTTTTTTTGCCAAAATGGTTTTGTCTAAAACCTAGACAAGCACTCATTACCTCTAGAAAACTTAAGGATCAACAAATTTTTTAGACTGCACCAACCTTATAAACCAACGCTAATGTAAATGACATATCTACCTATATGGATGATACGTTACCATATATGTCGATAAGATGGTCGATAAGATGACAACAATTTTTCCCAAAATAAGTTGGAAATGAAATTATGTTTTCACAACTTCGTCAAACTATCGCACGCATATTGCTCTATAAACACACATGCCTCATGTACTTTTGATGTTAGTGTACAGATTTTGTAAGTCTTTATTCTTTTATTTCTTAATTGACTAGTTAATAAACTGGGATGCATACATTTTTTATGCTCAAGATCTACAATTATTCATATGTTTATACTGAGAAGACATGTTTTGGATAAGATTAATGAAACACATCATGTTTTCTCAGATCTAATTTGAAGAGCCATTTACTTAGAAGGCATTTATTTTTTAGTTCTAAAACCTCAATACCAAGACCTCCTTGATCTTTTGGCCTACATATAATATTCCATTTTGTTAATCTATATTTCCTCTTTTCCCCATCTCGTTGCCAAAAAAATCTAGACCGATAAAAATCGAGTCTTTTCAGAACCCCTTTCGAAATCTCGAGGAAAGATAACATAAACATCGGTAAACTTGTCAAGACAGAATTGATCAAAACAAGTCTATCCCCATAAGATAAGAGTTTGCCTTTCCAGCATCCCAATTTGCCCTCAAATCGAGTTTCTACCGGATACCAATCTGAATTTCTAAGAGTTTTGTAATGAATAGGAACTCCAAGGTACTTAAACAGAAAAGAGCCCACCTCACATCCAAAAATATGTTTATATTGCTGCTCCTGTTCCCTCGCTTTTCCGAAACAAAAAAAGTTCGCTAATTTTCAAACCCGAGATTTGTTCAAAAATATACAAAATTAATTTCATGTTTAATGCCTTTTGCAAATCATGCTCCATAAACAGAATTGTATCATCCGCATATTGTAAAATTGAAATACCTCCCTCAACAAGATGCGGGATTAGGCTTCCCACTCGGCCATCTGCCTTAGCGCGCTCGATTAAAATAGCCAACATATCTACAATAATATTAAAGAGGATAGGCGAGAGAGGGTCACCCTGTCTCAATCCATTCCTAGCATATGCCATCTAATAAAAGAACATATGCCATCTAATATGTGTTCACCTAGCATAGGGTGCACTCTGCATACCAATCATTCATCACACATTTACACTTGGTTGTTACAGGCTTCCAGGCTTCCAGCACAGAGGCAGAGTCATACCAACTAGAAACGATAATCAAATCTGAGAGCCAAGGCAGAGGCAGAGGCAGAGGCAGGCGGAGATATATAAATCACCAGTCCGCTTCTCCACCAACACATCCACATCTCGAGCTCTCTTGTGCTCCGCCAAGAAACCAGGACAAGCTGAGATTACAGGACTCAGGGAGCACCCTTACAAGTAACAATATGAAAAAGCCATCGACCCTTCTCCGATCCATCTCCACACGCCTCTCCACGAGGCTGGCACCGTCGCCGTCGCCGGCGGTAGCTCCCTGGCCGCCGGTGCGCTCCGCCTACGACCGCTGGCTGGCTGCCGAGCTCGACGAGCTCCACGCTGACCCACTCGCCCCGTGTACCAGCGCCGCCTGGCTGGGCCGCGCCATCGGCCTTGCCGTGGCCGCACAGAGACGGCTAGTCGCAGAGTCGGAGCTGGCGACGACCGCTGGCATTGACCGCAAGACCGTCGACGAGTGCGTGGAGGACACGGCGGAGCTGCTCGACGCGTGCGCCGGGCTCAGGTGCCGGCTCGACCTGATCAGGAGCTACGCATCTTCCATGCGCATAGCGCTGCACTGGCTCGAAGGCTGCGGTGGCGGCGAGGCGACCGCTCGGCGCCACGCTGCCGCGGCGTTTGCGGAGTGCGAGGCCGTGGAGCGGCGGTGCGGCGCGGAGCTCGCCAAGTGCGGGTCCAACCTCCGCAAGCTCGGCGAGAGGGTGCTACAGACCAAGCCGCATTCTGGCGGCAGAGCGCAGTGCGAGGAGTCCCTAGCCGGCGCCCGCGCGGCGGCGCTTCTCGCCATGGGAGCCCTCGGCGTTGCGCTGGCGTTCAGGCCGCGCCGCTCCGTTCCCAGCATCGTGCATGCCGCCGGAAGCGTCAAGGACGGAGCGGCGGCGCCGTGGGAGTGCGAGCTCCAGGAGGTGCAGAAGCACGTTAAGGAAGTGTACGAGCGCCGCAGGAAAGAAGGCGTGCCATGCATGTCCGAGCTCGAGGCCGCGGCGGCAGACGGACGGGCGGTGAAAAGCGCCCTGACCACGGGTGGGCGGCATTTGCCGGAGGCTGCGGTTGCCGCGGCGAGGAGGAGGTGCGACGGGCTAGAGGAAAATGTGTTTGTGCTCGAGGAGAGCATCGGCGAGCTGCACAGGGAGCTCATAGGTGTCAGGATGGTTCTCTTGGAGTGGTCACAGAGAGAAAGAGGACATGAAGTTCTCAAGTTGTGAATGATTACTAATCTGAACCATAACAAAAATGCTCATATACATTAATTAGAATACCTATTTAGTTAGTGATATCTAACCGGTTTAGATTTAGTAACTGGTCTCGACTTAGCTTGCAACCCTTATTACTTGCAGCCTACATGATCAATATAAATACCCCTTTGCTAGTTCTATGTTAACCGAGAATTAAGTTTCTTTTAGGCCGGCTAGAATCGTTAGATTTGCATATTCATTCACATGAGAATTACATGTGGGTGTACAATTACGCAGTCTTCAAATTGCACATGAAATTTGATGACATCATGAGAATTAGGTAAATTTTTTGTCAACTGAGAACTAGCAACGTCCATAAAAATAGACAACACAATTGTTCTTATAGAGCCACGTTTTTGCCTCTTGGCATCACATCTCTCTCAATCTTGTTTTCATTCATGGTATCGAAACCACGTTTTGTTTTGTTGTGATGACTACCTCTTGTTCAACCTCGATGTTGTGTCTAGCATCTACTCCTCTTGAAATTTCATAAGCTTCATCTACTACATACTCATGGGACTGCCATTCTTGCAACATGAGGGCTCCTTCGTATATGCAGGAAGACGGTACCAACCTTCAATGCCTATAGAAGGAGGAGGCAAGACCCCTAGAAGGACCAAGCAACTCCAGATCCACAAAGACGTCACACCGCCATCATAGTCATCTTTATGCAGAAATCATATCGATCTAGGGCACTCCGTCCTCTTCCGACCACCACAAAACAAAACATTGTCGATGTCATTGCCGGATCTTGCCTAGTTCCTATATTGTAATTGTATTCTCTCTATATAATACTATATCCGTCTTAAAATAAGTGTCGCAACTTTGTTTATATACGAATATTTCTAAACACACATTTTAGTTATACATACATCCAAATCTAGAATAAAGTTACGAAACTTATTTTGAAACGTGAGTAAACAAGAAAAACTAGTGATTTTATGTGCACAAAGGGGCTGAACCTAGGTGTATCCAGTCTCTTGTAGCATCCGGTCACCTGCGCAATCCCCATATGATACTTGCGACTTTATCACCCGGGTGATATCTCCAACAGAAGAGTATGTTTTCAAAAAGCTAAATATACTCGTGCTGCTCCTCCTCAAGGTCTGGGACCACGGCACCAAGGGCGGCAGCCCTGGATGGCGGTGACAGCGTCGACCTGGTGGCAGGTGGCGGGCGTCAGGTGCCGCTGACCGTGGCACCGCGGTGGTGGTCTTCTCTCTCGCCGGAGGAGATCGGCTAGTTGTGTGGCTAGCCGTGGCGGATCTCGCGATCCGTCGCCTAGCTCCTGATGGCGAGGCACAACTGCCGGTGAAAGCCAGCCCGGACTTCAGTCATGGAGGATGATGGCGGCACGTTTAGTCGTTATCTTGTTGAAGGCATTGTCTCTGCAGTCTGCGTTCTTCGTCTGGGCTGATCCAGGGGAAACCCTAGACCCAGGTCTCCTAGATCGGACGATGGCGACCCGCAACTCCATTCTCCCTGTTGGGGGTAACGTTTTTGGAGAAGACAACGGATGGAGGTGGTGCTGAGGTGGATCGGTGTGCTTTTTCTGTGTCGGTGTCGTCGAGTCGCCGCGGCATGGTGCAGTGGTGTCTCGGGATGGATGCAGTATGATGGACACGCGTAGGATGGTGGAGTTGTCTGGCGCCGTGGCGGCATCGATGGCAGGCCTGGCATGGTCAATGCGATGATCTCTCTTGAAGATGGAGTCGAGGAAGACGGCGGTAGCAACTTCTATGGCGTGTGCGTTGGCGTATGCTGAGAGTCTGCTTGACTGGATGTGCTTCTCATCTGCTATTGGGCGGCCTGGGATGGCATTTGGTTTTTGGATGATACAAGTTGCTGAATTGTCACCCCCTTCATCCCTCTGTAGGTTTAGCAAGGTGGCTTCGAGTTTGATCTTTTGTTTTGCTCTTGTAAGGTGTTGTGAATAATCTAATAAAAAAACCGTGTGCATCCTTTAGATGCAGAAGCTGGGACGATATTCCCCCATTTCGAAAAAAGGTATGCTTGTGAGGTCTTATGATCTACTCCCTCCGGAAGAAAATAATCGGCGCGAAGTCAAGCTTAGCAAGTACACCATACATGCATGTCGGGGCGTCGATTAAAAAAGAACGGAGGTAGTATTTGTTTTTTTTAATAAGACATATATAGCTCCGACCTCTGCATTGCAACCTTTTATTGATCCATCCGATTTTATCACCCACGAATGATATCCAGGAGAAAAGCATGTTTTCTAAAAATAAAATACACCGAGGAAACTGATGAGAAAAGTACACAAATAATTAGAAAATAATTTTATTACTTTGTTCTATTTGACAAAACTGCAAGTTCTGCGGAAGAAGGAATAGTATTTTTTTTTTGCGGGTAAGAAGGAATAGTATTTTAACTGCCCTGGTAATTTTTAGTCACTCGCCAGTTCCGGTACAAGAAGAGATCACCCTCGGGCGAGAGAAGCGGGTCGAAGAAGAAGAAACATAGACCATCGTGATTTGCATCATACTCGCCGTTGCTAGCTCCGTCACATGGCAGGCAAAGGGTCAAGCAACGGAGCAAATATGTCGTCCATTATGCAAACATGCCCTTGTGTGTTCACCCTCATGTGGCCGGCAAGCAGGCAGCGCCCATTCCGTAATGCTCCAAAATCAAATCTACATGACTGTTCAGTGTACAGAGACAGACGCTGAGTAAACACTTGTGTTAGTGTTAGCTACAGCTCGTGACGATTAGTAGCTGGAATATGTTCTGGTGTATACATATGAGGCTCGCGCAGAATAACCACTAATAGAAAAATACTCTCTTCGTCTAAAAATAAGTGAATTAACTTTTTATAGATACAGACGTATTGTATCTAAACTACCAGATACTTCCGTATCTAAAAAACCCATTTATTTATTTTAGAATGGAGGAGTACTTGCCAACGCTAATGGGGTGTTTGACTGGAAGGTCTTTAGTTGAGTTCATGTCCATGTTGCTTGATGAGTTCAGTTCATGTCCATGCTGCACCATTTAATTTGGGATACTCTCCAAAATCGTTGAGTTCATCACACATGGCCAAGTTGAGCTAGAGATAACCTTCAGACAAAGTGTAACTGGTTGCATGTTTTGGGAATCAAATAATTGGCTATATTCTTCAATACTTCATTTTTTTCTCAAAAAAATAATAATTCAGCAGAGCAAAGCACGCATAGGCATAGCCACCCACTGAGAGAAGCTTATCGCATTGCCTCCTCATTATTGGCATGCTTAGCACCCCAAACTGTATTTAAGATCTAGTTCAATGCATTATGTGCAAGTTGATAGTATATAAAATACATGTACTTTCAGTCCCAAGCAAAAAGCCAATACTAGTATCAACTCATTCACTTCATTCATAGCTTTGTTACCAATTATCAACTCTATTATCGAGCATGCTGAGTGTTCAGTTGCGTTGATGATTATCCGTGCTAGCTGAGGTATATAGCCAGTATTATGTGTGTACCTTTGGCAATTTGACAACTGATTATCCTACATAGTCTTATTTGGTTAAGACTCATCAGTAGTACAAGTAACCTAACAAAGTTAGTGGGATGGGATTTATTATTCATTTCGTCCAGAACTTTGGCAACTTTGTGCTCGATAGTGACCAGCAACGATACTTAGTCGATCGGGGAGATGCTTTGGGCTGCTTCCAAAAGGCGACGCGATATTACAATACAGACCGCTCGACTCTTACAGTTGGTTTTGGCTTAATTTTATTCCATCATCGTTACCTTGTACGGTGCGGAATCAAGTAGATATTAACCTTTTCGTCCAGTACATGCTTATATGAAACTCTATGCGTACCACATGGGTAATTTGCGGCTGGGATCGTCCAGGGAATCACAAGATTAGTTCCCAAGCTGGAAGCAAATCTCCCTTTCTGGCTTTCTCTCGGTACGGCAGGACACAGTGGGTCGTACATCACAAGCTTAAGCGCCGGCCATGCTCCGTGCATACATGTGCCCGGCACAATCGCACCAGCAGCGGCAAACGTATCGCTGGTAGATTTCATCCATCTGCTCCTCCCCTAATCCTTTTTCTTCGAGTAAATTACAAGGAACTATCACAATTGAGGCGAAGTCGACAGGTCAGTACCGGTTTAGCTAATTTTTTCAAGTCAGTACCATTTCTGAGACAGGGAGCAACAAATCAAACAAAACCTTACTAAACAGCATTTTAACCTTTATGGCCCCACTGTCAGCGATGACGTGGCTTGACGGCCGTCTCCGCAATCCATTTCTGTTAGAGGAGGAGCTGAGATGGAGATGGGCCCACCTATACCATTTTTTTTATTCTCATCTCTTCCCGCGAGCTTCCTCGCACCACCTACCTCCAGCGACCGGCCCTGCTCCCCTTGCCGCCCAGCTCCTCCTCCCTCCGGCGCCCCTCTCCCTCCGGCAGAGCGCGGCTCGCCCGTGTCGCGCCCCTCCGCATCCATGTCATCTGCGCGCGTCCCAGCGCCCCCACTGCCGCGCTCCACTCGCGCCGGTGATGACCCCGGCCACGTCGGTCCTGCTGCGGCTCGGATTATGGGAACTTCTCCCCATCTGTGAGCATCAAAACCTTGCCGCGCCGCCGTCGGTCCCATCCTGCTGCGAGCAGCAACTCCATGCCGCGTGCGAACAGCACCCGCCGGCGCCGGACCCGGCCGCCAGGTTGCGGACCATTGCGTCGCGGGCTTGCCGCCGCGTCGGAACGCCGACCTCACCTCTGTGACGCGGCGCCCGCATAGGAGGTCGCAGACCAGGGCATCGCGTGCGTACCACCTTGCTGACGCCGTCGTCATGCCCGTACATGAGGTCGCGGACCATGGTGTAGCGGGCTTGCCGCTGCGCCGGAACGCCGGCCTCACCTCTTTGACGGCGCCCGCATAGGAGGTGGCGGACTATGGCATCGCGTGCTTGACGACGCTGGTGCCCCTGTGGCCCTGAGCCGCCATGCGGCGCCGCCTTGTACTCCACGTCGACGACGCCGAGCTGGTGCGACACAGGCGGCCGCATGGGTGCTGGAGCAGCGCAGGTTGCGGCACGGGCTTCCGCGCTGGGAGGCACGGGCGCTGGAGGGGCGCGGGCGGTGGCGCGCGGGTGCTGGTGCGGCGCACACTAGACGGGCGCGAGCGCTGGTGCGACGCGGGTGGCGGCGCGCGGGTGCTGGTGCGGCGCGGGCGGCGGTGCTGGTGCGGCGCGCACTAGATGGGCGCGAGCGCTGGTGCGCGCGGGCGGCAGCGTCAGTGGGTGCTGGACAGCCGCGTGCTGCCGGCTGCGGCGCAGGCGCGGGGGTGCTTGTGCAGCGGCGCGCACTGGATGGCAGCTTGTTTTTTTTTCATGGAACTTGTTGATTTCCGAACAGCTCGGTCTTAACGGTAGGAGTGACGGCGTTAAGCCACGTCAGTCCTGACAGTGGGACCATGATGGCTAATACGCTGTTTATCAATTTGTTGCTCCATGTCCCAAGAATGGTACTGACATGAAAAAATTAGCAAAAATGGTACTGACCCGTCGATTTCGCCTTAATTGTGGTAGTTCCTTGTAATTTACTCTTTTTCTTCAGCTAATCGCCATTTTTTGCTTGTTGTTTTATTGCACGGTGGTCGGCTGCTGCCTCTACAACTGATGCTAGATGTTGCCTGTTGGTGGATAATCAGATTAATAAGGATAAACGACATGATCAAGACATTTTTGACTCGTTAGATTGTTGTGTGATATTCCATTAATTCTGAGTCAGTTCAGTGCCTTGTTCTATATTCTTACGGATCATGTGAGTTTTATTCCATCATCTTTGCTTCAAAAGGAAGGTCTCGAACGTAGTCTCGCCTTCAAGCGTTAGGCTCGAGGAGATGTTTCCGGTGCCTTGAATTTGGCCACCAGGTCAGCACATGACGTGAGCCATTCAGATGCATTCGTTGTCATCGTCCTGGTCATCAGGAGCACTTCTGTCGTGCTCGCTTCCCTACCACTCTTGATGACGAGGTGGTCACTTGTGTTCGTTCTCTGGTCGCTCGTGCTCCTTGCAAGCAGAGCAGCTCTCCATCTGCTAAACGTCGCCGTCCCTCGTCATCACAAAGTTGGGATGAGGTCGTGGGCCACTCGATTGCAGTGGTGCCGCCAAGACCCTTTTTAGGTGTTGCGAGCAGTTCAAGGTCAATGCCACTTTGGACACTCCCTTTCAGTCACAGGTTTCCTTGATGCGCATGGAGCTCCTTCAGGTGGTCGATGTTCGTATCGAGGAGGCATCTCGCCCTCTTCGTGAAGAGGTGGCAGCTCTCAAGCTATTGTTGGCGCGTATTGATGATTCTTTGGAGCCGAGTGAGGCATGCCCTTCTGATGGTTTAGGGCTCGCCAAAGCGCAGGCTTCGGTCGCGCTTGACTCCTCTGAGCATAAGTCGTCGGTGGTTGAGGAAGAGCATCTCTACGGTTGTTTCTCTCCTTGTGGCCCGTCGTCGTTGCCTGGTGTGCTGGCTGCCTCTAAGCGCGAGGGCATGGATATGATCTTGGCTCAGGTGCTTGACTTTGAGAAGAGTGATGATGTTGATGCCCCAGTCTCTCTCTCTCCCGAGTCCGACATGCGGGTGGTTTTTACATGTGATGGGGTTGCTAAGTTAGGTGTGTTGACACCTGTGCCCCCCGGAGCTGTTGTTGCGAAAGAGGTTTGCGATTTTCTCGCTACATTGGTTGTTGCCTACACTGGATCTGCACCTGATTGATGGGTACTGATGACCCACAAGTATAGGGGGTGTATCGTAGTACTTTCGATAAATAAGAGTGTCGAACGAGGAAGGTGTTGACAAGCAGTTTCGATGAAGGATTCACTGTAAATGCTCAGGACAAGTATTCGGGGGTTTTGATATTGCAGGTAAATAAAGTACAAGTAAATAAAATGCGAGAGAAATAATTGCAGCGAGTGGCCCAATCCTTTTTAGCACAAAGGACAAGCCGGTTTGTTTACTTATAATGACCAAACGTTCCTGAGGACACACGGGGATTTTAGTCTAGTACTTTCGCAAGTGGCTAAATAATCTTCATTGTTTTGATAAGTGTTGTGTGGGTGAACCTATGCTAATGCACCGCCCTTCCTAGGACTAATACATACTTGTGATTATACCCCTTGCAAGCATCCGCAACTACAAGAAAGTAATTAAGATAAATCTAACCACCGCCTTAAACTCTGAGATCCTGCGATCCCTCCTGCATCGATATACTAACGGGGGCTTAGGTTTCTCACTCGGCAACCCAATTAGCAACCGAATACAAGATGCACTCCCCTAGGCCCATAAATGGTGAAGTGTCGTGTAGTCGACGTTCACACGACACCACTAGAAGAATGACACCACAACTTAAATATCATAACATTGAATATTACTCAACCATAATTCACTACTAGCATTTAGACTTCACCCATGTCCTCAAGAACTAAACGAACTACTCACGAGACATCATATGGAATACAATCAGAGGTGATATGATGATGAATAACAATCTGAACATAAATCTTGGTTCAATGGTTTCACTCAATAGCATCTACAACAAGTATAGAATAACACCGGAGAGTTTCCCCTATCAAACAATCAAGATTTAACCCGAATTGCTACAGCGGTGACGAGGTGCAGCGGTGGTGATGGCGGTGTAGATGATGGAGATGATGATGATGATGATGGAGATGATGTCCCGCTCGATGACGATGGCGATGGCGTCGATTTCCCCCTCCGGGAGGGAATTTCCCCGGATTCCTGCCCGCCGGAGAGCTCTTTTCTCTCTGGTGTTCTCCGCCCCGAGAGGCGGCTGTACCCTTCGTGAGGTCCTCTCGTGGCTTAGGTTTTCGGACGAAGGAGTACGCGAAGAAAAGGAGGCGAAAGAGGCTGTGGGGCCCCAGAGCATAGGGTGGCGGCCAGGCCATGGGCCGCGCCGCCCTATGGTCTCGGCCCTGGCCCCTCTCTTCTTCCCTTGGCTCCCTCCGTCATCTGGAAAAATAGGAATTTACGTGAAATTCCACAGTTGATCTTTCGAAATATTGCGTTCGACGGTGCTTTTTCCAGCAGAATCCTGGCTCCGGTGCTTGATCCTCCAATGATGATGAAACATGCAAAATAGATGAAATAACATAAGTATTGTGTCCCAATATGAAATATATCAATGAATAACGACAAATTATGATACAAAATAGTGATGCAAATTGGACGTATCAACTCCCCCAAGCTTAGACCTCGCTTGTCCCCAAGCGAAACTGAGCTCGATAAACAAGACCACATGTTTATGGAGTGAAGAGTCGATAAATAAAATACGGACAAGAAGCATCATATTCATTCACACAAGACATTCTAGTAAACAACTTCCTCATATAACTCATCTTGAAATAAGTAAAGAGAAATCACAAGTAAAGGTGCATAAGAAATCATAATTGGTGATGGCAAACTTTGTTCTTGGTCAGAGAACTACTAACGGATTGTACTTCTAAGCAAAGCTTTCATATTAGAATTTATAGCTGAACCTTCATATTTAAGCATGACAATCTCTTCAAAATCATTGATAACTTCAAAGTTATATTCATTCAGATAAAATTGGTACTAAACAAGAAAGTATAAAAGACATGATTAACTGAATCATAGCATAAATGATTGATTCACAACAACTCAATTGCTTGCTTGAGATAGAGGGAAATAGGTTTGACTCAACATAAAAGTAAAAGATAGGCCCTTCGCAGAGGGAAGCAGGGATTAAATCATGTGCTAGAGATTTTCAAGTTTTGAAATCATATAAAGAGAATAAAAGTAAGATTTTGAGAGGTGTTTGTTGTTGTCAACGAATGGTAGGGCACTCTAACCCCTTGCCAAACGAACCTTCAAAGAGCGGCTCCCATGAGGGACGGCATCTCTACCAGCAAGGTAGATCATCCCCCTTCTCTTTTGTTTACACATGTATTTTAGTTTTATTAAGGATGACACTCCCCCAACCTTGGCTTTCTCAATCCATGGCTAACCGAATCCTCGGGTGCCTTCCAACATTCTCATACCATGGAGGAGTGTCTATTGCAAAATTAAGTTGCTTACTGATAACTCAGAGCAAAACATGTGAAGAGAATTATTAATGAAAGTTATTAATTGGGGCTGGGAACCCCGTTGCCACTCTTATTGCAAAGTTATTGGATAAGCGGATGTGCCGCTAGTCCATTGTGAAAGTCCGCCCAACAAGATTGAAAGATGAAACACCACATACTTCCTCATGAGCTATAAAACATTGACACAAATAAGGAGTAATAGTTTGAATAATTTAAAGGTAGCACATGAAGTATTTACTTGGAATGGCAGAAAAATACCATGTAGTAGGTAGGTATGGTGGACACAAATGGCATATGTTTGGTCTAAGGTTATGGATGTATGAGAAGCATTCCCTCTCGATACAGGTCTTTGGCTAGCAAGGTTTGATAGCAAGCATAAAGGTTGAGGGAATCAAACAAATATACATATGATAGAACAATCATGCATCTTTCTCATAAGCACAAGCAACTTTAACTTCAGAATACTAAGCATAGAGATAATAGTAATATATCTAAGTATATTTCTCTCCTTCATTAAACATCAAGATGTTGTTGCTATTGACCAATGCTAAGTTTGCCAAAACCAAATAGATTTACTCGATGCTCCCAAAGTGATATCAATACTCATGTCAAGAGTAGTCATATAATGGAGATTGCGAACTAAAATAAGGTGTGCAAAATGTAAATGATAAGACTTCTCATTAATATTCCATAACGATAACTCACACCAACGGATACATAGATAACTAACTAAGAGAGATACTTCCACATTGCATACTATTCCATATGATAACTTCCCTACTCATGATATGACACTACTTGATAGTAAAAGATAAAGGTGGTGGTGATATGATACCGCGGCACTCCCCAAGCTTGGAACAAACCAAGGGATGCCAATACCGATGATGAATTACTCCTTCGGTGATGATGGCGAATCTTTGTCGTCATCAGACTTCCATGGAAGAGGCCCTCCATCAACAAAAGACATCTTGGTCTCCGGAAACCTGAAACTAGCAGCATGACTTATGCGCTTAAACCTGTTTTCATACTCACAGTTTTGATTATGAACATCATAGAGTTGAGCTTGGAGTTTGTTGGTGGTGTCGTGAAGTGAGAAGATATCATCCCACAACTTTGCAGTCTCCTTCTTGTGTCCATCAATGAGTTCAGACACAATCTTGTGAAAGATATCCACTTCACGCTCAGCCATCTTCTTGTAGTTGAAAACCTCTTGTTCAGCTTCTCCATCCTGGCTTCCAAGCTCCCTTCTCCCTTAGGACCCTGGACATCTTTGATCTGCAACTCTCCATCCACGAGCTGCAACTCTTTGGGGTGCATCTTCAGCTCGTTCATGTACGGACGACGTCCTCAAAGAAACTGTCCTTCGAGTTCCCGACGAAGACATGATGGATCTAGATCCAAGCAGATCTGGCAGAAAACAGCTCGAAACAAAACACGACGACGATATTACGGACCTCCGGGGTCCGGGGGATTATATAGCAAATATTTCTACGACAAAAGGAAGGTTCCAGATCGAACTAGAGTCGGAAAGGAAGAGGCGGCAGACCATGGTCGGCGCGGCCAGGGTGGGGCCGCCGGCCTATGGTGGCACGCCTCGTGCGTCTTTTCCACTCCGTTTCGATTCCGTAATTTTTCATATTTTCTAAAAACAGAAATAATGTTCGGAAGGTAAACGCGGACTTTTTATTACTGTTACCTATTCAAAGTCGGTTCTGGCGGACTGTCAATTTGTCCTTTGATGAAAGCCTCCGGTGTTTCCACTTGAATAATATCAACATCAACATTATAGGAATCACCCGAGATATAATGCTTGAGTCTTTGTCCATTCACCACTTGTGTGGCATTGCCTTGGAGAGAGCTAATTTTAATTGCTCCTGAACGATACACCTCCTCAACAACATATGGTCCTTCCCACTTCGAGAGTAATTTCCCTGCAAAGAATCTGAGACGAGACCGATACAATAGAACTTGATCTCCAACATTAAATTCTCTTTTAATGATCCTTCTATCATGCCACTTCTTAACTTTTTCTTTAAAGAGTTTAGCATTTTCATAAGCTTCATTTCTCCATTCATCTAGAGAACTTAATTGCAACAACCTCTTATTACCGGCTAATTTAGGATCTTTATTTAGTTCTCTAACAGCCCAATAAGCTTTGTGCTCTAGTTCTAAAGGTAAATGACAAGCTTTTCCATAAACCATTTTATAAGGTGACATTCCCATAGGATTTTTATAAGCAGTTCTATAAGCCCATAGTGCTTCTTTCAATTTGCTAGGCCAATTCTTTCTAGATTTATTAACAGTCTTACCTAAGATAGCTTTAATCTCTCTATTTGATAATTCTACTTGACCACTAGTTTGAGGGTGATAAGCAGAAGCAATTCTATGATTAATACCATACTTAGCAAGAGTTTTTCTAAAACCTCCATGAATAAAATGAGAACCTCCATCAGTCATAATATATCTAGGTACTCCAAATCTAGGAAATATAACATCTACAAGCATTTTTATAGAGGTCTCACCATCAGCACTTTTTAGGTATAGCTTCTACCCATTTAGTAACATAATCAACAAGTATATGAGTGTTCGAAGAAGGGAAAGGACCCATGAAGTCGAATCCCCAACAATCGAATGGTTCAATAACAAGAGTATAATTCATAGGCATTTCATTGCGTCTGGAGATATTACCAACTCTTTGACATTCATCACAAGATAAAATAAATTTCCTTGCATCTTTGAAGAGTGTTGGCCAATAAAAGCTGATTGTAGAACCTTTTGCGCGGTTCTATCTCCAGCGTGATGTCCTCCATAAACACTTCCATGACATTTATTCAATATCTCCTTGTTCATATTCAGGAACACATCTTCGCATAATACCATCCACTCCTTCTTTATATAAGTGTGGGTCATCCCAAAAATAATGCCTCAAGTCATAAAAGAATTTCCTCCTTTGCTGAGCGGAAAAGGTTGGAGGCAAATACTTCGAAACAATAAAGTTAGCATAATCTGCATACCAAGGGCTCTGATACGTCTCCAACGTATCGATAATTTCTTATGTTCCATGCTACTTTATTGATGATACCTACATGTTTTATGCACATTATATGTCATATTTATGCATTTTGGAACTAACCTATTAACAAGATGCCGAAGAGCCAGTTGCTGTTTTCTGCTGTTTTTGGTTTCAGAAATCCTAGTAAAGAAATATTCTCGGAATTGGACGAAACTCGCAGGGTCCTATTTTTGCACGAAGCTTCCAGAAGACCGAAGACCCAACGAAGTGGGGCCACGAGGAAGCCGGGGGTGGCCGGCGCGGCCCAAGCCCTGGCGCGCCGACCTATCCCCGGCCCTCGTGTGGCCCCCGCGTTGACCCTCCGCCTACTTAAAGCTTGTCGCGAAACCCCGGTCCGAGAGCCACGATACGGAAAACCTTACGAGACGCCGCCGCCGAATCCCATCTCGGGGGATTCGGAGATCGCCTCGGCACTGCCGGAGAGGGGATTCATCTCCCGGAGGACTCTTCATCGCCATGATCGCCTCCGGAGTGATGAGTGAGTAGTTCACCCCTGGACCATGGGTCCATAGCAGTAGCTAGATGGTCGTCTTCTCCTTGTTGTGCTTCATTGTTAGATCTTGTGAGCTGCCTAACATGATCAAGATCATCTATATGTAATTCTATATGTTGTGTTTGTCGGGATCCGATGGATAGAGTACTATGATTATGGTGATTATCAATCTATTGTTCATGTGTTGTTTATGATCTTGCATGCTCTCCGTTATTAGTAGAGGCTCTGGCCAAGTTTTTACTCTTAACTCCAAGAGGGAGTAATTATGCTCGATAGTGGGTTCATGCCTTCATTGATACCTGGGAGTGTGAGAAAGTTCTAAGGTTGTGATGTGCTGTTGCCACTAGGGATAAAACATTGATGCTATGTCTAAGGATGTAGTTATTGATTACATTACGCACAATACTTAATGCAATTATCTGTTGCTTTGTAAATACTGGAGGGGGTTCGGACGATAACCTGAAGGTGGACTTTTTAGGCATAGATGCAATTGGATGGCGGTCTATGTACTTTGTCGTAATGCCCAATTAAATCTCACTATATTTATCATGTCATGTATATGCATTATTATGCTTTTCTCTATTTGTCAATTGCCCGACTGTAATTTGTTCACCCAACATGCTTTTATCTTATGGGAGAGACACCTCTAGTGAACTGTGGACCCCGGTCCTATTCTTTCCATAGCATACAATCTACTTGTTTTACTGTTTTCTTTGCAAACATCTTCCACTCGATACGTTTAATCCTTTGTTACAGCAAGCCGGTGAGATTGACAACCTCACTGTTTCGTTGGGGCAAAGTACTTTGGTTGTGTTGTGCAGGTTCCTAGTTGGCGCCGGAATCCCTGGTGTTGCGCCGCATCACATTTCGCGACCATCAACCTTCAACGTGCTTCTTGGCTCCTACTGGTTCGATTAAACCTTGGTTTCAACTGAGGGAAAACTTGCCAGTGCGCATCATACCTTCCTCTTGGGGTTCCCAACGGACGTGTACATCTACGCATCAAGCACTTTTTCTGCGCCGTTGCCGGGGAGATCAAGACACGCTGCAAGGGAGTCTCCACTTCTCAATCTCTTTACTTTGTTTTTGTCTTGCTTTATTTTATTTACTACTTTGTTTGCTGCACTAAATTAAAATACAAAAAAATTAGTTGCTAGTTTTACTTTATTTGCTATCTTGTTTGCTATATCAAAAACACAAAAAAATTAGTTACTTGCATTTACTCTATCTAGTTTGTTTTATTTTACTGCTACTAAAATGAGTAATCCTGAAGTTGAAGTTCGTTCTTTTAAGCAACAAGGTGGAGAAAGTTTTAAAGATGCTTGGTATAGAATTAGTAATGCTCATCAAAGGTGCATTAAGAAACACTCCACCACTATCCTTCTTAGGAACTTTTATGTTGGTTTATCTAGTTGGAATAGATATGTTCTTGATACTCTTTCGGGAGGTAATTTCCTAGGGACTCCTGCTTTAGAAGCTAGTTGCATCATTGAGAGTCTAGTTGGAATACCACCTGTTAATGAAGTTAAAATTGAAATCTCTCTTGAAGATGTTATGAAAAAATTGGAAACCATAGAGAAAAATTTTCCAAGTGTTGAAGCTAAATTGGGAATGTTATTTGACAAAACTTATGAACTTGATAAATCCTTAGGAGGAATTAATGAAAGAATTAGTATCCTAGGAACTTGTGTTGTCCATGATAATCAAACCAATAGGATTGATGAGCTTGAAAAAGCTATGGGAACCTTGGGTTCAACCTTTTCTTCTCTCAAGTATAATGAGAAAGCTTATGTGGGTAAAGAGCAAAAATTCATGTACGCCTCTAAGGTGCCTAAACAAAAGAATTATTATAGGCCTAAAATTGCTAAAACCCTTAGCACTACCATAGAAAATCTAGATAATGGAACACCTAAAGTACCCCCTGCAACAAGTTGTGTTTGCATGAAGAATAATAATGTTGATGCTTCTACTCTCGATGTTACTTGATTTGCACTTTCTGCGCCTAGCTGAAAGGCGTTAAAGAAAACGCTTATGGGAGACAACCCATGTTTTTACCTACAGCAATTTTTTGTTTTATTGAGTCTTGGAAGTTGTTTACTACTGTAGCAACCTCTCCTTATCATGTTTTTGTGCCAAGTAAAGTTTCTATGTCAAAGTTGATGTTATATTTGGGATCGCTGCACAGAAACAGCATTGCTGTCTGTCACGAATCTGGGCATAATTCTCTGTAGAAAATTCGAAAAATCTGCCAATTTACGAGCGTGATCCTCAGATATATACGCAACTTTCATTAGTTTTGAGTTTTTCCATTTGAGCAAGTCTGGTGCCATTTATAAATTCGTCTTTACGGACTGTTCTGTTTTTGACAGATTCTGCCTTTTATTTCGCATTGCCTCTTTTGCTATGTTGGATTTATTTCTTTGATCCATTAATGTCCAGTAGCATTATGCAATGTCCAGAAGTGAAAATAATGATTGTGTCACCTCTGAATGAGTGAATTATTAATGATGCACTAACCCTCTAATGAGTTTGCTTGAAGTTTGGTGTGAAGGAAGTTTTCAAGGGTCAAGAGAGGAGAATGATATACTAAGATCAAGAGGAGTGAAAGCTCTAAGCTTGGGGATGCCCCCGTGGTTCATCCCTGCATATTTTAAGAAGACTCAAGCGTCTAAGCTTGGGGATGCCCAAGGCATCCCCTTCTTCATCGACAACATCATCAGGTTCCTCCCGAAACTATATTTTTATTCATCACATCTTGTGTTCTTTACTTGGAGCGTCGGTTTGTTTTCGTTTTTGTTTTTGTTTGAATAAGATGGATCCTAGCATTCACTTTGTGGGAGAGAGACACGCTCCGCTGTTGCATATGGACACATGTGTCCTTAGGCTTTACTCATAATGTTCAAGGCGAAGTTTCTTCTTCGTTAATTTGTTATATGGTTGGAATTGGAAAATGCTACATGTAGTAATTCTAAAAATGTCTTGGATAATGTGATACTTGGCAATTGTTGTGCTCATGTTTAAGCTCTTGCATCATATGCTTTGCACCCATTAATGAAGAAATACATAGAGCTTGCTAAAATTTGATTTGCATATTTGGTTTCTCTAAGGTCTAGATAATATCTAGTATTGAGTTTTGAACAACAAGGAAGACAGTGTAGAGTCTTATAATGTTTACAATATGTCTTTTATGTGAGTTTTGCTGCACTTGTTCATCCTTGAGTTTGCTTCAAATAACCTTGCTAGCCTAAACCTTGTATCGAGAGGGAATACTTCTCATGCATCCAAAAATCCTTGAGCCAACCACTATGCCATTTGTGTCCACCATACCTACCTACTACATGGTATTTACCCGCCATTCCAAAGTAAATTGCTTGAGTGCTACCTTTAAAATTCCATCATTCACCTTTGCAATATATAGCTCATGGGACAAAATAGCCTTAAAAACTATCGTAGTATTGAATATGTACTTATGCACTTTATATTTTATTAAGTTGCTTGTTGTGCGATAACCATGTTTCTGGGGAACGCCATCAACTATTGTTGAATATCATGTGAGTTGCTATGCATGTCCGTCTTGTCTGAAGGTCTATCATTTTAGTGGTTGGAGCATGCAAAATTGTTAGAGAAGAACATTGGGCCGCTAACTAAAGCCATGAATCATGGTGGAAGTTTCAGTTTTGGACATATATCCTCAATCTCATATGAGAATAATAACTTTGCTACATGCTTATGCATTTAAGAGGAGTCCATTATCTGTTGTCCATGTTGTCCCGGTATGGATGTCTAAGTTGAGAATAATCAAAAGCGAGAAATCCGAAATGCGAGCATTCTCCTTAGACCTTTGTACCGGCGGCATGGAGGTACCCCTTTGTGACACTTGGTTGAAACATGGCATGCAAATCCGGTAGTCCAAGTTAAGTAGGACGAGGTGCGGGCACTATTAGTATACTATGCGTGAGGCTTGCAACTTGTAAGATATAATTTTCATAACTCATATGCTTTATTACTACCGTTGACAAAATTGTTTCATGTTTTCAAAATAAAAGCTCTAGCACAAATACAGCAATCGATGCTTTCCTCTGCGAAGGACCATTCTTTTACTTTTATTGTTGAGTCGGTTTACCTATCTCCTTCCACCTTAAGAAGCAAACACTTGTGTGAACTGTGCATTGATTCCTACATACTTGCATATTGCACTTGTTATATTACTTTATGTTGACAATATCCATGAGATATACATGTTATAAGTTGAAAGCAACCGCTGAAACTTAATCTTCTTATGTGTTGCTTCAACACCTTTACTTTGATTTATTGCTTTACGAGTTAACTCTTATGCAAGACTTATTGATGCTTGTCTTGAAGTACTATTCATGAAAAGTCTTTGCTATATGATTCAGTTGTTTACTCATGTCATTACCTTTGCTTTGATCGCTGCATTCATTACATATGTTTACAAATAGTATGATCAAGATTATGATGGCATGTCACTTCAGAAATTATCTTTGTTATCGTTTTACCTGCTCGAGCAGAACTAAGTTGGATGCTGATACGTCTCCAACGTATCGATAATTTCTTATGTTCCATGCTACTTTATTGATGATACCTACATGTTTTATGCACATTATATGTCATATTTATGCATTTTCTGGAACTAACCTATTAACAAGATGCCGAAGAGCCAGTTGCTGTTTTCTGCTGTTTTGGTTTCAGAAATCCTAGTAAAGAAATATTCTCGGAATTGGACGAAACTTTCGCCCAGGGTCCTATTTTTGCACGAAGCTTCCAGAAGACCGAAGACCTAACGAGGGGGCCACGAGGAAGCCGGGGGGTGGCCGGCGCGGCCAAGCCTGGCCGCGCGACCTATCCCCTGGGCCCCTCGTGTGGCCCCCGCGTTGACCCTCCGCCTACTTAAAGCTCCGTCGCGAAACCCCGGTACGAGAGCACGATACGGAAAACCTTACAGAGACGCCGCCGCCGCGAATCCCATCTCGGGATTACGGAGATCGCCTCCGGCACCCTGCCGGAGAGGGGATTCATCTCCCGGAGGACTCTTCATCGCCATGATCGCCTCCGGAGTGATGAGTGAGTAGTTCACCGGACCATGGGTCCATAGCAGTAGCTAGATGGTCGTCTTCTCCTTGTTGTGCTTCATTGTTAGATCTTGTGAGCTGCCTAACATGATCAAGATCATCTATATGTAATTCTATATGTTGTGTTTGTCGGGATCCGATGGATAGAGAGTACTATGATTATGGTGATTATCAATCTATTGTTCATGTGTTGTTTATGATCTTGCATGCTCTCCGTTATTAGTAGAGGCTCTGGCCAAGTTTTTACTCTTAACTCCAAGAGGGAGTAATTATGCTCGATAGTGGGTTCATGCCTTCATTGATACATGGGACAGTGACAGAAAAAGGTTGTGATGTGCTGTTGCCACTAGGGATAAAACATTGATGCTATGTCTAAGGATGTAGTTATTGATTACATTACGCACAATACTTAATGCAATTGTCTGTTGCTTTGCAACTTAATACTGGAGGGGGTTCGGACGATAACCTGAAGGTGGACTTTTTAGGCATAGATGCAGTTGGATGGCGGTCTATGTACTTTGTCGTAATGCCCAATTAAATCTCACTATATTTATCATGTCATGTATATGCATTATTATGCTTTTCTCTATTTGTCAATTGCCCGACTGTAATTTGTTCACCCAACATGCTTTTATCTTATGGGAGACACCTCTAGTGAACTGTGGACCCCGGTCCTATTCTTTCCATAGCATACAATCTACTTGTTTTACTGTTTTCTTTGCAAACATCTTCCACTCGATCGTTTAATCCTTTGTTACAAAGCCGGTGAGATTGACAACCTCACTTTCGTTGGGGCAAAGTACTTTGGTTGTGTTGTGCAGGTTCCTAGTTGGCCGAATCCCTGGTGTTGCGCCGCATCACATTTCGCGACCATCAACCTTCAACGTGCTTCTTGGCTCCTACTGGTTCGATTAAACCTTGGTTTCATACTGAGGGAAAACTTGCCACTGTGCGCATCATACCTTCCTCTTGGGGTTCCCAACGGACGTGTACATCTACGCGCATCACTCTCTCGCGAGCTCACCTTTATTACAGCCAATTGTTCATTTGGAAAACTATCATTAACAGGAACAGGATCATAAGCAATATTTTCCAATCTAGACAAATTATCAGCAACAGGATTATCAGCACCTTTCCTATCTATAATGTGTAAATCAAATTCTTGCAACAGAAGTACCCATCTAATAAGTCTTGGCTTAGCATCTTTCTTTGTCATAAGGTATCTAATTGCAGCATGATCAGTATGAATTGTAACCTTCGAATCAACAATATAAGGTCTAAACTTATCACAAGCAAAGACTACAGCTAACAATTCTTTTTCAGTTGTAGCATAATTTCTTTGAGCAGCATCAAGAGTCTTACTAGCATAATGAATAACATTTAATTTTTTATCTACCCGCTGTCCAAGAACAGCGCCTACAGCAAAATCACTAGCATCACACATAATTTCAAAAGGCAAATTCCAATCAGGAGGTTCGACTATAGGAGCAGTTGTTAAGGCTTTCTTTAGAGTTTCAAAAGCTTCCTTACAATCATCATCAAAAACAAAAGGTACATCTTTTTGAAGAAGATTAGTAAGAGGCTTTGAAATTTTAGAGAAATCTTTAATAAATCTCCTATAAAACCCAGCATGACCAAGAACACTACGAATACCTTTAACATCCCTCGGATAGGGCATCTTCTCAATCGCTTCAACTTTAGCTCTATCAACTTCAATACCTCTCTCGGAAATTTTATGTCCCAATACAATTCCTTCATTAACCATAAAGTGGCATTTCTCCCAATTAAGAACAAGGTTAGTTTCTTCACATCTCTGCAAAACTTTATCGAGGTTTCGCAAGCAATTATCAAAAGAATTCCCATAGACAGAAAAATCATCCATGAACACCTCTACAATACTTTCGCAAAAACCATGAAAAGACATGCATCTTTGAAAAGTAGCAGGAGCATTACATAAACCAAAGGCATACGCCTATAAGCATAAGTTCCATAAGGACAAGTAAAAGTGGTTTTCTCTTGATCTTTAGCTTTAACAGCAATTTGTGAAAACCAGAATATCCATCAAAAAAAAAAAATGAGTATTTTTAGATAACCTTTCTAGCATTTGATCAATAAAGGGTAAAGGGTAATGATCTTTCTTAGTAACTTTATTAACTTTTCGAAAATCAATGCACATTCTATAACCTACAACTATTCTTTGAGGAATAAGCTCATCATTATCATTAGGCACAACAGTCATTCCTCCTTTCTTAGGAACACAATGTACAGGACTAACCCATCTACTATCAGCAATAGGATATATAATACCAGCTTCAAGAAGTTTTAATACCTCATTCCTTACCACCTCTTTCATCTTCGGAATTAGACGACGTTGATGTTCAACAACAGGCTTTGCATCATCTTCCATATTAATAGCATGTTGACAAATAGAAGGAGAAATCCCTTTCAAATCATCAAGAGTATAACCAATAGCTCCTCGGTGTTTCTTCAATATTTCCAATAACCTTTCTTCCTCGATCTCTGAAAGCTTAGAACTAATGATAACAGGATATATTTTCTTATCATCAATATGAGCATATTTAAGATTATCAGGTAAAGGCTTTAAATCAAAAACAGGATCTTCCTTTGGTGGCGGTGTTGTACCCAAATCTTCCACCGGAAATCATGCTTGAGAATAGGTTGGCGAAGAAAAATTTCCTCAAGCTCATCTCTTTCTTTCCTAAAAGCTTCACTTTCACTATTCTCCAAATGTTGCTGCAAAGGATTATTAGGAACAAGAACAATAGATGCACACTGCTCCATTTTAAAATCATTACTAGGCAAGTCAGCTTTATAAGGAGTTTTGGTAAATTTAGAAAAGTTAAATTCATAAGGTTCACCAGCAAATCTAGTCAAAATTTTCTCTTTCTTACAATCTATAATAGCTCCACAAGTATTTAGAAAAGGTCTACCAAAAATGATAGGACAATGATCACTAGCAGCAGAACCAAGTACCAAAAAGTCAGCAGGATATTTAATCTTACCACATAGAACTTCCACATCTCGAACAATACCAATTGGAGAAATAGTTTCTCTATTGGCCAAATGAATAACCACATCAATATCTTCAAGTTCACAAGAACCAATTTCGTGCATAATCTCCGTGTAAAGCTCATAAGGAATAGCACTAACACTTGCACCAATATCGCATAAACCATAATAGCAATGATCACCAATTCTAACAGATAGCATAGGAACACTAACTTGTTTGGATTTATTAGGATGTGAAACAATATTAGAAGCATCTTCTGAGAAAATAATATGACCATCCTCCACATTTTCAGTCACAAGATCTTTAACTATTGCAACAGCAGGTTCAATTTTAATTTGTTCTTCAGGTTCTTTAGGTTTCTTTTCACTTTTATTAACCGCACTAGATACGACAGAGTACTCCTTCATTTTAGCAGGGAAAGGAGTTTTCTCAATATAAGCTTCAGGAATAACATTATCAGCAGTTTCAACCACTACACATTTGTTTACAGATGAATCAACTTTATCTTTATACGGTTCATGATACTTATCAAAATTCTTCTTAGGCAGTTCATAATGAGAGGCAAAAGCTCTATAAAGATTTGCAACAACTTGGGAATCAAGACCATATGTAGCACTCATATTACGAAATTTATCAGTATCCATAAAAGCTTCAATGCATTTATAATCATAAATTATACCTGATTCTCTATCTTTGTCATTCTCCCATCCTTCAGTATTTTCTTGGATCCGATCAAGAAGGTCCCTTTTAAACTCTTCATTCTTGCGTGTAAATGATCCAGAACAAGAAGTATCCAGCAAGGTCTTGTCTTGAAAAGAAAGTCTTGCATAGAAATTATCAATAATAACATTACCAGGAAGCTCATGAATGGGGCATTTGAGCATTAAAGACTTCAATCTCCCCCAAGCTTGGGCAATACTCTCTCCATCATGAGGCCAGAAATTATATATGCGGTTCCGATCTTTGTGAATTTCACTTGGAGGATAAAATTTGGAATAAAATAAAGGCACAATGTCCTCCCAATCAATAGAATCACCATTCTTCAGCAATTTATACCAGTGCGCCGCTTTACCAGACAGCGATATAGTGAATAGTTTCTTCCTAACTTCATTCATAGAAATACCTGCACATTTGAATAACCCGCATAATTCATGCAAAAACGGTAAATGATCACCAGGATGGACAGTTCCATCCCCTTCATAGCGGTTATCCATAACACGTTCAATAATTTTCATAGGTATTTTATATGGTACTACTTCCTCACCTGGCGCTTCATCCACTACCGTTGCAGTAGTAGTAGATTTCCCAAATAGAAATTGAAGAGAAGATCTCTCCATAATGATTTATAGCAGCAGACATAAAATCAGCACAAACAGTAAATGAACCTCGCCTTCCTATACGTCCACCTTTTAGGCGTTCCAACCCCGGTGAGGGCCGAGACTTGATGTAGGATAAACGGATTACTGTGTTGACAATTTCGATGAAGGATTCTTGCTCAGACAAGTATTCAGGGGGTTTTGATATTGCGGTAAATAAAGTACAAGTAAATAAAATGCGAGAGAAATAATTGCAGCGAGTGGCCCAATCCTTTTTAGCACAAAGGACAAGCCGGTTTGTTTACTTATAATGACCAAACGTTCACGAGGACACACGGGGATTTTAGTCTAGTACTTTCGCTTCAAGTGGCTAAATAATCTTCATTGTTTTGATAAGTGTTGTGTGGGTGAACCTATGCTAATGCACCGCCCTTTCTAGGACTAATACATACTTGTGATTATACCCCTTGCAAGCATCCGCAACTACAAGAAAGTAATTAAGATAAATCTAACCACAGCCTTAAACTCTGAGATCCTGCGATCCCTCCTGCATCGATATACTAACGGGGCTTAGGTTTCTGTCGCTCCGGCAACCCCGCAATTAGCAACCGAATACAAGATGCACTCCCCTAGGCCCATAAATGGTGAAGTGTCGTGTAGTCGACGTTCACACGACACCACTAGAAGAATGACACCACAACTTAAATATCATAACATTGAATATTACTCAACCATAATTCACTACTAGCATTTAGACTTCACCCATGTCCTCAAGAACTAAACGAACTACTCACGAGACATCATATGGAATACAATCAGAGGTGATATGATGATGAATAACAATCTGAACATAAATCTTGGTTCAATGGTTTCACTCAATAGCATCTACAACAAGTATAGAATAACACCGGGAGAGTTTCCCCTATCAAACAATCAAGATTTAACCCGAATTGCTACAGCGGTGACGAGGTGCAGCGGTGGTGATGGCGGTGTAGATGATGGAGATGATGATGATGATGGAGATGATGTCCCGCTCGATGACGATGGCGATGGCGTCGATTTCCCCCTCCGGGAGGGAATTTCCCCGGCGGATTCCTGCCCGCCGGAGAGCTCTTTTCTCTCTGGTGTTCTCCGCCCCCCAGAGGCGGCTGTAACCCTTCGTGAGGTCCTCTCTGTGGCTTAGGTTTTCGGGACGAAGGAGCGCGAAGAAAAGGAGGCGAAAGAGGCTGTGGGGCCCCCAGAGCATAGGGTGGCGCGGCCAGCCATGGGCCGCGCCGCCCTATGGTCTGGGCCCACAGTGGCCCCTCTCTTCTTCCCCTTCGGCTCCCTCCGTCATCTGGAAAATAGGAATTTACGTGAAATTCCCTTCCACAGTTGATCTTCCGAAATATTGCGTTCGACGGTGCTTTTTCCAGCAGAATCTGGCTCCGGTGCTTGATCCTCCAATGATGATGAAACATGCAAAATAGATGAAATAACATAAGTATTGTGTCCCAATATGAAATATATCAATGAATAACAGCAAATTATGATACAAAATAGTGATGCAAATTGGACGTATCAGGTACCTCCAATGTCTTGTTCGTGTCGCCTTGTGATCTCTTGTGTTGGCTAGAGTGGGTGTATTTCGGGTCCTTAATTGTTAGGCTTTCTTGTGTCACTACGGGAGACTGGGAGTCTGCCGATGGCCGCCAGCCATCGGCACAGCAAGGAAGGCCGTCGGTGTCTTCTCGTCGGGCAAGATCTGGTCAGGGACAGCCCAATCACCGTCGGCACAGACTGTTGTGCCGACGGTTTTACCCTCGACATAGTATTTCAAAATTTCAAATTTAGTTTTGAAACAAAATTCAAACATTTTTTTATTTTTCTGTGCCGACAGCTTTACCGTCGGCATAGCATTTTAAATTTTTCAAAATTTTTATTTTTATTTCACTTTTCTTCTTCTTCATTTTTACTTGTTAATCTTTCACAATCACACTTTTGATTCTAAGTACACCTAATCTTAGGTTAAATTGCACTTGTGGTCAAACTTTCCATTTGGTCACCCATCCTCACACTACTCCCGCCCCGGCACGCTTAACTTATTGGTTCTCTTCGGATGAGCTTTCATGAAAGAAATGACACATTGTTGTTAATACTACCATATTAATCATATTAACCCTTTAACCGTGATGCCACACATCTATATTTTTGAATTCAAAACAATTACTTAAGTAAACAACAATGAATATATATAAATAATAATAATATAGGATTTGAAAAACAATTAAATGATTTTATTTTGTCTTTTTATTTAATATGGAATAATTAATATCAGTAAATACGAATTTGGCAAATAATATGTCTAAATTGATCAGAAAAATGAGAGGAATACAAATATGACATCTATATCATCTTTTGAACCTACAAAGTTAATTTACCCAAAGTCATAAGAATTAGATCAAGTACCTCTAATTTAAATCTGACCGATTTTATGGGAAATGAGGTGGGAAACAGCCTCGGCATGGTATAGTTTGCCGAAACGAGATCATATTTGGCACGTATGTGGGCTCTAGGATGGGAATCAATACCCCGGACGCGGATTTCTACTCTGATCCACGGGTGACCATTTTTCATTTTAGCGTGCCCAAACGTTTTTTTGTGAAGCAGCTACATGGGGCTTATTTTAGTATGACGTGGAACCTCCGTGCGGTGATAGTAGACCACCTACGCACAAACTATCACATGTCATGTGCATGCGTTAGCTTTTTGGGAACCCGTGCGGCTTCCGGCGGTGTCCTGCCGAATCCGCTGGAAACTAACCGGATTTGAACTAGGGGTCAACTATTCGTCGCTCCAGAAATTCCGGAAAAATGTTTTTATTTCCATGACGCATTATTATATATGCTAATTTTTGTCCGTTCAGTTTGCTCGCAAATGGGTGCACCCGCACGCCCGGTACGGCGATATTGCATATGTCCCGGGGGCCCTGTTTTGGCCAGATGGCAATTTGAGCGAAGTCAAAAAATCCCACAGAGCTGCGTGGCGTCATTTTATATGTCACCGTTACTATTCCATTTGTCAAAATTGGGATACACCAATTATTTTGAAAAACCCTTCACGAAAAGGGCTATCGTGTCCGGAGTTCTATGGATTTCAGGGGAAATGAGGTGGGAAATGGCCTTCGCATGGCATAGTTTACCGAAACGAGGTCATATTTGGCACGTGTCTGGGCCCTAGGACAGGAAGCAAGACCCCGGACGCGGATTTCCCACATGAGACCATTTATTTTTCATTTTTAGCCTGCCCAAACGTTTTTCTTTGTGAAGCAGTTAGATGCGGCGTATTTTAGTATGACGCGAAACCTCCGTGCGGTGTTAGTAGACCACCTACGCACCACATATCACATGCCATGTGCACGCGTTAGCTTTTTGGGAACCCGTGCAGCTTTCGGCGGTGTCCCGCCGAATCGCTGGAAACTGACCGGATTTAAACTAGGGTTCCACTTTTTAGTTCTACGACGCATCATTATATGTGCTAATTTTTGTCCATTTAGTTTGCTCGCAAATGGGTGCACCCGCGCGCCTGGTACGGCTATACCGCATGTCCCGGGGGCCCTGTTTTTTGCCAGATAGCAATTTGAACGAAATCAAAAAATCTCACGGAGCCGCGTGGCGTCATTTTATATGTCATAGTAACTATTCCGTTTGTCAAAATTGGGATACGACAATTAATTTGAAAAACCTTTCACGAAAAGGGCTATCACGTTCGGAGTTCTATGGATTTCATGGGAAATGAGGTGGGAAACGGCCTCGGCATGGCATAGTTTGCCAAAACGAGATCATACTTGGCACGTGTATAGGTCCTAGGATGGGAAGCAAGACCCCGGACGCGGATTTCTAATCCGACCCACATGCGACCATTTTTTTCACTTTTAGCGTGCCAAAGCGGTTTTCTGTGTGAAGCAGCTACATGGGGCGCATTTTAGTATGACGTGAAACCTCCGTGCGGTGATAGTAGATCACCTATGCAACACCTATCACATGCCATGTGCACGCGTTAGCTTTTTTAAACCCGTGCGGCTTCCGGCGGTGTCCCGCCGAATCCGCTGGAAACTGACCGAATTTGAACTAGGGGTCAACTATCTGTCACTCCAGAAATTCCGGGAAAAATGTTTTTAGTTCTATGACGTATCATTATATGTGCTAATTTTTTTCCGTTTAGTTTGTTCGCGAATGGGTGCACCCGCACGTCTGGTACGGCGATACCGCATGTCCCGAGGGCCTGTTTTGGCTAGATGGCAATTTGAACAAAGTCAAAAAATCCCACGGAGTTGCGTGGCGTTATTTTATATGTCATAGTAACTATTCCGTTTGTTAAAATTGGGATACAACAATTATTTTGAAAAAACCTTCACAAAAAGGGTTATCGCGTCCGGTGTTCTATGGATTTAAGGGGAAATGAGGTGGGAAACGGCCTCGGCATGGCATAGTTTGCCGAAACGAGATCATATTTGGCACGTGTGTGATCCCTAGGATGGGAAGCAAGACCCCGAATGCGGATTTGTAATCCGATCCACGGGCGACGATTTTTTCATTTTTGGCGTGTGTGAAAGCCATGAAACCTCGAACATTATATCTGATTTCTAAGAAGGATTATTTAGGTATTTGAAATATTTCATTTTTGATATTTTTCTATGATAGATATTATTTTTCTGCAAAATTTGATATATTATACTTATTTTTTTCAATTATAATGATTTAGTTATGCTTTTTCGAAGATTTACGTGGAGAAATAGAAAATAGCTATGCCGACGATATAACCGTCGGCATAGGTCTGAAGTAAAAAAATAAAAAAATGTTGTGCCGACGGGCTAGACTGGTCCTGTGCCAACGGGCTAGACTGGTCCTTTGCCGACGGCCAGAACTGTGCCGATGGTGGCCGTCGGCACCTCCGGTCTATACCGACGGCCAGTTTAACGCCGACGACCATCCGTGTCGCCGCTCTCCAGAGGCTCCTGTGCCGACGGCCCCGATATTTGGCCGTCGGCACATCTGTGCTCTCCGTAGTGTGTGTGTGAGTGTGCGCTTTGTGTAGTTTTGGCCACGTTGTTTTTGTTGTAGGTTTTCGCAAGGTTTTCTCCTAAAAACTGGACATTTTCTTTTTAATTAATGAAAGAGGCAAAGCTTTTGCCTCGGTTTAAAAAAAATACCTTCACTATGTGAGTGACATCGGGGCCTCCTCTCCTGCTGGTGTGAGTGATCTCCAACCTAAGGCTGTTGTGTGGACCTGGATGACGCTTAGGTGCGACAGAGCTCGAACTCGTGAGCAGCTACCTTGGGACCTCTCGGTGGTGGCTGGGCTGTGATGGCTACAAAGGATGTGCAGCATCAAACCGTGGTGGCATTAAAGTTGACAATCCCATCTCAGATCTGTTCGAGGACATGCCGCGATGACGCTTGGGTACTGGCACCAACCTCGGGCGTATGCAATACTCAGTAGGCCGCTATAACTACGGGGGCAGTCTGATGGTCTTCCATGGAGATGGGACGCGGAAGATATAGGTCCCATCGCCGTGAATCTGTGATCTAGCCAACAAAGGTTGTTCCCCACTTTGACGGTGATGGAAGCTGCTCCACTTCCTATGATGTTGGGTCTCCTACTCAACTGGACATTTTGTTTGACGGTTAGGGTCGAGCTAAAAAAAAAACTCGTAATAGGTAAAAAGGCGACTACTAGCTAGGGCGCCATCTCCACCCCGGAGGCATTGGCATACTGTAGCAGGTATTACTGCTAGTCCTAGAAATCAGATTTGCATCAACCGCTTGGCTTTCCTTCTATAACATATGATACACCTCTTCATGCTAAATTACAGATTTTTTTCTAAATATATTACTATGAGTCTATGTAGTAGGGAGGGTGACAACTAGACAAGACATTTTTAGATTTTTTTACCAATGATCAATTTCTAAGACATATAATGATATGTAAGTACTTCAATAGAAAAAAGATAACATAAAAAATTGTAGAAGGGGCCCTAGCCCACCTCACCACGCTGGCCACTCATAGAAGCTCCGGCCCAGAGTATGTAACCACCAGATCGTTTGCCCTACATTTGGCCACAACATTTGGAATTGGTATATTATTCCATTTCTCATTTGAACTACTTGTTCTTTCGGAATTAAAGAACTGCTGGAGCTTTCATGGATAACCCATAATTCAAGTATACTTATAATCTTACATGCATAACAAGTTGACACTTGACATCAGCCACTTGGAATATGACTCGTGACTTGATCATGTCAAATCAATGTCAATCAGGATTACAAGCCACTCCGGTGGTTACATACTCTCAACTCAAGTGCTCCAATTGGCTTCTATTGGGGATTGATGGAACACAAGGAAAATGCCATCTCTATTTAAATGGTGTGATTCATACTGGCATACGTGTTCTCTTCGCCTCCCACTACCAAGTTTGTTCCACACCAACAAACATATATATCACACATTAATAATTTCGTCACATCGTCCTAACACACACCCTACACATTTTCATTGGAAGACCAATGTGAGATCTAAACAAAGGTGGTTGAGGCTTGTTGTGTACACTTGACTTGCGTTTGTATTAGGAGACCAAGAAGCATTCAAGGATCTAATGGTCTCCATGTCTGGCCATCACGGTTTTATTCTACCTCTGTCAAGCACATGATGGGTGTTGTAAAGCCTGTGGACCTGTACACGACTCAATTAAAAGTTCCTTGTTTGCTGAGTTGATGGCATTAGATTCTGATTAGTGTGGTATACTTGTATCAGGACTGGTGCCGAAGAAGTCGATGAGTTAACCGCCCTAATGTTAGGTTCTGATTGCACAGACTAGCGTTACATTTGTCCAGTTTTAGTTGTGGTAATCATGTGTTCGCAATTATGCTCTGTCTGAGTGAAGGGAACAAAGATCGAACATGAAAGGTGAATTAGTTTCAGGGAGATATTCATGTTCTGATCCTGGTTTTGATTGTAGGATAACGTAGCATAGAAAACAAAAATTTTCCTACGGCGAACACGCAATCCAAGCCAAGATGCAATCTAGAAGACGGTAGCAACGAGGGGATTGTCGAGACTCACCCTTGAAGAGATTCCAAAGCCTACAAGAGGAGGCTCTTGTTGCTGCGGTAGACGTTCACTTGCCGCTTGCAAAAGCGCGTAGAAGATCTTGATCACGATCGGTTCCGGCGCCACGAACGGGCAGCACCTCCGTACTCGGTCACACGTTCGGTTGTTGATGAAGACGACGTCCACCTCCCGTTCCAGCGGGCAGCGGAAGTAGTAGCTCCTCTTGAATCCGACAGCACGACGGCGTGGTGTCGGTGGCGGTGGAGAAATCCGGCGGAGCTTCGCTAAGCGTGCGGGATATGGTGGAGGAGCGGGGCGCTAGGGTTTGGGGAGAGGGGGTGGCCGGCCACTATGGGGGCGGCCAAGCTTGGCTTTGGTGTGTCCGGCCCCCTCCCCTTGGCCCTCTATATATAGGTGGAAGCCCCAAGTGTTGGACTACAAGTCTTCGAATAAGACCCGAACCCAAAACCTTCCATATGGTGGGAAACCTTCCCTCCCACTAGAGGTGGGAATTCCACCTTCCATAGGGGGGTTGGCCGGCCCCCTAAGGGGGAGTCCACTTGGGACTCCTCCCCCACTAGGGTTGGCCGGCCATGGAGGTGGAGTCCCATGTGGACTCCACCTTCCTTGGTGGTTTCTTCCGGACTTTTCTAGAACCTTCTAGAACCTTCCATAGAACCTTCCGCATCATTTTATTCACATAAAATGACATCCTATATATGAATCTTATTCTCCGGACCATTCCGGAACTCCTCGTGATGTCCGGGATCACATCCGGGACTCCGAACAAATATTCGAACTCCATTCCATATTCAAGTTCTACCATTTCAACATCCAACTTTAAGTGTGTCACCCTACGGTTCGTGAACTATGCGGACATGGTTGAGTACTCACTCCGACCAATAACCAATAGCGGGATCTGGAGATCCATAATGGCTCCCACATATTCAACGATGACTTTAGTGATCGAATGAACCATTCACATACGATACCAATTCCCTTTGTCTCGCGATATTTTACTTGTCCGAGGTTTGATCTTCGGTATCACTCTATACCTTGTTCAACCTCGTCTCCTGACAAGTACTCTTTACTCGTACCGTGGTATGTGGTCTCTTATGAACTTATTCATATGCTTGCAAGACATTAGACGACATTCCACCGAGAGGGCCCAGAGTATATCTATCCGTCATCGGGATGGACAAAGCCCACTATTGATCCATATGCCTCAACTCATACTTTCCGGATACTTAATCCCACCTTTATAACCACCCATTTACGCAGTGGCGTTTGATGTAATCAAAGTACCTTTCCGGTATAAGTGATTTACATGATCTCATGGTCATAAGGACTAGGTAACTATGTATCGAAAGCTTATAGCAAATAACTTAATGACGAGATCTTATGCTACGCTTAATTGGGTGTGTCCATTACATCATTCATACAATGACATAACCTTGTTATTAATAACATCCAATGTTCATGATTATGAAACTAATCATCCATTAATCAACAAGCTAGTTTAAGAGGCATACTAGGGACTTCTTGTTTGTCTACATATCACACATGTATCAATGTTTCGGTTAATACAATTATAGCATGGTATGTAAACATTATCATAAACACAAAGATATATAATAACCATTTATTATTGCCTCTTGGGCATATCTCTAACAGTCTCCCACTTGCACTAGAGTCAATAATCTAGTTTACATATGTAAAGATATAACACCTTGGCCTTCCGTGCTTTATCATGTTTTGCTCACGGGAGAGATTTTAGTCAACGGTTCTGACATGCTCAGAAACGTATGTATTTTGCAATTCATATGCGTCTCAGCGCATCACTCATTTTCCAAATGAGTCGGCATATATGCTTAGTCCTCTGGTGGAACCTTAATTCCGCGGTCTGAAATATGTCACTAATATTGTCACACACAATATAGCTTCAAAGTTCTGACTTTGTCGGAACTACACCAAGTTCTCAAAGAACCTCCTGACTTAACATCCTTTGTCATTGTCAAAACAATGACATATTCTGCCTTCTTTTGTAGAATCCATCACAATATTTAGAACTCTTCTAAATCTAGCATAGACAACTTCTAGCTTATTGTGCTACCTTTTAAACAACACTTAGTCTATTTTGAGATTTGAAATTATATTTTATATGTGACAAAACCAATATCGGTGTAACACCTTACAGCGATTTGTTTGTCATTTCTTCATATAAAAATATATATATATATATCCTTAGTTCTTCTAAAGTACTCAAGGATATTCTTACTGTCGTTCAATGATCATCATATGAATCATTCTGGTATATGCTCATACACTTTATAGCACATGATATCTGATTGTGTACATGTTATTCGTGATCTATAATCACTCATGTGTTTTTACTCATTGAGTGTCAGATACACTCAAGTCTTGTTAAACCTTCACATGACAAGAACATTTTCTTAATATTTCTATATTGAACTACTTCAATATCCATCATATGTACTTTGACTTAAACTTATTTATGTGTTTCAATCTATCTTCATAGATCTTGACACTAAATTTGTTTTAGTCCATATCCTTTCATTGAAGTTAATTCTCAATGAAACCTTTTAATCAAGTATATAATTACATCATTTATAACCAACTATATGTCATCTACATAAAGTATTATAAATGTGTCTTAGCGCTCCCACTTAATTTCTTGCAAATGCAAGCCTCTTCATCGTCTCTGATGAAATCAAAAACTCTTTGACTATTTCATCTGGTGAAGATTCTAACTCCGTGATACTTACTTCATCCAATTGAAGTTCGTATACCTATCTAGTATTCCACGGACCAGCAAAACTCTTGGTTGTATCTTGTATACACCTTTAATACACACTTCTGTTAAGCAATGTATTTTGCCATCCTACTATCATATCTCATGAAAGAAATATGTAGCGATTACTAGAATAATCCACATAGACTATAAGCATTACTACGGAAGATCTAATCTTATCGTAGTCAACTCTTTGAACTTTGTCGTAAACAACTTTTCGACAAGTCGAGCTTATTCAAGGATATTCCATCCAAGTTCATCAATTTTATAGATCCATTTACTTTCAAAAAGTATTCATCTATCTTGGATTTCATGGCGTATAGCCATTTTAACGGAGTCAGGGCCCATCATAACTTCTTTGTTTGTAGTTGGTTTATCATTATTCAAAATCAATCCTTTGTTCACAAATCATTTATTTGATCACAAAGTAAACCATACCTACAAGGTTCAATATGTACTTCGATCTCCATGGCTAAAACACTTTGTAGTCATGGGAGCCATGATCGTCGTGGCTGCCGAAACAAATTCCGATGTTGCGCTACTCTGATCATTATGCTCAGGTTCATAAACCTTATCAAATTATATTGTCCTCCCACTCAAATACTTCACTAGAAACAATTTCTCGGAAATAAGAAACATTGACAAACACTTTTGTCTTTGTCTCGTGGGAAGAATTCCCAATTAATTCTCTGGGATAACCAACAAAGACATTCATCCGATTTTGGTTGTAAACTCTTAGACCAAAATTTAAAGAAAGACTATTAGGGTTTATACCCATACCATAACTCGTATGGTGTCATTTCAACGGATCATGATGATGCTCTATTCAGTGTAAAAGCGGTAGTCACTAAAGCATAATCCACAAAAATATAATGGCGTCATAATATTTTATCTCATCATTAATCCAACAAGGTTTGGATACATATCTTGGATACTATATCATCATTATGATACTCCAAGAAATGTGAGTTGTAGAACAATTTCATAACTCTCTTAGATGTTCGCTAAAACTCGTAATTCAAATATTTCTACCATGATCCAATCATAGATATTTGACTTTTCTATTACGATGATTTCCACTTCATGCTGAAATTTATTTGAATCTATTCAAATGTTTCAAACTTCTTTCTTATTGAATATATCCACATTTATACTCAATTCATTGTTGGAAGTTTTCATGAAGTAGAAGAATCTCCCGCACACAACTATGCCCAGTGAACTACATACATCATCATGTATATTTCCACTAAGTTAGTTGCCCGTTTCAACTCTTGGCCTATGAACGGTATTTTAGTCATTCTCTTTAGAAAAGATTTGCAAGCGCCAAACGATTCAAAAATCAAATGACTCCAAAAATCCATTTGCATGGAGTTCCTTCATGCGTTCCTTTCTAACATGACCTAAATGGCGGTTCCACAAATAAGTGGAATTCAAATCATTTGCCTTATGGCATTTTAGCGTCAGTGTTATGTATGTGTGTTTCACCATTAAGATTTATAATAACTTATCCATCATACATGGAGTAATGTCATAATTTGAACAACTCATTGTTTTTATTTGACCAGAGCAAAATAACAATTATTAAGTTCTTTATTATAAATTCTAAGGGCTAGATAGAATGCCAACGATGAACATAATAACACTTTATTTTTGTTCCAGACGTGCATTCCTATCATATTCCTTGTCAGTCACTTAGGCCATTGTATTCTTGTATTGCGTTGTTTTGTATGACACTTCATACCAACCAATATGGTACTAATACCCAAGAATTTCATTATGTGACTTAACTAGGAATACAACCATAACATGTATATCATTTATATACACCTGAGCTAGACTTTCTAGTCTTTTCTTTCTTTCTGCCAAAATATCTTTTGCAGTTTTTCTTTTAGCTTTCCTCATTATTCAGAAAAACACTTCAACATTAATAACTTCTAGGTTTGTTGGTCTAATACCAATAACCTTGAGGTTATTATTTTGAAGTTGATCATCATATGACAAGTGTTCTAGATTTCACTTATTAGTAACTATGATGAACAATTTCACTCATAATTTTATCCATCAATTCATGACAACTTTTTGAGACCATGTCTGTACATGCTAGGCTCATAAAGTTTAACCTTAGTATTCGCATGTGCAAATCTGGCTTGCACCCATTGTAAACACACGTAGAATCTATAACACCCGATCATCACGTGATGCTTCGATACGACGAGTCTTAGCAACGGTGCATACTAAGGATGATAACTTCATGGATATGCGAATATCGTTAGTGCTCCAATAGTTGGAGGATTGTGACGCCTGGCGTCTTCAACCTTCATACATTCCCATAAAACTTATGAGTTTATGTAGTCTCACCAAATTATATTCTATCATCTTGCAATAAGGTCTTAGATATCACATATATCTTATACCTTGATTATTTCTGAAAACTAAATTTTCAGCTCCTTACTTTTCAAACAGATTTGAACTTCAAGTTTCACGGAGACAAGATAACTTTAGGTACTAATTGAAACCATAGCTCTCTGAATCAACAAAGTGAGTTTCACTAAAAGTTTGCAATAGGACTTAATCAATTCTTGATTCTTTAACAATACGGTACTAATCCGTAAAGTTTCTTATCAGATTTTAACAGTATTTCTATCTCAATAACAAGACTAGCGCATAGTAGTAAACGGATGCCAATACTACAAAATTAATTCAAAATACTACTCAGACTATGTTTATGATAAATTGAGTTCAAAATTTTAATTCAATATAATTAAAACACTAGGTGAACTCCCACTCAAAACAATATCCCTCGCATTGTCTTAGTGATCACACGAACCAAATCTACCGCACCTAAACCCGATCATCACGAGAAAAGGTGTGATTTCAATGGCGAACACTCAAAGTGTTCATCATATCAATCATATGATTCATGCTCTACCTTTCGGTATCACGTGTTCCGAGACCATGTCTGTACATGCTAGGCTCGTCAAGGCCACCTTAGTATCCGCATGTGCAAAACTGTCTTGCACCCGTTGTATGTACTTATTGAATCTATCACACCCGATCATCACGAGATGCTTCGAAACGACAAGACTTGATAACGGTGCTACTAAGGATGAACACTTTATTATCTTGAGATTTTAGTGAGAGGGATCATCTTATAATGCTACCGTCGCGATCTAAGCAAAATAAGATGCATAAAAGGATTAACATCACATGCAGTTCATATGTGATATGATATGGCCCTTTTGTCTTTGCGCCTTTGATCTTGATCTCCAAAGCGTGGACATGATCTCCATCATCAACGGGCATGATCTCCATCATCGTCGGCGAAGCACCAAGGTCAATGGCGCCGTCTTCATGATCGTCCTCCATGTAGCAACTATTACAACTACTTTGAAATACTACTCAACATGAAATTTAAAGACAACCATAAGGCTCCTGCCGGTTGCCACAATACAATAATGATCATCTCATACATATTCATCATCACATTATGGCCATATCACATCACCAAACCCTGCAAAAACAAGTTAGACGTTCTCTAATTTGGTTTGCATATTTTACGTGGTTTAGGGTTTTCGAGTAAGATCCAATCTACCTACGAACATGAACCACAACGGTGATACTAGTGTTTTCAATAGAAGAGTAAATTGAATCTTCACTATAGTAGGAGAGACAGACACCCGCAAAGCCACTTATGCAATACAAGTTGCATGTCAAGCGTGGAGCAAATCTCATGAACGCGGTCATGTAAAGTTAGCCCGAGCCGCTTCATCCCACTATGCCACAAAGATGCAAAGTACTCAACTAAAGATAACAAGAGCATCAACGCCCACAAACCATTGTGTTCTACTCGTGCAACCATCTATGCATAGACACGGCTCTGATACCACTGTAGGATAACGTAGCATAGAAAACAAAAATTTTCCTACGGCGAACACGCAATCCAAGCCAAGATGCAATCTAGAAGACGGTAGCAACGAGGGGATTGTCGAGACTCACCCTTGAAGAGATTCCAAAGCCTACAAGAGGAGGCTCTTGTTGCTGCGGTAGACGTTCACTTGCCGCTTGCAAAAGCGCGTAGAAGATCTTGATCACGATCGGTTCCGGCGCCACGAACGGGCAGCACCTCCGTACTCGGTCACACGTTCGGTTGTTGATGAAGACGACGTCCACCTCCCCGTTCCAGCGGGCAGCGGAAGTAGTAGCTCCTCTTGAATCCGACAGCACGACGGCGTGGTGTCGGTGGCGGTGGAGAAATCCGGCGGAGCTTCGCTAAGCGTGCGGGATATGGTGGAGGAGCGGGGCGCTAGGGTTTGGGGAGAGGGGGTGGCCGGCCACTATGGGGGCGGCCAAGCTTGTGGCTTTGGTGTGTCCGGCCCCCTCCCCTTGGCCCTCTATATATAGGTGGAAGCCCCAAGTGTTGGACTACAAGTCTTCGAATAAGACCCGAACCCAAAACCTTCCATATGGTGGGAAACCTTCCCTCCCACTAGAGGTGGGAATTCCACCTTCCATAGGGGGGTGGCCGGCCCCCTAAGGGGGAGTCCACTTGGGACTCCTCCCCCACTAGGGTTGGCCGGCCATGGAGGTGGAGTCCCATGTGGACTCCACCTTCCTTGGTGGTTTCTTCCGGACTTTTCTAGAACCTTCTAGAACCTTCCATAGAACCTTCCGCATCATTTTATTCACATAAAATGACATCCTATATATGAATCTTATTCTCCGGACCATTCCGGAACTCCTCGTGATGTCCGGGATCACATCCGGGACTCCGAACAAATATTCGAACTCCATTCCATATTCAAGTTCTACCATTTCAACATCCAACTTTAAGTGTGTCACCCTACGGTTCGTGAACTATGCGGACATGGTTGAGTACTCACTCCGACCAATAACCAATAGCGGGATCTGGAGATCCATAATGGCTCCCACATATTCAACGATGACTTTAGTGATCGAATGAACCATTCACATACGATACCAATTCCCTTTGTCTCGCGATATTTTACTTGTCCGAGGTTTGATCTTCGGTATCACTCTATACCTTGTTCAACCTCGTCTCCTGACAAGTACTCTTTACTCGTACCGTGGTATGTGGTCTCTTATGAACTTATTCATATGCTTGCAAGACATTAGACGACATTCCACCGAGAGGGCCCAGAGTATATCTATCCGTCATCGGGATGGACAAATCCCACTATTGATCCATATGCCTCAACTCATACTTTCCGGATACTTAATCCCACCTTTATAACCACCCATTTACGCAGTGGCGTTTGATGTAATCAAAGTACCTTTCCGGTATAAGTGATTTACATGATCTCATGGTCATAAGGACTAGGTAACTATGTATCGAAAGCTTATAGCAAATAACTTAATGACGAGATCTTATGCTACGCTTAATTGGGTGTGTCCATTACATCATTCATACAATGACATAACCTTGTTATTAATAACATCCAATGTTCATGATTATGAAACTAATCATCCATTAATCAACAAGCTAGTTTAAGAGGCATACTAGGGACTTCTTGTTTGTCTACATATCACACATGTATCAATGTTTCGGTTAATACAATTATAGCATGGTATGTAAACATTATCATAAACACAAAGATATATAATAACCATTTATTATTGCCTCTTGGGCATATCTCCAACATTGATGGGCCACCCACAGGAAAATAATTCCCACTGTCACAACTTTATTTACCGATATTAATCAATGTAAAAATTACGATGTAACTTTTATGTATTTAGTTGCTAATGCTTACTTTATTTTGGAAAACTGTAACATATCCGCCTGTAATTGAAAAACCTTCCCGGGCCGGGAACAAGTCCGACAAAATGCCAAGATCATGACTACATATGTACGTAAACATTTCTCTGAAAGGGAAATATGTGGACTCTTGAGCAACATAAGTTTTCAGTTTTAGTAGCTATGTTTACGGGACATGAGCAAGGAAACAATGTGAAGTCATGTATACTGGCCTAACTATGACTGCATTAAAATAGTGATTTTTTTTTGTATGTACATTGTTGCTAGCTTCCTTCTTTTTCTATCCTTCTATCTTTAATTTGTGAATTATACAAATTGTACAATTTTCTGCAAATTTGTATAAAATGGATACCCTAAATTTGTCAAGTATACAATCATGCAACATTTTTTCGATAAATGGAATATATTAATATAAAAAAGATACTAATTATCCAACCTCTGCAACTACGCAATACCCCAATGGTATTACGGATGCACCCAGCCAAAAAATAAAAAATAAAACTAAAAAACAAAAAGTCCCGCTATGGTGTTCCAGCCGTAGCAGCAACAATACATCCACCACCATGACAACACCGACTCTCCAAAAGCGACGCCTCCAAGAATGAAACAATGCACACGCGTCATCGTTGCCGGATCAAAAGATCTTAGGTTTTCACCCCGAAGATAGTCTCCGCTCTCAAAACAATGCCTTCAACAAGACCATTGCCATGCACAACCAGTTAAGGCCAGACCTTAGATTTTCAGCCTGAAAGGTAAGACTCTGAATTTCACCTGTGCTGCCGCCCCCACTTGCATATTGCTGCTGCGGAACTCAGAACATCAAGCAAGCCCCTCAACAATACAAAGACTCGAACCTCCTTTGCTAGTCATCCAATCCAGACTTCATGATATTCCCTGCCTATGATTTCACCATGTACTAGAATGTAATCTGATGGCAACACAGAACAGAGCTTCGCGTCGCTCCCTCCAGAACCAAGCGGCCGGAATAAAAGCATGGGTGCACGCGGCCGAATACCACCTGATCCAGCAAACTCCAGGAAAAAGATGCACTGTTGCATTCGTCGGCGTAACTTTTCGAAACTCATCACTCCAGCCATATCAAGACAGACATGCCTTAGGTAGGTCTTCATCTTCGCATAAGAGAGACCCGAGGACCGCCACCATTATTCTGGTCGGGCCCAAGCGCCACCAACCTGTAGGATAACGTAGCATAGAAAACAAAAAAATTCCTATCGCGAACACGCAATCCAAGCCAAGATGCAATCTAGAAGACGGTAGCAACGAGGGGATGATCAAGACTAACCCTTGAAGAGATTCCAAAGCCTATAAGAGTAGGCTCTTATTGCTGCGGTAGACGATCACTTGCCGCTTGCAAAAGCGCGTAGAAGATCTTGATCACGATCGGTTCCGGCGCCACGAACGGGCAGCACCTCCGTACTCGGTCACACGTTCGGTTGTTGATGAAGACGACGTCCACCTCCCCGTTCCAGCGGGCAGCGGAAGTAGTAGCTCCTCTTGAATCCGACAGCACGACGGCGTGGTGTCGGTGGTGGTGGAGAAATCCGGCGGAGCTTCGCTAAGCGTGCGGGATGTGGTGGAGGAGAGAGACCGCTAGGGTTTGGGGAGAGAGGGGGGTTGGGCGCCGGCCCTCTTAGGGGTGCGGCCATGGTGGTGGCTTGAAGTGGCCAGCCCCCTCTCTATGCCCCTCATTATATAGGTGGAAGCCCCAAGAGTTCTAGTCCAAGTCTTCGAATAAGACCCCAACTCAAAACCTTCCATGTGTAGGGAAACCTACCCAAGGTGGGATTCCCACCTCAAGTGGGACTCCCACCTTTCCATGAAGGGGGGTGGCCGGCCACCTTGGGGGAAAGTCCACCTTGGACTTTCCCCTCTAGGGTTGGCTGGTCATGCAAGTGGAGTCTCTTTGGGACTCCACTTTCCAAAGTGCCATTCTTCCGGACTTTTCTAGAACCTTCTAGAACCTGCCATAAATGCACCGGATCATTTCCAAACTTGGAATATGACTTCCTATATATGAATCTTATTCTCCGGACCATTCCGGAACTCCTCGTGATGTCCGGGATCTCATCCGGGACTCCGAACAAATATTCGAACTCCATTCCATATTCAAGTACTACCATTTCAACATCCAACTTTAAGTGTGTCACCCTACGGTTCGTGAACTATGCGGACATGGTTGAGTACTCACTCCGACCAATAACCAATAGCGGGATCTGGAGATCCATAATGGCTCCCACATATTCAACGATGACTTTAGTGATCGAATGAACCATTCACATACGATACCAATTCCCTTTGTCACGCGATATTTTACTTGTCCGAGGTTTGATCTTCGGTATCACTCTATACCTTGTTCAACCTCGTCTCCTGACAAGTACTCTTTACTCGTACCGTGGTATGTGGTCTCTTATGAACTTATTCATATGCTTGCAAGACATTAGACGACATTCCACCGAGAGGGCCCAGAGTATATCTATCCGTCATCGGGATGGACAAATCCCACTGTTGATCCATATGCCTCAACTCATACTTTCCGGATACTTAATCCCACCTTTATAGCCACCCATTTACGCAGTGGTGTTTGGTGTAATCAAAGTACCTTTCCGGTATAAGTGATTTACATGATCTCATGGTCATAAGGACTAGGTAACTATGTATCGAAAGCTTATAGCAAATAACTTAATGACGAGATCTTATGCTACGCTTAATTGGGTGTGTCCATTACATCATTCATACAATGAAATAACCTTGTTATTAATAACATCCAATGTTCATGATTATGAAACTAATCATCCATTAATCAACAAGCTAGTTTAAGAGGCATACTAGGGACTTCTTGTTTGTCTACATATCACACATGTATCAATGTTTCGGTTACAATTATAGCATGGTATGTAAACATTATCATAAACACAAAGATATATAATAACCATTTATTATTGCCTCTTGGGCATATCTCCAACAGTCTCCCACTTGCACTAGAGTCAATAATCTAGTTTACATATGTAAAGATATAACACCTTGGCCTTCCGGTGCTTTATCATGTTTTGCTCACGGGAGAGGTTTTAGTCAACGGTTCTGACATGCTCAGAAACGTATGTATTTTGCAATTCATATGCGTCTCAGCGCATCACTCATTTTCCAAATGAGTCGGCATATATGCTTAGTCCTCTGGTGGAACCTTAATTCCGCGGTCTGAAATATGTCACTAATATTGTCATACACAATATAGCTTCAAAGTTCTGACTTTGTCGGAACTACACCAAGTTCTCAAAGAACCTCCTGACTTAACATCCTTTGTCATTGTCAAAACAATGACATATTCTGCCTTCTTTTGTAGAATCCATCACAATATTTAGAACTCTTCTAAATCTAGCATAGACAACTTCTAGCTCATTGTGCTACCTTTTAAACAACACTTAGTCTAATTTGAGATTTGAAATTATATTTTATATGTGACAAAACCAATATCGGTGTAACACCTTACAGCGATTTGTTTGTCATTTCTTCATACAAAAATATATATATATATCCTTAGTTCTTCTAAAGTACTCAAGGATATTCTTACTGTCGTTCAATGATCATCATATGAATCATTCTGGTATATGCTCATAACACTTTATAGCACATGATATCTGATTGTGTACATGTTATTCGTGATCTATAATCACTCATGTGTTTTTACTCATTGAGTGTCAGATACACTCAAGTCTTGTTAAACCTTCACATGACAAGAACATTTTCTTAATATTTCTATATTGAACTACTTCAATATCCATCATATGTACTTTGACTTAAACTTATTTATGTGTTTCAATCTATCTTCATAGATCTTGACACTAAATTTGTTTCAGTCCATATCCTTTCATTGAAGTTAATTCTCAATGAAACCTTTTAATCAAGTATATAATTACATCATTTATAACCAACTATATGTCACCTACATAAAGTATTATAAATGTGTCTTAGCGCTCCCACTTAATTTCTTGCAAATGCAAGCCTCTTCATCGTCTCTTGATGAAATCAAAAACTCTTTGACTATTTCATCTGGTGAAGATTCTAACTCCGTGATACTTACTTCATCCAATTGAAGTTCGTATACCTATCTAGTATTCCACGGACCAGCAAAACTCTTGGTTGTATCTTGTATACACCTTTAATACACACTTCTGTTAAGTAGTGTATTTTGCCATCCTACTAGCATATCTCATAAAAGAAATATGTAGTGATTACTAGAATAATCCACATAGACTATAAGCATTGCTACGGAAGATCTAATCTTATCGTAGTCAACTCTTTGAACTTTGTCGTAAACAATTTTTCGACAAGTCGAGCTTCTTTAAGGATATTCCATCCAAGTCCATCAATTTTATAGATCCATTTACTTTCAAAAAGTATTTATCTATCTTGGATTTCATGGCGTATAGCCATTTTAACGGAGTCAGGGCCCATCATAACTTCTTTGTTTGTAGTAGGTTTATCATTGTTCAAAATCAATCCTTTGTTCACAAATCATTTATTTGATCACAAATTAAACCATACCTACAAGGTTCAATATGTACTTCGATCTCCATGGCTAAAACACTTTGTAGTCATGGGAGCCATGATCGTCGTGGCCGCTTCCGAAACAAATTCCGATGCTGCGCTACTCTGATCATTATGCTCAGGTTCATAAACCTTATCAAATTATATTGTCCTCCCACTCAAATACTTCACTAGAAACAATTTCTCGGAAATAAGAAACATTGACAAACACTTTTGTCTTTGTCTTGTGGGAAGAATTCCCAATTAAATCTCTGGGATAACCAACAAAGACATTCATCCGATTTTGGTTGTAAACTCTTAGACCAAAATTTAAAGAAAGACTATTAGGGTTTATACCCATACCATAACTCGTATGGTGTCATTTCAACGGATCATGATGATGCTCTATTCAGTGTAAAAGCGGTAGTCACTAAAGCATAATCCACAAAAATATAATGGCGTCATAATATTTTATCTCATCATTAATCCAACAAGGTTTGGATACATATCTTGGATACTATATCATCATTATGATACTCCAAGAAATGTGAGTTGTAGAACAATTTCATAACTCTCTTAGATGTTCGCTAAAACTCGTAATTCAAATATTTCTACCATGATCCAATCATAGATATTTGACTTTTCTATTACGATGATTTCCACTTCATGCTGAAATTTATTTGAATCCATTCAAATGTTTCAAACTTCTTCCTTATTGAATATATCCACATATATACTCAATTCATTGTTGAAAGTTTTCATGAAGTAGAAGAATCTCCCGCACACAACTATGCCCAGTGAACCACATACATCATCATGTATTTTTCCACTAAGTTAGTTGCCCGTTCAACTTTTGGCCTATGAACGGTATTTTAATCATTCTCTTTAGAAAAGATTTGCAAGCGTCAAATGATTCAAAAAATCAAATGACTCCAAAAATCCATTTGCATGGAGTTCCTTCATGCGTTCCTTTCTAATATGATCTAAATGGCGGTTCCACAAATAAGTGGAATTCAAATCATTTGCCTTATGGCATTTTAGCGTCAGTTTATGTATGTGTGTTTCACCATTAAGATTTATAATAACGTATCCATCGTACATGGAGTAATGTCATAATTTGAACAACTCATTGTTTTCATTTGACCAGAGCAAAATAACAATTATTAAGTTCTTTATTATAAATTCTAAGGGTTAGATAGAATACCAACGACGAACATAATAACACTTTATTTTTGTTCTAGATGTGTATTCCTATCATATTCCTTGTCAGTCACTTAGGCCATTGTATTCTTGTATTGCGTTGTTTTGCATGACACTTCATACCAACCAATATGGTACAAATACCCAAGAATTTCATTGTGTGACCAAACTAGGAATACAACCATAACATGTATATCATTTATATACACCTGAGCTAGACTTTCTAGTCTTTTCTTTTCTTTCTGCCAAAATATCTTTTATAGTTTCTCTTTTAGCTTTCCTCATTATTCAGAAAAATACTTCAACATTATAGACTTCTAGATTTGTTGGTCAAATACCAATAACCTTGAGGTTCTTACTTTGAAGTTGATCATCATATGACAAGTGTTCCTGATTTCACTATTAGTAACTTTGTAATATGATGAACAATTTCACTCATAATTTTATCCATCATATCATGACGACTTTCCGAGACCATGTCTGTACATGCTAGGCTCGTAAAGTTTAACCTTAGTATTCGCATGTGCAAATCTGGCTTGCACCCATTGTAAGCACACGTAGAATCTATAACACCCGATCATCACGTGATGCTTCGATACGACGAGTCTTAGCAACGGTGCATACTAAGGATGATAACTTCATGGATATGCGAATATCGTTAGTGCTCCAATAGTTGGAGGATTGTGACGCCTGGCGTCTTCAACCTTCATACATTCCCATAAAACTTATGAGTTTATGTAGTCTCACCAAATTATATTCTATCATCTTGCAATAAGGTCTTAGATATCACATATATCTCATACCTTGATTATTTCTGAAAACTAAATTTTCAGCTCCTTACTTTTCAAACAGATTTGAACTTCAAGTTTCACGGAGACAAGATAACTTTAGGTACTAATTGTAACCTTAGCTCTCTGAATCAACAAAGTGAGTTTCACTAAAAGTTTGCAATAGGACTTAATCAATTCTTGATTCTTTAACAATACGGTACTAATCCGTAAAGTTTCTTATCAGATTTTAACAGTATTTCTATCTCAATAACAAGACTAGCGCATAGTAGTAAACGGATGCCAATACTACAAAATTAATTCAAAATACTACTCAGACTATGTTTATGATAAATTGAGTTCAAAATTTTAATTCAATATAATTAAAACACTAGGTGAACTCCCACTCAAAACAATATCCCTCGCATTGTCTTAGTGATCACACGAACCAAATCTACCGCACCTAAACCCGATCATCACGAGAAAAGGTGTGATTTCAATGGCGAACACTCAAAGTGTTCATCATATCAATCATATGATTCATGCTCTACCTTTCGGTATCACGTGTTCCGAGACCATGTCTGTACATGCTAGGCTCGTCAAGGCCACCTTAGTATCCGCATGTGCAAAACTGTCTTGCACCCGTTGTATGTACTTATTGAATCTATCACACCCGATCATCACGAGATGCTTCGAAACGACAAGACTTGATAACGGTGCTACTAAGGATGAACACTTTATTATCTTGAGATTTTAGTGAGGGATCATCTTATAATGCTACCGTCGCGATCTAAGCAAAATAAGATGCATAAAAGGATTAACATCACATGCAATTCATATGTGATATGATATGGCCCTTTTGTCTTTGCGCCTTTGATCTTCATCTCCAAAGCACGGACATGATCTCCATCATCAACGGGCATGATCTCCATCATCGTCGGCGAAGCACCAAGGTCAATGGCGCCGTCTTCATGATCGTCCTCCATGTAGCAACTATTACAACTACTTTGAAATACTACTCAACATGAAATTTAAAGACAACCATAAGGCTCCTGCCGGTTGCCACAATACAATAATGATCATCTCATACATAGTCATCATCACATTATAGCCATATCACATCACCAAACCCTGCAAAAACAAGTTAGACGTTCTCTAATTTGGTTTGCATATTTTACGTGGTTTAGGGTTTTCGAGCAAGATCCAATCTACCTACGAACATCAACCACAACGGTGATACTAGTGTTGTCAATAGAAGAGTAAATTGAATCTTCACTATAGTAGGAGAGACAGACACCCGCAAAGCCACTTATGCAATACAAGTTGCATGTTAAGCGTGGAGCAAATCTCATGAACGCGGTCATGTAAAGTTAGCCCGAGCCGCTTCATCCCACTATGCCACAAAGATGCAAAGTACTCAACTAAAGATAACAAGAGCATCAACGCCCACAAATCATTGTGTTCTACTCGTGCAACCATCTATGCATAAACCTGGCTCTGATACCACTGTAGGATAACGTAGCATAGAAAACAAAAAATTTCCTATCGCGAACACGCAATCCAAGCCAAGATGCAATCTAGAAGACGGTAGCAACGAGGGGATGATCAAGACTAACCCTTGAAGAGATTCCAAAGCCTATAAGAGTAGGCTCTTATTGCTGCGGTAGACGATCACTTGCCGCTTGCAAAAGCGCGTAGAAGATCTTGATCACGATCGGTTCCGGCGCCACGAACGGGCAGCACCTCCGTACTCGGTCACACGTTCGGTTGTTGATGAAGACGACGTCCACCTCCCGTTCCAGCGGGCAGCGGAAGTAGTAGCTCCTCTTGAATCCGACAGCACGACGGCGTGGTGTCGGTGGTGGTGGAGAAATCCGGCGGAGCTTCGCTTAAGCGTGCGGGATGTGGTGGAGGAGAGAGACCGCTAGGGTTTGGGGAGAGAGGGGGTTGGGCGCCGGCCCTCTTAGGGGTGCGGCCATGGTGGTGGCTTGAAGTGGCCAGCCCCCTCTCTATGCCCCTCATTATATAGGTGGAAGCCCCAAGAGTTCTAGTCCAAGTCTTCGAATAAGACCCCAACTCAAAACCTTCCATGTGTAGGGAAACCTACCCAAGGTGGGATTCCCACCTCAAGTGGGACTCCCACCTTTCCATAGGGGGTGGCCGGCCACCTTGGGGAAAGTCCACCTTGGACTTTCCCCTCTAGGGTTGGCTGGTCATGCAAGTGGAGTCTCTTTGGGACTCCACTTTCCAAAGTGCCATTCTTCCGGACTTTTCTAGAACCTTCTAGAACCTGCCATAAATGCACCGGATCATTTCCAAACTTGGAATATGACTTCCTATATATGAATCTTATTCTCCGGACCATTCCGGAACTCCTCGTGATGTCCGGGATCTCATCCGGGACTCCGAACAAATATTCGAACTCCATTCCATATTCAAGTACTACCATTTCAACATCCAACTTTAAGTGTGTCACCCTACGGTTCGTGAACTATGCGGACATGGTTGAGTACTCACTCCGACCAATAACCAATAGCGGGATCTGGAGATCCATAATGGCTCCCACATATTCAACGATGACTTTAGTGATCGAATGAACCATTCACATACGATACCAATTCCCTTTGTCACGCGATATTTTACTTGTCCGAGGTTTGATCTTCGGTATCACTCTATACCTTGTTCAACCTCGTCTCCTGACAAGTACTCTTTACTCGTACCGTGGTATGTGGTCTCTTATGAACTTATTCATATGCTTGCAAGACATTAGACGACATTCCACCGAGAGGGCCCAGAGTATATCTATCCGTCATGGACAAATCCCACTTGATCCATATGCCTCAACTCATACTTTCCGGATACTTAATCCCACCTTTATAGCCACCCATTTACGCAGTGGTGTTTGGTGTAATCAAAGTACCTTTCCGGTATAAGTGATTTACATGATCTCATGGTCATAAGGACTAGGTAACTATGTATCGAAAGCTTATAGCAAATAACTTAATGACGAGATCTTATGCTACGCTTAATTGGGTGTGTCCATTACATCATTCATACAATGACATAACCTTGTTATTAATAACATCCAATGTTCATGATTATGAAACTAATCATCCATTAATCAACAAGCTAGTTTAAGAGGCATACTAGGGACTTCTTGTTTGTCTACATATCACACATGTATCAATGTTTCGGTTAATACAATTATAGCATGGTATGTAAACATTATCATAAACACAAAGATATATAATAACCATTTATTATTGCCTCTTGGGCATATCTCCAACACAACCATCCCAGGCCGACCGAGGCAACGCGGCAAGATGCCTTGCAACCGGCCGACCCTCCACCGGCGATAACCAAGATCACGAAGAGGGAAAGGAGAAGACCACTTCGCACCTCCACCGCTGGCATGCCCCGCCGGTAGCGACCACCACCACCATCACCAGGACGCCGCCCAGACCTGCGCCTAGGTCATCGCCCGCCGCGCCACCGATGCCCTAGGCGCGCCGCCGCTCATGACGTCGGGCGCGCCGCTCACGCCGCCGTTCATCGAGCAGCCAACACGTCGTGGTGCCCGGCGAGCGCACCACACCCAACCGGGGAGGATCCTTCCCGCGCTGATCCACAATGCCGCCGACAACGACCAGGCAGAGCCCCGCCGCACCCCATGGCGGCGGCGGGAGGAGGAAGGAGGGGTCGGGGGAGGGGACTGGTGGTGGCTATCTAGGGTTTCCCCCCGTCGCCATGCGGGGGCGAGAGGAGGGATGAACTCAATAAACTTGACATTTGACACCACAATCGTGAAACATAGAGATTAAATAATTGGGAACAAAACATGTGGAGAGAGTGGCTACTTCGAATTGAGCAAGTATAAAATTGGCATCGCTTTAACAGAGCCCGTAGGGCTGTTCCCGTAACAAACAACCCGTAAGTGTAGCTTTATTGAGCAGACTCCTACGTACATATATAACCGTAGTCCTATATCATTGTAACTTCTGTAAACCCACACCGTCCCAGTGTTGTAGGAGTATTATCTAGATTAGGCCCTCATTGGCCTGTTCATTCGGAAAAGAAGAATAAGAAGATCATACATTGCTTTACTATTGAAGTTTCCAGAACATATATTTATTTCCCAGGCGGTACATATAAAAGTCTTAGAGATAATATAATAACCTGAGCAGCGATCCGATCGGGGCTAACAGTTTGGTGCTTCTAGTTTACACAAAAATGCATAGCATTTCTGCCAAACAGCTGTGGCCTGGCTATGATCCTATCCACACAAAGGGTAAAGAGATCAATATCAAATACTTGTATGAATAGATTAACACTCACATGCATATGACCAGGTAGATTAAAAATACCACGCGCGCGATGCCTGGAACACATCACCATCTCGTTGGTTAATGTATGGTTATGGTCTAATCATAGATGGTGTAGTGTAGGCGCGCTAATGATTGGGTCTCAGATCCTGGCCGTGCATCCGTGGTGGTCTCTAATTGCAACAGCATGGCCACTTCTATAAGGCACAGCCTGTACGTGATGCACACCTCTCCATGCATGCCTTCCACATAGCACATACACTACATGCCTCTCGTCAATTATTTGTAGCACAAGTAGAGTAGGGTAGGGTAGGAGTGTGGCATCAAGATTCTAAGCTCAGATCCCAAGCACAGATCAGTGGTGAAATCTGTTATAGGCACACCATTTTTAGATATCAAATTATGGGGTTCTGCATCGTATTGGTTCTTCCTGTTGTTTGATCGACCCCTCTTTTGGGTAAATTTTGTGATCTTGGCATGGTAACGTGAGGATGATAATACGATAAGAATTTGTCTACTAAGCCCATATTATCATCATCATCATCCTTATCATCATGTTTGTAATGTGATAAACTCTTACTACTGCACAATTAGATACTGCTAGTCTGCTACCAAGTTCGTTTTTATCGGTTTTGCTATCTCCAACATGGTTGAGAATTAGTACTCCTAAGTCATCGGTGAGAACGATCGGACTTCATGATTTGTACAAGTGAACAGAGATATGATTATCTTGATCTGACAAGTGTTAGCTATCGACTGAGAGATGACTCTTTTTAAGTCTACTAAGCCGTAGCTTGTATAATTTTTTAAAATCATCGATTAACATAGCCATAGGAGGTGTTAAGATGAATAACATAATTTCTCTGTTTTTCGAACTGCCGTCTTATATAATGAGTTGATTGTTCTGCCAAAAGGCCACAGTGAATTTGCCCAAAAGCATACAAAAGCACTGCCATTGTACACAATAATTCCTCTAGAAAATTTGTGGAACATGTTTTTCACACCACGCTGAAGTAAAGTTTGGATCGCAGTATGGACGGAAAGCATGATATATGCCATCAAATTGGTGGGTTCACTTAGCACAGAGTGCACTATGGATTCCAATCATTCATCAAAAGTCTGTACTCCGTTGCTACAGGCTTCCAGCACAGAAGCAGAGTCATACAGAGAAGAAACGAAAATACCATTACTAAATCTCAGAGCAGAGGCTGAGGAGGAGGTATATATATCACCAGTCCGCTGCTCCACCAACACATCGACATCACCAGTTCTCTTGTGCTCCGCCAAGAAACCAGGACAACCAACAACATGAAGAAGCCATCGACGCTTCTCCGATCCATCTCCACACGCCTCTCCACGCGGCTGGCTCCGTCGCCGGCAGTGGCTCCCTGGCCGCCGGTGCGCTCCGCTTACGACCGCTGGCTGGCTGCCGAGATCGATGAGCTCCGTGCCGACCCGCTCGCCCCGTGCACCAGCGCTGCCTGGCTCGGCCGCACCATCGGCCTCGCCGTGGCCGCGCAGAGACGGCTCGTCGCGTCGGCGACGTCGGCTCCGGCGTCCGGCATTGACCGCAAGACCATCGACGAGTGCGTGGAGGACACAGCGGAGCTTCTCGACGCGTGCGCTGGACTCAGGGACCGGCTCGACATGATCAGGAGCTACGCCTCGTCCATGCGCATCGCGCTGCACTGGCTCGAAGGCCGCGGTGGCTGCACGGCCACCGCTCGGCGCCACGCTGCCGCGGCGTTCGCGGAGTGCGAGGCCGTGGAGCGGCGGTGCGGCGCGGAGCTCGCCAAGTGCGGGTCCAACCTCCGCAAGCTCGGCGAGAGGGCGTTGCAGACCAAGCCGCATCCAGGCGGCAGAGAGCAGTGCGAAGAGTCCCTGGCCGGCGCGCGCTCGGCGGCGCTTCTCGCCGTGGGAGCCCTCGGCGTCGCGCTGGCGTTCAGGCCGCGCCGGTCGGTGCCCGGCATCGCGCACACCAGCAGTGGCAAGAGCGGCGAAGCGGCGCCGTGGGAGTGCGCGCTCCAAGAAATGCAGAAGCACGTGAAGGAAGTGTACGAGCGCCGCAGGAAAGAGGGCGTGCCGTGCATGGCCGAGCTAGAGGTCGCGGCGGCGGACGGCCGGACGGTGAAATGCGCTCTGACCACGGGCGGCCGGCATTTGCCAGAGGCGGCGGTTTCGGCGGCCAGGAAGAGGTGCGACGATCTGGAGGAGCAGGTGTACATCCTCGAGGAGAGCATCGGCGAGCTGCATAGGGAGCTCATAGGCGTTCGGATGGTGCTCCTGGAGTGGTCACAGAGAGCAAGAGGGCACGAGGTTCTCAGGTTCTGAAGGATTACTGAACTGAACCACAACAAAAACGTTCATAGAAATTAATCGATGTACATATGGATTCTGATCAATTCTGAGAGAATTTTTGAATCTCATTATTGTGTCCAGACTCTTGCGGATTAAACTTAGTTTTGTCACATACAAACTATGAGTCTTTCTGTTCTTCATCTTGAATTTTTCAAGATTTCAAGAAACAAATCTCATGGAGTCTTCTGCACCCCATGCATCTTTGTCTCCGGCAAGCTCCGCCTCCGCCATACCATCTCAAACAGAACGAGAGCTATCAATGGCAAAGCTATTCCAGACTTGTTGGGCAACCACTTGCTCAATCTGGCTCATTCCAACAAACCTGGAATGTGCTGTTCCTCGGATGAATTCCTCATCGTTATCGTCCAACATCATCAAACCATAATACCTGGTACACAAAATCCTAATTTAACCAAAAAGACTGATAAATTGTAGCATTAGTAGCATCTGAATAGTAGATTTATAGTTAGGTATTTTTCACAACTTTGTTTGTTATTTCTTAGTGCAATCAGCTATTGAACTCAAAACTACCACATTTATTATGGATCGGAGGAAACCATATTTTACAGCCTAAGCACCGTCATGTTTCATGTGCCTTCAAACGTTTATCCCCGCAGTTAGTTTTCATACAACTGCTAATCGGTCCAAAATGTGCAATCATTTGGAGAACTACGTTACACTTATTATTCTGATTCAGGGGTAACCCACGCTATGCTAGCACAAACACATGGATATGAGTTATTACTTATTACTAAACTGGACCACAAACAAAAACATTCATAGAAATTAATTGATGTACATATGGATTCTGAACGATTCTGAGAGAATTTTTGAATCTCAATTTTGTGTCCAGACTCTCGCGGATTAAAGTTAGTTTTTTCATATACGAACTATGAGTTTTTCTGTCCTTCATCTTGAATTTTCAAGATTTCAAGGAACAAATCTCATGGTGGGCACCCTTGTCTCCGGCAAGCTCCGCCACGCCATCTCAAATAGAACGAGCGCCGTCAATGGAGCTATTCCGGACTTGTTCGGCAACCACTTGCTCTAGCCGAGGCCTAATCAATCTGGCTCATTCCAACAAATATGGAATGTGCTGTTCCTTGGATGAATTCCTCAACGTTTTTCGTTCAGCATCATGAAACCATAAAACTTGGTTCACAAAGTCTTAATTTAACATAAATTAAAGACCAAGAAGTTATCTGATAAATTGACGTGTTAGTGGTATTTGAATTGTAGACTTATAATTAGGTATTATTCACGACTTTCTTTGTTATTTCTCATGAAATCAGCTAGGTACAATATTTTACACGCTAAGCGCCATGGTGGTTCATGCGCATTCAAACATTTATCGGTGCCGTTAGTGCCCATACAACTGATAATCAGTCCCAAAAAATTGCAGTCATCTGGATACTACGTTTTCGCTCTAATTATTGGTTATTGGATAAATGTTAGTACAAACACATGGATATGTGTTATGAACACCGATACATGTTGGACTAGTGCAACATATTATTGGTTCTTCGAGAGTGTTATTGTGTATGTGGACTTGGGGAGGCAATTCATGGCGAGGTGTGCATCCAGTACAGGCTGTGTCTTTATAAAAGTGGCCATGCATGATGGCTGCTGCATTGAGAGACCACCACCGATGCACAGCCATGATCGGGCGTGATTTGGAGCCAATTATTCAAGCTGCAGACACCATCCATGATTAGACGGAACCATGTGTTAACCATGCATCCGTGTCTCGGTGATGTGTCGCAAGCATCAGGGTATTGTATAGTTTTCACTTGGTCTGGGAATGTTGTAGAAGTTAAATTTATTAGTATATGATAGAATAGTGTTTGTACCTCTGTTTGTGTGGATAAGACCTCTGCTACCTAGACTAGAGTCTGCTTCAATTGCTAGCCACAATCAGATGGTCAGTATTTTTATTTTATGCGTTCTGTATTTGACGGGCAAGCCTGGAAACCTCCGTTCTAGAAAAGCAATATATGGTCATGTGTACTGAGATTTGGGAAATCTGTGATGTATATGGGTGTACGATTTAACAATCCATATAAGGAGCCTTGCGACATCGTCTCAAACCCATTTAAACCCATGCCACTTTGCGTTACATCTTGTACAAGTAGGGAGTAAGCTAATTTGCACCACATGTTCATATATGTGTGTGTGTTTTTATTTTGCATGAAGCTTTCAAGAAATACATTAATATATAGTGTCCAACTTGTAAGAGTTTATACAAAATGTGTGTAATTTTTATTTTCTTTTCAAACATACAAGGAAAAAACCGGAACCGGTGCCTCTGCCGGTCTGTTAAGCGCAGAAGACCGGACAAGGAAGTGAACCGGAAAAATTCCGGTCGAACCAGCGGTTTGTTCAGAACCGATGAAAACCAGTGGACGGTCCGACCGGTAACTCGAAAATTGCATTAGCGCGGCATTAAAAACTGGCGCAGCATGCCGCACTCGAACGTACGACTTGAGGCTGGGGAGCTGCCTTTAACCATCCAAAGCAATCGCTGATTTGTGTACGTATTGACAAAGGAATTTACTTGTCTACTTAATTCCATCAGCGAGATGCCATTGCACGACTCACGTATTGACAAAGGAATTTACTTGTCTACTTAATTCCATCAAACTAGTGACATGCTTGTTTAGTTGTTTTGTACAACACACGGTTAGCACCAGAGATTCAACGAATAGCGTTGTAGCTACTTGGCTATTGCTGGCTTTGCTGCTTTCGGTTGGGAGCCGAGGATTCATTTAAGTTGATACATAGGTAGGAGACCGGCTTTTGTGAACCTGGGTGTACGTGAACCCACTTTTTAATTAAAAAGTGGGTTTGTGATGTCAAAACATGTTTTAAAAATCGAAACACAAAATGATTGCAAAGATGATCTCAAACATGTGCCCTGGACATGAGTTTCGTTCTGAAAAAACATTTTATTTTGCCTCGGCAAAAAAGTGAAATTTTAGGGGCATATAGCAGTATATATGTGACGTATTTTGTCTTTTTTAGATTCTGAAATAAAAAAGTGGTTTCTCCGTGCAAACTTTCTACACACACATGGAACAAGCATACGTACCCCGATATTTTTATTTCAGAATTTTTTCACATTTCAAAAATGCATTTCCAACCTGGATTTACGTGCACCCAGGTTCAAATCGGACTTTTCCCATAGGTACTGACTACTATGTTATGTCATTATGTGAATAATGTTTGCAAGTTTAAAATATTTTTTCATATAAAATTATTTATTTATTGCAGCATTTATAATTACAAATATATCATTGTACCTTAAAAAAACCAGACACTGAACCAGTGAACCAGTGGTCTCACCGGTAAAAACCTAAACCAATAGCCTCACCGGTTCGATCACCGGTCCGGTTTTTAAAACTATGATCTGTAGACCTAAAGATCAGGGTGGTCTAAGGTGTTGAGGTTTTAAATATATATGAAATTCAATTTTAAGCAAATGATTATTTAAACTGATGCGAGAAGAGGGAGTTTGGCAAGAGTTAATCCACAACAAATACCTCAAAAACAAAAAATGTCAAAAGTGATTTTCTAGACCGAGGTTCTTTTAAAATGGGAAATGGATGAAACACACGGTTTTGGGAAGACACATCAGTATTAGGAAAACAACTATATAGCAGTGGCACACCACTATCACGTGCGACACTGCTAGCCCATTATCAATGGTGCACTAGGATTAGAGATGTGCCACTGCTATTCATGGGCATAGTGGACCCCCTCCCTCAGACAGCGCACCACAACTAGGTGCGCCATTGTTCGGCACCCTTAGTAGTGGCGCACCATGTAAGTGGTGCACCATGTACACTAACACTCCGTTGCTAGCCTTTTTTGATGTGCCACCAATAGGCTTTTTCTAGTAGTGCATGGCTAGGGGATACGTCACTACCTCATCAACACCCTACTCTTTATAATCTAGTGCGTCAAAAAATGTTTCTGTGCATGATGTGTTCTTTTTTAACCCATTAAACATACAATTTAGAAGGGTGTTATCTGCTAATAATTTGAAGACGTGGCTAATGTTAGTACGGAGGCTGATGTCAGTCACACTTACAGATGAAACAGATAAGTTTGTTTGGTCTCTCACTGCTTGACTTTTCTGTAAAATCTTATTATGTGGACTTGTTGAATGGTCACATGGTTTTTCTGCTAATAAAATATATTTCAAAACTGAAGGTTCCTTTAAAAGTTAAGATCTTTACGTGGTTCCTTCACCGAAAGTTATATCGACAAAGGACAACTTAACGAAACATACTTGGAATGGATGCACAAAATATGTCTTCTATGATTCCCAGTAGTCTATCAATCATTTATTCTTTGAATGTCCTTTGGCTCATTTGGTATGGAGAGTGGTTTACTTTACTTTCGATATTTCACTACCGGATAATGTTACAAATATGTTCGGAAATTGGCTAAATAGGGTGGACAAAAAAACTAAAGCGCATATTCAAGTAGGGGTGTGTGCTTTGCTTTTGGCTTTATGGAACAACATAAATGTCTACACTTGTGACTTTTTCCAAAAATATAATGTTACTTGTGACTTTTTAATCTAGTGAACAACAAAAAATTTAGTACCCCCAAAATCTCATAGATTTTGTGATTTTTTTTGTATCCTCGAAATCACAAACATCATTGCCTACACTTGTCACTTTTTCCAGAATTTGTTGAAACTTTGATGTGCCATTTTTGTTTTTTTTAAAGGGCCATTACCACAGCCCTTTGGAGCACTGCTACAACTAGCCCATTTTTTTAAGACTTCAAAAACTCGAATTCAAAGTTTCAAAAAAAAATCATATGGTAAATTTTGTATTCTACCAAGATGTAATTTTTCATTACGAAATATTTTGTATTAGGCACGACAAGAATGGGGAGAGTGCCGGTCTAGGTGTGGTTATCAGTGTAAAATTTGAAACTTCTAAAATTTGTCAGATTTTGATTTTTAGGTAAGCTTAGAATACAAGTGTTTCACATACTTCGGCTTACAAAGCTCAGTTCCTTGGGGCAACGCATACTTTCATGAACAAAATGGTTCGGAAAATTTGGGCCCTGCCAAAGGTTGGGTTCTTCTTTTTGTTGGAAATCCAAAATAGCTTTGAACGGCGGATCGTCTTAAGAAAAGAGGGTTGACAAATTGTGGTCTATGCCCGCTTTGCGAGCAAAGTCAAGAAACGGCGCCACACCTTTTCTCTCATTATCGGTACACCAAGAGACTATGGGGGATGATAAAAGAGTGGTTTGGGATTCCCTCCGTGCACACTTTCGAATGGACGCCGGATACCTCCGTCAAGGAGTGGTGGAGCAAAATGTCTACCAAGGCAACGACAAATAGGAATTTCGTTGCCACCATCACCATGCTTGTTAGTTCGACGGTTTGGAAGGAAAGAAATGCGAGAGTTTTCCAGAACAAGTTGTCCCCAACCTCGGTGCTTCTAGAGATCATTAAGGGCGAGGCTAGACTTTAGGTCACTGCAGGGAGCGAAACATTTGAGAGATGTAATTTTAGGAGAGGGGTCCCTTTTGTTTTCTTGGCCCTTTTTTTTTTGCTACAAACTTTCTCCTTAATAAATGAATGGGATGAATCTTTTGCCTCTGTTTAAAAAACGTATTTCACCCTGGAAATTTTCACGCTCGTGGTGCACAACGTTGACTACCTGAATTATTTTTATGAAACTAATTAGAGCAAGGTTCTGACTTTTTAAAATATATCGGGTTGCCTATATCCGGTGCTCCAAAGCGATTTTTTGGGTAGATATTTTATTATGAATTATTTCTCTATGAAAGTATGTTTTAATTTATTTTTGGTAGCATATGTGATTAAAAATCAGAATCAAAGTATCACAAGGGACCAAAAAAAACAAGCATGCCTTGCATATATTTCACATGACTACTCTGCTTCATATAAATGCCAATGCATGTATAAGTTTCGTTAGTTTTCTCCCCTATTTCAAATATATATAAAAAGTCAAGGGAATGGAAAATTACAGTTGTTGCTGAATCTAGATACTCCCATGTCTATTACATGACATGTGTAATTATACGTAGATAAAGCAGCACTAATCGGTACAATGAGAACCTAATACCCTGGGTTAACTTATAACTTTGCCATCATACCCAAGACCAAATTACCCAGAGTCTAATAGCTTGGAAGAGCAATAAAACTCTTCCTTTCGAATAAGAAACAATCTTCCGTTCAGTGCATCCATTCCAATTTGCAGCGACCAGCATATGCTTAATATGGCATAATTAATGACACTGCAGGGGCAAGGTGGAGACCACTAAGCATATGGATGCTCCCCGGTCTCCTAATGCAGATGCAAGAAAGCCCCAACAACCTTTTTTTTAGATCTCATCTCGTTCCTAATACGAGATCCTACGTTGAACTGAAATGATTAACTATGGTCCATAATTTTTTTATATATGACAGAAGAACTCTGCTGAGTGGGAGCCAAGGTGAACACGTATGTCACTAAAGACCTACACCATTTTTAAATTGTATTATTCTTAATTAATTGTGTTTCATCTATTCTTCACAAGAAGCCCATTCGTACAGCATGGAAGAATTGTACCAGCTGGAGTTGGGCATGTAAAGATTATATGTAGCTAAATCCACCGGGGGAATAGCATCAAAAGCCGTCGCTTCGTTGGTCGCCGGAAACCTGCTGTACGCCGAGGGGATTGCCGTCGGCGTATGCCGATGCGCCGTTAACGGCGACGTCCCGCCGCCAGGAGACGCCGAGGGCAGAGACGCCGAGGGGCCCAGCCGGCCGTCGGCGTAGGTCGCGTACGCCGAGGGTCAACCATACGCCGACGGCGAGGCTGGCTACGCCGAGGGACCTAGACGCCGAGGGTCTACGCCGAGGCTGCCGTCGGCGTAACGCCGAGGCTATGCGAGGGCAGCCGGCCGTCGGCGTATGCGGCGATTCCTGTAGTGAACTAATCAAAATGCAGAGTATCCAACCTCGCAATGCTTAAAACTAACGTTTCGGGACAGAGGAAATCTTGTCAGCGATATTTTTGTTGCTTTATCGCTTGGCACATGAATGATGACGTAAGACCAACCGTCCTTTGGTACCGTTCCGGGGAAAGGAGGAAAGTAAGATTGGTTGCAACAAAGTAGCTACTAGTAATGACAAAGCGATCAGAACAAAATACACTAAAGTTGGAGTTCCCCCCACATAACAAAATGCGCTAATGACAAAGCCATCAAAACAAAAGCATACAAAATGTTTGAACAACATAACTAACAAGGTTATCATAATTCACTGTAATAACATAGGCATCCTTATATTACATTTAGCATGATCCGGACTGAAACATAAGAGGCATGTCATGTAAGGAAATGTTAGAGCATCATAATACTAGTCACAGTATAATGCAAAAAAAAAGAGGTAGGTATAAACATTGTGGCGTGCGTACACATCTACATGTGAACCAGTACCTCCTGAGTCCCATGTATACCTGGCCATGGGCAGCCCGGCCCGGTCGGCCCGGCCCGAAATTCCCGAGCCAAGCCCGACCCGACCATGCCTGTGGGCCGGGCCTGGGCCAGATTTTTTGGCCCGATGGTCAGCATGGGCCGGCCCTGGGCCATCATTTTGCGCGATTTAATGAAGCGGCCCGGCCCGAGGCCCGCGGCCCGATGAGATTTCCTTATGATGGGCCAGGCTTGGGCCAAGATTTCTGGCCTGACGGTCGGGCCGGACCGGGCCTGGGCCGAGATTTTCCGCGTCGGGCCTTGGTTGGCCCGGCCCGAGAAATGCTCAGGTATAGTCCCATGAGAGGCTACTCCGGAGGTGATCCGATCTTCGTCACCAAGGGTTCTGGCCAGACATTCCTATCCTCTCGTAGTGGTTGGAGGGGACCGTCCGATGATGGACATCAACAACGAGGCGTCCCTTCTTGCACTTCTCCTTCCCCCTTGGGCACCTCTCAAGGTGTCTCCTCTAGTGGTACACCGAATTTGCGTTGGCCGTCAAAGGTCCGCCACACTTTGGTCCAGTAGTCCAGCTAGCCATCCTCATACTAGCCGATGGTGACACACACGTGCTCACACTCAATGTCGATACCACAACCTAGTTTGACAATTGCACACATGGTTCATTCATGAAGATGTGCCTCCATTCGGATGCACATGATGATGCCCTTGGATGACACACCACCAATGGCCGCAACCGAAATGCTCCGGCGTGTTCTTCGCTTTCCTGATCCACCATCTTCTATGTCACGAAAGTAGGTGCGGCGGAGGCCTTTAGATGAGGTCCATGGCTACCTCCACCCACTTGTCAGTACCATCGCACATGTCGATCATAATGCGTCTGCCAAAGTGCTGAAGTGGGGGAACTTCAAGGCGGGTTAAAGAGTAAGCAAGGCTCTAGAGGAGAAACCACCATCAATGGGGAGCTCCCTATTCATTAGTATGGCCTTGGGTCACGTGGCGATGTCCACGTCATAATCGTGCGCCTATGCGGCTACCCCAGGGCAATTTCGCAATGCATAGGGAGAAGATGACGTCTCACTCGACCATCATGTTTGTTTGGCGGCCAACGTCAAAACCATGGTTGCGGCGATTGTGAGCTAGAGAATCGGTGCTTTACAATAGTGTCCTCGACAAGTGGGGTGACAACAAAGATGACTTTGTTTTGGTGGTACTTTTTGGGTACCAACTCTCGAGTTCAAGGGTGAAAACCCTAGGTTTGACTTTTGTTGGTTGTACCAAGAAATAACAAACCAGTAATGGTTTCCTTGATAAACATGTTTTGTGGAGATTGGTCGGCCTTTTCTCAACATGAAAACCCCTGATCTGACATTGCTTAGAGGGCGACGTTGTCGTTTAAAGCACATGGAACTCAGGGTGTTGCCAATGGTGATAGTTTTTCCTGCTATTGTGAGTCGCTTTTCACTATGGCGAGCTCTTTTAATTTTTTTTTATTCTTTTAGTTGTATGTGTGTTCTTGATGTGTGGACTAACTCTTGATATTATGTTGTTGAAGAATCTAGATGTAATTGATATTTGCTTAGTATTAATATTTTTTATTGTTAAAAAACTGTAAACTTCCATCTAACACGGACATGTGTCTAAAATTAGGCGGGCCTGTCATGACGAAATTGATACACGGCTATTTTACAAAACAAATAGCATAGGAGAATCTAGAAGTTTGTACCTATGCCACCACTATATTGTGATAACTATTTCGTGGACAGAATGCATTTTTGTAGGTAGTATAAAGCAAAGCTTCACTTAGCCTTTGCTCACGGAATGATTAAATAAGAGCTCAAGTTGTTGGTAAAAAAAGCTCAATTAAATTAAATATATATACATGCTGTCCTTCTGTCTATCTTTGCTTTAGCAGGAACTGAAAGTACCTCTAATTTATACCATCCACTTGTGCATGGTGCATTGAACTGGATCTAAAATAATGTTTTTGAAGCTTGGTCTAATATAAGGTTAGAGAGAGAATAAGAATCAAGCAACTGTTGTATGTTTGATCTCGTTCTGCTCGCTTATACACTGAACTAGTGAGGAGGCAATGTGATGATTAAGCTTCCATCAGTGGGCTGCTACGCCTGCTTTGGATTTTTGCAGAGAACATGAAATGAGTTCTGTTTATGAGCAAAAAAAGAGGGGCACAGTGGAAGGAAGATAGGCAGTGCATTTGATTCCTATAACATGCTACCACTCTCATTGTGTCTCAAGGTTTTCTCAAGCGCAACTTGCCCATGTGTGATGAACTTGACGAACTTGAACCCATCAGTACAAGGCAATTCAGTTATAATAAACAAAATTGGTTATGTTTGTTTGCACAACTTGCATACTTTTTCTTTACCAAAGCAAACAAGCATAATACATTTTTTTAGGGGAACAAACAGAACACATGATCCACCACATGTATGCATAATTTACACTCGCTCCTTAATCTGGTACAAATGTCTTGAGGGAGATTGACTATATTCTAGACCTAAATGGGCCAGCCCAATAAGAATCCAACCCTATGATGTTAGAATTTTAGTGTTGGTCCGAGACTACCGTTGACCATGGAAACCGTCTATTCCTTTCCTATGATGCAAGGTAATGCCTACCTATCTTTAGCGTTTGTAAACGGGTTGGCTGAGAACAGAGCGTCGCTCTGTTGGTTAGACGTGCGGGAGTGCAAGCCAACCACCCAGGTTCGAGTCTTGAGAGCAACCCGGGACTCACGGAGTTTTCTTCTATAAAGAAAAGCCAACGGGTGCTAGTGTCTGGGTTGGTCTCGTTTTGAGAACAGAGCGTCGCTCTGTTGGTTAGGCGTGCGGGAGTGCAAGCCAACCACCCGGGTTCGAGTCTTGAGAGGAACCCGGGGCTCACGGAGTTTTCTTCTACAAAGAAAAGCCAACGGGTGCTAGTGCCTGGGTTGGTCTCGTTTTATTTTTAAACGGGCTGGCTCAGTAGGATCCTGGGTGTCCCTGGTATTCTGGTTTCAGGAAGGTTTTAGAGCCTTCTGGTCGAGTTTTCTCAGGTTTTCTAGATTATGGCCAGATGTCTTTGGTTTTTACAGTTTTTTCCTTTTTTCCTTTTTATTTCTATTTTCCTTTTTTTCTTTTTCAAAGTACAAACAATTTTAAAATGTCGTAAAAAATTCAAATATTTTTCTAAATTTGAATACTTTCAAATCAGATCATTTTTCAAATCTATTTTTTAAATGTGAAATATTTTCAAATCTATATTTTTAAAATTTTATTAATTTAATTCCGAATTTTTATAATTATGATTTTAAAATCCGATTTTTTAAAAAATCCAAGCATTTCTCTATTTTGAGCATTTTTCAAAATCTCAAAAAATCGTAATACTTTTCAAATATTAACAATTTTAACATTACCAAAATTTCCAAAATTAATAAAGAAAAACAAGACTATTGTTTCCTATAAGAACGGCAGCAAGCGAACGAAAAAACTCCACGACGAACACATGAGCGAGCAATGTCTAAGATAGCATGAGGACGTCACGCGGTCGACGTGCCACAACGATATGTACCTCGCTGCTTGCAGCAGGCCTGTTGAATGACTCACAAAGCAATGGTGGAGGCCTCGTCTCTTTCGGCATCCCTCCCGGTGAGTGGCGACCGCTTGCTACGATGGTTGTAGGAAACCCTAGGGATCGTTATTTGTTTCTCGGTCTTTTAGGATTATATCTGCAAATTCTAGATAATCATTTTATCCCTGTTTTTTTCTTTTAGTTTTCACGTGTGTTGCTTAGTTAAACTTGTTTTTAGATTAATGAAAACTCTAAACAAAAAACTCGGCTGGCCCAAGAGGAGTGTTCGTCGCTGATGCTGCGCGCGTCACTTAAACCTTTACGCATGTTGGGCGTTGATGAGCCTGCCCAATTTAGCTCGCTTTGTTTCGCTGGGTTTTCTGGCAGTTTTCAATTTTGTTCATGTTTTGATTTTTATTTTTTGCCGATTATTTTACTGTTTGGATTTTTAAATGGTTTTCAGATTTTAAAAATACTGATTTGAAAACCGTTTATATTTGAAAAAAATTCAGACAGAAAAATTGTTTTGATTTTGAAAATTATTCAGATTTAAAAAATTTCCAAGGTTAAAAATGTTTAGATGTTCAAAAAGTTAAAATTTGGAAAAATCCAAATATGAAAATGTAATATTTTTGAAATTCTAGATTTTTTCATATTTTGTTAAAATTTAAAATATTCAGATGTAAAAACAATTAGATATTGATTTTTTTTAGATTTAAATATATTCAGATGTAAAAGAAACAGCCACGAGAAAACTTAACGCGAGGCAATGAACCGGCGAAGAAATTGACGAAGCCATCTAATGAGCCGGCCCATACGAGGCGATTTGCGGGCGGCAGAACTCGCGCGCGCCGCTTGAAGCGGCGTATACGAGATCCCGGCAATGAAACGTGGGAGCTGCTATATGCCGACCGGGTCGGTAGGTACGGGGCACCGCATACCCCTCCGACCCGATGGCTGTAACTGGGCCGCGGCCCATTAGGTAACCTCCTTTTTTTTGTTTTCTTATTTTTTTTCCTTTTTCTGTTTATAGTTTTATTTTTAAAAACTAACATTTTACAGTTTTTTTCTGCCTCCAGATTTTAAAAATGTTCCATTTTAAATTCGTTCAAAATTTGAAAATCGTCCAAAATGTAAAAATTGTTCAAAATTCAAAAAAACGTTCAAAATTTAAATTTATTCAAATTTCGAAATTCATCCACAATTTGGAAATTCGTTCAAGATTAAATTTTGTTCCAATATTGAAATTCATTCAAATTTAAATTCGTTCAAAATTTAAATTTATTCAAATTTAAATTTCGTTCAAATTTAAAAATTCTTTCAAGAATGAAAATTTGTTCAAAGTTCAAAATTCGTTCAAATTTTGTAAACTTGAACATTTTTCAGATTTAATTTTTTTTGAAAATTATTTTTAAACAGAAAAATAAGACGAGTGAAAAAAAAGAAAACAGAAAACGGAAAAGAAAAGGAAAAGGAAAAAAAAGAGAAATAGGAAAAATCGCCTAACCGGGCCGGCCCACACCGCGCGCGGGGGTGTGCGGCGCGGTGCAGGCGCCGACCTGGTCGGCATATAGGAAACGCCATCATAGGGTCTCCTATTGAGCCTAAAGCGATTATAAAGTGCAATCAAGACTAAAAGAATAGTGGCCACTTTTCTTTCTCTCGAAGCCTCCCCCAGTTTCTCCACAGTTGAGAGTCGACCGTTGCCGGCCGGGCCGATCTGATGTCCCTCCCGCCGGAGTAGCTGGCAGGAGATGGAATAGGAGAGGCGCCGGATCTAGGAATGTAAATAGTAGTCTCAGTACTTGTAGGATTTGTGTGTCTCGGCGGCCTGCCGGTATTCAGCGATATGCTGCTCGTCGGCTTCTTGCCGGGAGGTGGGGATTGAATCCATGGAGCTGGATTCGGGCCTTGCTGGTGGTGTGTCTTCTCGTCACGGCGGTCTGGTGGTCAGAGCCGGAGGCGACGGCGAGGACCACTGCTGGGACCTCCGTCAATAAAGCTCAAGCTTCTGGCCCTGTTTCTCCCTTTTGCTACCATGGTGGGAGGAGAAGGGAGGGGGAGCAGTTGAGTATTTTGCGTCAGATTTTGGTGGAGTTTCAGCTGTTCTATGGAGGGTGTTGTGCTCTTCCTTGTCCTCTGATATTTCGCCCTCTTTTATCTCTGGCTCCTTGTGGTGGTGATGAAGAGTGGGTCTGCGGTGCCAGGGACGGAGTCCCGGCCGATGATCTGGAACCATACCTTAGTTCCTGTCCATCAGGACAGGCATTCTTGCGGCTCTCAAAGCCTCTAATGGCGATGGCGTATGCAGTTGAGACGCGTGACGTTTTTTTCCCCTCTTCTTTACTGCAATGGAGTTTGGAGTGGAGGAGCATGGCGGAAGAGAGGCCGTGGTTGGAGACGACGCACTGTGGAAGATTAGCCCAAGATGGACTTCTTTGTATTGCCTTTATTTGCTGGGGTTGTTTGTGCAAATGTGTTAGGACAGCTGTGGTAGTAGTTTCTAGTGGTGTGTGTGCGTGTCATGTACTCTGTATGAGTTGATCTTTATATGCATGTACACTTTCGCAAAAAAAAAGACTTAAAGAATAAATAAAGAAAAAAAACTGAGCTCCAACAATTTTTTGGAAATTACTGAGCTCCAACAATGCTTTGGTACGTTGGACGGTGGAAGAGCACTGTAGTGGGGAAAGGTCATAGAGGGAGAAGGCCATCGCCTTGCTTCACATGGTCATGTGTGGAAGCTATTTTTTTTTTAAATGGGGAAAATATCGTCCCAGCTTCTGCATCTAAAGAATGCACACAGCTTAGTTTATTAGATTATTCACAACAACTTATAAGAGCAATACAAAAGATCAAACTCGAAGCCATCTCACTAAACCTACAGAGTGGGTGAAATTCACCAACTCATATCATCCAAAAATCAAATGCCTTCACATGCTGCCCAATAGCAGAAGAGAAGCACATCCAGTCAAGCAGCCTCTCAGCATACGCCAACGCACATGTCATAGAAGTTGCTACCGCCTTCTTCCTCGACTCCATCTTCAAGAGAGATCATCGCATTGACCATGTCAGGCCTGTCATCGATGCCGCCACGGCGCTAGACGACTCCACCATCCTGCGCGTGTCCATAACACTGCATCCGTCCCGAGACACCACTGCACCATGCCGCGGTGACTCGACTCGACGACATAGAAAAAGCACACCGCTCCACCTCAGCACCACCGCCATCCGTTTTCTGCTCTAAAAACGATGCCCCCAACAGGGAGAACGGCGTTGCGCGCCTCCATCGTCCGATCCGGGAGACCGGGTCTAGGGTTTCCCCTAGAGCAGCCCGAAGAAAGCAGACTGCAGAGACAATGCCTTCAACAAGGTAACGACGAAACGCGCCGCCATCATCCGCCATGACCGAAATCCGGGCCGGCTTTCACCGGCAGCTGCACTCGCCATCGGGAGCTAGGCGACAGATCGCAAGATCCGCCACTGCTAGCCACACAACTAGCCGATCTCCCCCGGCGAGAGAGAAGACCACCACCGCGGTGCCACGGTCAGCGGCACCTGACGGCCGCCACCTGCCACCAGGTCGACATCGTCACCTCCATCGCTATCCAGGGCCGCCGCCCTTGTTGTCATGGTCCCAGACCTTGAGGAGGAGAGCACGAGATCCGCCCCCCCATCCCCACTCGCCCGGAGATGCCGAGGCGAGGAAGGAGGAGAGGACCGCACCGCCCCCATCATCGCCAGGATTCAGGGCCGTGCCGCCGCCTCCATCATCCCCGCCCAGCGAGGCCGCGGCGAGGAATGGAGGAGAGGCCGCGCCGCCATGTTTAGAGCCGCGCCGCCATGTCCAGGGCCTCGCCGCCACCCCCATCACCGCCCGCCCGGCGAGGCCGTGGCGAAGACGGGATGAGAGGCCGCGCCGCCATAGACCGACAGGGAACGGGACCATCCCCCCGGCGCGGAGGCGTGCCTCCTACCGCCGCACCAGGGGACCACGCGTGGATACCCGCCGCCCCCATCACCGGCCGCGCCAGGCTTTGCCGGCGGCAGCCTTAGGGGAGGGCTAGGGGAAGGGAGGGAGGTGGGGAAGGCGGCGGCGGCGGGGGGCTAGGGTTCCGCCCCCGAGTCGCCTGGAGGGGGACGACCCGAGGGGGTACGAGCGTTAGCGGCGGTATCGTGTGGAAGCCATGGAGTAAAAGAAACACTGTTTGCCGAAGCAAGGACAAACCGATATAGTACATCGCTCTGTCCGGGATAACGCTGTTCTTCTAACTCAGCGAGAGGAATTTTGCACTCATGAAAAATCTTTTCTATGATAGTAGCATTCAATCTCTGACCATACTATAATGAATAAATGATAATACATGAACTGGTAAAGGATCACAGCAATTGCAAACAAAAAGCAGCTGCGTGCACTGATCACCAGACTAAAGAAATAACAAGAAGAAAAATGGGAAGCGCCAAGCGGCATTAAATCTTGCAGTGGAGCCTCGTCAGTTGCACTGCGGGCTAGTGGAGAAATTGTCGAGAGAGAAGGACTTGGACACCGACCCGGCTTGCATCCTGAGCTCGCCGCCGTCGAGGTCGACTTCCCGGATGTTGATCCACGCGAAGAGGATCTTCACCTTGACGCCCTCCAGCCCGCTGATGGACCCGTTCTGGATGTTCCCGGCCACCCGGCTGCTGTAGTTCACCTTGTACTGCTTGGACACGCGGAAGCTGCAGTCGCTGGGGAAGTTCACCTGGAAGGAGCCGTCCAGGCCCAGATCGTAGCTCTCCGCGCCCGCCGGGAGGATGCCCGGCGGGAAGCCGTAGCGCTCCAGCATTTCGTACGCCGTCGGCTTCGCGGTTGAGTTGCCGGGGTCGACCGTGGGCGCGGGGGCGAGGTCGTCGGCCGTGGCGGTGACAAGGATGGCTGACACCGCCACCGCCACCGCCACCGCCATGAAGAGTGGGAGAAAATGCTTCGCCATTGCTGGTGCTTGCTTGGTGTAGGATGTCAAGTGTTGGACACTTTGTGGATGGCCTCAAGCTCTGGAGATATTACTATATTTTTTTGTAGATGCATACCATATATATACTGTGAGCTAGAGCCATAAAATAATATATTTTGGAGTAGAATTAATTCGTACATACAAAGTTGGTAGGAAATTAATTATTTCGGAAACAAGGAAAATAGCACTAAATAATCCAAATTTTAGTTCTTTATAAAGTAGAAAAAATAGAAATATAAATGATCATTGCTTATCCAAATCAGGTCTATTTTTTTATTATTGTGATGATGTTTTTTTTTGAGAATTATTATTGTGATGATGAGACTATCGATATGTCCTAAATTAGACCTTTGTGATGTTAGAAAAAAGAATTAACCCGTATGCCCCAAGGCCTTAAGGCCCATTAGTACTTTCAGGGTCATATTTCTTAGTGTAACGCGATGACAATTTTTAATAAGATTGAATATTTGTCCGTAATTTTTTATATAACTAATTAACCTCACGATTCTCTTTTTAGTGCCTAAATTTTCATATCCGAAAGGATATACTCCCTCCATTTCAGTTTACTAGTTATGCACGTGTATCTAGGTCGTCAATTTGATATATATAATATAAATTATAAAACACAAAAAATATACCAATAAAAAGTATAAAAACTAAAGTTTCTAATGGTATATTTTGGTATATATCTTATGTTAAGTTGGTTAAATTGGCGACCTAGGGATACGCGTATGACTAGTAAACTGAAACGGATGAAGTATTATAAATGAGAGTGGATTTTGTACTTACACGCATCGGTGTGAGTGTTTTCGTCACCGTCCATTTATTTCTTGAGATTCGTGCTCACCATTGTAGTTGAAAAAGATTCATTTTTCTATTTTCTTTTTTATCTGAATCTGAAAACACAATAGACGTGAAGGAAACATCCACATCCATACATATAAGTACAAAATTATTTCTCTAGTTGTAAAATTGACTGATAATTAACGTCAAGAGATATAATACAACATTATGACATAAAACTTTTACACATTAATTATTGCATATTGTATTTGTACATCTTAATTTTATATCAGGATTATGTTGAGAGCAAAGAGATATTTCTTTTTCTAAACAACAGTACTACTACCTCCATCCCAAAGTTTAAGGCTTATATTATTTTTAGAAAGTCAAACTATGTTAAATTTGACTTAGCTTTTACCAAAATCATTAACACGCAAAATACAAAATTAATATCATTAAATAGATAATAAATATATTTTCGTATGGTGTCTACCAAATATTATACTTGCTGATAGATTGTTCTAAAATTTTGATCAAATTTTACTTTGTTTGATTTTTCAAAAAAATTATAAAGCTTAAGCTTTGGAATGGAGGCAGTATTATACATTTCTCCATCACACAACAAATTCGTCGTCTACGCTCTTCGAAAGCATGTCGTTACTTTAGTTTGAGAATAGGTTTAGGGTTTCGTGGTGTATCTCCACCACGTGATCAGCTTTATTTATATAGACATCAACAGGTTACAATACATGTATAAATACACCTATACAGACCGTATTTAACACTCCCCCTCAATCTGAACGTTTACATACAAGATTCAGATTGGATCTAAAATGGTCTAACATCTGTTGGGTAGCTGGTTTAGTAAATACGTCAGCTAGCTGATCACTTGAAGATATAAACTTGACCTGAAGAGCTCCAGCTGCAACACGCTCGCACACAAAGTGGAAGTCGATCTCTATGTGCTTCGTTCGAGTATGGAAAACTGGGTTAGCGGTCAGATATGTTGCCCCTAAGTTATCACACCACAATATAGGCGTGCGCTGCTGGACTACTCCGAGTTCTTTAAGCAAAGACTCTAGCCAAATCGCTTCAGCAGCTCCATTTGCCAATGCCTTGTATTCAGCCTCGGTACTGGATCTTGAGACTGTGGGCTGTTTCTTCGAACTCCAGGATATCAAGTTCGGTCCTACAAAGATGGCAAAGCCACCCGTAGATCGTCTGTCATCAACACACCCGGTCCAATCTGCATCAGTAAATATGCTAATGCCTGTAGAGCGGGACTTCCGGAAGCACAAGCCAGTATCAAGTGTTCCCTTCACATATCGCAAGATGCGTTTAACCGCCTCCCAATGAACCTCAGTCGGCTGAGAAAGGTACTGACATAACTTATTAACAGCAAAGGAGATGTCTGGGCGTGTGAGAGTCAAATACTGAAGCCCTCCAACAACACTGCGATACCGGAACGCATCATCAGTATGTAGCAGTGTACCACCATCACGGGAAAGCTTCTCTGAAGGTGTTGCCTGCCAAAACCCACCGGCGAGCAGTGGTTAAGCAACACGAAGAGCCGGGAGGCTTCCAAGACTGCAGGGGGCCCTGGTCCTCGACGTCGTCCCGCAAATGTTCCCACACGTCCTAGCGGTTGCATGCCACCCGACCTATACCGGTCGAAGGTGTTGGATTGCTTCGATTAGTTTCATGGCAGACACGTAAACATTAAATACGAGACCTATCGGCTCTCAGGTTGCCCTGTGGATCGGCTCAAAGAGCCGATCGCCCCATGGCTTACGTCGGATTAACGATGACATGGGGCTCCTGTTTGATCAATATAAAGCTATACCAATCTACGACAGTTTAGGGTTTTCACCGCATGATCGGAACATCCTGCGCGTAGTTGAGCCTAATAGACACGAAAGATAATGGAAAACTAACCCTAGAAGAGGCCTAAAAACCAACACTAAGTCAATTCCCGGAACATCCCTCTTAGGATTAACAAACCATACCTTACGTGCTACCGGATCGTTCAACCCGTTTGCAAGCCCTAACCATACAGATATTAAACCAATCCTTGAAGAATCAAGGAGCAACTATAACAGATTGGATCTACTAAATAACGAACAAGCAAGGTGCTGCCCTTACACCTAGGTACGTGTAAGGGCAGCTAGATATCGTGGGGCAGCATAGCTAAGCAAGCATGTATAAGAAAAGCATCCATGCCAGCCCCAAAACACCTATGATAAATAGTGTTACTCGCCATCAACAACGCTTCAGCACGAGCAACACAAGGTAACGAATAAACGCGTACTGCCTAGATCGCAAGATGCGATCTAGGCAGCATGATGCTTACCCGGAAGAAACCCTCGAAAGTAGGGGTGGCGATGCGCCCGATTTGTGTTTGTTGTGAACGTGATTGTCCTCCTTTTCGATAACCCTAGATACATATTTATAGTCCAAGGGACTTTCTAATTGGGCGTGCACCTAACCGTGCACGGGTTAAACTTTATCTTTTAATTCTAAACTAAGATGCGATCTACTATATTACAGATACACGGGCAATTAAGCCCAAACTCTTCGTGCAAGGCCGCTTCAAAGATGCTCCACGCGCATATCCTTCAAGCCCATCTTCACTTACGGCCCATCTCCTGATTCGGCTAAAATCTGGTGATAACACATGCCCCCTGGTTTTGGTAATGATAATTTCAAAACCACTCTGTTTTTCCTTCAAGGGTCATGTCGTGGCAGAGCAGAACCGTCGCAGTATTCTTCATCATGATGCCTTGCCTTCTCAACTTCTCTGCACGATTTGACAGTTGTGGCACCACATCCTCGAAAACTGCTTGAGCATTAAATCTCCGCTATATCCCCTTTTATTTAGCCACTTCTCGCAGTTCCCTTCTTCGTCCCCTTCGCATTAGCACTCCAAAAACCCTCCTCCGCCACCATGTCTTCCTCTTTCTTCCTCTTCTTCGTCGGGTCTTTTCGTCCAATCTCCCCCTCCGCGAGCCGACGCCGGAGTGGGTCCCAATGGCGGACCACATTCGCCGGGCCCTAGAAGACGGGGACGAGGCCAGCCATGACTTCTCCGTCTGTCCGAGGACGACAAGTCCTCGACCGACGGGGAGAGCGACCTCCGCTTCCTTGCCGACGGGAAACGGAGGAGAGCGATGACGATCGCCTCTCCCGGACGACTTCACCTCCTTCGAGGAGGAGGAGGAGGAAGAGGAGGAGGAGGACGACACCTCCTCCGACGAGCCACCGGCCAAGCGCTTCGCCGGCCGGAAACCGCCGACTTCCGCGACGGCCGACGAGGAGGATGAGGACGACGAGGCCCCGCCGGCGGCCGCGGCGCAGAGACGACGTCAGCGGAGACAGCGACGGCGACGATGAGGGCAGCGACGGCCCGTAGATAGGATCCTTAGCATAGGACCAATAGTAGTAGATGGGACAATGTGTCCCCTAGTCCTCCTTTTGAGAGCAATCAGCTCTTTTATGTAAGAAATCTTATTATCAATGAAGGATTTCCTCCAATTCGATTTTGCCGATTTCTTTCATGTTGATTTAGCCGATTTCCCCTCATCCCGACTTTGCCGATAGTTAACTTAATCAATGCTCAATGAGCCGATGGAAACGCATCAGTCCTTCACGATAACTTGCAAGGCAGGTCAAATCAGTTATCCTCAGACGATACCCTGCAACCTTTGCTCAAATTCGGATCCCAAATTTCCAATCGAACAGGTCCAGCCCAGCCGCGAACCCTAGATCTTGGACTCCAAATCACCTGAGCTTAATGTTAGATTTAACGGCAAAATTCCTGAACCAATGCCTTCAGGAGAACTCTAGGACCGTTGCTGAAAACCTTGATGTTGAAGCTGATACTTCTGCACAGGTACCATTTGCCCACAACTTTCCTTGTGATGCTCTGTTTCTTCGCAGCAACAAGATGGCCCAGAGCCTATCAATGATGATGGCTCCCTCTTCAAACTCCTCCCACCAGCTCCGGTGGTTCCCTTCTGCAACAACTCACCACTGTTTAAAAAGATTGTGGTGCAGAGCTAGCCGATTTCAGCCAAAATCGGCTCCCAAGAGCAAAGGATCTGGTCCAGCTGCCCCCCGAGCCTCAGCCAGGGCGAGAACAGCAGCGAGAAAGATGGCTACCAGGAACACTTTGAAGAGCAACATCCTTCTAGGCTATTAGTTCATTAATCCTGCTCTTGTAGACTTCTACCGAAGATCATATCAGCAAGGAGACGCAATCCAAGGTTCGAGCTTGGGCACCTCCAGACACCACCACGTAAAACCAGCCAGATGTGCCACCATCGCCTTCAAGAAAAGGTCAGCCCTTAAACCTGCTCCCCTTAAAACAGGGTAAAACACACAAGGGCGCACCAAGAGGGCTCGGAAGGATCAGTAAACCCCTTTCTCGAACCAAGACTTCACAGGTAATGGCTCTCCAACTTCTCCTAGCTCAATTCTTGTGATTTGCTGCTCAGATCGGCTCACCATCTTCTTTGCAGAGTGAGAATGTTGATGAAGTTCTGATGCCCTTAACAGCGCTGAACGTAACAACCTCTATTGGTGACATCGACCAAGTCGCCACCTTGGCCAAACCCCAGGCAGAAACGCCACAGCCGATCGCATCGTCATCGGCTGTTCCCATGGTCCTAGGAGAGGTATGCTCCCTTTGTTGGGCTCACCCTTTCTCTGATCTGCATGCTTATGCTGCCCTTGTTGTTTGTCAGGGCTGTGATCTCTCAGGCTTGCTGTCGTTCAACCCCGAATATCGAGCCAACCCCTCCACAGCAGGTGATGAACCAAGTCCCAGCTCCAACGCCCCAACGCTCTGCTTTCTAACATCCTTTGAGACATCGGTCGAAAACTCTAAGGAGGTGAAGAACATCCTTGAAGAAATCCAGCCCCACGTTCCAAATGACGCTGCAGTTGAAGCTCCGGCCAGTCGTGACGTTGTATGCCTTCAGGTCAAGGGTGCAGTTGGCTCATCAAAATGGCAGTTGAAGCTCTGCAATTCTAGAGTCGATGTCCGAGCATCGGCTGTGCTTAAAAATTTTCTATTTTCGATTTTTTATTAGCCGATCGATTTCATGAATCGGCTCCTCCTGGGTACATACTTCGTGGCCTTGTATTTTTTCTGTGTGTATCCCCCCTGAGCCGAATCCTTCAAGTGATTGAAGATATCGGCTTTTCAGCCAACTATGAGCCTTTCACATCACCCACCATGCTAAATAGCACAGCGACTAGCAAATGTGGTGAGAATGTGTTTTGGCCGATTGCTGGAATCGGCCTCCCTTGCAGTTGTATCGCTAAGGTCTCTACTCTTCCTGTCCATCGATGCGTAACCCCTTCCCCTTCCCATTGCCTGCTAAATCAATGCTGAAAACAGCAGAAGGCATGTTGAGGCTAATTTTGGCCGATTGCTAGAATCGGCCTCCTTTTCCATTGCAATGTTTCTGAGGGTTCACAACTTTTTGGTTCTCCGCTATGGCTACGTGACATGTTTGAGGTGAGATCCTTGCTTTTTTTTAATTTTTTTTTGGGGCCGATCGCAGGGATCGGCCTTGCCACGTACGTCCATAGACTCGGAACTTATTACTCTGTCAGGCCGGTGGATAAGACCAACCTCACCCCGTTTTTAGAAGCTTCGATGCGCTCACAGCTCCAGATTGATTCCAGAGAGCGGCTCTTGGTCGTTTGCTTCCCGATGTTCATGGCGGCCAAAGAGATTTCGACCGAATCATCTGCATGAACAACCTCCACTTCATCTCCATCCCATTGTATGATGCACTGATGCATTGTGGATGGAATGCAACAGTTAGCGTGGATCCAATCCCTTCCTAGCAGGACAGCGTAAGTGCTCTTGCTGTCGACGATGAAGAAGGACGTAGGGATGGTCTTTCGGCCGACAGTTAAGTCCACATTCAGAACACCCTTGGCTTCTGACGCTTGGCCATTGAAATCTCTTAGCGTGACGTTGGTTTTGATCAGATCTTCATTGGAACGTCCCAAACTTCGTAACATGGAGTACGACATTATGTTGACTGCTGCTCCCGTGTCAACCAGCATCTTGCTGATAGGTTGCCCATTGATATAACCTTTCAGGTATAGGGCTTTCAGATGCCTCTCTCTCTGGCTTCTCAAAGATGACTGGCCGTGGCCCGCAATCAAACTGTGCCACCGACACTTCCTCGTCTCTTGGAGCACAAAACTCTGAAGGATGAACACCATGTTTGTATCGCCGATGCCTCTACATCGGCTTTTGTCTGCTTGCGTCGCCACACTTTCTTCTGTGGCGTGCCTCGGTCTCCAATGTTTGCTGAATTTTCACGGCCAGATCGGACCGTGCTTTCCTCAACGTGTATAGGTAATGCGCCTCGGCTTCCTCCAAGTTACGTAGCCATTGCACTCTGCGCTTTTAGGTGTGGCTGAGTCCATCAGGGCACCACCTTGGCCGGTGATATCTATCTTCTTCCTCTGACTCCTCGAAGTCTTCACCTTGAGATGACTCAGCTCGTTTTTTCTGAGGTGGGAGAGGTCCTAGACGTTTGAACACTGAAACTTCGTTTGTTCCCTTCCTCTTCTGTTTCTGGGCAGTTCTCGATTGTAGGCAATCGGCTCATTCCTGAGTCCCAGCAGTGTTTGAAGGACAGTTCCAATGCCTATCCATGTCCTCTTGCTCTCTTGATCTCCCTCTAGCGTGACGCTCATACCCTTCGTATCGACGGTATTTCCGTGTCATCATCATATATCTATCATCGCTCTATGTCGTGCCGACGCCGCTGCTCGTCCGGTGCGGATCGTGCACTGCCTCAATCCTCGGCTCCCCGATCATCAAAAGGCCGGCTCATCTTTGCCACGGGAGTGACTGCTCTCCTTATCCTTGCTATGGCGATCTGCAAGCCCTGCCATGTTGATATCAAAAGAGAAACCTGGCTCGCGTCAGTGACTGAGATCCACCATGTTGACGTCGGGAAACGGATTCGTATCAACTCTCATGGCAAACTGACCGAAGAGTAATCGGCCTTGTTCTATTGCCGTTTGAATCTGTCCGCGCAAGACTTTGCAGTCATTGGTGGCATGGGTGAACGTGTGATGCCATTTGCAGTATGGCCTGCCGTTCATCTCTTGTACCGTGGGGATTTTGTGGCCTTCGGGTAACTTCAGCTGTTTTTCCTTCAGCAGCAAATCAAAAATTTGCTCCGTTTTGCTTAAGTCAAAGTCAAACCCTTTTGCAGGCCCTGGTTGTTTCACCCACTTGCAAGACACGGGCTTTGCCCCCCGAGTCCATTCAGCTACAGCGACTTCCTGATCTCCTACAGAATCTTCATCTTCTTCCATCTCGATCAGGGCGACGCGCTTGAACTTGTCCTGATACAATTCCGGGTGGCGCTGTTCATACGATGTCAATTTCTGAACCATATGCGCCAGTGAATTGTAGTCCGCTTGGAAGGTCACGTCTTTGAGCGGCGCTGACAGGCCTGCTATCGCCAGCTCGACTGCTTCCTTCTCAGATAAACGAACCGAATAACATCGGTTCCTGACGGTCCTGAAGCGCTGGATGTATTCAGACACCGTCTCTCCTCGCCTCTGCCGAACTTGGGTCAGATCGGCAATGCCAGCTTCAGTAGCTTCTGAATGGTATTGTATGTGGAATTGTTCCTCCAGCTGCTTCCACGTCCGAACCGAATCTGGTGGCAACGAGATGTACCACCCAAAGGCCGGGCCCGTGAGAGATTGTGAGAAGAACCTCACACGCAGCTCGTCTGAAGCTGAGACCATGCCCAACTGTGCCAAATATCGGCTCACGTGCTCAATTGAGCTGGTTCCTTCTGATCCACTGAATTTTGTGAAGTCAGGGAGCCGATACTTAGGCGGTAGTGGGATTAGGTCATACTCGTTGGGATACGGCTTGGAATAGCCGATCATTCTCTTCTTCGGTAGGATGCCGAACTGATCTCTCATGATTGCGGTGATCTCATCCACCGTAGGAGCTGCAGAAGTTGAGCGTTCATGACTTGTTCCGGTGGCATATTTAGTTAGCCACGCTTTTCTCAGATCTGCTCCAGAACTGTTTCCTGCTCCAGCAACTACTCCTGTTCCGGCGACCCTTCCTACCGTGGCAGTCCCTCCTGTTGTAACCTGGCTCATCCAATTGTTGCAGTCCGGCACGTATGTGCACACGTATCCATGTGGAATCTCCTTGGGCGGCTCATACAGGAATTGGTAATCGCCAGGATCACCTCCAACCTTGTAGACAACGTACGCCGGCGAACCTTGTTGCTGTGGAGCTGCCATAGCGTACGGCAGTGGTGGCCTGGTGTAGAACGGTATCTCTCCCTGATGAGTTCCTAGCGCAGGTCCTGAAGGAGAATACTGATGCTTCATGATTTCTTGCACCACGTGAAGCGCAACACGCTCCAAAGTGTTCACCAGGCTCTCAGAATGCCGATGTAGAGAATGAGCGACGGCATAGTTAATTTCCTGCCGCAGGGCTCTGGTACGTTCATCCGAAGGGAGAGATAGATCTAGTCCATCCAACGCGCCTTCGGGTTGGAACCCTTTGAACTTGATCCCGTGCGAACGGGTCTTCTCGAAAGAGCCGATGAGATCGGCTTCGAAGATGGCCTTGAGATCATCATATTTCTTCTTGTGCTCAGCAGGCAGATCTTCGTACTTGACCGGTTCTTCCGCCATCTCGGATGTTGACGTGGATGTTGCGGAAGATTGTCCCACCGGGCGTGCCAGAATGTGTTGCCTGCCAAAACCCACCGGCGAGCAGTGGTTAAGCAACACGAAGAGCCGGGAGGCTTCCAAGACTGCAGGGGGCCCTGGTCCCTCGACGTCGTCCCGCAAATGTTCCGGCACACGTCCTAGCGGTTGCAAGGGCGTGCCACCTGACCTATACCTGGTCAGGAAGGTGTTGGATTGCTTCGATTAGTTTCCTGCATGGCAGACACGTAAACATTAAATACGAGCCCTATCGGCTCTCAGGTTGCCCTGTGGATCGGCTCAAAGAGCCGATCGCCCCATGGCTTACGTCGGGTTAACGATGACATGGGGCTCCTGCTTGATCAATATAAAGCTATACCAATCTACGACAGTTTAGGGTTTTCACCGCATGATCGGAACATCCTGCGCGTAGTTGAGCCTAATAGACACGAAAGATAATGGAAAACTAACCCTAGAAGAGGCCTAAAAACCAACACTAAGTCAATTCCCGGAACATCCCTCTTAGGATTAACAAACCATACCTTACGTGCTACCGGATCGTTCAACCCGTTTGCAAGGCCTAACCATACAGATATTAAACCAATCCTTGAAGAATCAAGGAGCAACTATAACAGATTGGATCTACTAAATAACGAACAAGCAAGGTGCTGCCCTTACACCTAGGTAGGTGTAAGGGCAGCTAGATATCGTGGGGCAGCATAGCTAAGCAAGCATGTATAAGAAAAGTATCCATGCCAGCCCCAAAACACTGATGCGCGTAGATGTACATGTCCGTTGGGAACCCCAAGAGGAAGGTATGATGCGCACAGTGGCAAGTTTTCCCTCAGAAAGAAACCAAGGTTTAATCGAACCAGGAGGAGCCAATAAGCACGTTGAAGGTTGATGGCGGCGGGATGTAGTGCGGCACAACACCAGGGATTCCTGCGCCAACGTGGAACCTGCACAACACAACCAAAGTACTTTGCCCCAACAAAACGTGAGGTTGTCAATCTCACCGGCTTGCTGTAACAAAGGATTAACCGTATTGTGTGGAAGATGATTGTTTGCAAGAAAACAGTAAAACAAGTATTGCAGTAGATTGTATGCTATGTAAAGAATAGGACCGGGGTCCACAGTTCACTAGAGGTGTCTCTCCCATAAGATAAAAGCATGTTGGGTGAACAAATTACAGTCGGGCAATTGACAAATAGAAAAGGGCATAACAATGCATATACATGATATGATAAATATAGTGAGATTTAATTGGGCATTACGACAAAGTACATAGACCGCCATCCAACTGCATCTATGCCTAAAAAGTCCACCTTTAGGTTATCATCTGAACCCCTTTCAGTATTAAGTTGCAAAGCAACATACAATTGCATTAAGTATGGTGCGTAATGTAATCGACAACTACATCCTTAGACATAGAATCAATGTTTTATCCCTAGTGGCAACAACACAACACAACCTTAGAACTTTCTGTCACTGTCCCAGGTGTCAATGAAGGCATGAACCCACTATCGAGCATAAATACTCCCTCTTGGAGTTAAGAGTAAAAACTTGGCCAGAGCCTCTACTAATAACGGAGAGCATGCAAGATCATAAACAACACATAAGTAATAGATTGATAATCACCATAACATAGTATTCTCTATCCATCGGATCCCGACAAACACAACATATAGTATTACAGATAGATGATCTTGATCATGTTAGGCAGCTCACAAGATCCAACAATGAAGCACAATTAGGAGAAGACGACCATCTAGCTACTGCTATGGACCCATAGTCCAGGGGTGAACTACTCACTCATCACTCCGGAGGCGACCATGGCGGTGTAGAGTCCTCCGGAGATGAATCCCCTCTCGGGCAGGGTGCCGGAGGCGATCTCCCGAATCCCCCGAGATGGGATTCGCGGCGGCGTCTCTGGAAGGTTTTCCGTATCGTGGCTCTCTGGGGGTTTCGCGACGGAGGCTATTTGTAGGGAAAGGGCAGCCTCGGAGGGGGTCCTGGGACCAGACACAGGGCGGCGCGGCCAGGGCCGGGCCGCGCCACCATGTGTGGGCCCCACGTAGCCCCTCTCTGACGGCTCTCGGGTGTTCTGGATGCTTCCGGGCAAAATAGGAACCTGGGCGTTGATCCAATTCCGAGAATATTTCCTTACTAGGATTTCTGAAACCAAAAACAGCAGAAAACAAAACTGGCTCTTCGGCATCTTGTTAATAGGTTAGTTCCGTAAAATGCGTAAATACGACATATAATGTGCATAAAACATGTAGATATCATCAATAATGTAGCATGGAACATAAGAAATTATCGATACGTTGGAGACGTATCAGCATCCCCAAGTTAGCTCGTCCCGAGCAGGTAAAACGATAACAAAGATAATTTCTGAAGTGACATGCCATCATAATCTTGATCATACTATTTGTAAACATATGTAATGAATGCAGCGATCAAAACAATGGTAATGACATGAGTAAACAAGTGAATCATAAAGCAAAGACTTTTCATGAATAGTACTTCAAGACAAGCATCAATAAGTCTTGCATAAGAGTTAACTCATAAAGCAATAAATCAAAGTAAAGGTATTGAAGCAACACAAAGGAAGATTAAGTTTCAGCGGTTGCTTTCAACTTAAAACATGTATATCTCATGGATATTGTCAACATAAAGTAATATAACAAGTGCAATATGCAAGTATGTAGGAATCAATGCACAGTTCACACAAGTGTTTGCTTCTTGAGGTGGAGAGAGATAGGTAAACTGACTCAAAATAAAAGTAAAAGAAAGGTCCTTCAAAGAGGAAAGCATCGATTGCTGTATTTGTGCTAGAGCTTTTATTTTGAAAACATGAAACAATTTTGTCAACGGTAGTAATAAAGCATATGAGTTATGTAAATTATATCTTACAAGTTGCAAGCCTCATGCATAGTATACTAATAGTGCCCGCACCTTGTCCTACTTAGCTTGGACTACCGGATCTTCGCAATGCGCATGTTTCAACCAAGTGTCACAAAGGGGTACCTCCATGCCGTACAAAGGTCTAAGGAGAAAGCTCGCATTTTGGATTTCTCGCTTTTGATTATTCTCAACTTAGACATCCATACCGGGACAACATGGACAACAGATAATGGACTCCTCTTTAATGCATAAGCATGTAGCAACAATTATTATTCTCATATGAGATTGAGGATATATGTCCAAACTGAAACTTCCACCATGATTCATGGCTTTAGTTAGCGGCCCAATGTTCTTCTCTAACAATATGCATGCTCCAACAATTAAGGTGGTAGATCCCTCTTACTTCAGACAAGACGGACATGCATAGCAACTCACATGATATTCAACAAAGAGTAGTTGATGGCGTCCCCAAAGCATGGTTATCGCACAACAAGCAACTTAATAAAAGATAAAATGCATAAGTACATATTCAATACTACGATAGTTTTTAAGGCTATTTTGTCCCATGAGCTATATATTGCAAAGGCGAATGATGGAATTTTAAAGGTAGCACTCAAGCAATTTACTTTTGAATGGCGGAGAAATACCATGTAGTGGGTAGGTATGGTGGACACAAATGGCATAGTGGTTGGCTCAAGGATTTTGGATGCATGAGAAGTATTCCCTCTCGATACAAGGTTTAGGATAGCAAGGTTATTTGAAGCAAACTCAAGGATGAACCGGTGCAGCAAAACTCACATAAAAGACATATTGTAAACATTATAAGACTCTACACCGTCTTCCTTGTTGTTCAAAACTCAATACTAGAATTATCTAGACCTTAGAGAGACCAAATATGCAAACCAAATTTTAGCAAGCTCTATGTATTTCTTCATTAATGGGTGCAAAGTATATGATGCAAGAGCTTAAAAATGAGCACAACAATTGCCAAGTATCACATTATCCAAGACATTTTAGAATTACTACATGTAGTATTTTCCAATTCCAACCATATAACAATTTAACGAAGAAGAAACTTCGCCATGAACATTATGAGTAAAGCCTAAGGACATATTTGTCCATATGCAACAGCGGAGTGTCTCTCTCCCACAAAGTGAATGCTAGGATCCATTTTATTCAAACAAAACAAAAACAAAAACAAATCGACGCTCCAAGCAAAGAACACAAGATGTGACGAATAAAAATATAGTTTCAGGGAGGAACCTGATGATGTTGTCGATGAAGAAGGGGATGCCTTGGGCATCCCCAAGCTTAGACGCTTGAGTCTTCTTAAAATATGCAGGGGTGAACCACGGGGCATCCCCAAGCTTAGAGCTTTCACTCCTCTTGATCATAGTATATCATACTCCTCTCTTGACCCTTGAAAACTTCCTTCACACCAAACTTCAAGCAAACTCATTAGAGGGTTAGTGCACAATTAATAATTCACATATTCAGAGGTGACACAAACATTCTTTACACTTCTGGACATTGCACAAAGCTACTGGACATTAATGGATCAAAGAAATTCATCCGACATAGCAAATATGGCAATGCGAAATAAAAGGCAGAATCTGTCAAAAACAGAACAGTTCGTAAAGACGAATTTTAAAATGGCACCAGACTTGCTCAAATGGAAAAACTCAAAACTAATGAAAGTTGCGTACATATCTGAGGATCACGCTCGTAAATTGGCAGATTTTTTCGAATTTTCTACAGAGACTTAGGCCCAGATTCGTGACAGACAGCAATGCTGTTTCTGCGCAGCGATCCCAAATATAACATCAACTTTAGCATAGAAACTTTACTTGGCACAAAAACATGATAAGGAGAGGTTGCTACAGTAGTAAACAACTTCCAAGACTCAAATATAAAACAAAGTACTGTAGTAAAAACATGGGTTGTCTCCCATAAGCGCTTTTCTTTAACGCCTTTCAGCTAGGCGCAGAAAGTGCAAATCAAGTATTATCAAGAGTAGAAGCATCAACATTACCTTGGGCTTTACCCTTACCTTTCTTGTCCTCTTTCTTACTCTTTGGCTTAGGGAATATATGGCTACCCCCGGGTGTAGAGGTGAATTTTAAGGTGCCTTCTCTCACGTCTATGACTGCTCCCAATAGTTTCAGCAGGGATCTTCCGAGTGTGATTTGTCCTGTTCCTGCGCATTCAATGACAAGGTAATCAATGGATATTGTTATCCCAAGAATGGTTGTATGCACACCCGCAGCTATCCCTTTAGGAATTATAACAGAGTTATCAATAAGAGTTATTCCTTCTCCCCCTTCAGCGAATTCCCAAAGTTTCAATGATTTATGAATACTCTTAGGCATTAGGCAAAATTCAGTCATAATATCACAATTAGCATGAAGAGTTTGATTACCTATGACAATTTTAATAGTAGGATTCCACAATGAAGGTTCAGAGTTCACTAAAACTTGATCAAGACGGTTACGAATATATCCATAATTTTCATTTAGGCGAGATGCACTTGTTTCAAGAGTGTTTAATCTATTATAAATGCTAATAAGGGCTGAATCAAAGTTATTAGCTGAATCATGTGATGCAACCAACTTTTTTATGGCATTAAAAGCTTGATCCCCATTACAATGAAGGAAATCTCCTCCCACTAGAGCATCCAAGGCATATCTATAGCGAATCATAAGACCAAAATAAAAATTACTAAGGAGCAAACTTAGAGTCATTTGAGGTTCAGTTTTACGATAAGAAGTAAAAATCCTAGACCAAGCATCTTTAAAACTTTCCTCATCCCCTTGTTTAAAAGTAAAAACTAATTCCTTAGGTGAAGAAGTAACAAGTACAGAACTAGACATGATAACAAAAGTAAACTAAATGCAAGTAACTAATTTTTTTGTGTTTTTGATATAGAGAGCAAGACAGTAAATAAAGTAAAACTAGCAACTAATTTTTGTGTGTTTTGTTTAGGTGCAGCAAACAAAGTAGTAAATAAAATAAAGCAAGACAAAAACAAAGTAAAGAGATTGAGAAGTGGAGACTCCCCTTGCAGCGTGTCTTGATCTCCCCGGCAACGGCGCCAGAAAAAGCTTGATGCGCGTAGATGTACACGTCCGTTGGGAACCCCAAGAGGAAGGTATGATGCACACAGTGGCAAGTTTTTCCCTCAGAAAGAAACCAAGGTTTAATCGAACCAGGAGGAGCCAATAAGCACGTTGAAGGTTGATGGCGGCGGGATGTAGTGCGGCGCAACACCAGGGATTCCGGCGCCAACGTGGAACCTGCACAACACAACCAAAGTACTTTGCCCCAACAAAACAGTGAGGTTGTCAATCTCACCGGCTTGCTGTAACAAAGGATTAACCGTATTGTGTGGAAGATGATTGTTTGCAAGAAAACAGTAAAACAAGTATTGCAGTAGATTGTATGCTATGTAAAGAATAGGACCGGGGTCCACAGTTCACTAGAGGTGTCTCTCCCATAAGGTAAAAGCATGTTGGGTGAACAAATTACAGTCGGGCAATTGACAAATAGAAAAGGGCATAACAATGCATATACATGATATGATAAATATAGTGAGATTTAATTGGGCATTACGACAAAGTACATAGACCGCCATCCAACTGCATCTATGCCTAAAAAGTCCACCTTCAGGTTATCATCCGAACCCCTTTCAGTATTAAGTTGCAAAGCAACAGACAATTACATTAAGTATGGTGCGTAATGTAATCGACAACTACATCCTTAGACATAGAATCAATGTTTTATCCCTAGTGGCAACAACACAACACAACCTTAGAACTTTCTGTCACTGTCCCAGGTGTCAATGAAGGCATGAACCCACTATCGAGCATAAATACTCCCTCTTGGAGTTAAGAGTAAAAACTTGGCCAGAGCCTCTACTAATAACGGAGAGCATGCAAGATCATAAACAACACATAAGTAATAGATTGATAATCACCATAACATAGTATTCTCTATCCATCGGATCCCGACAAACACAACATATAGTATTACAGATAGATGATCTTGATCATGTTAGGCAGCTCACAAGATCCAACAATGAAGCACAATTAGGAGAAGACGACCATCTAGCTAATGCTATGGACCCATAGTCCAGGGGTGAACTACTCACTCATCACTCCGGAGGCGACCATGGCGGTGTAGAGTCCTCCGGGAGATGAATCCCCTCTCGGCAGGGTGCCGGAGGCGATCTCCTGAATCCCCCGAGATGGGATTCGCGGCGGCGGCGTCTCTGGAAGGTTTTCCGTATCGTGGCTCTCGGTACGGGGGTTTCGCGACGGAGGCTATTTGTAGGCGAAAGGGCAGCCTCGGAGGGGGTCTGGGGGACCAGACACTAGGGCGGCGCGACCAGGCCTGGGCCGCGCCGCCACCATGTGTGGGCCCCACGTAGCCCCTCTCGACGGCTCTCGGGTGTTCTGGATGCTTCCGGCAAAATAGGAACCTGGGCGTTGATTTCGTCCAATTCCGAGAATATTTCCTTACTAGGATTTCTGAAACCAAAAACAGCAGAAAGCAACTGGCTCTTCGGCATCTTGTTAATAGGTTAGTTCCAAAAAATGCGTAAATACGACATATAATGTGCATAAAACATGTAGATATCATCAATAATGTAGCATGGAACATAAGAAATTATCGATACGTTGGAGACGTATCAAACACCTATGATAAATAGTGTTACTCGCCATCAACAACGCTTCAGCACGAGCAACACAAGGTAACGAATAAACGCGTACTGCCTAGATCGCAAGATGCGATCTAGGCAGCATGATGCTTACCCGGAAGAAACCCTCGAAAGTAGGGGTGGCGATGCGCCTGATTTGTGTTTGTTGTGAACGTGATTGTCCTCCTTTTCGATAACCCTAGATACATATTTATAGTCCAAGGGACTTTCTAATTCGGGCGTGCACCTAACCGTGCACGGGTTAAACTCTATCTTTTAATTCTAAACTAAGATGCGATCTACTATATTACAGATACACGGGCAATTAAGCCCAAACTCTTCGTGCAAGGCCGCTTCAAAGATGCTCCACGCGTATATCCTTCAAGCCCATCTTCACTTACGGCCCATCTCCTGATTCGGCTAAAATCTGGTGATAACAGAAGGAACAAGAGGCGTGGAAGTGGGCTTGCAATTCTCCTTGTTGACACGATGCAGAAGGTCCAGTGCATACTTGCGTTGTGTCACAGTCATGCCCCCAGAATTGAAGGACGCTTCTAGGCCAAGAAAATAATCCAAGGGACCCAAATCCTTGATGGGAAAGCTGTCCGAGAGAGACTGAACCAGACGATCAACAACTCCAGGTGTAGAGCCGACAATGACAATATCGTCAACATAGACCAGCATATAGATCTGAACACTATCCCGTGAGAAGATAAACAAGGACGTATCAGCCTTCGAGGATTTGAATCCGAGCTGAAACAAACGAGCACTGAGACGAGCATACCATGCACGTGGAGACTGTTTCAAGCCATAGATGGAACGCTGCAGCTTGCACACATGCTGAGGGTGAGCATCTTCAAACCCAGGCGGCTGCTGCATATAGACCTGCTCTGTCAGGAATCCATGGAGGAAAGCGTTGCTCACATCAATTTGACGGAGAGTCCAGCCGCGGGACACATCGAGAGAGAGAACCAGACGCACCGTAGCAGACTTCACAACTGGACGAAGGTATCGCCGTAATCAATACCATGCTGTTGTGAGAACCCGCGAGCGACGAGGCGAGCTTTATGCTTGTCAATGGAACCATCAGGGCGATGCTTGGTCTTGAAGATCCACTTGTAGCTAACCAGATTGACACCGGATGGTCCTGGGCACAAGACACCATGTATTATTCGACGAAGGGCGACAAATTCATCGGTCATGGCAGCATGCCAGGCAGGCTCCGGAGAGCATCGCGATGCGAGACGGGAGCAGGCGAAGAAGGCACGCCGACGAGGATCATACCGCACGGTCCCATCAGTGAATTGCTTCTCACGGCGAGAGTCGGTGCGAAGACGCGTCGCCATGGGATGGCCAGTGACAGGAACAGCATCAGTGGAACGGAGGTGGTGACGGCGGCGGTGGTGGTGGTGGCACTGGGCGGTGAGAGGAGAGGGCCGAGGGCCTTGGAGGTTTGAGCGGAGGAGCTCATGGCGGCGGCGGCGGCGGGAGCTAGAGGGCCGAGATCGGCTCGTGTAACATCCCAAGTTTCAACAATAATAAATCAAGAGAAAGTTTCCATTATTCAAAATTTAGAACAAACAAAAACTTTTTCTATGCATGTAGTGCCACATATAGATTCATGCATTTAAGTAAATTTCTTTTGTGCATTTGCCATGATGAGTGTTAGCATGCCTAACTATTGTTATATGAACACTAACCAAGATCACCAAACCCTAATTTGAGGGAAATTGGAGAAAATGGGAAAAACCCATTCTTCACTTACATACACCATATGCACAATTGCAAATCCTCAACCAAGGCCATAATTGCTTGCCCCCTTGCTTCTAAAATACTTCAATATGATAAACTAACACAATTGCATCATTGGATCAAGAATCAAACACAAGGAAATCAAAAATCTTACATACATATGATAATGGTCATTTGGACCAAAAATATTTTCTTCACCACTTTACCCCTCTGTATTTCTCAATTCCTAAACTAAACTTGGTCAAACAAAACCATGTCATCCAAGACCATGTCAAGGTGAGTAACTTTGATGTTGACCACCATGGCTAGAGTTGACTAGGTTGACCAGTAGAAAATTGACAAGAGGAGACTTTAAATCAATGTGAAGATCACCTCAAATTTGAAATGTTGCAAATCACTTCCAAATTGAGTGCCACCACCACCAATACCTCACATTAATTATATCATTGAGATGTACCAAAAAGAATTCCAAAATTCAACAAAAATGTTCATGCGGGCATTGTGTCGAACACTTGGCAGGCATGAATCCAGATTTGTGTTACACACTATTATCCAGTGGTTTCTTCACTAAACCACTTTAAACTTGTGATCATTAGCTATCTCTAGGACCCCTGCATCGAGCTCAGTACTTGCTAGGGTTAGAGAAAGTGGAAAAGTGAGAGAACAACCCATGCCAAAGCACACCCGGCCACCTTTGGGCACCCCTCTCTCTGGCCTCCCTCTCACTTTCTCTTCATGTCTGCGAGCATCTCTGATGCATAAGGACCAAGCCTGTACCACTCACTCGATCGCCACGCACGGCATTGCCCAGAACGCCCGTGTCCAAAGCATGCCAGGACGCGCCAGCACGCGCATCACGCACTGGACGCGCCAGACGTCGCGCGCTCGAGCGCGACCGTCCTCCTCCTGCATCCCTATCAACGCGTCGAGTAGTCACTCCACACCCTCTAGCGCCTAGACATGCTCAAGCACGCGCAGAGGCCTTGTCACCGTCGTCCTCGCGAAGTACCGCGGTACGTGATGATCACCGCACGCGCTCGAGTGATTCCTTCGTCCCCTCGTGCGCCAGCTAGTCCTCGAGCATCGCCAGGACGACGCCTACAAGATGCCGTCCTTGCTTGCCCTTTCGCTCGCCGGAAACGCCACGCCATGGCCGCGCCCTTGCAGCACCTCACGGCCACCATCGCCCTCTATAAATAGAGCTCCTCAGCCCACAACTTCTTCACACACTTTGCTCCTCTCCCTTCTCTGAACACTCTCCCCACCTCAATTGAGCACCACCTCGCCGGAGCAGCAGCAATTGGAAGCTGAGGTCCGCCGGAGCCCGCGGAAGCCCTGCTTCGATTGGAGCCTCCCCGAGCGCCACCGCTGCACCAGTAGCTTCCTCGTCGACGACAACTTCTCCGCGCACCCTGCCAGACCCCTGCAACGGCCTGGTACGCCCTCCGACCCCCGGCTCGCCGCCGGGAGCTCGCCTCTCGCCGGAGACGACGACGTTCACACGCCGTCGGATCTCGTTCTAATCCTACGGCTTAGATCCCACGCACCGCTTCACTGTGTTAAACGCCGCTGACAGGTGGCCCCCACCTCGTCAGGGCAGCCCACCCGCACCGGTTGCTTGTTGGGCTGCGAAGCAAATGTTAAACCGTTTCGGCCCAGTAGCGTTTCCCGCCCAAGCCCACGATTCAAATTTAGGTTTAAACTTATTTTGAATTGTGCTGCAGATAGTTTAGTAAAAATTGAATAGTTTGAAATCTGCCAAACCAAATTTAGCAAACTTTATATCATTGGAAAGCCCATGAAATTATCTAACCAATGCCACTGGTCCCATCTCCAAATTCGTAGTAGAATTTAAATGTTAAAAATAACAAGTCAGGGACTTTTGCAAATTGAAACTTAATTTAAAATTCAACCATAATTAATTTTGAGTTGATTCCAATTCTAATAAATCACAAATGATGTCCTCTAATTGATTATGCAATAATATAGATATGTTATTTGCATGATCATGGACAAGATGAAATAAAATAGCTATGAAGTCAATTCTAGTGCTTCTCAACTTGAATTTAAATTCAATAATTAATATGAGAGCTATCCTCTCATTTAAATCTTGATCCTAAGTAATACAACCAGAGGGGATGAACCTCTGATAACTATTACTTAGAGATTTTAATTCATTTAATCAATAAATATTAAAACCATGTGAAGTATAGCACTTCAAATATTATACACTCACATATAATAGATATGAAATGTTGACCTAGGGTCAACCTATATTTCATACCTGATTATTATATGAAGAGATTAAATCTTAATATAAGGTAATAAGAGGAACTAAATTTCTCTAAGGAGCTACATACCAAAGTTAAGAAATAAATATAATAAGAGGAATTAATTTTAATAATAAGAAATCATACAATAACCCACCATGCCATGTTTGATTGATGATAAGATTAGTGTGAGAATTCTTTTAAGTGTTTCTAGAATAGTATGTAAGCTTGGTTTAGTATTTATACCTCGTATTCGTATATAGACGCTAGTAACGAGGAGTATCAAGAGGAGGAGGCCTACTCCCAAGAAGAAGAGGAGAACTTTGATCACTACTCAGCTCAAGGCAAGCTAACCCTTGCTAAACACAAGTGCTTAGCTCTACAAGAGCAAAGGCACCATCACAGTTTACTTTTATGTATTACCTATCCCATGTTTTTACTTATTTTTACTTTGGCTTATTTATTTCAAAGTACTTTTTGATTTATGATTCACTTGGTCTAGAGTAGAACAATACTTGGTTTAGATTAACACCACTCCAAGCTAGATAGCACCCCTCATATAGTTGCTATTGCTAATCAATTAAAAATTGACTACTCTAGATGGGAACATGTGACTTTGAAATGAGGTTGAAACCTTGGAATGATAGCTCATTCCATTGAATGACTTGAAGGTGAATATGACCAAGAGAAGATGGTGATTTTTGATATAAAACTGATATGGGTTTGAATGCGATACCTTTCCAATTATACAAGTACCCCCACAATACCTGATTATGGGTAGGGCTTAACTAGAAACTTGTGTATTTTAGTATGGGTTCCCTCTAAACAAGCATCATAGGGGTTACGCCGAGGCTGCCTCCGTATATGAGAAATGATGTGAATATGAGGTGAATGTACGACCCAAGCCCTGTGCAGTTCCCGGGTTAACAGTTGGTTCTCACCGGGGGGCCAAGCTCATGGGGAGAGGTGCCTATACTAGGACATATAAGTGAAAGGTTATGGTTGATGATCCGCGTACTGAGTTACGATGATTCGGGGTTATCCTCGACGGATGTAATCAAAAGTTGTGGCACAAGAGTACAACCTCTGCAGAGTGTTAAACCTATTCGAATAGCCGTGTCCGCGGTTATGGACGGTTGGAAAGGCCATACTATTTCCGTTATCAGAATTTATGTTGAAATGATGAAGGTGAATGGTGAATTGACTTGGATCCCAAATGAATGGTGGGAATGACACTAATGTTCCCACTTGAGTTAGTCTAGCAAATAATGGGTGTACTAAATGTTTATCAAATAAAAACTTGGCTTTATGCAAATAAACCTAGAGCTTAGTACCCCTTACTACACTTAATATGTTTTACCTTAGTATTAGTTTGCGAGTACTTTAAAAGTACTCATGGCTTTGCCCTGGCTATTCAAATGCCAGACTTTGAAGAGGAGCAACAGTATCAGGATGACGGACAACAGGATGTCTACGATAACTAGGATCGTCTTCTAACGTCAAGCGTTGCCTGTGGAATATATAGTCCACTACTACTACGCTTCCGCTACTTATTTGTGATGTTGAACAATCTATTTGTGTAATATTGGATCATGTGATCCCTTGTTGTAAGACCTTATGTGTTGTAATAAATGATGACTCTGAACTACTTACTATTATGTCTCGCAAAAACAATCTTCCTGGGATTGCGATGTATGATGTAATAGGGCATCCGGACTTAAAAATCCGGGTGTTGACAAGTTGGTATCAGAGCCATTGTTTGACCTTAGGAGACCCTAGTTAGAATGGACGTCCAACAAACTTAGTTTTTAATAAAATAGTTATAAAAATACAATCATACCCTTACCTTGGAAATCTTTTTCAAAATAACCAATTCATGTTATTATTACTTAAAATTTTGAACACTTACCATTATTAACTTGCTTATCCCTCCCTCTACAGATGGAGCCTATCATCCCGACGGAGCCCTTCATCCAAACCCAAGTGTACGACTTGGCGAACGGTGGGGATCTGATCTTTGAAAGGGATCTGTTTGCCCTCACCGAGTTCCTCGGACGCTCGCCTCCCGTGTTTTACGGAGGCCAGATCGCGGACCAAGCCAACGGCCAGCTCCAGTGGCTCATCATGGCTAACCTTCCCTGGGAAGCCGGAGTCACCCATGTTCCGCCAGATTCAGTTCTCTCTCCGAGACAACACCTGGGTGGATGGACTCGCCCGTGCGCTCCAGGAGGCTCTCGCTCGTCTGTGCGGGCAAAACTCGGTGGCTATTGAAGGGGAACGCTTTGCACACTTTGCAAGGCACTCCTCTGTTGGGCTGCCCCTCAGCCTGCCATACCACCCCGTGCTGAGGCACCATGTGGATCATCTCGACTACATGTTGTTCGAGACTCGGTCTGCGCTGGATAACTCCCGCGCCGCCGCCAACCACACTCAGCAGCAGCTGAACCAGTATGCGGAGACCATCAAGGTCATCGCAAAGGAGCGCAGGACTCTTCGCCAGCTGGTTGCGAAGAGGGACTCCACCATCCACCGCCTCAAGACCAAGATCTCCGTCCTGAAGGAGACCATCTCCACTCAGGTGGAGCAGCTCCAGATCCTGGAAGGAGAAGGCGAGGGGGAAGACATCCAAGGGGATGGCTACTCCTATGTCAGCAACGACAACGACTACGAGGAGGAGGAAGAAGGAGACCAGGACTTCTACCAGCACCTGCCTGCCGGGATGGACACCACCTTCCCGCTCCGCATCGATGGATAGCTTCCATCCCTCTCTGAGCACCGCGTAGTATGAGATGTATCGGTCCTTTGTATCCGCCCCATGTATCGTAGATTGTGAAAGGGTTCTTCAAACCCTCCGGATTGTTAGCTTGTAATAAGTGCTACCTTCATGACTATGTGGTGTGTAATATTATCATCTTATGAATCAAGTTTTAAATAAAAGTGATTTTACTCCCAAAATGAGCCATAGAAATTTCCCTCTCATCTTATGATCCATATCTCTGTTCAGATGGCACCTCCAAATCGCAACGCAAATCAGGATGCGCTGATGCAGATGCTGCAGCTCATGATGGAGGACAGAGAGGCTGAACGCGCTGAAAGGCAGGCCAATATCACTGCTCTGCAACAGCTGGCACAGAACAACCAAGGCCACGGGAACCATGACCACCCGGGCTCCAAGCTGAAGAACTTTCAGAACACCAACCCACCGGTGTTTAGCAAGACGGAGGAACCCCTTGATGCTGATGATTGGCTCCAAACAATGGAGAACAATCTTGAGGTTGCCGGAGTGGAAGATAATGACAAGGTGCTGTTTGCCACCCACTATCTGGCAGGACCTGCACGTGCCTGGTGGACAAGTGCTCGCGCATTGAATGCGGGGCAAATAATGCCTTGGGCAGATTTCAAGCTCAAGTTTAGCAAGTACCATGTGCCACCGGGTCTCATCAAGAAGATGCGGGATGAGTTCCGCGAGTTAAAGCAAGGCCGTCTAACCGTGGTAGAATACCGCGACAGGTTCCTCACCCTGTCAAGGTACGCCCCGGATGAGACTGACACCACCGAGAAGAGGAAGGAGAGGTTCCTGAACGGACTGCACGATGAGATGCAGACCGTGTTGGTCAACATCCCTTTTGCTGACCTCGAAGCCCTTGTTGACTCCGCCATCCAGATGGAGGGCAAGTTGAACCAAGCCAATGACAACCGCAAGCGCCGCATGATGCACCAGAGTGGGCCCAGCAACACCTCCAAGTTTCGCCCTAGCTCAAGCGGAGGATTCACCCCCCGAAACAACAGGCCACCGGCACATATGTTGCGCCCCGGTTATCAGAACCGGAGTGGAGGAAACCCCAGGACGGGAGGACAGCATCACAACAGCAACAACTTCATCCACCACAACAACAACTTCAACCGCGCTCCGACAAGAGCCCCTGCCAACCCCAACACCAACACTGCTCCGAGGACTGGGAGCAATGCTGTCCCTGTCGCCCCCAAGGACAAGTCCACCATCAACTGCTATGAGTGTGGCGTGGTGGGGCACTACTCCAAAGAGTGTCCCCAGAGACTCGCCAAGATGGCCGCCAACACCACTGGCCCTGCTCAGCAGCAACGCCGTGTCGCCAACAACAAGAAGTTCGCCCCCAACAACCCGAACAACCGTAGCGGCCGCCTCTTTCACATGAGTGCGGAAGAAGCTCAGGAAGCCCCAGATGTCGTGCTGGGTATGTTCTCTGTTAACTCAATACCTGCAAGAGTGCTGTTTGATTCTGGAGCATCGCATTCATTTGTTACGGAAGATTTTGCATGCACTAGTAAGATTCAACCCATCAGTTTGAAGCATGTCATGGTAGTGCAAATACCTGGATCAACCACTAAAGCTAGAAAAATTTGCAAAGATGTTCCTATCAGAATTCATGAAATAGACTTTTATGCCAATCTGATTGTTCTGGGAACAAAAGGTTTGGAAGTAGTACTGGGTATGGACTGGATGTCCAAACATCATGGACTGATTGATTGTGCCAAGAAGGCCATCACCATGACTAGTAGCACCGAGTATTAGTAGAGCACATCTCGAAAAACTGCCCAGAAAGTTTACCTGCAACCAGAGTTTAGCCAAACCCACCTTGGATCAAATCAGGGTCGTCTGTAGATACCCTGATGTGTTTCGATGACCTACCCGGTATGCCCCCGGATCGGGATATCGAGTTTATCATCGAGTTAATCCCGGAACAGGACCTATAGCCCAGAGAGCTTACATGAACCCGGCAGAATTAGTAGAACTAAAGAAACAACTGGATGATATGTTAGCCAAAGGTTTGATTAGACCAAGTGCATCACCCTGGAGATCACCAGTATTGTTTGTGGACAAGAAGGATGGTGCGATCCGTTTATGTACGGATTACCGCAAGCTCAATGACGTCACCATCAAAAACAAGTATCCTTTGCCCAAAATAGAAGACCTGTTTGACCAGTTGACCGGTGCCACCGTGTTCTCTAAGATTGATCTTAGGACAGGTTACCATCAGCTGAAGATCCGTGCATCGGACATCCCCAAAACTGCCTTCACCACCAGATATGGATTGTATGAGTACAATGTCATGTCATTTGGATTGACCAACGCCCCCGCTTATTTCATGAATCTCATGAATAAGATCTTCATGAACTTCCTGGATAAGTTCGTCGTTGTCTTCATCGACGACATCCTTATCTATTCCAAAACCGAAGAAGAACATGAGCAACACTTGGAAGTGGTCTTAGATACTCTTCGGGAACACCAGCTGTACACCAAGTTCAGCAAGTGTGAGTTCTGGTTGAAGGAAGTAGGATTCCTGGGACACATCTTGTCACAGGAGGAATTGCCGTTGACCCCTCAAAATAAAGACCGTTGCAGAATGGAAAGCCCCAACCACCCAGACTGAGGTCCGTGCATTTCTCGGATTGGCGGGATATTACCGCCGATTCGTTGAAGGATTCTCAAGCATAGCCAGACCAATGACCCAATTGTTGAAAAAGGACAAGAAGTTCGAATGGACGAACAAGTGTGAAGAGAGTTTCCAACAGCTCAAGAGCAGACTGACTTCAGCCCCAATACTGATCATGCCGGACATCACCAAACCATTTGATGTGTATTGTGATGCCTCCAAGATTGGTCTTGGATGTGTGTTGATGCAAGAAGGCAAGGTGATCTCGTACCTGTCAAGGCAACTGAAGCAGCATGAACAGAACTATCCGACCCATGACTTAGAGCTAGCAGCCGTCGTGTTAGCCTTGAAAGTATGGCGTCATTACCTCATGGGTAATCGATGTGAGATCTATTCGGATCATAAGAGCTTGAAGTATATCTTCACCCAGAAGGAGCTGAACATGAGGCAGAGAAGATGGTTAGAGTTAATCAAGGATTATGATATGGAAATCCACTATCACCCAGGCAAGGCCAATGTGGTAGCAGATGCTTTGAGTAGACTGCCGTGTCAGTTGAACTCCATGATTGCCGAAGAGCAACCTAGCCTTCACCAAGAGTTTGAACAGTTTAGGATGGAACTAGTTAGTAAAGGTTTTCTCGCCAGCATTGAACTCCAACCCACCTTGATTAGTCAGATCAAGGAAGCCCAGAAGGGAAATACTAGTATTGACGGAGTCAAAAGCCAAATAGCTGGAAAGGCACCAGGATTCACCGTAGATGAAGAAGGAGTACTTTGGTACAACGGACGCTTGTGCGTGCCGTCAGATTCGGAGTTGAAACAAGTGATTCTAAAGGAAGCCCATGACACCTTGTATTCTATTCATCCCGGAGGTACCAAGATGTACCAGGACCTGAAGGAACAGTTCTGGTGGCATGGGATGAAGCGAGAAATCGGGAGTTACATCGCCAAGTGTGACATCTGTCAGAGAGTCAAGGCAGAACATCAACGACCCGCAGGACTGCTACAGCCCCTGCAGATTCCCGAATGGAAGTGGGATTCGGTAGGAATGGACTTCATCACCGGATTGCCCAAATCTAGTAAAGGAAATGATTCTATCTGGGTAGTGGTCGACAGATTGACCAAAGTCGCCCATTTCATCCCCGTCAAGACCACCTACCAAGGACCAAGACTTGCAGAGTTATATATCTCACGGATAGTCAGCCTGCACGGAACCCCGAAGTCAATAGTATCCGATAGAGGATCCCAATTCACCTCCAGATTTTGGCAGAAGGTACATGAAGGACTCGGAACTAGGCTGAACTTCAGCACAGCCTATCACCCGCAGACGGATGGACAGACTGAACGAGTCAACCAGATATTGGAAGATATGCTGAGAGCATGTGTGTTGGAGTATGGATCCAAGTGGGAAGACTGCTTGCCATACGCAGAATTCTCATACAACAACAGCTATCAAGCCAGTTTACAAATGGCCCCCTTTGAAGCCTTGTACGGAAGGAAGTGCCGTACCCCTCTGAATTGGTCGGAAGTGGGAGAGAGTCAAGTCTTTGGACCAGATATTCTTCGGGAAGCTGAAGAGAAGGTTCACAAGATCCGCGAGTACCTCAAGACCGCTCAATCAAGACAGAAGAGCTACGCCGACAAGAGACGCCGAGAGATGACCTTCGAGATCGGAGATTTCGTGTATCTCAAAGTGTCCCCCCTTAAAGGAATGCAGAGATTCCAGCTTAAAGGAAAGCTTGCACCCCGTTATGTCGGACCCTTCAAAGTTCTGAGCCGCCGAGGAGAAGTGTCCTATCAACTGGAGTTACCAGAAGAAATGTCAACGGTGCACAATGTGTTTCACATCTCGTTACTCCGGAAATGCTTAGAGGTACCTGAGAAGACCGAGGTGTTCAAGAACATCGACCATCGAACTGTGGATATCAACTCAGATCTGACCTACCGCGAAGTACCTATTCGCATCCTGGAGGAAGCATTCAGAACCACTCGTACCAGGAGTATCAAGTTTCTGAAGATCCAATGGAGTAACCACACCGAAGAAGAAGCCACTTGGGAGAGAGAAGATTTCATGAAGACTGAGTACCCAGATCTCTTTAGTACCTAGTTTTCTTTAAGATCTCGGGACGAGATCTTTTGTAAGGGGGAAGGGTTTGTAACATCCCAAGTTTCAACAATAATAAATCAAGAGAAAGTTTCCATTATTCAAAATTTAGAACAAACAAAAACTTTTTCTATGCATGTAGTGCCACATATAGATTCATGCATTTAAGTAAATTTCTTTTGTGCATTTGCCATGATGAGTGTTAGCATGCCTAACTATTGTTATATGAACACTAACCAAGATCACCAAACCCTAATTTGAGGGAAATTGGAGAAAATGGGAAAAACCCATTCTTCACTTACATACACCATATGCACAATTGCAAATCCTCAACCAAGGCCATAATTGCTTGCCCCCTTGCTTCTAAAATACTTCAATATGATAAACTAACACAATTGCATCATTGGATCAAGAATCAAACACAAGGAAATCAAAAATCTTACATACATATGATAATGGTCATTTGGACCAAAAATATTTTCTTCACCACTTTACCCCTCTGTATTTCTCAATTCCTAAACTAAACTTGGTCAAACAAAACCATGTCATCCAAGACCATGTCAAGGTGAGTAACTTTGATGTTGACCACCATGGCTAGAGTTGACTAGGTTGACCAGTAGAAAATTGACAAGAGGAGACTTTAAATCAATGTGAAGATCACCTCAAATTTGAAATGTTGCAAATCACTTCCAAATTGAGTGCCACCACCACCAATACCTCACATTAATTATATCATTGAGATGTACCAAAAAGAATTCCAAAATTCAACAAAAATGTTCATGCGGGCATTGTGTCGAACACTTGGCAGGCATGAATCCAGATTTGTGTTACACACTATTATCCAGTGGTTTCTTCACTAAACCACTTTAAACTTGTGATCATTAGCTATCTCCACTACAAGAAAAGTTGCCATGGCCGACGAAGTTGAAGTCGCGCCGTGGTTGCTGGTGTACCATGGCCGACGATTTTGGTCCCTCCGTGGTGCATGTCAAAACTTTTTTTTTCTCGTTTTTGAGGCCACCTAGCCCGACGAAAGCGGCCAAAACGTGGCGTATGGTGGCCCGGGACGTGGTGCATCTCGAAATCTCGGGTTCGCCGGCCGAGTCAACGCAAATCCGCACCGCCGAGGGATGTAGGGCCCAGATGGCAGCCTCTCTGGCATTGTTTTTTTTCTACATCGCGCCATCTCGTTCAACGTTCTCCGATCGAGCCGTTTACGATGCAGGATCATGGGTCCCGCATGTCATCCTCTATGAACCAAAATTCTTTCTATTCTTGGATTTTTTGACCCCCTGATTTCTGGCTACTTCCTTTTTCTTTTGATCCCTTGCCGCCTTGAAACGTTGAGACCGCTGCTAAATGGGACCCGCATGTCATCCTCTATGTGCAATCAACTTTCTTTTCTTTTTTTGGCACCTCAAATTTGGTCACTTGCCTTTCTTTCGATCCCCTGCCGCCTCTCAAACGGTGATACCGCTGCTGCTAACTGGGACCCGCATGTCATCCTCTATGTACTATAAAACTTTCTTTTCCTGGATTATTTTTGGCACCTCAAATTTGGTCACTTGCCTTTTCTTTCGATCCCCCGCCTCTCAAACGGTGATACCGCTGCTGCTAACTGGGACCCGCATGTCATCCTCTATGTACTATAAAACTTTCTTTTCTTGAATTATTTTTGGCACCTCATATTTGGTCACTTACCTTTTTCTTTCGATCCCCCGCCTCAAACGGTGATACCGCTGCTGCTAAATGGGACCCGCATGTCATCCTCTATGTACTATAAAACTTTCTTTTCTTGAATTATTTTTGGCTCCTCATATTTTTTCACTTGCCTTTTTCTTTCGATCACTGCCGCCTCTCAAAGTGATACCGCTGCTGCTAAATGGGACCCGCATGTCATCCTCTATGTACTATAAAACTTTCTTTTCTTGGATTTTTTTGGCACCTCATATTTGGTCACTTGACTTTTTCTTTCGATCCCCTGCCTCTCAAACGGTGATACCGCTGCTGCTAAATGGGACCCGCATGTCATCCTCTATGTACTATAAAACTTTCTTTTCTTATTTTTGGCTCCTCATATTTTTTCACTTGCCTTTTTCTTTCGATCCCCTGCCGCCTCACACGCTCATCCCGCTGCTGCTAAATGGGACCCGCATGTCATCCTCTATGTACTATAAAACTTTCTTTTCTTGGATTTTTTTGGCACCTCATATTTGGTCACTTGACTTTTTCTTTCGATCCCCTGCTGCCTCTCAAACGGTGATACCGCTGCTGCTAAATGGGACCCGCATGTCATCCTCTATGTACTATAAAACTTTCTTTTCTTGAATTATTTTTGGCTCCTGATATTTTTTCACTTGCCTTTTCTTTCGATCTCATGCCACGTTTGAAACGTTGAGGAACCTGCAGGCTCATGGGACCCGCATGTCATCCTCTATGTACTATAAAAGTTCATTTTCTTGGTTTTTTTTCACCATCTGATTTTTGGCAATTTCTTTTTTCTTTTGATCCCCTGCCGCCTCTCAAACGCTGATACCGCTGCTGCTAAATGGGACCCGCATGTCATCCTCTATGTACTATAAAACTTTCTTTTCTTGAATTATTTTTGGCTCCTCATATTTGGTCACTTGCCTTTTTCTTTCGATCTCATGCCAAGTTTGAAACGTTGAGGAACCTGCTGGCTCATGGGACCCGCATGTCATCCTCTATGTACTATAAAAGTTTATTTTCTTTATTTTTTTCACCCTCTGATTTTTGGCTATTTCCTTTTTCTTTTGATCCCCTGCCGCCTTGGAAACGTATGGTAAGCTGCTGACTCATGGGACCCGCATGTCATCCTCTATGTACTATAAAACTTTCTTTTTTGGATTATTTTTGGCACCTCATATTTGGTCACTTGACTTTTTCTTTCGATCCCCGCCGCCTCTCAAACGGTGAGACCGCTGCTGCTAAATGGGACCCGCATGTCATCCTCTATGAGCAATCAACTTTCTTTTCTTGGAGTTTTTTTGGCACCTCATATTTGGTCACTTGCCTTTTTCTTTCGATCTCATGCCACGTTTGAAACGTTGAGTAAGCTGTTGGTTCAAGGGACCCGCATGTCATCCTCTATGTCCATCAAGTTTCTTTTCTTGGATTTTTTTCACCCCCTAATTACTAGCTACTTTCTTTTTCTTTTGATCTCAAGCCGCATTACAAACATTGAGACCGCTGCTGTAAAATGGGACCCACATGTCATCCTCTATGTACAATAAATCTTGGATTATTTTTGGCTCCTGATATTTGGTCACTTGCCTTTTTCTTTCGATCTCATGCCGCCTTTGAAACGTTGAGTAAGCTGCTGGCTCATGGGTCCCGCATGTCATCCTCTACGAACAATAAAAGTTTCCTTTATTGGAGTTATTTTTTACCCCTAATTTCTGGCTATTTGCCTTTTTCTTTTGATCCCCTGCCCCCTTTGAAACGATGAGGATGCTGTTGGCAGGTCGGTCCCACATGTCATCCTCTATGAACAATAAAAGTTTCCTTTGGTGGATTTATTTTTGACCCCTAAATAATTTCTGGCTATTTCCTTTATTTTTCTTTTGATCCCCTGCCGCCTTGGAAACGTTTGAGAATGCTGCTGCCTCATGGGTCCCGCATGTCATCCTCTCAGAATGATAAATGTTTTCTTTTCTTGGATTTTGTTACCAACTGACTTTTGGTTTTTTATTTTATTTTCGATCCCCTGCCGCCTTTGAAACGTTGACGACGCTGCTGGCTCATGGGTCCCCGATGTCAGCCTCCCCGTACAAGAAACATGTGATATCTTGATTATTTCGCTCTGAGCTATTGCAAACGGATAAATTAAATCTTTATTTTTACATAAACAAACTTATATGTTGAGTGTCCTTGTTTTTTGTTTTTGCGATGCATAGGACTTTCCTGTTTTTTTTAGAAAAATCCGAACTTTCCTGTTTTGGAGTGGGCTGAAATTGTACGAGACAAAAGGCCCAGCAGGATAGTTCGAAGGCCCAGATGTCCAGATACAGCCCAATTGAAATCTTTCTTTTCTTGGATTTTTTTCACCCCCTGATTTCTGGCTACTTCATTTTTCTGTGCCGCCTTGGAAACGTTGAGACCGCTGCTGCAAAATGGGACCCACATGTCATCCTCTATGTAACATAAAGTTTCTTTTCTTGGATTATTTTTGGCTCTTGATATTTGGTCACTTTCCTTTTTCTTTCGATCTCATGCCACGTTTGAAACGTTGAGGAACCTGCTGGCTCATGGGACCCGCATGTCATCCTCTATGTACAATAAAAGTTTCTTTTCTTGGATTTTTTTCACCATCTGATTTTTGGCTATTTCCTTTTTCTTTTGATCCCCTGCCTGCCGCCGCCTTGAAACGCTGAGTAAGCTGCAGGCTCATAGGTCCGACATGTCAGCCTGTATGAACGATAAAGCTTTCCTTTCTTGGAGTTTTTTTACCCCCTAATTTCTGGCTATTTTCTTTTTCTTTTGATCTCAAGCCGCATTTGAAACGTTGAGACCGCTGCTGCTAAATGGGACCCGCATGTCATCCTCTATGTACAATAAAGTTTCTTTTTTTCTTGGATTATCTTTAGCTCCTGATATTTTGTCACTTGCGTTTTTCTTTCGATCTCATGCCGCCTTTGAAACGTTGAGTAAGCTGCTGAATCATGGGTCCCGCATGTCATCCTCTACGAACAATAAAAGTTTCCTTTTTTGGAGTTATTTTTGACCCCTAATGTCTGGCTATTTGCCTTTTTCTTTTGATCTCCTGCCCCCTTTGAAACGATGAGGATGCTGTTGGCACGTCGGTCCCACATGTCATCCTCTATGAACAATAAAAGTTTCTTTTGATGGATTTATTTTGAACCCCTAATTAATTTCTGGATATTTCCTTTTTTTTTTTTTGATCCCCTGCCGCCTTGGAATCGTTGAGGATGCTGCTGCCTCATGGGTCCCGCATGTCATCCTCTCAGAACGGTAAATGTTTCTTTTCTTGGATTTTGTTTACCAAATGATTTTTGGCTTATTTTATCGTTCGATCTCGTGCCGCCATTAAAACGTTGAGGACGCTGCTGGCTCAGAGGTCCCACATGTCAGCCTCTATGAACAATAAACCTTTCCTTTGTTTGATTTATTATTGACACATAATTTCTGGCTATTTGCCTTTTTCTTTCGATCTCATGCCGCCTCTGAAACGTTGAGACGCTGCTGGCTCATGGGTCCCACATGTCAGCCTCTATGAACAGTCAAAGTTTCCTTTGTTTGATTTTTTTTACCCTAATTACTGGCTATTTGCCTTTTTTTTATCCCCTGCCGCCTTTGAAACTAAGAGGACGCTGCTGGCCCATGGGTCCCACATCTCAGCCTCTCTGAACGATAAACCTTTCCTTTCTTTTTTTTCGATCCCGTGCCGCCTTGGAAACGGTGAGACGGCTCCTGCAAAACGGGACCCATATGTCATCCTCTATGTACAATAAATTTCTTTCCTTGGATTATTTTTGGCACCTGATATATGGTCACTTGCCTTTTTTTCGATCCCCTGCCGCCTTTGAAACGTTGAGGACGCTGCTCGCTCGTGGGTCCCATATGTCAGCCTCTAGGAACAATAAACATTTCGTTTCTTGGATTTATTTTTGACCGCTGATTTCTGGCAACTTTGCTTTTTCTTTCGATCCCCTGCCGCCTTTGTTAAAGTTGAGGACGCTGCTGCAAAATGCGTCCCACATGTCAGCTTCTCTGTACGATAATTGTTTCCTCTCTTTGATTTTTTTTCCACTGCTGGCCAATGGGTCCCCGATGTCAGCCTCTATGTACAAGAAATATGTGAATTCTCGATATATTTTAAGCCGAGATATGTAGGATGCTTTTTTTTCGATCCCTTCTGTTTGTTTTTACCTTCAAATGTTGAGGGACGCTACTGGCAAATGGGTCCTGCTCTAGCATTCTCAACTGAAGGAAAAACTGAAATATTGCCTATTCATTTGTTTTTCGTACTCCATGCATCTAATCCATACTAATTGTTGATCCGGGTTTTAGTTCAACTTAATTAGATCAAATTTGATCTACGAGGGAGTATGTAATATATTTTGGGTTCACAACACTGCACTTGTTAACAACAATCTGATGAAGAGGTTTGTCATTTTTTTAAACTACAAATACACTCTAAGATCTTGCACACTAATAGAATAAATCTTGGAACTTTATATAATTAATGACAATTTTGAAATCGACTATATGAATATATCAAAATATAGAGCCCATGTAGATGCGCATACTGGCTATGCGCATTTAAAAAGAATCATAATCATAATTGATACGAAATAAAAATAACTTTATATGTAGAATCTCGGTTTCTAGAGGGCCAATCATAGGATATCCGTGTTTAAATTAGGAAGGGCCCCAATGGCATGAGTCGGAGGCCCATTAAGTGTTTTTGGAATGTTATCAGCGAAGTAAGCAGGCTGACAGCAATCACCATGTACATGGCCGGCGGCAGCCCAAAAGTACAAACAATTGGCCCATGCAGGGAAGGTAGTACTTTTTTTTATTGGGAAGGTTGTCTGGCTAACCCAAAAAAAAAGTGGTGCTACATGGGGTAATACTTGAACCCGGAATGAGATCGAGTGCCTTGATGAAGGCGAGGCACACATAAATAGTACTCCGTACCATGCCTTGCCCCTCCCTTTCAACCGTTGGATAAAAAATAATTAGACAGATGACTATTAACTAGTAACTGCTACAGTACCAACCAATGTACAGGACATGTGCTACAGTACGTCGTCCACAGTGCATGTGCTTTAGAACCATGAACAGTACATATGCTACATGCTACAGTACTTTGATCTTAGCTATCTATTTTCAATCCAACGGCCAAATCTACAAGTCACCGTACTGTTCATCTGTGCCTTGCTTATGTCAAGGCACTGGATCCTGGACACTTGAACCCATGATCGTTGCTGAGGGTTGCCTATTTGCGCATAATATGTTTTGTCAGCGGTCACTTCACTAGTTTGTGCAAAACATATCCAGCGCAGGATTCAAAAAAACATCACGTTTTTTTCTTTACGTAAACAACAAAACATCTCATGTTCATCACAATCCAGCCAACATAAGCACATAATAATTAATAGTACAACTAGAGAGCTGTACACATAAATAAGGTTTGTCAAGCTTCATGCACTAGCCAACGCAACCAAAAGTCCGAACTAATGGAAAGGGCTAGGCAATCCAATTATACATTTCAACATCCCCCCTCACATGTGACCACAATCCAGTAATGGTACCATCATGTTCACCACAATGCATCATTAAAGAGAGCAGTATACTATTATAGACCAGCTCTCTCTAAAGAACATTTGTAAGACAACTTAATACAGCTGTGATTGATATTGTTGCCCCAGCGATGGGTGATAACCTGAACACCATATAACCTTCTCACAGCAATTGTAACCAAATATGAGCACCTGCAATGATTTGGTGTCAAGCTTCTTGAAGGTCAGGAGGTATCCTACCTTCAAGTCATGTGCTTTGACAAACTCTGGCCATCCTTTGTCCATTAAAACATTGCCATCTTGTTGCTTCAGGTCCACAATCCAGGTGCATGCAGTGGACATCTTCAGGTTGATGGACTCTGGACACCCACCGTAAAACCAGGGTAGAACACGACTGGGGATGGAAATCACCTCTAACTCCGATGTACATAGTACCTTGCAGAAGCTGTCAGGGGTATTCTCCTCATCGATGCGCCCAAACACCTTGCACACTGGGGCTGGCTCTACAGATGTCTCCTTCCATGATAAGCTCTCTCCAAGCTTGAGCTTCTTGTTTGAACACTGCAAAAAAGAGGCCTCAATTAGATAATGCCTCTAGCTTCTGACCGTAATTCCAAGCAAATGCATAATAAAAGGCACCTAGCAAACTCAGCGGATCATTGTTCTTATCAAACACACAGTCTGAACAATAAGCTTCTGAATCTAGCTAGGCTGATATGTACAACCTTGTATCATCAAATTATTCAGCATAGTGTATCATTGTATCGCAGAAGCCAAATCGATATAAATAGTAGCTATGAGAATAGAAATCAAGCTAGCATGAGCCATGCATGCTTGCTGGCTATGTCTAGCATCAGAATAATGCATCTGCAGTTCATCATCCGCCAGTACAGATTGACCAAGCAAACAAAAAAAAATCAGCGTCGGCCTAAAGAGTCCACAAGCCAGACATGCATGCTCGGTGTCCTCATATGTGATCATCGGCCGTGGATTGACCAATAGCATATTTGAACGATTATTACTGCACACATTAGATCCAGTCCCAACATAGCTAGCATGGGTGCATGTGTAACCCGAGTCTTTACCAGAGGATTAATATATACACTGGCTGAGAGAAGTACTGTATATCAAACAATGCTAAGCAACCGGCAATACAGCTTAGATATAATAAAGATGTGACCGGCAACGCTAGTGATTCGGGGGAAACATACCGCCATTGCAGCCATGGACCGAGAGAATCGGGGATGCCGCGCCGCCTTAGTGGAGTTTTTAGATGCGACGTCGCCGCATCCGTAGAGGACGGAGTCCAAGCCGCGTAGTCCGAGCGGTGGTGGACGCCGGTGGTGTAGAGAGAGGACTCAGGGGAGATGGACGGCGAGGGATCTGGGGAGATCTGAAGTTCTGAACATGAGGGGGCTGTGAGAAACTGAGAATGATACATCAGCAATCAGCAAGGGAATAAATGCGCGTGTCCCCCGGTCAAAAAAAATGCGCGTGTCTAGGAGGAACGAAGCCAGGTACGCAGGAATCCACACACAAAACTTCACCCGGCGGGTCACTGGGCTTTATCAGTATCTGGTGGGGTCCGGACCTACAGACCAGTGAGACATGTCGTGTGGGTTATGATCCGTTCAGTGTGCACACAGAAATTGCATTCAGAGCTCAGGGCTTCAGGCTACTGAGCTCAGAGCTCAGTACTATACAGTAATATATCCATTTCTTTTGGTAAAATGAAAACGATACTCCATCTGATCCTCATTACATGATGATAAAATGGACGTCTCTACAACTAATATGTGTCTAGATACATCTATATGAGAGCGTCTGTGTTTGTACTGTGTATCTAAAAAAAATATGGATCGGAGGGAGCATTAAGAGGTGTCCAAAAAAAACTGCAAACAAACATGGATGTAAGCAGTTGAGTATTAAACCAGTGCGTGAAATACCTTTATATCTCGACCATGTAACAATGAATATGAGAAGTTTTTGGGGTTTGACCATCTGCACTTGTGTTTGCTACAATCAGATCAAAAAATTGGTCACTTTTACACTTTCTAAAATAAAATGTATTTTTCCCTGAGATTTTACAAGTTCGTACAAGATAGCATTGACTACATCTGGGATATATCACATTTACACTTACAAATCTATGAATATTTCAAAATATTGAGCTCCGTGTACCTACATATAATACAAATCATCAGACCGCACATTGAAACTACCGCAGCATATCACAGTAAATTAAAATAAAATAAAACAAGTCTAACATATACTATATTAGCTAATTAACAAAGTCTCATCACAGTGTATCTGATCCCCAGTTCAGCTTAATACAAAAACCAAGTTCAGCTTGAACATCAGCAGGGGAGTAACCCAGGTCCAAAAGCAGCATCTAGTTAATTCAATAAAATATTGAGGTTATTCTGATCCCCTCTTCCTAAAAACACTGCAGATCATGCATGCAACTAAGGGTGATCAGCACAAAAGATTATCCTCTGGGTGGAGGTGTTACTGTCGTAGATCAACACATTCATCAAGGAAGTGTCTTTCACCTCGAAGACGAGAAGGTCATCAAGCTGCAGTTCATGCGCCTCTGCAAACCCGAACCAACCATCCTTCAAGACCAGTTCACCCTGGTACTCATCGATGTGCACATACCAGGCGCAGCCTACGCTGGTCTTGAGCTTGATAGGCCTGGGAAGAATCCCTTTCAGACATTGCTTGAATTCTCTGGGGATGACCAACATATACATGTCATCGTTGCCGTCCAGTTGCACATAGAAGCGCGAGGGCTGAGGAGGGTCCGCCGAGTGACCAACCCGTTTAGGGCGGCCTTTCCCTCGCCCTTTTAATATACAACGTTGAATTGCTGCATCACGCCTGCCCGTCACCTTTGGCTTTTTGGCTAGTGAATTTCTTTGAATTCTGAACTCGGGGCGGTGCAGAGGACATGTACAATCGACAGTCCTAAGACGTAGTTGCTCATTGACGTTGGAGCGAGTTTGCTTCTGCATCTAGTTAAGCACGGTATATATCAATCAACAGCATATAAATCAGAACGTAGCATACATGGAGAAAATGCATCTAGCTATCTCTTTAATTAGTTTGCACAAAATCTAGCAGCAGCAAGACAATTTGATTTTACAGGTACTGAGCAAGCTTTCAGACTTTCTGAAACAGGTAACATGGAGCATATATTTGTATGTTCAGACTGCGAAACCCTGCTCTGTGATGGATAATATTACTAAACATCTTTTTTTGCCAGAACTAGTACTTAACATCTACTGTTTCCCGTCATTAAAAAAAATTTGCAGAAGAATACTACGGTTTCCCGTCATTAAATTTTAAAGAAAAAAGAACTTGTTTAAGATCCCAACTATCATTGACTACTTACACCTGCATCCTAGTGAGTTCAGGACAACTTACAGCATCTTTTGGTGGTGCCGCCACCGGAGAAGACCGTGCCGCGGGGGTTGGGGTCGGCGCAGCCGGAGAAGCTGGTGCCGCCGCCAGGGAAATCAGTGCCGAGCCAGATGGTGCTTCCAGCGGAGAAGAAAGTACCGCGAGAGATGGAACCGACGCTGCCAAAGGGTAAGAAACGGATGTACTCGTAGATCCTTCTCTAGTCACGATCTGGATAGAAGAGACTGGACGTCCATCAAGCTGCTGGAGGATGCGGTGGATCAAATCGGCTGAGTTCAGGAAATATCGGTGATGTTCATCTGTGTCGGCGAAGCAGCTGCCGGTGGAAGGAGGAGGCGAGCCGTTCATGGCAGTCATTAGTGTAAAAGAGGAGAAGTGGGTGGGAGTATGGGTGGGAGAGAGAGGGTTCGGGACTGAAGTAATTGTAGTCTGCTCTCTCTTTTTTACAAGCATGCGTCCTCAGGCTGATATTTTTTTTAGATACGTACTCAGGCTGCTTTGTCAAACCAGGGCCTCAATGAAGCTAATAGCACGCTATAGCATATCTAGAGGGTCCACGCTTAGTAATTTTGCTCGCTGTGGCGCTATTTGCGAAACAGCATGCTATATCGCCCTAAAACTTCATATCGTTAGCGCGCTATTTTTTTCAGGCAAGTTGCTTTCACTTTTTCGTGGTGATGAACTAATCTGTTGGTTCCACTTCTAAATCAGAAAATAATATCGCTAATGCTAATTTTTTTAATAAATAATTTATACTATGTTGTTGCCTTGTGAAATGTTGATGTTAGCCTTCTAATATACTTGAGATCTATTTCTATATGTGGTTATGTATGTATGATTCAGTCACTTTTGGACTATATATATCTATTCGTTCTAGTAAAATTATTTATTTTTAGGCTATATTTAGTATTATTTTGAAAATGCTATTTAAAATATACCACACTATTACCACGATATAGCGTCCATATCGTTTGAAGGTGGCTGCCGCTAATTCATTTAGCACGCTATTTTAAACCTTGGTTAAGACGCGTTTGGCGGCCTGCATCCAGGCTGGTGGGGAAATACCGTACCCAAGTGCTTAAAAGATTGCATCTTTTAGCTGGAAAACATTAGGGCATGTCCAACACAGGCGCTACTGCAAGGGCGCTAGGAATTATTTCCTCGTCGTTTGGCGGTTGGAGAGGCTAATCCCAGCGGTAGTCCTAGCGTCGACGCAAAAGAAAGCAGGGGCGTGAAACTCTTTTCACCTGTCCTAGCTAAAGCACCGGAACCAACAGGAAGTCAGTCTGTCATCAGCAATTAGCGCTGCAAGGAGAGTACCTGGAGGATTTTACAATCTTTTGACATTCATTTGTTCTCTATTAGCGCCATATAGTATATAGCATTGTAATGCCCTTATACTCCTCTCAACATTAAAAAAAAGGTGTGCATATACTAATAACAGTTGCTGAAATGAAACTAAAAATAAACAGACATGCACGGTTTACGAAGGATGGAAATACAGAGTTCATCACCATCCGTTTTAAATTATAAGATTAGATTACTTCAATGTGGGTTTACATACGCACTAAAATGAGTAAACAGACACACTGAAATGGGTCCAGGTATATAAGATTCAGAAAAAAGGAAGAGCATCTTAAGATACAGAACAGGTTACTAAATTGTTCAAACATATCGTACAAAAAAGATTATTTGCTCCAGAAAGATTCATGGCTCAGTTTAGGGTTGCATCAACATGCGGATATTTTTCAGACTAGGCTTAAACCACATTGTCGCCTGTCGGGGAAATCCCCAACCATCTTCTGGAAGGGTGATAACTCCCATGAGCTCATTTTCCCCTTGCTGCAGGTTACAACGACAAATACAACTAAATGCTGGTTCCCGAAATGCATAGTACGCGATGTACACACAATTTGACCTCATGAATGGAGTCAATGTTCCATCAGGAGCATTGCCATCATTTATCTTCAGGTTCAATGGATAATTCAGTCCAATGAACAGAGAGTGTGTGCCAAGGCTGTCAACTCGACTCCAATTGGGTCCAATCAGGGATAGATCTTTCTCAAAAACATGTATGACAGGGGCAGGACACTCCCGCAGGATAAGGCCATTACCATGATGCAGAACTTCTGCAGGCTCAAGGTGATCATTGCTACGTATATACCGATCTTCATGGATGATCATCAAGCGCTTGCCATCGGCTGATCGAGCTAAAAACCATCTGCCAGATGGTTCCTTCATCGGTGATGGGATCACGAATGGCGGGGCAAGGTGTGCATCTGCATTGTAAACGGAGACAACAAAAAATAGTGTTTGAATGGCTCGGGAAGACAATAATACCAGTAGCTGCAACTTCACATTTGTAGGATCAAATGGAGGATGCAGTCATTATACTTGTATAAAATCTCGAAGAAATAAAATTGTTCCCATTTGAGATGTATGTTAATTACACTCATATTCATTGATGGTAGATACATGTCTCAACCTTATCTGATCCATGATTGTAATGCTTTGAGTACATCGAATATTGAAATAAATTGAAAGTTTGCATGCATCAATTGATGAAGAGGCCAGGGCTAAGCTCCTTATTCATATTCTGACAAGAGCATGCAGTAACTAATTCAGGAATGCATTCATATACTGCAATAATCTGGTTTGGGTTGACAGATTAGTGCACAGCATATACTACTGTAATTCGTTTGTAGCAATGGTTCAGTCAGGTTAGGATAATTTAATGGTGCACAGTCATTTGAAAGGTGAAAAAAAGTCTTAGTGAGCAATTAGTTATTTCAGTTACAATATATCATGAATGGGCTTGATATTAAAATTTATTGCGAAGTATATCATATGGATTGAAGAATTACCAGCCTGTGATTGATCCCAGCAATATGTGGTGCCGGTCCACCCATCCACCGCAACAATAAAGCCGTTGTGCTCGATGGCATCACTGTAATCTACACCCCAACTAGCAAGAGAGAATAACCTCCACTCCTGGCTACCATTAGCCAGGTAAGCGAGTCCAGAATTGAATAGAGCGATGAGCTTGTAATCTGAGTAATGTCCAGCTTTTGTGGGCACTTCGCAAATTACAATCTTCAACAAAAACATGGCACGCCCATACGTCATGTACCTTTCAGGAGGCAAGTCGGGGAAGCCAATCCATTCCTCCCGAAAAATGTTGCAAGTTTCCGACGATGGTAGGGAGATTTCTTGGTGCGTGTAGATGTTCGCGAGGAACCAGTTCCCACCACTGTCCACGCCGGCGATCCAGTCGCCATTCATGCCAACCCAGAATCTATTGTCCATGAACGGCAGGATGGCTGTGCGCCGAGGATGGTCGAGGGGCACAACGTGGTACACCGTGTGGTGCGCACTACTATCATCATAGTGCCAATGGGCAGAATCGGGCATCAGCAAGCAGGGTCCATCCCAATGGTGTAGATTCATGTTGTCGGCGACATGGCGGCACAGCGTTTTGGAGCATGCGGCCAGCCGGACGTCGACTGTAACGTCCAGACTCTGGGCAATGAGATTGAACAGCTCGGCGGGGAGCTTCCCCCAGTCGCCATCCAGCTGGTCGTCGTTCGATGCCGCCATGGAGACGAGATGGATTTAAAAGGGCGGATGCAAGTATGTGTGATTGGAGTTTTGTAGGAGAGTCGAGCGGGAAGGAGGAGTGCTGCGGTTCTGCGGAGGGGTGAGGAGAGAAAGCTATGCAAATGGGAGATCTAGAGGATGAAAAAACTTCTAGCAGCGGTTGGCGAGTGGAGAACGATGATGGAAGTGGAGAGCCAAGGATGGAAACGATGGACATGAAGAGTAGGAGTGGATATGACTTTTTTTATTCTTCAGCAGCTGCATCGAGGCGCCGAGTAAAACTTCGGCTAGGATAGCACGCCACTACGTCCTGGTGCAGTTACTGTCCCGTCAAATCAGTTTGACCACAGAAATGGTTTCTTTATTACAGTATAACTTAATTTTTTCGAACAATATATACTAGTACTCCATTTAATATAATCACTCCGATTCATATTACTTGTCAAATGATATGGATGAATCTAGAACTAAAATGTGTCTAGATATATCTATATTATAGTCAACTAATATGAATCCGAGTTTGTTTGGTTCAAAGGATTTCTAAAGGTATCTTGTACGGAGTAGGATTTTTACACATAGGGATTTTTCCTATAGAGCTTGCTTGATTCAAAGGATTGAGAACCCTCCAAAATACCTATGGATTGCTTTCTCTACAATCCTATCTCTCGGTAATATTGCTATGTGTCTATAACAACTATGAAATGAACTCAATCTCAATAGAAATTTCCTTTGTCTTTCCTAATCAAACAACTAGTTATTTTATGTCTTCGTTTACAAATTAAGATAATTTTTAGGTTATAGGTAATCGTCGAGCTTATGTGATCATCTTTTATGATCAAACTTACTTGATCAGCCGCGGAGGCGCAAAGGAGCAGTGGTGTGCATTAATACGGCCGCATGGGGAAGGCACAGCTAGCGACGATGAGACGTATCGCCAGCATTGGCCTAGGGAACCGTCGCCACCATTAATAAAAGCTATCCCTTTGGGCACCATGTCTCCCACTACTCGTGTCACGCGCGCATGGCTGGGGAAGCCGGACAGAAAACATGACAACCAGGGGGAAAATGAATAAAAATAATACAAAGTCGAAAATATTTCGAAAAATAAACTTTGTACTTCGTAAGAAACTCCATGCGTTTAGCAAATGCGAAGGCAATATGTAGAAACACGTCTAGACCACGTCTAGAACCACTTCCCAAAGCTTAAGGATTATATTGATTTTTAGAAAGTCAAACTATGTTAAGTTTGACTAAGTTTTTACCAAAAGCATTAATATGCAAGATACAAAATCAATATTATTAGATAGAAAATAAATTATATTTTCATATGGTGTCTACAAAATATTATATGTGCTGATAGATTCTTCTAAGAGTTTGGTCGAACTTTACTTGGTTTGACTTTTCAAGAAAAATATACAAAGCTTTAAGCATTGGAACGGAGGTATTTTTCGAAGCACCTACTTGTCTTTAGAAGACAAAAGAAAACATGGAGTAAGGTTGTTTTTTGTGCAAAAGTTTACGTCAAAATCTGGTTATTTGTGTAAAAAGAATCTCAAATTGTGTTATGTGCAAAAACTGCACCAAGAAGTGGTGGTATGTGCAATTTCCTCCATCACACAAAAGGCAAGCCATTGATACATATATAATTGTGAATAATTACAAAAGTAGTAGGCAGCTAATAAGCGCACATGATTAAACTGCTATGCGAGATCTTCAGCCACCAGAAGTCGTTCCCGCGCCTCTCTAGCATTGAAAATCACGCGTTCTGCGACTTCCATCAAAGAGACAAGCTGAGCTTTGATCCGTTCTCCCAGATGAATGGCCTCGTCACAACTCCTACGAGCACAGGCCGTGATCTCATCCACTTCTAGGAAAGACACCGCCTGCCTGTACCGAAATATCTTGATCCCTAACTCTCTGTTCTCCTCCCGCATGCTGGCAAGATCCAACTTCATCCTCCGACAAGATAAGCAAGGGGAGTGATCCTGCCAAAGGTAACAACAAACATATCGAGCGTTACCGGCAAACGAAGGGCACAAATTGGCTGATTAACGAATATGGTCACTAACATGTAGGACAGACTTAAGTGGTGTCTACATGTCAGTGACTCGAAGTACCCAAAAACCAGCAACCCAAAGTCAGCTAGTAATATTAACCTCCGTCTTCAGCTCCTTCATCCTCTTGAACGGCGGGGAAGCTGGCAACTTATCTTCTTCTACGACCTCTCGCTGGAACCTGACGTCGAAGGATGAGAGATCCTGCGAACGGATGTGCTGCGCCTGCGCGTGCGATTCCCCAGGGCGCTTCTGGCGTAACTCGGAGTTCTCCGCGCCGAGATGCGGAAGTTCCGCTCCCGGGGCCTTGTTGACCCTAAGCCGAGATAGCTCCTGTGTAAGCCGACGAAAAATGTTCAAAATGTTACAGATCAGGCATATCATTACCAGTGCAAACGAGGTAAGTGAATCTCCGGGATCTCGCCCAAAGACCGCGGTTGGTCCAATGCCACCACATCTTCTCCGAGATTGACTAACTCCTTTACATCATCTTCTCCGACATTGACTATCTCCTTTACATCATCTTCTGCTCCGAGCTTGACCATCTCCTTTACATCATCTTCTCCTGCGAGCTTGATCATCTGCCTCACATCATCTTCTCCGGCGATATCGACCCTCTCCTGCGGAAGATAACAGATATAAGTCCGAGTATTACCAGCAAAACGAAGGTAATTAAAAGAGGCGTAGTAACCCTTGTGTCCTGGCTAATCAACGGCGGGGACGCTGAGCCCGCATCGTCTCCTCCGAGATCTCCCTTCGCAGGCAGGATTGTTAGAGACAGTGTACTTCTGGTAGTAGTATTTATGCGTGGGGCGCCAGGGGGTCGAGAAGCTAGGACTGCATCTTCTCCTCCGAGCTCTTCCTTGGTAGACATGACAAATGAAACGAGGTGTGGGGGGCGTAAAAGGTATAAAATGGCGGACGGCCGCCCCGCCTCGGCCCTCCAAGGCTTAATTTTTTTGCCTTACTAAACTAAAAACCCTATTTTGCGTCTCACACGGACTGCCCTCAGAGGGCTGCAGGGTCCCATATGCGTGCAGGTCCCACACTTTAGGTAGGCAAACTTCCAACAATCTTCTTTGTCAAGTGAAGACACGTCGTCAAGACTCTCTCTCTCTCTCCCCCCTTTTGTCATTGAAAAAAAAAGAATATTAGACGGGCGCGTAGCCTGCACTGCAGGGGGGCGATTTTGACAAAAGTAATCCTTTTGGCGAAGAAAAACACAGAAAGCCACACAAAAAGGTTAGTCCAGTGAAATAGATTGCTCAGAGGGTCAGTCCGTAATTTTCTTTGCCAAAAGGGTTATTTCTGTCAAAATCGCCGCACTGCAGGTTTGCAGCACTGAAAAACCTTGCGTGCCAGTCAACATCACTTCCCGGATAGGGGGAAAATATCTAGTGATACCATCCCTTACATGATACCATGATACCACTTCATAATATTTGAATTCTAAGTGTCGAAAAATTTAGAAAAAAAACCTTGTGATGCTACCCTAAATTTGTGGGACCCCAAAAAACTTGCAAATCAAGCCAAAGAAACACGATCTTGTCCCCTACCCCCCCCCATGATTTTGACCTAAATTTGAAATCAAGCCAAAGGTGGTTCAAAAACGGCAATCGGAAATCATGGATTGTTCATCATTTTTCTATATAGCTAGGGAAAATAGCAGACATGCCATACCAATGTTTTAGAAAAGAGCCCTTCAAAAAAGTGTGGCAACATATATGTTGGAATTCGACCATCTTAATTTCTTCCCACGTGTGAGCTTTGGTACTACTACTACACAAGAACCATGTCAAACTTTTGAATCATGGCCCATTTTATGTATATATTTGCAACTTTTCATGCACGCATGAAAACTTTGCAAAATATGTGCATTTTGGGTTGTCGCACATAAATGTGTGTTTACTTGTCTGCCACCAATTAATCCAATTCTCATTTGTGGGGAAACATGACACGAGATGGCCATTTCCAAAGTTTCATGAATTATCTCAAAGTGAATCCATATATGTACAATTTTTGGGGGCTAAATTTCATGTTTTAAACCTAGCTAGTATTTGACCAAGATTCAAATGGGCATAAAATTCAAAAAAAAACAGAAAAATGAAAAACCAAAGCACATAGCCTTCTTATGTCATATAGTAAGAATTCAAGTTGATAAACAAGGTCTAGACATATTCAAACTAGAAAAATCATGTATCTACCCCTAACACTCTAAACTCTGTCTTATGAAGTCAAGCATGAAGAGAAGTGGTTTTGGGTTTCAAACATGGAAATTTCAAAAACCTCCCAAAAGCTTCATTTTAGAGTGACTAAGAAGGATCCATGCTTACCTTTTAATTTTCAGATTTTAAACTTGTTTAAATCTTTGTGAAACCTAGGATTTGACCAAGATTCAAATGGGCATAAAAAATCAGGAAAAAGCCAAAAGAATGATAAACCAAAGCACATAGCATTCTTATGTCATACAGTAAGCATTCAAGTTGATTAACAAGGTCTAGACATATTCAAACTAGAAAATCATGTATATATCTGTCCCTAACCTTAAACTCTGTCTTATATATGAAGTCAATCATGAAGAGAAGTGGTTTGGGTTTCAAACATGAAAATTTCAAGAACATCCCAAAAGCCGCTTCATTTTAGAGTGACTAAGAAGGATCCATGCTTACCTTTTCGTTTTCATATTATATAGTTGTTTAAATCCAGGTCAAACATAGGATTTGACCAAGATTCAAATGGGCATAAAATAAAATAAAATAGAAGAATGAAAAACAAAAGCACATAGTCTTCGTATGTCATATAGTAAGCTTTCAAGTTGATAAACAAGGTTTAGACATGTTCAAACCAGACAAATCATGTATCTACCCCCTAACCATAAACTCGATCGATCTTATGAAGTCTAGCATGAAGAGAAGTCGTATTGGTTTCAAACATGAAAATTTCAAGAACCTCCCAAAATCTTCAAATGGGCATAATATTCAAAAAAACCAGAAAAATGAAAAACCAAAGCACATAGCCTTCTTATGTCATATAGTAAGAATTCAAGTTGATAAACAAGGTCTAGACATATTCAAACTAGACAAATCATGTATCTACCCCTAACACTCTAAACTCTGTCTTATGAAGTCAAGCATGAAGAGAAGTGGTTTTTGGGTTTCAAACATGGAAATATCAAAAACCTCCCAAAAGCTTCATTTTAGAGTGACTAAGAAGGATCCATGCTTACCTTTTAATTTTCAGATTTTAAACTTGTTTAAATCTTTGTGAAACCTAGGATTTGACCAAGATTCAAATGGGCATAAAAATTCAGGAAAAAACCAAAAGAATGATAAACCAAAGCACATAGCATTCTTATGTCATATAGTAAGCATTCAAGTTGATAAATAAGGTCTAGACATATTCAAACTAGAAAATCATGTATATATCTGCCCCTAACCCTAAACTCTGTCTTATATATGAAGCAATCATGAAGAGAAGTGGTTTTGGGTTTCAAACATGAAAATTTCAAGAACATCCCAAAAGTCGCTTCATTTTAGAGTGACTAAGAAGGATCCAGGCTTACCTTTTCGTTTTCATATTTTATACTTGTTTAAATCCAGGTCAAACATAGGATTTGACCAAGATTCAAATGGGCATAAAATAAAAAAATAGAAGAATGAAAAACAAAAGCACATAGTCTTCTTATGTCATATAGTAAGCCTTGCAAGTTGGTAAACAAGGTTTAGACATGTTCAAACCAGACAAATCATGTATCTAGCCCCTAACCATAAACTCGGTCGATCTTATGAAGTCTAGCATGAAGAGAAGTCGTATTGGTTTCAAACATGAAAATTTCAAGAACCACCCAAAATCTTCAAATGGGCATATAACATTCAAAAAACTAGAAAAATGAAAAACCAAAGCACATATATAGCCTTCTTATGTCATATAGTAAGCATTCAAGTTGATAAACAAGCATGTCTAGACATATTCAAACCCGACAAATCATGTATCTACCCCCTAACCCTAAACTCTGCATGTCTTATGAAGTCAACCATGAAGAGAAGTGGTTTTTGGGTTTCAAACATTGAGATTTCAAGAACCCCCCCAAAAAAGCTTCATTTTAGAATGACTAGCTAGGAAGGATCCATGCTTACCTTTTCATTTTCATGTTATAGACTTGTTTAAATCTTGGTCAAACCTAGGATTTGACCAAGATTCAAATGGGCATATATAAACATTCAGAAAAAACAAAAACCAAAAACCAAAGCTAGCACATATAGTCTTCTTATGTCATATAGTAAGAATTGAAGTTGATAAACAAGGTCTAGACATATTCAAACTAGACAAATCATGTATCTACCCCCTAAAGCCCTAAACTAGCTTTGTCTTATGAAGTCAAGCATGAAGAGAAGTGTTTTTGGGTTTCAGACATGGAAATTTTGAAAACCTCCCAAAAACTTCATCTTAGAGTGACAAAGAAGGATCCAAGCTTACCTTTTCATTTTCATGTTTTAAGCTTGTTTAAATATTGGTCAAGCCTAGGATTTGACCAAGATTCAAATGGGCATAAAAATTCTGGAAAAATAATAAAAAAAAACCAAAGCACATAGTCTTCTTACGTCATATATATCTATAGTAAGCATATTCAAGTAGATAAACAAGGTATAGACATATTCAAAACAGACAAATCCTGTATCTACCCCCTAACCCTAAACTCGGTCTTATGATGCCTAGCATGAAGAGAAGTCGTTTTGGGTTTCAAACGTTTAAGCCAAAAGCCCCATTTCATATATTTCAAATTTGGTTCAAATTTGAAAGACATACAAGTTATAGCACACATAGTGCATACATGTTCACACATTCTGCACTAGATGCTAATTAACCCTATAGTTTGAGGCCATTTGGATGAGGTCGAAAAAAATCTTGGATTAGAAATGGGGTTGTTCGAACCCCGTAGTTGGATTTTTTATGAACTTGATCTGTAGTACTGGGCAAAACCCTAGTTTAACGTATTTAATTATAGATTCGTAGGTTGATTTTTCTACCTTTTTATTATTATTACTATGCAGCACATGTGTGTTTGCCCGTCGAGTGAAACTCGGAGGAAGAGGGATCACTCGGAAGGAGAGAAGAAGGGAGAGCATTATGGTGTCTCCCCTTTTTCGGGTGATGATGTTGACTTTTGTGCAGGGTTTGTCAGTGAGCAGGAGGTGCGAGCGAGCGAGCGAGCGAGGAGCGAGAATGAGAGAGATTTTTTTTTTTTGTGAGAGGGACAACCGAAGGATCCAGAAGGACCCACAGATTTCCAAAACGCATCCTGATGCGTCTTCTCTTGACAAAGAAGATGGCTTGGAGTTTGCGTACCTACTGCACTTGACTTGTGCTCACTGAAGTGTGGGACCTCACGCATGGGCGCCACACGTAAGTGACAGACCTGTTGGCAATGTTGGTGTAAAAACACGGTTGATTATTATAGTGCATTAGAACAAAGTTTCCTATGGATTCAACGGCAGGAAATCCAAGTTAACTCATTTACATGACATTATTTTTTCCATGAAGCAAAGTTAACACATCTATCAATTGGTACATTTTGGAGTGACTAAGAAGGATCCATGCTTATTCGTTTTCACGTGTTAAATTTGTTTAAATCTTGCTCAAACCTAGGATTTCACCAAGATTGAAATGGGCATGAAAATTCAAAAAAAAATGAAATACCAATGCACATAGTCTTCTTCTGTCATATAGTAAGCATTCAAGATGATAAACAAGGTCTAGACATATTCAAACCAGGCAAATCATGTATCTACTCCCTAACGACCCTAAACTCCGTCTTATGAAGTAAGGCATGAAGAGAAGTGGTTTTGGGTTTCAAACATGCAAATTTCAAAAACCCCCCAAAAGCTTCATTTTAGAGTGATGACTAAGAAGGATCGAGGCTTACCTTTTCATTTTCATGTTTTAAACTTGTTTAAATCTTGGTCAAACCTAGCTAGTATTTGACCAAGATTCAAATGGGCATGCATAAAATTCAAAAAAAATCAGAAAAATGAAAAACCAAAGCACATAGCCTTCTTATGTCATATAGTAAGAATTCAAGTTGACAAACAAGGTCTAGACGTATTCAAACTAGACAAATCATGTATCTACCCCTAACACTCTAAACTCTGTCTTATGAAGTCAATTAGGCATGAAGAGAAGTGGTTTTGGGTTTCAAACATGGAAATTTCAAAAACCTCCCAAAAGCTTCATTTTAGAGTGACTAAGAAGGATCCATGCTTACCTTTTAATTTTCAGATTTTAAACTTGTTTAAATCTTTGTGAAACCTAGGATTTGACCAAGATTCAAATGGGCATAAAAATTCAGGAAAAAACCAAAAGATTGATAAACCAAAGCACATAGCATTCTTATGTCATACAGTAAGCATTCAAGTTGATTAACAAGGTCTAGACATATTCAAACTAGAAAATCATGTATATATCTGTCCCTAACCTTAAACTCTGTCTTATATATGAAGTCAATCATGAAGAGAAGTGGTTTGGGTTTCAAACATGAAAATTTCAAGAACATCCCAAAAGCCGCTTCATTTTAGAGTGACTAAGAAGGATCCATGCTTACCTTTTCGTTTTCATATTATATAGTTGTTTAAATCCAGGTCAAACATAGGATTTGACCAAGATTCAAATGGGCATAAAATAAAATAAAATAGAAGAATGAAAAACAAAAGCACATAGTCTTCGTATGTCATATAGTAAGCTTTCAAGTTGATAAACAAGGTTTAGACATGTTCAAACCAGACAAATCATGTATCTACCCCCTAACCATAAACTCGATCGATCTTATGAAGTCTAGCCTGAAGAGAAGTCGTATTGGTTTCAAACATGAAAATTTCAAGAACCTCCCAAAATCTTCAAATGGGCATAATATTCAAAAAAACCAGAAAAATGAAAAACCAAAGCACATAGCCTTCTTATGTCATATAGTAAGAATTCAAGTTGATAAACAAGGTCTAGACATATTCAAACTAGACAAATCATGTATCTACCCCTAACACTCTAAACTCTGTCTTATGAAGTCAAGCATGAAGAGAAGTGGTTTTTGGGTTTCAAACATGGAAATATCAAAAACCTCCCAAAAGCTTCATTTTAGAGTGACTAAGAAGGATCCATGCTTACCTTTTAATTTTCAGATTTTAAACTTGTTTAAATCTTTGTGAAACCTAGGATTTGACCAAGATTCAAATGGGCATAAAAATTCAGGAAAAAACCAAAAGAATGATAAACCAAAGCACATAGCATTCTTATGTCATATAGTAAGCATTCAAGTTGATAAATAAGGTCTAGACATATTCAAACTAGAAAATCATGTATATATCTGCCCCTAACCCTAAACTCTGTCTTATATATGAAGCAATCATGAAGAGAAGTGGTTTTGGGTTTCAAACATGAAAATTTCAAGAACATCCCAAAAGTCGCTTCATTTTAGAGTGACTAAGAAGGATCCAGGCTTACCTTTTCGTTTTCATATTTTATACTTGTTTAAATCCAGGTCAAACATAGGATTTGACCAAGATTCAAATGGGCATAAAATAAAAAAATAGAAGAATGAAAAACAAAAGCACATAGTCTTCTTATGTCATATAGTAAGCCTTGCAAGTTGGTAAACAAGGTTTAGACATGTTCAAACCAGACAAATCATGTATCTAGCCCCTAACCATAAACTCGGTCGATCTTATGAAGTCTAGCATGAAGAGAAGTCGTATTGGTTTCAAACATGAAAATTTCAAGAACCACCCAAAATCTTCAAATGGGCATATAACATTCAAAAAACTAGAAAAATGAAAAACCAAAGCACATATATAGCCTTCTTATGTCATATAGTAAGCATTCAAGTTGATAAACAAGCATGTCTAGACATATTCAAACCCGACAAATCATGTATCTACCCCCTAACCCTAAACTCTGCATGTCTTATGAAGTCAACCATGAAGAGAAGTGGTTTTTGGGTTTCAAACATTGAGATTTCAAGAACCCCCCAAAAGCTTCATTTTAGAATGACTAGCTAGGAAGGATCCATGCTTACCTTTTCATTTTCATGTTATAGACTTGTTTAAATCTTGGTCAAACCTAGGATTTGACCAAGATTCAAATGGGCATATATAAACATTCAGAAAAAACAAAAACCAAAAACCAAAGCTAGCACATATAGTCTTCTTATGTCATATAGTAAGAATTGAAGTTGATAAACAAGGTCTAGACATATTCAAACTAGACAAATCATGTATCTACCCCCTAAAGCCCTAAACTAGCTTTGTCTTATGAAGTCAAGCATGAAGAGAAGTGTTTTTGGGTTTCAGACATGGAAATTTTGAAAACCTCCCAAAAACTTCATCTTAGAGTGACAAAGAAGGATCCAAGCTTACCTTTTCATTTTCATGTTTTAAGCTTGTTTAAATATTGGTCAAGCCTAGGATTTGACCAAGATTCAAATGGGCATAAAAATTCTGGAAAAATAAAAAAAAACCAAAGCACATAGTCTTCTTACGTCATATATATCTATAGTAAGCATATTCAAGTAGATAAACAAGGTATAGACATATTCAAAACAGACAAATCCTGTATCTACCCCCTAACCCTAAACTCGGTCTTATGATGCCTAGCATGAAGAGAAGTCGTTTTGGGTTTCAAACGTTTAAGCCAAAAGCCCCATTTCATATATTTCAAATTTGGTTCAAATTTGAAAGACATACAAGTTATAGCACACATAGTGCATACATGTTCACACATTCTGCACTAGATGCTAATTAACCCTATAGTTTGAGGCCATTTGGATGAGGTCGAAAAAATCTTGGATTAGAAATGGGGTTGTTCGAACCCCGTAGTTGGATTTTTTATGAACTTGATCTGTAGTACTGGGCAAAACCCTAGTTTAACGTATTTAATTATAGATTCGTAGGTTGATTTTTCTACCTTTTTATTATTATTACTATGCAGCACATGTGTGTTTGCCCGTCGAGTGAAACTCGGAGGAAGAGGGATCACTCGGAAGGAGAGAAGAAGGGAGAGCATTATGGTGTCTCCCCTTTTTCGGGTGATGATGTTGACTTTTGTGCAGGGTTTGTCAGTGAGCAGGAGGTGCGAGCGAGCGAGCGAGCGAGTCGAGCGAGGCCGAGAATGAGAGAGATTTGTTTTTTTTGTGAGAGGGACAACCGAAGGATCCAGAAGGACCCACAGATTTCCAAAACGCATCCTGATGCGTCTTCTCTTGACAAAGAAGATGGCTTGGAGTTTGCGTACCTACTGCACTTGACTTGTGCTCACTGAAGTGTGGGACCTCACGCATGGGCGCCACACGTAAGTGACAGACCTGTTGGCAATGTTGGTGTAAAAACACGGTTGATTATTATAGTGCATTAGAACAAAGTTTCCTATGGATTCAACGGCAGGAAATCCAAGTTAACTCATTTACATGACATTATTTTTTCCATGAAGCAAAGTTAACACATCTATCAATTGGTACATTTTGGAGTGACTAAGAAGGATCCATGCTTATTCGTTTTCACGTGTTAAATTTGTTTAAATCTTGCTCAAACCTAGGATTTCACCAAGATTGAAATGGGCATGAAAATTCAAAAAAAAATGAAATACCAATGCACATAGTCTTCTTCTGTCATATAGTAAGCATTCAAGATGATAAACAAGGTCTAGACATATTCAAACCAGGCAAATCATGTATCTACTCCCTAACGACCCTAAACTCCGTCTTATGAAGTAAGGCATGAAGAGAAGTGGTTTTGGGTTTCAAACATGCAAATTTCAAAAACCCCCCAAAAGCTTCATTTTAGAGTGATGACTAAGAAGGATCGAGGCTTACCTTTTCATTTTCATGTTTTAAACTTGTTTAAATCTTGGTCAAACCTAGCTAGTATTTGACCAAGATTCAAATGGGCATGCATAAAATTCAAAAAAAATCAGAAAAATGAAAAACCAAAGCACATAGCCTTCTTATGTCATATAGTAAGAATTCAAGTTGACAAACAAGGTCTAGACGTATTCAAACTAGACAAATCATGTATCTACCCCTAACACTCTAAACTCTGTCTTATGAAGTCAATTAGGCATGAAGAGAAGTGGTTTTGGGTTTCAAACATGGAAATTTCAAAAACCTCCCAAAAGCTTCATTTTAGAGTGACTAAGAAGGATCCATGCTTACCTTTTAATTTTCAGATTTTAAACTTGTTTAAATCTTTGTGAAACCTAGGATTTGACCAAGATTCAAATGGGCATAAAAATTCAGGAAAAAACCAAAAGATTGATAAACCAAAGCACATAGCATTCTTATGTCATACAGTAAGCATTCAAGTTGATTAACAAGGTCTAGACATATTCAAACTAGAAAATCATGTATATATCTGTCCCTAACCTTAAACTCTGTCTTATATATGAAGTCAATCATGAAGAGAAGTGGTTTGGGTTTCAAACATGAAAATTTCAAGAACATCCCAAAAGCCGCTTCATTTTAGAGTGACTAAGAAGGATCCATGCTTACCTTTTCGTTTTCATATTATATAGTTGTTTAAATCCAGGTCAAACATAGGATTTGACCAAGATTCAAATGGGCATAAAATAAAATAAAATAGAAGAATGAAAAACAAAAGCACATAGTCTTCGTATGTCATATAGTAAGCTTTCAAGTTGATAAACAAGGTTTAGACATGTTCAAACCAGACAAATCATGTATCTACCCCCTAACCATAAACTCGATCGATCTTATGAAGTCTAGCCTGAAGAGAAGTCGTATTGGTTTCAAACATGAAAATTTCAAGAACCTCCCAAAATCTTCAAATGGGCATAATATTCAAAAAAACCAGAAAAATGAAAAACCAAAGCACATAGCCTTCTTATGTCATATAGTAAGAATTCAAGTTGATAAACAAGGTCTAGACATATTCAAACTAGACAAATCATGTATCTACCCCTAACACTCTAAACTCTGTCTTATGAAGTCAAGCATGAAGAGAAGTGGTTTTTGGGTTTCAAACATGGAAATATCAAAAACCTCCCAAAAGCTTCATTTTAGAGTGACTAAGAAGGATCCATGCTTACCTTTTAATTTTCAGATTTTAAACTTGTTTAAATCTTTGTGAAACCTAGGATTTGACCAAGATTCAAATGGGCATAAAAATTCAGGAAAAAACCAAAAGAATGATAAACCAAAGCACATAGCATTCTTATGTCATATAGTAAGCATTCAAGTTGATAAATAAGGTCTAGACATATTCAAACTAGAAAATCATGTATATATCTGCCCCTAACCCTAAACTCTGTCTTATATATGAAGCAATCATGAAGAGAAGTGGTTTTGGGTTTCAAACATGAAAATTTCAAGAACATCCCAAAAGTCGCTTCATTTTAGAGTGACTAAGAAGGATCCAGGCTTACCTTTTCGTTTTCATATTTTATACTTGTTTAAATCCAGGTCAAACATAGGATTTGACCAAGATTCAAATGGGCATAAAATAAAAAAATAGAAGAATGAAAAACAAAAGCACATAGTCTTCTTATGTCATATAGTAAGCCTTGCAAGTTGGTAAACAAGGTTTAGACATGTTCAAACCAGACAAATCATGTATCTAGCCCCTAACCATAAACTCGGTCGATCTTATGAAGTCTAGCATGAAGAGAAGTCGTATTGGTTTCAAACATGAAAATTTCAAGAACCACCCAAAATCTTCAAATGGGCATATAACATTCAAAAAACTAGAAAAATGAAAAACCAAAGCACATATATAGCCTTCTTATGTCATATAGTAAGCATTCAAGTTGATAAACAAGCATGTCTAGACATATTCAAACCCGACAAATCATGTATCTACCCCCTAACCCTAAACTCTGCATGTCTTATGAAGTCAACCATGAAGAGAAGTGGTTTTTGGGTTTCAAACATTGAGATTTCAAGAACCCCCCAAAAAGCTTCATTTTAGAATGACTAGCTAGGAAGGATCCAGGCTTACCTTTTCATTTTCATGTTATAGACTTGTTTAAATCTTGGTCAAACCTAGGATTTGACCAAGATTCAAATGGGCATATATAAACATTCAGAAAAAACAAAAAATCAAAAACCAAAGCTAGCACATATAGTCTTCTTATGTCATATAGTAAGAATTGAAGTTGATAAACAAGGTCTAGACATATTCAAACTAGACAAATCATGTATCTACCCCCTAAAGCCCTAAACTAGCTTTGTCTTATGAAGTCAAGCATGAAGAGAAGTGTTTTTGGGTTTCAGACATGGAAATTTTGAAAACCTCCCAAAAACTTCATCTTAGAGTGACAAAGAAGGATCCAAGCTTACCTTTTCATTTTCATGTTTTAAGCTTGTTTAAATATTGGTCAAGCCTAGGATTTGACCAAGATTCAAATGGGCATAAAAATTCTGGAAAAATAAAAAAAAACCAAAGCACATAGTCTTCTTACGTCATATATATCTATAGTAAGCATATTCAAGTAGATAAACAAGGTATAGACATATTCAAAACAGACAAATCCTGTATCTACCCCCTAACCCTAAACTCGGTCTTATGATGCCTAGCATGAAGAGAAGTCGTTTTGGGTTTCAAACGTTTAAGCCAAAAGCCCCATTTCATATATTTCAAATTTGGTTCAAATTTGAAAGACATACAAGTTATAGCACACATAGTGCATACATGTTCACACATTCTGCACTAGATGCTAATTAACCCTATAGTTTGAGGCCATTTGGATGAGGTCGAAAAAATCTTGGATTAGAAATGGGGTTGTTCGAACCCCGTAGTTGGATTTTTTATGAACTTGATCTGTAGTACTGGGCAAAACCCTAGTTTAACGTATTTAATTATAGATTCGTAGGTTGATTTTTCTACCTTTTTATTATTATTACTATGCAGCACATGTGTGTTTGCCCGTCGAGTGAAACTCGGAGGAAGAGGGATCACTCGGAAGGAGAGAAGAAGGGAGAGCATTATGGTGTCTCCCCTTTTTCGGGTGATGATGTTGACTTTTGTGCAGGGTTTGTCAGTGAGCAGGAGGTGCGAGCGAGCGAGCGAGCGAGCGAGTCGAGCGAGGCCGAGAATGAGAGAGATTTGTTTTTTTTTGTGAGAGGGACAACCGAAGGATCCAGAAGGACCCACAGATTTCCAAAACGCATCCTGATGCGTCTTCTCTTGACAAAGAAGATGGCTTGGAGTTTGCGTACCTACTGCACTTGACTTGTGCTCACTGAAGTGTGGGACCTCACGCATGGGCGCCACACGTAAGTGACAGACCTGTTGGCAATGTTGGTGTAAAAACACGGTTGATTATTATAGTGCATTAGAACAAAGTTTCCTATGGATTCAACGGCAGGAAATCCAAGTTAACTCATTTACATGACATTATTTTTTCCATGAAGCAAAGTTAACACATCTATCAATTGGTACATTTTGGAGTGACTAAGAAGGATCCATGCTTATTCGTTTTCACGTGTTAAATTTGTTTAAATCTTGCTCAAACCTAGGATTTCACCAAGATTGAAATGGGCATGAAAATTCAAAAAAAAATGAAATACCAATGCACATAGTCTTCTTCTGTCATATAGTAAGCATTCAAGATGATAAACAAGGTCTAGACATATTCAAACCAGGCAAATCATGTATCTACTCCCTAACGACCCTAAACTCCGTCTTATGAAGTAAGGCATGAAGAGAAGTGGTTTTGGGTTTCAAACATGCAAATTTCAAAAACCCCCCAAAAGCTTCATTTTAGAGTGACTAAGAAGGATCGAGGCTTACCTTTTCATTTTCATGTTTTAAACTTGTTTAAATCTTGGTCAAACCTAGCTAGTATTTGACCAAGATTCAAATGGGCATGCATAAAATTCAAAAAAAATCAGAAAAATGAAAAACCAAAGCACATAGCCTTCTTATGTCATATAGTAAGAATTCAAGTTGACAAACAAGGTCTAGACGTATTCAAACTAGACAAATCATGTATCTACCCCTAACACTCTAAACTCTGTCTTATGAAGTCAATTAGGCATGAAGAGAAGTGGTTTTGGGTTTCAAACATGGAAATTTCAAAAACCTCCCAAAAGCTTCATTTTAGAGTGACTAAGAAGGATCCATGCTTACCTTTTAATTTTCAGATTTTAAACTTGTTTAAATCTTTGTGAAACCTAGGATTTGACCAAGATTCAAATGGGCATAAAAATTCAGGAAAAAACCAAAAGATTGATAAACCAAAGCACATAGCATTCTTATGTCATACAGTAAGCATTCAAGTTGATTAACAAGGTCTAGACATATTCAAACTAGAAAATCATGTATATATCTGTCCCTAACCTTAAACTCTGTCTTATATATGAAGTCAATCATGAAGAGAAGTGGTTTGGGTTTCAAACATGAAAATTTCAAGAACATCCCAAAAGCCGCTTCATTTTAGAGTGACTAAGAAGGATCCATGCTTACCTTTTCGTTTTCATATTATATAGTTGTTTAAATCCAGGTCAAACATAGGATTTGACCAAGATTCAAATGGGCATAAAATAAAATAAAATAGAAGAATGAAAAACAAAAGCACATAGTCTTCGTATGTCATATAGTAAGCTTTCAAGTTGATAAACAAGGTTTAGACATGTTCAAACCAGACAAATCATGTATCTACCCCCTAACCATAAACTCGATCGATCTTATGAAGTCTAGCCTGAAGAGAAGTCGTATTGGTTTCAAACATGAAAATTTCAAGAACCTCCCAAAATCTTCAAATGGGCATAATATTCAAAAAAACCAGAAAAATGAAAAACCAAAGCACATAGCCTTCTTATGTCATATAGTAAGAATTCAAGTTGATAAACAAGGTCTAGACATATTCAAACTAGACAAATCATGTATCTACCCCTAACACTCTAAACTCTGTCTTATGAAGTCAAGCATGAAGAGAAGTGGTTTTTGGGTTTCAAACATGGAAATATCAAAAACCTCCCAAAAGCTTCATTTTAGAGTGACTAAGAAGGATCCATGCTTACCTTTTAATTTTCAGATTTTAAACTTGTTTAAATCTTTGTGAAACCTAGGATTTGACCAAGATTCAAATGGGCATAAAAATTCAGGAAAAAACCAAAAGAATGATAAACCAAAGCACATAGCATTCTTATGTCATATAGTAAGCATTCAAGTTGATAAATAAGGTCTAGACATATTCAAACTAGAAAATCATGTATATATCTGCCCCTAACCCTAAACTCTGTCTTATATATGAAGCAATCATGAAGAGAAGTGGTTTTGGGTTTCAAACATGAAAATTTCAAGAACATCCCAAAAGTCGCTTCATTTTAGAGTGACTAAGAAGGATCCAGGCTTACCTTTTCGTTTTCATATTTTATACTTGTTTAAATCCAGGTCAAACATAGGATTTGACCAAGATTCAAATGGGCATAAAATAAAAAAATAGAAGAATGAAAAACAAAAGCACATAGTCTTCTTATGTCATATAGTAAGCCTTGCAAGTTGGTAAACAAGGTTTAGACATGTTCAAACCAGACAAATCATGTATCTAGCCCCTAACCATAAACTCGGTCGATCTTATGAAGTCTAGCATGAAGAGAAGTCGTATTGGTTTCAAACATGAAAATTTCAAGAACCACCCAAAATCTTCAAATGGGCATATAACATTCAAAAAACTAGAAAAATGAAAAACCAAAGCACATATATAGCCTTCTTATGTCATATAGTAAGCATTCAAGTTGATAAACAAGCATGTCTAGACATATTCAAACCCGACAAATCATGTATCTACCCCTAACCCTAAACTCTGCATGTCTTATGAAGTCAACCATGAAGAGAAGTGGTTTTTGGGTTTCAAACATTGAGATTTCAAGAACCCCCCAAAAAAGCTTCATTTTAGAATGACTAGCTAGGAAGGATCCATGCTTACCTTTTCATTTTCATGTTATAGACTTGTTTAAATCTTGGTCAAACCTAGGATTTGACCAAGATTCAAATGGGCATATATAAACATTCAGAAAAAACAAAAACCAAAAACCAAAGCTAGCACATATAGTCTTCTTATGTCATATAGTAAGAATTGAAGTTGATAAACAAGGTCTAGACATATTCAAACTAGACAAATCATGTATCTACCCCCTAAAGCCCTAAACTAGCTTTGTCTTATGAAGTCAAGCATGAAGAGAAGTGTTTTTGGGTTTCAGACATGGAAATTTTGAAAACCTCCCAAAAACTTCATCTTAGAGTGACAAAGAAGGATCCAAGCTTACCTTTTCATTTTCATGTTTTAAGCTTGTTTAAATATTGGTCAAGCCTAGGATTTGACCAAGATTCAAATGGGCATAAAAATTCTGGAAAAATAAAAAAAAACCAAAGCACATAGTCTTCTTACGTCATATATATCTATAGTAAGCATATTCAAGTAGATAAACAAGGTATAGACATATTCAAAACAGACAAATCCTGTATCTACCCCCTAACCCTAAACTCGGTCTTATGATGCCTAGCATGAAGAGAAGTCGTTTTGGGTTTCAAACGTTTAAGCCAAAAGCCCCATTTCATATATTTCAAATTTGGTTCAAATTTGAAAGACATACAAGTTATAGCACACATAGTGCATACATGTTCACACATTCTGCACTAGATGCTAATTAACCCTATAGTTTGAGGCCATTTGGATGAGGTCGAAAAAAATCTTGGATTAGAAATGGGGTTGTTCGAACCCCGTAGTTGGATTTTTTATGAACTTGATCTGTAGTACTGGGCAAAACCCTAGTTTAACGTATTTAATTATAGATTCGTAGGTTGATTTTTCTACCTTTTTATTATTATTACTATGCAGCACATGTGTGTTTGCCCGTCGAGTGAAACTCGGAGGAAGAGGGATCACTCGGAAGGAGAGAAGAAGGGAGAGCATTATGGTGTCTCCCCTTTTTCGGGTGATGATGTTGACTTTTGTGCAGGGTTTGTCAGTGAGCAGGAGGTGCGAGCGAGCGAGCGAGCGAGTCGAGCGAGGCCGAGAATGAGAGAGATTTGTTTTTTTTTGTGAGAGGGACAACCGAAGGATCCAGAAGGACCCACAGATTTCCAAAACGCATCCTGATGCGTCTTCTCTTGACAAAGAAGATGGCTTGGAGTTTGCGTACCTACTGCACTTGACTTGTGCTCACTGAAGTGTGGGACCTCACGCATGGGCGCCACACGTAAGTGACAGACCTGTTGGCAATGTTGGTGTAAAAACACGGTTGATTATTATAGTGCATTAGAACAAAGTTTCCTATGGATTCAACGGCAGGAAATCCAAGTTAACTCATTTACATGACATTATTTTTTCCATGAAGCAAAGTTAACACATCTATCAATTGGTACATTTTGGAGTGACTAAGAAGGATCCATGCTTATTCGTTTTCACGTGTTAAATTTGTTTAAATCTTGCTCAAACCTAGGATTTCACCAAGATTGAAATGGGCATGAAAATTCAAAAAAAAATGAAATACCAATGCACATAGTCTTCTTCTGTCATATAGTAAGCATTCAAGATGATAAACAAGGTCTAGACATATTCAAACCAGGCAAATCATGTATCTACTCCCTAACGACCCTAAACTCCGTCTTATGAAGTAAGGCATGAAGAGAAGTGGTTTTGGGTTTCAAACATGCAAATTTCAAAAACCCCCCAAAAGCTTCATTTTAGAGTGACTAAGAAGGATCGAGGCTTACCTTTTCATTTTCATGTTTTAAACTTGTTTAAATCTTGGTCAAACCTAGCTAGTATTTGACCAAGATTCAAATGGGCATGCATAAAATTCAAAAAAAATCAGAAAAATGAAAAACCAAAGCACATAGCCTTCTTATGTCATATAGTAAGAATTCAAGTTGACAAACAAGGTCTAGACGTATTCAAACTAGACAAATCATGTATCTACCCCTAACACTCTAAACTCTGTCTTATGAAGTCAATTAGGCATGAAGAGAAGTGGTTTTGGGTTTCAAACATGGAAATTTCAAAAACCTCCCAAAAGCTTCATTTTAGAGTGACTAAGAAGGATCCATGCTTACCTTTTAATTTTCAGATTTTAAACTTGTTTAAATCTTTGTGAAACCTAGGATTTGACCAAGATTCAAATGGGCATAAAAATTCAGGAAAAAACCAAAAGATTGATAAACCAAAGCACATAGCATTCTTATGTCATACAGTAAGCATTCAAGTTGATTAACAAGGTCTAGACATATTCAAACTAGAAAATCATGTATATATCTGTCCCTAACCTTAAACTCTGTCTTATATATGAAGTCAATCATGAAGAGAAGTGGTTTGGGTTTCAAACATGAAAATTTCAAGAACATCCCAAAAGCCGCTTCATTTTAGAGTGACTAAGAAGGATCCATGCTTACCTTTTCGTTTTCATATTATATAGTTGTTTAAATCCAGGTCAAACATAGGATTTGACCAAGATTCAAATGGGCATAAAATAAAATAAAATAGAAGAATGAAAAACAAAAGCACATAGTCTTCGTATGTCATATAGTAAGCTTTCAAGTTGATAAACAAGGTTTAGACATGTTCAAACCAGACAAATCATGTATCTACCCCCTAACCATAAACTCGATCGATCTTATGAAGTCTAGCCTGAAGAGAAGTCGTATTGGTTTCAAACATGAAAATTTCAAGAACCTCCCAAAATCTTCAAATGGGCATAATATTCAAAAAAACCAGAAAAATGAAAAACCAAAGCACATAGCCTTCTTATGTCATATAGTAAGAATTCAAGTTGATAAACAAGGTCTAGACATATTCAAACTAGACAAATCATGTATCTACCCCTAACACTCTAAACTCTGTCTTATGAAGTCAAGCATGAAGAGAAGTGGTTTTTGGGTTTCAAACATGGAAATATCAAAAACCTCCCAAAAGCTTCATTTTAGAGTGACTAAGAAGGATCCATGCTTACCTTTTAATTTTCAGATTTTAAACTTGTTTAAATCTTTGTGAAACCTAGGATTTGACCAAGATTCAAATGGGCATAAAAATTCAGGAAAAAACCAAAAGAATGATAAACCAAAGCACATAGCATTCTTATGTCATATAGTAAGCATTCAAGTTGATAAATAAGGTCTAGACATATTCAAACTAGAAAATCATGTATATATCTGCCCCTAACCCTAAACTCTGTCTTATATATGAAGCAATCATGAAGAGAAGTGGTTTTGGGTTTCAAACATGAAAATTTCAAGAACATCCCAAAAGTCGCTTCATTTTAGAGTGACTAAGAAGGATCCAGGCTTACCTTTTCGTTTTCATATTTTATACTTGTTTAAATCCAGGTCAAACATAGGATTTGACCAAGATTCAAATGGGCATAAAATAAAAAAATAGAAGAATGAAAAACAAAAGCACATAGTCTTCTTATGTCATATAGTAAGCCTTGCAAGTTGGTAAACAAGGTTTAGACATGTTCAAACCAGACAAATCATGTATCTAGCCCCTAACCATAAACTCGGTCGATCTTATGAAGTCTAGCATGAAGAGAAGTCGTATTGGTTTCAAACATGAAAATTTCAAGAACCACCCAAAATCTTCAAATGGGCATATAACATTCAAAAAACTAGAAAAATGAAAAACCAAAGCACATATATAGCCTTCTTATGTCATATAGTAAGCATTCAAGTTGATAAACAAGCATGTCTAGACATATTCAAACCCGACAAATCATGTATCTACCCCCTAACCCTAAACTCTGCATGTCTTATGAAGTCAACCATGAAGAGAAGTGGTTTTTGGGTTTCAAACATTGAGATTTCAAGAACCCCCCAAAAGCTTCATTTTAGAATGACTAGCTAGGAAGGATCCATGCTTACCTTTTCATTTTCATGTTATAGACTTGTTTAAATCTTGGTCAAACCTAGGATTTGACCAAGATTCAAATGGGCATATATAAACATTCAGAAAAAACAAAAACCAAAAACCAAAGCTAGCACATATAGTCTTCTTATGTCATATAGTAAGAATTGAAGTTGATAAACAAGGTCTAGACATATTCAAACTAGACAAATCATGTATCTACCCCCTAAAGCCCTAAACTAGCTTTGTCTTATGAAGTCAAGCATGAAGAGAAGTGTTTTTGGGTTTCAGACATGGAAATTTTGAAAACCTCCCAAAAACTTCATCTTAGAGTGACAAAGAAGGATCCAAGCTTACCTTTTCATTTTCATGTTTTAAGCTTGTTTAAATATTGGTCAAGCCTAGGATTTGACCAAGATTCAAATGGGCATAAAAATTCTGGAAAAATAAAAAAAAACCAAAGCACATAGTCTTCTTACGTCATATATATCTATAGTAAGCATATTCAAGTAGATAAACAAGGTATAGACATATTCAAAACAGACAAATCCTGTATCTACCCCCTAACCCTAAACTCGGTCTTATGATGCCTAGCATGAAGAGAAGTCGTTTTGGGTTTCAAACGTTTAAGCCAAAAGCCCCATTTCATATATTTCAAATTTGGTTCAAATTTGAAAGACATACAAGTTATAGCACACATAGTGCATACATGTTCACACATTCTGCACTAGATGCTAATTAACCCTATAGTTTGAGGCCATTTGGATGAGGTCGAAAAAATCTTGGATTAGAAATGGGGTTGTTCGAACCCCGTAGTTGGATTTTTTATGAACTTGATCTGTAGTACTGGGCAAAACCCTAGTTTAACGTATTTAATTATAGATTCGTAGGTTGATTTTTCTACCTTTTTATTATTATTACTATGCAGCACATGTGTGTTTGCCCGTCGAGTGAAACTCGGAGGAAGAGGGATCACTCGGAAGGAGAGAAGAAGGGAGAGCATTATGGTGTCTCCCCTTTTTCGGGTGATGATGTTGACTTTTGTGCAGGGTTTGTCAGTGAGCAGGAGGTGCGAGCGAGCGAGCGAGCGAGCGAGTCGAGCGAGGCCGAGAATGAGAGAGATTTGTTTTTTTTTGTGAGAGGGACAACCGAAGGATCCAGAAGGACCCACAGATTTCCAAAACGCATCCTGATGCGTCTTCTCTTGACAAAGAAGATGGCTTGGAGTTTGCGTACCTACTGCACTTGACTTGTGCTCACTGAAGTGTGGGACCTCACGCATGGGCGCCACACGTAAGTGACAGACCTGTTGGCAATGTTGGTGTAAAAACACGGTTGATTATTATAGTGCATTAGAACAAAGTTTCCTATGGATTCAACGGCAGGAAATCCAAGTTAACTCATTTACATGACATTATTTTTTCCATGAAGCAAAGTTAACACATCTATCAATTGGTACATTTTGGAGTGACTAAGAAGGATCCATGCTTATTCGTTTTCACGTGTTAAATTTGTTTAAATCTTGCTCAAACCTAGGATTTCACCAAGATTGAAATGGGCATGAAAATTCAAAAAAAAATGAAATACCAATGCACATAGTCTTCTTCTGTCATATAGTAAGCATTCAAGATGATAAACAAGGTCTAGACATATTCAAACCAGGCAAATCATGTATCTACTCCCTAACGACCCTAAACTCCGTCTTATGAAGTAAGGCATGAAGAGAAGTGGTTTTGGGTTTCAAACATGCAAATTTCAAAAACCCCCCAAAAGCTTCATTTTAGAGTGACTAAGAAGGATCGAGGCTTACCTTTTCATTTTCATGTTTTAAACTTGTTTAAATCTTGGTCAAACCTAGCTAGTATTTGACCAAGATTCAAATGGGCATGCATAAAATTCAAAAAAAATCAGAAAAATGAAAAACCAAAGCACATAGCCTTCTTATGTCATATAGTAAGAATTCAAGTTGACAAACAAGGTCTAGACGTATTCAAACTAGACAAATCATGTATCTACCCCTAACACTCTAAACTCTGTCTTATGAAGTCAATTAGGCATGAAGAGAAGTGGTTTTGGGTTTCAAACATGGAAATTTCAAAAACCTCCCAAAAGCTTCATTTTAGAGTGACTAAGAAGGATCCATGCTTACCTTTTAATTTTCAGATTTTAAACTTGTTTAAATCTTTGTGAAACCTAGGATTTGACCAAGATTCAAATGGGCATAAAAATTCAGGAAAAAACCAAAAGATTGATAAACCAAAGCACATAGCATTCTTATGTCATACAGTAAGCATTCAAGTTGATTAACAAGGTCTAGACATATTCAAACTAGAAAATCATGTATATATCTGTCCCTAACCTTAAACTCTGTCTTATATATGAAGTCAATCATGAAGAGAAGTGGTTTGGGTTTCAAACATGAAAATTTCAAGAACATCCCAAAAGCCGCTTCATTTTAGAGTGACTAAGAAGGATCCATGCTTACCTTTTCGTTTTCATATTATATACTTGTTTAAATCCAGGTCAAACATAGGATTTGACCAAGATTCAAATGGGCATAAAATAAAATAAAATAGAAGAATGAAAAACAAAAGCACATAGTCTTCGTATGTCATATAGTAAGCTTTCAAGTTGATAAACAAGGTTTAGACATGTTCAAACCAGACAAATCATGTATCTACCCCCTAACCATAAACTCGATCGATCTTATGAAGTCTAGCCTGAAGAGAAGTCGTATTGGTTTCAAACATGAAAATTTCAAGAACCTCCCAAAATCTTCAAATGGGCATAATATTCAAAAAAACCAGAAAAATGAAAAACCAAAGCACATAGCCTTCTTATGTCATATAGTAAGAATTCAAGTTGATAAACAAGGTCTAGACATATTCAAACTAGACAAATCATGTATCTACCCCTAACACTCTAAACTCTGTCTTATGAAGTCAAGCATGAAGAGAAGTGGTTTTTGGGTTTCAAACATGGAAATATCAAAAACCTCCCAAAAGCTTCATTTTAGAGTGACTAAGAAGGATCCATGCTTACCTTTTAATTTTCAGATTTTAAACTTGTTTAAATCTTTGTGAAACCTAGGATTTGACCAAGATTCAAATGGGCATAAAAATTCAGGAAAAAACCAAAAGAATGATAAACCAAAGCACATAGCATTCTTATGTCATATAGTAAGCATTCAAGTTGATAAATAAGGTCTAGACATATTCAAACTAGAAAATCATGTATATATCTGCCCCTAACCCTAAACTCTGTCTTATATATGAAGCAATCATGAAGAGAAGTGGTTTTGGGTTTCAAACATGAAAATTTCAAGAACATCCCAAAAGTCGCTTCATTTTAGAGTGACTAAGAAGGATCCAGGCTTACCTTTTCGTTTTCATATTTTATACTTGTTTAAATCCAGGTCAAACATAGGATTTGACCAAGATTCAAATGGGCATAAAATAAAAAAATAGAAGAATGAAAAACAAAAGCACATAGTCTTCTTATGTCATATAGTAAGCCTTGCAAGTTGGTAAACAAGGTTTAGACATGTTCAAACCAGACAAATCATGTATCTAGCCCCTAACCATAAACTCGGTCGATCTTATGAAGTCTAGCATGAAGAGAAGTCGTATTGGTTTCAAACATGAAAATTTCAAGAACCACCCAAAATCTTCAAATGGGCATATAACATTCAAAAAACTAGAAAAATGAAAAACCAAAGCACATATATAGCCTTCTTATGTCATATAGTAAGCATTCAAGTTGATAAACAAGCATGTCTAGACATATTCAAACCCGACAAATCATGTATCTACCCCCTAACCCTAAACTCTGCATGTCTTATGAAGTCAACCATGAAGAGAAGTGGTTTTTGGGTTTCAAACATTGAGATTTCAAGAACCCCCCCAAAAAAGCTTCATTTTAGAATGACTAGCTAGGAAGGATCCATGCTTACCTTTTCATTTTCATGTTATAGACTTGTTTAAATCTTGGTCAAACCTAGGATTTGACCAAGATTCAAATGGGCATATATAAACATTCAGAAAAAACAAAAACCAAAAACCAAAGCTAGCACATATAGTCTTCTTATGTCATATAGTAAGAATTGAAGTTGATAAACAAGGTCTAGACATATTCAAACTAGACAAATCATGTATCTACCCCCTAAAGCCCTAAACTAGCTTTGTCTTATGAAGTCAAGCATGAAGAGAAGTGTTTTTGGGTTTCAGACATGGAAATTTTGAAAACCTCCCAAAAACTTCATCTTAGAGTGACAAAGAAGGATCCAAGCTTACCTTTTCATTTTCATGTTTTAAGCTTGTTTAAATATTGGTCAAGCCTAGGATTTGACCAAGATTCAAATGGGCATAAAAATTCTGGAAAAATAAAAAAAAACCAAAGCACATAGTCTTCTTACGTCATATATATCTATAGTAAGCATATTCAAGTAGATAAACAAGGTATAGACATATTCAAAACAGACAAATCCTGTATCTACCCCCTAACCCTAAACTCGGTCTTATGATGCCTAGCATGAAGAGAAGTCGTTTTGGGTTTCAAACGTTTAAGCCAAAAGCCCCATTTCATATATTTCAAATTTGGTTCAAATTTGAAAGACATACAAGTTATAGCACACATAGTGCATACATGTTCACACATTCTGCACTAGATGCTAATTAACCCTATAGTTTGAGGCCATTTGGATGAGGTCGAAAAAAATCTTGGATTAGAAATGGGGTTGTTCGAACCCCGTAGTTGGATTTTTTATGAACTTGATCTGTAGTACTGGGCAAAACCCTAGTTTAACGTATTTAATTATAGATTCGTAGGTTGATTTTTCTACCTTTTTATTATTATTACTATGCAGCACATGTGTGTTTGCCCGTCGAGTGAAACTCGGAGGAAGAGGGATCACTCGGAAGGAGAGAAGAAGGGAGAGCATTATGGTGTCTCCCCTTTTTCGGGTGATGATGTTGACTTTTGTGCAGGGTTTGTCAGTGAGCAGGAGGTGCGAGCGAGCGAGCGAGCGAGTCGAGCGAGGCCGAGAATGAGAGAGATTTGTTTTTTTTTGTGAGAGGGACAACCGAAGGATCCAGAAGGACCCACAGATTTCCAAAACGCATCCTGATGCGTCTTCTCTTGACAAAGAAGATGGCTTGGAGTTTGCGTACCTACTGCACTTGACTTGTGCTCACTGAAGTGTGGGACCTCACGCATGGGCGCCACACGTAAGTGACAGACCTGTTGGCAATGTTGGTGTAAAAACACGGTTGATTATTATAGTGCATTAGAACAAAGTTTCCTATGGATTCAACGGCAGGAAATCCAAGTTAACTCATTTACATGACATTATTTTTTCCATGAAGCAAAGTTAACACATCTATCAATTGGTACATTTTGGAGTGACTAAGAAGGATCCATGCTTATTCGTTTTCACGTGTTAAATTTGTTTAAATCTTGCTCAAACCTAGGATTTCACCAAGATTGAAATGGGCATGAAAATTCAAAAAAAAATGAAATACCAATGCACATAGTCTTCTTCTGTCATATAGTAAGCATTCAAGATGATAAACAAGGTCTAGACATATTCAAACCAGGCAAATCATGTATCTACTCCCTAACGACCCTAAACTCCGTCTTATGAAGTAAGGCATGAAGAGAAGTGGTTTTGGGTTTCAAACATGCAAATTTCAAAAACCCCCCAAAAGCTTCATTTTAGAGTGACTAAGAAGGATCGAGGCTTACCTTTTCATTTTCATGTTTTAAACTTGTTTAAATCTTGGTCAAACCTAGCTAGTATTTGACCAAGATTCAAATGGGCATGCATAAAATTCAAAAAAAATCAGAAAAATGAAAAACCAAAGCACATAGCCTTCTTATGTCATATAGTAAGAATTCAAGTTGACAAACAAGGTCTAGACGTATTCAAACTAGACAAATCATGTATCTACCCCTAACACTCTAAACTCTGTCTTATGAAGTCAATTAGGCATGAAGAGAAGTGGTTTTGGGTTTCAAACATGGAAATTTCAAAAACCTCCCAAAAGCTTCATTTTAGAGTGACTAAGAAGGATCCATGCTTACCTTTTAATTTTCAGATTTTAAACTTGTTTAAATCTTTGTGAAACCTAGGATTTGACCAAGATTCAAATGGGCATAAAAATTCAGGAAAAAACCAAAAGATTGATAAACCAAAGCACATAGCATTCTTATGTCATACAGTAAGCATTCAAGTTGATTAACAAGGTCTAGACATATTCAAACTAGAAAATCATGTATATATCTGTCCCTAACCTTAAACTCTGTCTTATATATGAAGTCAATCATGAAGAGAAGTGGTTTGGGTTTCAAACATGAAAATTTCAAGAACATCCCAAAAGCCGCTTCATTTTAGAGTGACTAAGAAGGATCCATGCTTACCTTTTCGTTTTCATATTATATACTTGTTTAAATCCAGGTCAAACATAGGATTTGACCAAGATTCAAATGGGCATAAAATAAAATAAAATAGAAGAATGAAAAACAAAAGCACATAGTCTTCGTATGTCATATAGTAAGCTTTCAAGTTGATAAACAAGGTTTAGACATGTTCAAACCAGACAAATCATGTATCTACCCCCTAACCATAAACTCGATCGATCTTATGAAGTCTAGCCTGAAGAGAAGTCGTATTGGTTTCAAACATGAAAATTTCAAGAACCTCCCAAAATCTTCAAATGGGCATAATATTCAAAAAAACCAGAAAAATGAAAAACCAAAGCACATAGCCTTCTTATGTCATATAGTAAGAATTCAAGTTGATAAACAAGGTCTAGACATATTCAAACTAGACAAATCATGTATCTACCCCTAACACTCTAAACTCTGTCTTATGAAGTCAAGCATGAAGAGAAGTGGTTTTTGGGTTTCAAACATGGAAATATCAAAAACCTCCCAAAAGCTTCATTTTAGAGTGACTAAGAAGGATCCATGCTTACCTTTTAATTTTCAGATTTTAAACTTGTTTAAATCTTTGTGAAACCTAGGATTTGACCAAGATTCAAATGGGCATAAAAATTCAGGAAAAAACCAAAAGAATGATAAACCAAAGCACATAGCATTCTTATGTCATATAGTAAGCATTCAAGTTGATAAATAAGGTCTAGACATATTCAAACTAGAAAATCATGTATATATCTGCCCCTAACCCTAAACTCTGTCTTATATATGAAGCAATCATGAAGAGAAGTGGTTTTGGGTTTCAAACATGAAAATTTCAAGAACATCCCAAAAGTCGCTTCATTTTAGAGTGACTAAGAAGGATCCAGGCTTACCTTTTCGTTTTCATATTTTATACTTGTTTAAATCCAGGTCAAACATAGGATTTGACCAAGATTCAAATGGGCATAAAATAAAAAAATAGAAGAATGAAAAACAAAAGCACATAGTCTTCTTATGTCATATAGTAAGCCTTGCAAGTTGGTAAACAAGGTTTAGACATGTTCAAACCAGACAAATCATGTATCTAGCCCCTAACCATAAACTCGGTCGATCTTATGAAGTCTAGCATGAAGAGAAGTCGTATTGGTTTCAAACATGAAAATTTCAAGAACCACCCAAAATCTTCAAATGGGCATATAACATTCAAAAAACTAGAAAAATGAAAAACCAAAGCACATATATAGCCTTCTTATGTCATATAGTAAGCATTCAAGTTGATAAACAAGCATGTCTAGACATATTCAAACCCGACAAATCATGTATCTACCCCCTAACCCTAAACTCTACATGTCTTATGAAGTCAACCATGAAGAGAAGTGGTTTTTGGGTTTCAAACATTGAGATTTCAAGAACCCCCCAAAAGCTTCATTTTAGAATGACTAGCTAGGAAGGATCCATGCTTACCTTTTCACTTTCATGTTTTAAACTTGTTTAAATCTTGGTCAAACCTAGGATTTGACCAAGATTCAAATGGGCATATATAAACATTCAGAAAAAACAAAAACCAAAAACCAAAGCACATATATATATAGCCTTCTTATGTCATATATATATATATATATATATATATATATATATATATATATATATATATAGTAAGCATTCAAGTTGATGAACAAGGTCTAGACATATTCAAAACAGAAAAGGCATGTATCTACCCCTAACCCTTAACTTTGTCTTATGAAGTCAAGCATGAAGAGAAGTGGTTTCGGGTTTCAAACATGGAAATTTCTAAAACTTCCCAAAAGCTTAATTTTAGAGTGACTAGGAAGGATCCAGGCTTACCTTTTCATTTTCATGTTTTAAGTTTGTTTAAATCCTAGTCAAACCTAGGATTTGACCAAGATTCAAATGAGCATAAAAATTCAGAAAAAATCAAAAAAAATGAAAACCCAAAGCACATAGCCTTCTTACGTCATATATATAGTAATTAAGCATTCAGGTTGATAAACAAGGTATAGACATATTCAAAACATACAAATCATGTACTCCGTATCTACCCCCAACCCTAAACTATGTTTTTGGGGGATTTCTTTGACGAAGTTATAACACCCCCACATTTCACATTGGAATTACTTTCAGTAAATCAGCATAAAGTCGTTTAAATGTGCGAAACTATCTTGAAAGTACTAAAACCGTAAAAGTTGGGAATTGGCACTAAAATATGGCGTAATTTATCTAAAAAATGTAGAGTTGCCAGTTTGACCCGTATCTTATATGTACACCATTCACAAAATAAACATATTTTGTCATCTAGAAAATGAAAAAAAAAATTTATACCGAAAAGTTGAAAAGTCTAGTCATTAACATTGTTGGGAATGGCAAGATGCACCACCATGCCCAATTTGGGCACATTGTAACAAACTGTGCCACAAATATGGCCATAACTATATCATTTGGCTTGCAAACCATGAATCTTCATACACGATAGTCCGCTTTGTGAAGACATTTTGTTTTTCACTACCCTATCACATGTTTCTTATTTTCCCTGTCAACTAACACATACAAGCACACTCCATGTAGAAGGGTTTCATTTTTCAGGTTTTCTTCAGTTTCATTTATTTATTTCAAAACCAGGTCAAAATGTTTTACATGATTATCCTGCAAAGGGGTTGAATATTTCAGTACTATCGCTGGTTTCTATATATAGTAAGTAATATGTATATAAAAATTATTTATGGGGACTTGTAGGACCAAGTTATAACATATCTACAATTCAAATTTGAATTACTTTCAATAAATCAGCATAAAGTCATTTAAATGTGCGAAACTAGCTAGAAAGCACTAAAAACCGTAAATTTGGGATTTGTCATTAAAATATGGCGTAATTTATTTAAAAAATGTAGATGCGCCATTTTGACCCATATCTTTTCTACCCCATGCACAAAAAAACATATTTTATCATCTAGAAAATGAAAAACGATTTTTTATACCGAAAACTTGAAAAGTCTAGTCATCAACATTGTTAGAAATGGCAAGATGCACCACCATGCCCAATTAGGGAACACTATAACAAACAATGTTGTCCAGGGATAATCAAACTTGGTAATATGAACTATGAGATTGAACAAAACGTTATATTTGGTTTACCCTTTGAACCTCCTAACTTACCACAACATTGACTTCTTATTTTTATTTACAAATAGATATTTTAATATCCCATTGTTGTGCAATAATATATGTTTTTTATTATCTCAAATCAATTAGCATTTGATTTTAAAAAACTACCATAATAATTCATGAGAAAGCGTTGAACAAGTTTCAGAATGTAATTTTAGACTTGATAGTTGATATGACCAATAATAGACTTAAATTAAATTGGATTTCAAAGTTCAGATTTTATAAGCGAATATAGTTTCATGTTGCAGATTATGTATTAGCTTGAGGGGCACCCCTAGAATAAAGTAGGTCGGTCACTTACGTGTGGTCCCATGCGTGTAGGTCCCACACATCAGTGAGCACAAGTCACGTGCGGTAGGTAGGCAAACTCCCAGCAATCTTCTTTGTCAAGTAAAGACTCGTCGTCAAGACTCTCTCTCTCTCTCTCTCTCTCTCTCTCTCTTTTTGTCGCTGAAAAAAATGAATATTAGACGGGCGCGTAGCCTGCACTGCAGGTCTACATAACTGAAACCCTGTGTGCCAGTCAACATCACTCACCGAAAAAAGTGAAGCATTTCTTTTCACCATAAATAACAGCGGCCCCGTGAGGCACTGCTCTCCCTTTCTCTTAATTTCTCCTTCCGTGTGATCCCTCTTCCACCTTTTATCCTTTGCACGATCGAAACTCCACTTATTGTTGTCATTGTTGCACAAAACACTCACTTAACCTGTTCTTTTGCACATATCACCAACTCATGTATTTGTTGCACAAAGGTCTAAATCTGTCGCTAAGCTACTTTACTCTAAATCTGATGACCGGGACCTAGAAGGTAGTGATATCCCTTGTGTAGTGTGTTTTTTAGAACTCTAAAAGAATATGAAAATATTTTAGCAATTGAAATAATATAAATTAACTAATATGGGATCGATAGTCATGAAATATATTTTCTACTATCCGGCCAATATCAAGTGTCATGAAATATATTCATTGTAAACTTAGTGATAATCACTCGAGTTTGATATGAATGGCCTAGCTAGCTATGGGCATCTCCCACTATATATGTTGTCCACACGACCAAGCAACAAGCATCCATGAGGAAAGTTTCTTATGGGTGACTTTCATCTCTGCCGCAAAACACGCGCCGAAATTGTTGGCGCGTCCCATTTTCAAGCTACCCCAAAACCTGCGGTTTGCCCGTCGGCCTATAAACATCGGTCCACAGAGGATATTTCCCTGTAGAGCACAATTCGAACACCACATCTTTCTCATGCTTCTACCAGGCACACTCCCACGACGACGGCCGTGCCCCACCGCCCCTCCTCACCATCACTGCCTTCTCACCGGCCACCGTAGTGACCGACCACGTTTTACCGGCTCCCTTGCTGCCTAGCAAGCCGGATTAGCTTCCTCGACGCCGACGTTCACCGCGCCATATCTCCTCCGGATCTGCTTCCCCGACTCTGTAGTCCACCTCACCGGAGATCGAGATGGGCAAAAAACGCGGCCCCAAAGTCGACCACCCCCAACCAAAGAGTAAATCCGCCCGGGCCTCAGACGAAGGTTGATGAATACTTTACATGTCCGCTTTTGTTATATGCATTTGATTTCTTACACTAGTTTTCGTTGCTTTCTTGCAATGCATTCTTGCTGATATTAGATCAGTGTAGATAGTTGTTTGCCGCGTAGCTATATGAGATCTTAACCTTACATCTGCTGATCGAGAGGAAGATCGAGGTTATGTCCGCTTTCGTTATGCATTTCTTTTCCGAGAATCACTTCTGTGTGATATGTTTTGGGGGTTTGAAGTATGCATTTTACAAAGGTTATGATAGCAGTCAAGCTAGCAGAGCAATTTGTTGATAGTATTAAACTGCCTGTATTTTTTTTATCTCGGAACTCTGCTGATCGTAACCTTACATCTGCTGATGGAGAGGCAGAGCTTATGTCCGCTTTCGTTACGCATTTCTTTTCCAAATATCACTTCTGTGCGGTACTTTTTTGGGGTTTGAACGTCCCAAATTAGTTGTCCCAAATTTTTTTAAATATGAATGTATCTAGACATGTTTTAGTGTCTTGATGCATCCATATTTTAACAAACTTGAGACAACTAATTTAGGACGGAGGATAGTACATTACTACCTCCACCCCAAACCTGAAGGCTTATTTATAAAAGTCAAACCAAGTAAAGTTTGACCAAACTTTCAGAACAATCTATCAAGAAATATAATATTTTGTAGATACCGTACGAAAATATATTCGTTATCTATTTAATGATATTAAATTTGTATTTTGCATGTTAATGATTTTTGATAAAAACTTCGGGATGGTGGTAGTACGTATTACAAAGGTTATGATAGCAGTCAAGCTAGGAGAGCAATTTATTGATAGTATTAAACTGCCTGTATTTTTTTCTATTTGCAACTCTGTGTGCGCCATGTGGAATTGCATGCTCTAGCCAGTTCATCCAATGAGGTTTTATCACTTAACACCAGAAGTTCAGGATTTTTTTTATCACAGAACCACAACCCTAGAAATTTGTATCACAAAACACTAACATTTGGGGTAATTGTTTCGCAGAATACACGATCTCTGTTTGATAGCCCATTAGTGACCTCCGGCCACCGTCAGTTTAAGAGTGACCGCAGGAGAAAGACAATTAGACTTTATTTTGTGGTATTTGCTGTTAAACGCAAATACAAAGCTGTTTGTCAACACTAGTTGTTAAATCTTAAGTCCAGACAGTTCAAAATAAAATCTTATGTCCAGGGTAGTTGTATTGGTAAACATTATCAAAACCTTATGCTGGTACAGAATATATTACCCAAATCTCATGTTCTTGTGTGGTTATAATTTCTTGTGGATATTTGTCATATGGTAATTCATTTGTGTGTAGCATATGTAACAAGTGTGACTCATATTCTCATTTCCACAGAGTGTCTACAAAATTTCACACCAAAATTCATTTGTTTGTAGCAAACATGCTCACGTACTGTAAATTGGTGTCACGCTGTAGGGTCATGCTCTTGTCAAGCCGACTAATGACAAATAATGTGTTATGTGAAATAATTTCCCCAAATGTTGGTGTTTTGTGATTAAAAATCCCCAACTTGTGGTGCTAAGTGATAAAACCACTCATTCAATAGACCGAGCCTTAGGCATGTATCATTAGATATTTTTTTAGGAAGGCTGCAAATATTTATTTTGAATACTGCGTTGCTACTTGCTAGGATTTGAACTCAGGACCTTGTAGGTCTGATACCATTTCGAATTGCATGCTCTAGCAAGTTCATCCAATAGATCGATCTGTTGGAATTTGGAAGACCCTAGGCAATTATATTAAGCACACGCCATTCCATATGGTTAACCATTGGCATGAAAATGACACTTATATGTGTTTGAGTCTATATGTGGATTGCTTAGCCCTTTCCATCAGTTCGGACTTTTGGTTGCGTTGGCTACTGCATGAAGCTTGACATCATACTTATCCTAAAAATTGTTGCTGCTGCCCTTTGTTGCCCAACATAAATTATTTTTGAGCCATAATTTGTTTGCCCTTTCCATCAGTCCGGACTTCCGGTTGCGTTGGCTAGTGCATGAAGCTTGACAATATGAACATCAATTATTTTTGAGCCATAGTTTGTTTGTCATTACACCTTTTGAGCAGTCTCACTGCTACTATTAATTTGTTCTTATATGCACAGTTCCATGATAAATCTCATCTGCATTTCTCGCCAATGCATGTTAGGTCTTCCACTCGAGAATGAGTACGAAGAGCAACGGAGGCAAACTATTCTGCATAATAGCCGAGTTGCAGCCTCGTTGGGCCTAACACTACATCCTTCTACAAGGTCTAGTGCAAAAACGCCACCCACCTCCCTCACAAAGGATACGGAACATTCCTCTGATTCAGAATTTGATCCTGCTGATTGTGATGGCGAGCTGACTCAGGAAGATGCCCTGGTCGACTATCGTCTGCAACACAACAAGGTGAGTTTTCTCTGTCCTGTCATCGAATTATTTGTCCCAACTTCCATTTGTTGTATCCCAGTCCTACCAAATATGTTACCCATGCCATGTTCAATCTCATTACTACAATTTTTCCTGCTTAGTTAACGCCTCATATATGTTTTGGCATATGTTGCCTGACTGTTTTTCCATTCCATCTGCATATCATCATCATATAATATTGTACATTGAAATATCATTTATGTGTGACAGGCATCTGCAGATTCGGGAAAGAACTTTTCAAGAACGAATAGGAGGAAGAACACTCAACAGGAACCTCAGGCTGATACCGGAGGATGGGTGACAGTGCGTAATAAAAAAAGAGTTAAGCCTGATGCTCGTGCTGCTCCTCCTATTACAAGGTCTAACAAGAGACTGACACGAGGTGGCGAACAGGCCAAGAATGATAACAGTAAAAGGTCTCGTAAAAACCACAAACCATCGAATCAGACAGAAGTAGCCCCAGCATGTACCAGCCCACACATTCCACAACCACCAGTTGCCAATACTGATTCTCAGCAACAATTGCCAACAGAACCAGTTTCCACAGCAAATTCTAGCCAAGAATTGGCACCATCAGGAGTGGTGGTAGGTAATAATGGCCAAGGACACATGATGCTAGTCCCAGATGATACAGCCTCAAATGTCCAAACAGTGCTGCCACAACACCAGCAAACTGGTGATGATCTCCCTCCGACCCTTAGTCCTGCGAAAGACAACTCCTCTCCCGATGATGAGACCCACGCCAAAAAAGGTAATACTTTTTTCAAGACTTGTAGTTTAATGCTCCCTTATGTATCTATATACCATGATAGCTTGATGTAATGCTTAACTTGGTAGGTTCGCCACGATCAATAAAAACGAGGGGGCCAACGGTAGGAAAAAAACTTGCAGCTAAGATTTCCGGAATGGGTTCAAGATTTCGCATCACATCTATTGTAGGTGGCAGAAGGCCACTTCATCCGCATGAATCTTCATATCTTGTATCACAGGTTGGCCATTTTATCAGGAATGAACTTCCTACCTTCCCATTGTGGAAGCAGCACGTTGACACCCCTTCACAGTTCGAGAGTTTAGTGCATAATTTACACGTAAGTCATGCTTCTCCTGGTAATGATAAATTATTCCACATTGATCTGTCCCATTTCTTGTAGCTTACTGTTGTTTCTATGCTATATAACTCACCAATCATTCCACCGTTGTGAGCAGTTAAGGTTTGAATTCGATGAGGATAATGAGGATGTAAAGTTTGTCATCGCTTCCATATTCAAAGAATTGTTGCGCCAGCACCGCTATAAGCTTAAGGCGACATACTTCACTGGCCAGATTACTGCCAATGTTCGAACAAAGTCTCCTGCACCCTGTATGACTGACGAGCAGTGGGGAGATCTTGTCAAGCATTGGTCTGATCCAAAGAATGTGGTATGGCTTATGAGGACCGTGAAACCAGATTAAATTCCGAATACTTATTTTGCGCCAGTGTCTCACTAGTCTCCTTTTGCAGACGTTGTCTAAAAGGAACCAGGCTAACCGCTTGAAACAACGTTTACCAAGCCGTACAGGATCTCGTCACTTGGTTGGGCATCTCTGGCAAAAAGTAATGCCCCGCTGGTCTGTACTGCTACATATGTTACTCGTAAATTGTGTAGAACTCCGTGTGCATGTTATATTTCCATCCTCCATTTCAACCACGTTATTTGATCTCCATATGATTGTACAAAAATGCAGAAAGTAGATCATGCAAACAACATGCAACCAGACAAAGAGATGACTCTGGCAGAGCAGTTCGAGGCATGCCAGAAGAACAAACATAATGTGATAGGAGAACTTGCAGAAAGTGTTATTGTAAGTCTTCTTTATGATTTAAATTTTTTAACTACACACTTGCCAATTTGTAGGAGCAATATGTCAATATGATCTTGTAGGCGTTTTTGTGAAAATGCATTTGATGTGTAATCAGGCATACCAACTTGTAGGATTAGAAGTAGTTCATACACATTAAATCTACCGTCTGCATGTTTCTCTGTAATAACTTTTATTTTTACACGACTCAAAACTTTTCAGGCAAATATGAAATTGGAGATGGCAAAACCCGGGAAAGATGGTATGGAAAAAACTCTAGAAGAATGTATGGAGACATTTACCATGGTACTTAAAAATAAAGATATCACCAAAAACACTTTCCTGCGAAATGCTGGGTTTTTGCAGTCCAAGTCCAAGTCCAAGTCCAAGTCTTTCTCTGCACAAGTTCTGGAGGAACAAATCCAAATAGAACGAGCTGCAGCAGATGTGTTAAGAAACCAAGTTGACATGTTGAGATCGAGATCAGAAGCATGTGATGCCCTACTGCAGGAGGCCAATCAAGTTTGTTATAATCTCTCAAAAGACTAATAAAATGCCATAGATAATTGGAGATGAAAACACTGACATTGACATGTGAGTACCTTGGTATTGTGAAATGTTTACTGAGACTGAGGCACTGTTCCTATTTTGTTGGTGGATGCATTTATCTACGGCTGGGATCAACTTGGTAGTTGTTCCTGTGGATGTTTTAGAAATTGGTTGCCTAGCCTTTTCAATCCGTTCGAACTTAAATGGTATTAGAGCCAAGGTCTCGAGTTTGAATTGTTGACGGTGTGGTTCAATTCATCCTTAAATTGTTGGTGCCCCATTGGCCCTTGTAAAGCTTCATGTGCCTACCTCCGAATCCAGTGTTGAATTTCTCTTGTCACACACGAGGATGGCTGTTAATGTGTATATAAGTGGGTTGCATAGCCCCTTTTATATAAGGTTGCAAGTTTCCTTTTTGTGTTGTGCCTTTGGGATTCAGCCTGCACTTCTGACTTTTGGTTGCGTTGGCTACTGCATAAGTTTAATATAGTTCCATGTGGTTTTTGTTGAGTTCTATAATAAGTGGATTGCCTAGCCCTTTCCATCATTTCGGACCTGTGGTGTGCTATTCTGTTTTCCACGTATTAGACCTCCTCTTCTTAACAAGACTCCATGAGTAGGAGGCACTATGATTTTTTTTTGCGCATGAAATTACTCAATTAGATAGCTTAATCCCATTTGTTGACTCTCTGTTGATCAGCCACTTGAGGGTAAAACTGAGTATATTGCACTAGCCAGTATTTTTTTTATGAGGTAATGCACTAGCCAGTATTAGTACTCGAGGGGAAAACTGAGTGCAGATATTTTTCCAGTGTAAGGCTAACTGAGTACACGTAACGGTGCAGACGTGCAGTACCACGGACGCGTGTCGCGGTGCACAGCGGTTAGGCGGTGCGCGTGTTGAGACCAAACGTCTAGCTTTTTTGAGAAACTGCCGAGACCAACCGTCACGTTGCCAGAGCCCCCTCTCTCCCTCCCTCTGCACACAGTCTCATTCTCACTCACGCACGCAACCACGCCTCTCACGTCCCATCAACTTCTCCAAATCGAAGGAAAAAACACCAACCGCCCACGCGCGCTCCCTGCCGGCGATGGACAAGAAGAATGCGCCGGCGGCCGTCGCCTCCGTGAACTGGGCCTCTCTCTCGGCTGATGGACCACTTCACAAGATCGGCGAATGCTTACTGGCGAACGAGCAGTACGCTGACACCTACTCTGCTATGAGGCAAGTCTGTAGAAATTGGCGCTCAGGTTTACCTGAGCCCGACGTGCACCTGCACGAATGGATCATGCTAGACCACGGCCTTCCACGCGCTGCTGATTTCACCTTCCTCCACCTCCGCACATCCCGCTACGTCACCATCGATCTAACGGAAGTTCATGCAAGGTTCAAATTCCTCCATATCTATAGAGTTAATCTATTTTTATTTTCAATCGTAAACATCTTAGTGCTGAATGTTATCTTCATCAATATATTTTAGATACTACTTTGTCGGCTTTTGCCGTGGCGTCATCGTGCTTGCCCAGAAGAACCAGCCGCACAAGATACGGCTTCTGAACCCACTCACAAAGACATTGAATACTATGTTTGAGGCGCATATGCCAAACGTTATTCTGAAGTCAGTCGCTGTGATGAAGTCCCCGACTATGGTCTTCGTTTCCAAAGATTACCCGGCGGAAATTGCTTGGGTCGATGAGAGCACTCCAACTAAGGGTATAGATGAAGATTGGGGAGAAGGAAGATTTTCGATCGAGCACCATTGTCTGCGTTGCATTACCCCGTTCAATGGTGAATTGTATGCAATAGCTGTGAACAATTTTGAGTTCGGAAAATTAGTGTGCACCAACAATGTCCAGTTGGAGCAGCGTGCGAGCACTGTCAAAATGGATACACTATTTTCATTTCCAGAACTTGGAAATAACAAGTTCTACCTTGTGGAGTCGGATGGTGCTCTGCTGCTTGTGTTGTTGGACAACAAGCATTTGGAGGAAGGTCAACCATTGGTGTACCGTGTGGACACTGAGAGCCGCTCTCTCCATGCCGTCAATAACATTGGCAGTCGTGCCTTCTTCGTCCATTATATCCGGTGTATCTCCGTCGACACCAGAGTGCACCCGACACTTCGACCTGGCTGCATCTACTACACAGATTTTGGTTATATCAGAGAGTACTTTGATGATATAAAGGCCTGGGATGAGTGGCCAATACATGTGAATAGATTAGGAAACTACGGTATGAGAAATGAACAAAGGCCATACCGTTTGGAGGATGTATTGGCTGCACACTGCAGACGAAAGGAGTTCAATGAAAATTTCCTTCAATGGAGTGACGAAGAAATATATGCTGAATGAAGAACATATTCGTTCATCCTGGGGTATCCTAATCTTCATGTTGGCCATACATTGTGTCTTGTATTATTTTCAGATTAGTTTGTCGTGAACATTAACATTGTTATTGGCTGCTTTTGGCTCTTGTATGCAGTTTATGTAGTATTATATTAGTTTTCTGGATTTATTATGCTGCTGTGAATTTATCCTATACTAGCTTCTAGATTTGACTGATTTTGTTTGTAATGATGATGGCTTGATGTGGCTGCTGGCCTTAACTGCCGAAGCAGAGCAATTAGTACTTAACCAGGTGTACCGTCTTTATATTAGTATTATATTATATTACTTGACCATAGCCATATTCAAAATCAAATCTCAGTCGGGCGGCAAAATCTCCCGCCAATCTAGAAATATTTCAGGCGTGTTTTTGAATGGGATAAGAAGATAGAACACGATGATAGTAACCGATATTCAAGGTGATGATGATTTGATTTTGCACTCGGCCTTGAACAGAGGTACTAGTACGGTCTCACAATTTTTTATCATTATACTTGGACCTTAGCCAAATTCAAAATCTCATAGCGGCAAAACTTCCCGCCCACAAAATACAAAAAATTCACACGCTTTCAAATTCCCATTCTACCCTTGTGGAGATGACAGAAAGTCGGTTGGTGGGGGGGTCTGCCCGTCATTTTTTGGATCACCACCTCCCTAGCCCCGGAAACCCTCCCAAAAAAATTCATTTCCCTCAGACCACCCACCGGAACTTCCCAAGTCCCTCTCTCTACCACCTCCACGACCACCGCACCGGAACATCCCCGCCGGACTTCCCTGGCCTACCCGAGCCCTCGCGATCCTCGTCATCCGGCTGCCTGCCGGAGCCGCTTCATCGACGCCGTCATCAACCGGACCGGATCATCCCCGCCGAACCTCGAAACCATATGCTCATCCAGCAGCCTACCGCAGTCGCTTCAGCTGCGGCATCGTCCACCGCATCGGATCTTGCTCACCGACACCGATGTGCATGAACCGAATCTGCTTCACCGGCGCCGTCCATGATCTAAACTCTTCTACTGTCGCTTTTCTATTGCTTGCCTGCAAGTTCTTGTTTAATCTTGGGGGAACCTGTTTGTGCTAACGACGCGCCGTTACGTCTTTGCAGATTAGATGAGTAACCATGAAGTGTAATGGCCGTCTCTCCAACCCCAAGTAGCACATGTAGCGTACTTCATCACCGGATCTATCAACCCCAGGAAGATCTGCTGTGACTCCCACAGAGTGCTTCTCCTAATGTAAGTCCCTTGTTTTAGCGCCATGTTCTGGGTTCAGATGCTTGTTTGTCTGAAGCTCTTTTAGTTCATTCCTAGCTATGACCGTAACACGTTGCTATTTTCTACTTCATTGCTAACTTTAAGCGATTGAACATTTTGGTTTGCATTCCCTGCTCTGTAGATGTAGCCATCATAACTTCTATCTTGCTCAGTCGTTGTTACAAAAATTATACTGTAGGTATTATAGTAACATCCTGCTATTATTTAGTTCATGGCCAATTTTAAGTAATTGCACATGTTGGTTCGCATTCCCTGCTCTATAGCTTTTGGCATCGTAACTTCTATATTTGGTTTACATTCCCTGCTCTGTAGATCTAGCCATCATAACTTTATCTTGCTCAGTCGTTGTTACAAAAATTATGGCCTGCTACTATGTTGTTTGTGCCAATTTTTTACTCCATGAACATGTTGGCTTGCATTCCCTGTACTACAGGTGATGCCATTGTTTTGTATCTAGTTCATTGTAAGCTAACAAAGTAAGGACTTAGTTTGGCATGCTATCACTCTGCTATCTAGCCTGTAGTACAAATAAACTTGTCATACTACTAGATAATAATTTTGCGTGCCATCTTGTTCTTCAAAAGCTGCATTATTGACTTGTTTCTCTGACTTGGCATGACGCTCACATATGGAAAGCTGAACATATTGGTTTGCATTCCCTCTTATACAAGTTCACAGGTGATCCCACTATATTCTGTATCTGGTCCATCCTAAGCTCCAGCATTAACTATCCTCCATGTGTTGCTCATTACAAGTTTATATCCCGAAACATCTTGATTTGCATCCCCTTCACTATAAGTTCAGGAGTATTATTTAGTTCACGGCCAAAATGAAGTAATTGCACTTGGCACATGTTGGTTCACATTCCCTCCTCTTTAGCTTTTGCCATCGTAACTTCTATTTTTGGTTTACATTCCCTGCTCTGTAGATGTAGCCATCATAACTTCATCTTGCTCAGTCGTTGTTACAAAATTTATAGCCTACAAGAAAAGTTGCCATGGCCGACGAAGTTGAAGTCGCGCCGTGGTTGCTGGTGTACCATGGCCGACGATTTTGGTCCCTCCGTGGTGCATGTCAAAACTTTTTTTTCTCGTTTTTGAGGCCACCTAGCCCGACGAAAGCGGCCAAAACGTGGCGTATGGTGGCCCGGGACGTGGTGCATCTCGAAATCTCGGGTTCGCCGGCCGAGTCAACGCAAATCCGCACCGCCGAGGGATGTAGGGCCCAGATGGCAGCCTCTCTGGCATTGTTTTTTTTCTACATCGCGCCATCTCGTTCAACGTTCTCCGATCGAGCCGTTTACGATGCAGGATCATGGGTCCCGCATGTCATCCTCTATGAACCAAAATTCTTTCTATTCTTGGATTTTTTTGACCCCCTGATTTCTGGCTACTTCCTTTTTCTTTTGATCCCTTGCCGCCTTGGAAACGTTGAGACCGCTGCTGCTAAATGGGACCCGCATGTCATCCTCTATGTGCAATCAACTTTCTTTTCTTGGAGTTTTTTTGGCACCTCAAATTTGGTCACTTGCCTTTTTCTTCGATCCCCGCCTCTCAAACGGTGATACCGCTGCTGCTAAATGGGACCCGCATGTCATCCTCTATGTACTATAAAACTTTCTTTTCCTGGATTATTTTTGGCACCTCAAATTTGGTCACTTGCCTTTTTCTTCGATCCCCTCTCTCAAACGGTGATACCGCTGCTGCTAAATGGGACCCGCATGTCATCCTCTATGTACTATAAAACTTTCTTTTCTTGAATTATTTTTGGCACCTCATATTTGGTCACTTGCCTTTTTCTTCGATCACCTGCGCCTCTCAAACGTGATACCGCTGCTGCTAAATGGGACCCGCATGTCATCCTCTATGTACTATAAAACTTTCTTTTCTTGGATTTTTTGGCACCTCATATTTGGTCACTTGACTTTTTCTTTCGATCCCCTGCCTCTCAAACGGTGATACCGCTGCTGCTAAATGGGACCCGCATGTCATCCTCTATGTACTATAAAACTTTCTTTTCTTGGATTTTTTTGGCACCTCATATTTGGTCACTTGCCTTTTTCGATCCCCGCCGCCTCTCAAACGGTGATACCGCTGCTGCTAAATGGGACCCGCATGTCATCCTCTATGTACTATAAAACTTTCTTTTCTTGAATTATTTTTGGCTCCTGATATTTTTCACTTGCCTTTTTCTTTCGATCTCATGCCACGTTTGAAACGTTGAGGAACCTGCAGGCTCATGGGACCCGCATGTCATCCTCTATGTACTATAAAAGTTCTTTTTCTTGGTTTTTTTTCACCATCTGATTTTTGGCAATTTCTTTTTTTCTTTTGATCCCCTGCCACCTCTCAAACGCTGATACCGCTGCTGCTAAATGGGACCCGCATGTCATCCTCTATGTACTATAAAACTTTCTTTTCTTGAATTATTTTTGGCTCCTCATATTTGGGCACTTGCCTTTTTCTTTCGATCTCATGCCACGTTTGAAACGTTGAGGAACCTGCTGGCTCATGGGACCCGCATGTCATCCTCTATGTGCTATAAAAGTTTCCTTTGTTGGATTTTTTTCACCCTCTGATTTTTGGCTTGCCTTTTTCTTTTGATCCCCTGCCCCCTTTGAAACGTTGAGTAAGCTGTTGGCTCAAGGGACCCGCATGTCATCCTCTATGTCCATCAACTTTCCTTTCTTGGATTTTTTTTCACCCCCTAATTACTAGCTACTTTCTTTTTCTTTTGATCTCAAGCCGCATTACAAACATTGAGACCGCTGCTGCAAAATGGGACCCACATGTCATCCTCTATGTACAATAAAGTTTCTTTTCTTGGATTATCTTTTGTTCCTGATATTTTGTCACTTGCCTTTTTCTTTCGATCTCATGCCGCCTTTGAAACGTTGAGTAAGCTGCTGGCTCATGGGTCCCGCATGTCATCCTCTACGAACAATAAAAGTTTCCTTTCTTGGAGTTATTTTTGACCCCTAATTTCTGGCTATTTGCCTTTTTCTTTGGATCTCCTGCCCCTTTGAAACGATGAGGACGCTGTTGGCAGGTCGGTCCCACAAGTCATCCTCTATGAACAATAAAAGTTTCCTTTGATGGATTTTTTTGAACCCCTAATTAATTTCTGGATATTTCCTTCTTTTTTCTTTGATCCCCTGCCGCCTTGGAATCGTTGAGGATGCTGCTGCCTCATGGGTCCCGCATGTCATCCTCTCAGAACGGTAAATGTTTCTTTTCTTGGATATTGTTTACCAAATGATTTTTGGCTTATTTTTTCTTTCGATATCCTGCCGCCTTTAAAACGTTGAGGACGCTGCTGGCTCACGGGTCCCACATGTCAGCCTCTATGAACAATAAGCGCTGAGGACGCTGCTGCCTCATGGGTCCCGCATGTCATCCTCTCAGAACGAAAATGTTTCTTTTCTTGGATTTTTTACCAACAGATTTTTGGTTTATTTTTTCTTTCCATCCCCTGCCGCCTTTAAAACGACGCTGCTGGCTCATGGGTCCACGATGTCAGCCTCCCCGTACAAGAAACATGTGATATCTTGATTATTTTGCAGACAATAAACAGTGTATTGCGCTCTGAGCTATTGCAAACGGATAAATTAAATCTTTATTTTTACAACATATATCTTGAATCTCCTTGTTTTTTGTTTTGGCGAAGCATAGGACTTTCCTGTTTTTTTTTTGAGAAAAATCCGAACTATCATGTTCTGGAGTGGGCTGAAATTGTACGTGTCAAAAGGCCCAGAAGGATAGTTCGAAGGCCCAGATGTCTAGATGCAGCCCAATTGAAATCTTTCTTTTCTTGGATTTTTTTCACCCCCTGATTTCTGGCTACTTCATTTTTCTTTTGGTCCTGTGCCGCCTTTTGGAAACGTTCAGACCGCTGCTGCAAAATGGGACCCGCATGTCATCCTCTATGTACAATAAAGTTTCTTTTCTTGGATTATTTTTGGCTCCTGATATTTGGTCACTTGCCTTTTTCTTTCGATCTCATGCCACGTTTGAAACGTTGAGGAATCTGCTGGCTCATGGGACCCGCATGTCATCCTCTATGTACAATAAAAGTTTGATTTCTTGGAATTTTTTTCACCCTCTGATTTTTGGCTATTTCCTTTTTCTTTTGATCCCCGCCTTTGAAACGTTGAGTAAGCTGCTGGCTCATAGGTCCCACATGTCAGCCTGTATGAACGATAAAGCTTTCCTTTCTTGGAGTTTTTTTTGACCCCCTAATTTCTGGCTACTTTCTTTTTCTTTTGATCTCAAGCCGCAATTGAAACGTTGGGACCGCTGCTGCAAAATGGGACCCGCACGTCATCCTCTATGTACAATCAAGTTTCTTTTCTTGGATTATTTTTGGCTCCTGATATTTGGTCACTTGCCTTTTTCTTTCGATCCCATGCCACGTTTGAAACGTTGAGGAACCTGCTGGCTCATGGGACCCGCATGTCATCCTCTATGTACTACAAAAGTTTATTTTCTAGGGTTTTTTTTCACTCTCTGATTTTTGGCTATTTCCTTTTTCTTTTGATCCCCTGCCGGCTTGGAAACGTTGAGTAAGCTGCTAACTCGTGGGTCCCGCATGTCATCCTCTATGTACAATCAACTTTCTTTTCTTCGAGTTTTTTTTATCCCCTAATTTCTGGCTACTTTCTTTTTCTTTTGATCTCAAGCCGCATTTGAAAAGTTGGGACCTCTGCTGCAAAATGGGACAGCATGTCATCCTCTATGTACAATAAAAGTTTCTTTTCTTCGATTATTTTTCACCCTCTGATTTTTGGTCACTTGCCTTTTTCTTTCGATCTCATGCCGCCTTTGAAAATGTTGCGGAACCTGCTGGCTCATGGGACCCGCATGTCATCCTCTATGTACTATAAAAGTTTCTTTTCTTGGATTTTTTTCACCCTCTGATCTTTAGCTATTTCCATTTTCTTTTGATCCCCTGCCGCCTTGGAAACGTTGAGTAAGCTGCTGACTGATGGGACCCGCATGTCATCCTCTATGTACAATCAAGTCTCTTTTCTTGGATTTTTTTTCCCTCTTATTTTTGGTCACTTGCCTTTTTCTTTCGATCTCATGCAGCCTCTGAAACGTTGAGGAAGCTGCTGGCTCATGGGACCCACATGTCATCCTCTATACTATAAAAGTTTCTTTTCTTGGATTTTTTTCACCCTCTTATTTTTGGCTATTTCCTTTTTCTTTTGATCCCCTGCCGCCTTGGAAACATTGATTAAGCTGCTGACACATGGGGCCCGCATGTCATCCTCTATGTACAATCAACTTGCAAGATCTTGGAGCGAAAGAGCTTGTATAAGTGGGACCCATATGTCATCCTCTATGTACAATAAAAGTTACTTTTCTTGGATTATTTTTTGCTCCTGATATTTGGTCAGTTTCCTTTTTCTTTTGATCTCATGCCGCCTCTGAAACGTTGAGTAAGGTGCTGGCTCATGGGACCCGCATGTCATCCTCTATGTACAATAAAGTTTCTTTTCTTAGATTTTTTTACCCCCTGATTTTTGCTAACTTGCCTTTTTCTTTTCGATCATATGCCGCCTTTGAAATTGAGGTCGCCGCTGGCTCATGGGTCCCACATGTCAGCCTCTATGGACAACAAACCTTTCCTTTGTTGGATTTATTTTTTACCCCTAATTTCTGGCTATTTGCCTTTTTTTTACACACTGGGACTGTACAATAAAGTTTCATTTCTTAGATTTTTTTTACCCACTGATTTTTGCTAACTTGCCTTTTTCTTTTCGATCATATGCCGCCTTTGAAATTGAGGTCGCCGCTGGCTCATGGGTCCCACATGTCAGCCTCTATGAACAATAAACCTTTCCTTTGTTGGATTTATTTTTTACCCCTAATTTCTGGCTATTTGCCTTTTTCTTTTGATCCCCTGCGGCCTTTGAAACGATGAGGACGCTGCTGGCAGGTCGGTCCCACATGTCATCCTCTATTAAGAATAAAAGTTTCCTTTTTGGATTTATTTTTTACCCCTAATTTCTGGCTATTTGCCTTTTTCTTCTGATCCCTGCCGACTTCGAAATGATGAGGATGCAGCTGGCAGATCGGTCCCACATGTCAGCCTCTATGAACTATAAATGTTTCCTTTGTAGGATTTATTTTTTACCCCTATTTTCGGGCTACTTGCCTTTTTCTTTGAAACGTTGAGGACGCTACTGTCTCATGGGTCCCACATGGCATCCTCTCTGAACGATAAACCTTCATTTCTTGTTAACGACAGGTTTATCAGTATTATTTTCGCAGACTAATACAAGCTCTTTCGCTCCAAGATCTTGCAAGTTAATAGAATAAATCATGGAATTATTAGGATATGTTTTAAATTTCAAATCCACTTTATGAATTTTTGAAAATACCGTGATCTATGTGGGTATGGAGCGATCAAGGATTTTCATATTGGCCATGAGCAGTTTCAAAAATTGCAACCCAATAATTCAAAATAAATACAAACAACTTTTATGTAGAATCTCCGTGTTTTTGTTTTTTGCCAATCATAGGATCTGTGGTTCTTTAGAAAAGGGCCAACATTGCATGAGCAGAAAGGCCCATTTGTAGTTATTGGGCTTCGACAGCCGGAGCAAGTAGGCCTATAGCAAATACCTTGTAGATGGCCGTTGGAACCCAAAAGTATTTGTTGCCTAGACTTAGATGCCAAACTCAGCCTTATTGACATGAACCTTGCTATGCACACGACAATTTCAGTCCGATCCGTGTACGAAACACAAGATCCAACCCTTCGTGTGAGGAAGCAGGTGGCAGCACACCTCCAGATGCTCAATCGTACATACGCATATCATATAGGAGTTGTCGTATGTACATCAGTTCCGTATTGACATGTTTTTTTCTTTGGTTCACATGTGGGGTCCGCACAGTCACCTAGGTCGCACATCTACTTCCTTGCTCGTAGTTGATGCATGTTCGGTTTGGGGATGGGGTGGAACCCAACACACCCCCGTGCCAGTGGATGTACTTTACCCTTTAGCGGCGAAAAAAATAGGAATGGTCCTCTCATGACTATGATCAACAAGAGGTGGCTATATTATAAAGGACGTACACACATTGTAATTATAGTGCTGAACGGCGAGGGATACTTTTTCCCTACATGGGTGGCAGCATAGTCTACGGATTGCAGCACCACCCACACCATAGGCGATTTATGATTCATCGTTCCGATATGTATTTCGCCTAGTTTTTTTTCTTTACATTGTTGGTTACAGACTCTTTGAACAGCTGTGTGCATCCTGGTTATGCAGAGGCTGGATGTAATTGCTTTCCAAAAGTAATAAAGCATCCTTTATCGAAAAAATTATAGTGCTGAAATAAAGTCAATCCTAAAACAGCCATGCATGGGTTATAATATGAAGGCAACACGAAATACAAAAGCAGGGCAGTGTTCAAATAAACTGATTCAAACTAGTACATACTAAAAACAGTGTACTACTTCTCAACACTTCAAGCATAATAAAAAAGTGTCACTGTTTTTTTAAAGGTAACACCGAACGGGCAATGTTTAAAGCAGGCTTAAACCACATAGCCGCTTGTCGGACACTATCCCAACCATCCTTGGGAAGGCTGATAACTCCCACAGTCTCACCTTCATCTGGCTGGAGGTTGCAGCGCAAAATTTTAGGGTATTGATTATAACGAATATTCCGGTATGCTGTGTAGACGCAGTTTTTCCTCATGAATGGAACCAATGTGCCATCAGGAGCTTTGGATTCACGCTTCTTCAGGTTGGCAATGATTGGGTAATTGAGTCCGAGGAACAGAGAGTGGTCGCTGAGGCTGTTAACCTGCCTCCAAAGAAAGTCCCCTGCACGTGCAGTAGATAAGGGATCCAGCTCAAAGACGTAGGTGGCAACAGGAGGATACTGCCGTAGCTGAAGCCCATTAGCAGCATAGGGAATGTCAGGAGGTACTTCAGCATTGGCAATCCCAATCTTGTTTACTGTAAGGATGATCATCAATCGCTTGCCATCAGCAGATGGAGCGAGGAACCATGCGTACTGCTGATCATCCACCACCGGTGGCGGGATTACAAACGGGAGCATCAGGTTTTCTGCAATATTAGAAATGGAGACGAATAGGGTGTTACTGGCAACCATATTCAAACAGCAGCATTGTTCATCGTTCATGCTCACAGTATAAATACGACTATGTAAGCTAAGGACATTGGTCATTCATGTGTTCAAATCAAGTGTCCAATATATCAGTTATACTGCATCCATCCCACGAAACTAGTCTAAACTTCGCCAAAACTAGACACTAGTTAGTGTATACACAGTTATATACTACCTCTGTCCCACCGAAAGTGTCTGAGATTTGTCCAAATTCAGATGTATCTAGACAGTGAAAGCATATAGATACATTCAAATTTTGACAAATATATATCATCTTAAGTTTAAGTCCTGTGCTGTAGTTAATTCCCTTTGTCTTAAGTGATCTATTAGAGAGCTTCCCTGTGACCACCCGAAGGGTAAGAAATGTTTAACTGTATAAGTGGATTGCCTAGACCTTTCCATCAGTTCGGACTTTTGGTTGCGTTGGCTAGTCCATGAAGCTTGACATGGTGTCAGAGCCAGGGTCTCGAGTTCGAGTCCTGGCTTTCGCAATTTATCCTAAAATTGTTGTTGCCCCCTCGGAGTCCACTTATATGCCTCTTGAGCTATACCTCTGAGTCTTTCCACATGTTGACTTGTCTCCCATCACATGTGACGGGGGGTGTTGAATTGTATAAGTGGATTGCCGCCCTTGCGATCAGTTCGGACTTTTGGTTGTGTTGGTAGTGCATGAAGCTTGACAAGAAAGAAATGCTCTTTATAGCTAACCCCAAGTCTGGTAACATTTGCAAAATAGGTATCAGATGCAGCTATCCATTCAGTAGAAGAATTTGCATTTTAGAGTTGAAGGTTCATAATCTCTTCTCTACTATTGATAGTAAAGGGTACACATGGTATTTGTTTACCTCATTTTCGCGTTCTAAAAAAGGTACGCTATATGGTTGTGCTAAGTTAAACTGATTTAAGTCTGTTCAAGTTTATCGAAAATTATACTACCAACATCTAAAACATCAATATAGGTTCATATATTACAAAAGATATTTAGATTTTCTTTTCTCGAACACATGCCTAGTCGTGCATCATTATATATTAGAGCATACAGGGTTGTAGCAAGGCTACGAAAAACTGAGAAAGCAAAAAGAAAGAACTATACAGGGGACTAGAGGCAGCTAACTTTGTTAGGCCTGCAGGTGCTAAATCTTATATATATATGAGGTTGTAGATATTAATCGTAAACTTACTCAAACTTAAATATCACTGAATTAGGAAAAAGATAACCTGAGTTATTTTGAATGAGGGGACGTCACAATCACTAATGAAAGATAATTGTGGGAAACTGAAATCTATTCAAGAAAATGGGAGAAAAAATGTATCAAAAACAAAATTAATTATACCATTCTGCAGATTGTTCACCGATATAAACAAAGAACTGTTTGATCTGCATGTAGGTACATCCAATCAAGGCTTTTTCCCCGATCTCTAGAAAATATAAGCTACGCATGTAATTACAAACGATTTTCTTCTATTTTTCTGTTTCTACGTTAACATTTGAGATACTTGTTAATTACATCCATATTCTGCAGTTGCATAGAGTTACTAATTCAGGAATGCATTCACATACGGAGTATACTATGTTTGCTGATGACTGACTAGTACTAATTCATTGCAAGCAACGGTTCATTCATATTCAGATAAAGGATGTGATCGTTAAGTCATATACTTATGAAAGTCCTTATGCATCTCTCTGATGCAGATGGCGGGGGTCTCTCGTCCTCCTTTTGGAGGCAAAATCAATTAGTTATATATGAAACAATGGGTGTAAAAGGTTATCAAAAAGGGTGCCTTCATAGTGCCACGTTATCTTTTGAGATACTGGTTAATTACACCCATATTCTGCAGTGGCGTAGAGTTACTAATTCAGGAATGCAATCACATACTGAGCATACTATGTTTGTTGGTGACTAATTAGTACTACTAATTCATTGCAAGCAACGGTTCATTCATATTCAGCAAAAGGGGGTGTGATCATTAAGTCATATAAGAAAGGTAAAATATAAACAAGGTAGTTCATGAATAACTTCATTGGTTAAGGCAGTGTATCATGCAATGCAACATAAGGACTGAAAAAATACCATTTGCGGTGTCCCAGAAGTACGTGGAGCCGTCAGTTTCGTCCACCGCAAAAACGTGGCCACGGAGTTCAATGGCATCACAGTAATTTGGATAATCAGGTGCAGGTGTAAGGGCCTCCAGCATTCTCCAGTCGCCACCCCCTTCAAGGTAGAAAATCGTTTTGTCGAACAAGGCGATGAGCTTGTAATCTGCGTACCTCCCACCTTTTGTGGGCACTTGGCAGATTACAATCTTCAACAAATCAATTGCTGGACCCCAGTTAAAAGAGTATGCAGGTTGATATGAAAAACTACTATGATCGATCTTCGAATCAGGTAGGGATGGAAGGGGGATATGTCGCTCGGTGTAGACGTTCACGAGGCACCACTCATGATGATCGGCGGCGGCGATCCAGTCACCGTTCGCGCCAAGCCATTTTCTGTCGTGCATGAACGGCAGGGCGACAGAACGGCGAGGATGGTCGAGGGGCACCAGGTCGTACACGGTATCATGCAGACGAGATGTTCTCGCCACGTCCCAGTGTTCATCGAACCAATAAGCAGGCGGAGGCATCAGCAGGCAGGGTTCATCCCAATGGTGCATCTTACCTTCATCCTTGCTGATCATGTCGTAGAGCTCCCTGGAACATGCAGCAAGTCGGACGGTGTAGGTAACGTCCAGATGCGCAGCGATGAGGTTGATGTTGTCGCCGGTGAGAGCCTCCAAGTGGCCGTCCCCGCCGCCCCGGCAAAGCCTAGAATAATCCATCACGTGAAGATGGATTTAGGTGGATGGCGGATGCAACTGCGCTTGGGGTTTTCGGAGGAGAGGGCGAGCGCTATGGAAGGAACGATGCGGCGCGCGGCCGGCCGGGGTAAGGAGAGAAAGGTATACGGAGTAGTACTAGTGATGCGGCGTGGTGGGGATCGAGATCCTGCGCGTGCGCGTGATTCTGGGAGGGTGAAGAAGAAGTTTTTTTTTTGTAACGGGGTGAAGAAGAAGATGATAGACATGCAAGGGGCAAAAACTAGGTAGTACTCTAGGCTGCTGCTGCGACTGGGCGCCGATTTGACTGTTGGTAGACTAGCACGCCACCCATCTATAAATTTGCGACGACGTTTGGTGCAGTGATGTCTCGTCACATCAGGTTGACCAGAGAGGGCTTTTTTTTACAGTTTCCATTTCGATATATTTTTCGCCAATAATCGTAGTTCTCTACATGCCAGAGACACGTACCTTAACACGTGGGCAGCATGCAACCGCGCGAGCACCAAAATGGAATGAGAAATGTTTTAGAGCAGAACTTCATTTTCAATGCCTTTCCTAGCTTGGTTTGGAAACCGGACAGAGCTTCAGTGACTTGATGCTTCCAAGATACATTGTGACTGTGTCCCACCATCTACCATCCATTTGAGATCCAACGTTCCAAACTATCTCTTATTTCGAAGCTAAAAAAGAAAAACTATTCAGAAAATTTTGAAAAAAAATCCAGTAATATGTAGATTCCTTGTTTTAAAATCTATGAATATTTCATCCCATTCGGATGACTAGCTTGTGATTAAATAGATTCTTACGTACTCGAGCACTAGTTTAAACTAAATATATATTTGCTCACAAACCTATGATTCAAATCGAATGAAACTTCACCAAAATATAAATCGAAATATGCATGATTTACTGGAAGTTTTTCAAAATTTTCATGGTCCATGGGGTCCTCCAAAGTGCAAGCTTTTTTTTTCTTGGTTGGTACTTCAAAACCGAGTTTGGATGGTGGCAAGACTTGCACAAAGAGGATGTCAAAATTTTGGCCTTTGTGAACTTTGCAATCAACATCAAGTGTCGGACTCTCGAGAAAAAAATATGAGTTGGCGCCCACCTTTCTTTCAACCGTTGGTTCTCAATCCGAGGGTGGTCCAACTAGCTAACAAAATTGGCTTGGTATTCATGGTCTTGAACCAACGATTTGGAATGGCTTTCAATCGGTATGAGAGGTGATGTATGGAGGAGATTCATACGAGAGGGCAATAAAGAAATGTTTTGTCATCCTCGCAAAGCTAGTCTATTTGGAAAGAAATGAATAATTGGTTTTTCGCAACATTGCATGATACTAATTCATGATACTATGCATTGAAGGTGTTGTATCATAGACTAGTATACTTCCCATTGTGACTAGTCTAAGTGCTTTTGCACCATGAACACTAGCTATGCACAGACCTCAAAAAACACTTCTCCATCATTCTACTATTCACACTTTCTTTTTCTAATAGAACTATGTACCATTGTTTTTAATATAATCTTGTGTCGAGAGTATATATTTCTAAAATAGTCATTTATGTTTCGCATAAGCTCAAAGAGGGGTACTTACTTATGAGAGATATCTTTCAACTAATACGTTGTAGGAGTACTTTAATTATGTGAGCTATAGTGTGAAATGCTTACTAGAACGAGTACAAAAGGTGTTTGATAACATTACAGGCCACACGCCCAGTGTAGCGTGCATTGTAGGAGCATTACATCAATTTAACAACTACGGAGGAGTAGCCTAGGTAGAGATAACATGCAAAGGAAATAGTTCAACAGATAGTACAACACAACTACGGAAAGGGAGTAGCCTAGGTAGAGATAAACATGCAAATGAAATAGTTCAACAGATACAAATCTTGCATTACAACACGAGTATTACATAAAGTACATCAGCCCTTCTTTCTGGACCTGTGACGCGAAGGCAGGTTCCATTGCCGGGCGTTGGCGAAGCTTGGGATGAGCCACAACGGAACCTGCCGCCATGTCCATCTAATGTTGGTTTGGAAACCAACAGTACAGTCTTCAGAATTCAAACTGAAGCGGCAAATTTCTGGAGAAGGAGGATATGCAAGGCCTACTGCATGGTGCGATGTGTAAACAGAGTTGCTTCTCGCCATATTTGGACGGTCATGTTCTGCCCCGTCTTCTACTGGAATGATAATCGGATAGTTCACTCCAAGGAAGAGAGAATATGATCCAAGGGAAATAATCCTCCTCCATGGCCTCGGTGGCATCAACTGACTGGTGTCCATGCTGTACACCTCGCAGCCAAGTAAACCCTTACCATACCCGCGAATAGTGCGACCATGACGACCCTCAGAGGTAGCAGCAGCAGGTAAAATCCGAACCAGTCCAGTATAATCCCGCCCGTCAGTAACGCCCCAGGTATGGACCAGAAAAAGTCTAGAACCATCAGGAGATCGTGCTAACCACCAGGAGCCAAGATTGTACCGACCTTGTTCATCAAGTTCTGGCGGAATAGGTGCCGTGCTGATCAACAAAGGACCTTGCAAAGGAAAGCACAGCTTGAAGTCAGTTCAGCAAAACTTGATTAGTTCATTACATACATGAATAATGATGTAGCTAAAATACTGCCTCCGATCCAAATTAATTGACTCAACTGGATGTGTCTAGCTAGATATGCACAAATTAATTGACTCAAGTTTGTCTAGCTAGATGCACTGGCTAGACAAAGCTGAGTCAATTTGATTTGGATCGGAGGGAGTACTTTATTTTGACTCAAAGGCATATCGCTGCTGATTTTGATTGAATATAGAGGGGGAAAGGTACAGGCATGACACGAAAACTGCACAACAAAAAGAAAAAGGCTAAAGCTAAATCTGAAACTAGCAGGTAATAGCGAAAACACATCATATGAGATGAGAAAAATTACCCCAAGAAAGTTGATTCCATGCATAAACTTCGCCTGTCTGAGTTACAGCAAATACAATACCCTTGTGGATGATTGCATCGGAGTAGCCGTACGCTAAGAACTGGTTGTCAAGAACTGTCCATCTGCTAGAAGCACAGTGAAGGACTGCAATTGCCGCGTTGAAGATGGCAAGAACAGAGAAACTAGTATAATTTGAAGCAGCTGTTGGAACTCGGCAAATAGCTATCTTCAGCAGTTGAAGATGTTGATCATTAGACTCGAACACAAGTTTATCCGGGGTGGATTTAAACTCACTTATTGGTGGTAGAGGAATCCGGCGACCAGTGTACACATTGACAAGCTCCCAATTCCAGGGGAAGCCAAGAAGGGCGATCCAATCTCCATTCGCGCCTGCCCACATGCCCGTACCACCATCTGGAATCACGGCATCGGAAGAGATCCTGTCCAGCGGCGTCAGTTGGCACAAGGTACCCTTGCGATCTTTTGCATCATGCTGCTTGTCCTTCTGCGCACCCTCCTGCTTGAACTTGTGGACGCGGTAGAAGGGATTGTGCGCGGGCGGTACCTCAGTTTGGTGAGTATGAAGAACACAGGGCATGCCAAACGGCTGAGATGCAGGCAGAGCTACACTTTGTGTTGCTGAATCATGATAAAACTTGCATGAACCGACGAGGCTCGCGGCGGTGATGACATCGCATCGGGATGCGATTTCTTCAAGGGGGCCATCAGGAAACACCCAAGAACTGCCACTCTCATTGATCGATCTCGCCATTGGAAGGATGCGGTCAAGTGGGTGTGGGGGTGTGGTAGTGGGACGCTGGCGTTTGGGTATGAGGTATTGGAGGACAGTGCGAGCGGCAGCTGGTAGAGCGATATGGATAAAAGTCAACAACTCCTACTAGTACCATCAAACAGGTGGCTCGAGATGATCCGAAAAAGGCATGGCGGCGGTGGTGCAGGGGCTGCTGGTGTAGGCGGGGTCGCCAGAGAAGATGGAGATGAAGAAGACGGAGAAGCAGGCAAAAAAAAACAATTTGAATTGAAATCAATAATACGAGTACTACGGGCGTGCCTTCTCTCTCTGGTCTCTGCTGCACTACTGCACCTGGCGTGAAGGCGTGTGACCCGAGAAGAAGCTAATGTACTGTATACTGTCCTTGCACGCCGTGGAGCTGTATTTTGTCTCATCAAATCAGCTCTGGACAGTTTCAGCAGAGAAAAGATCCTTTGCCATCATCATGATATATTACCACGGGCCCACGGCAGTGCACATTCATCTTGGAGGCCTCTTCATCTTGTACTACCATATACTCTACTGCTCTATATGTTGCACAAACCACCACTTGGACATTTTTTTTGCAGTTTCCACCATGTGGTGGTCTAATATGTTGCAAATTTCACCACTTGGTTATCTAATCAGCTAGTTAGTCATGTTGATAGCAAAATCGACAAGTGGGTTCAACATGTCAATGCTCCAATTAATGTTTTAGAAAAAATAAATTTTTCAAAATTCGTACTTCTTTTATTTAGCTATTTAAAAATGCTTATTCATTTATTTCAACAAATATTGTGCGGTCTTGAATTTTTTTCAAACAAATATTATGGCATCGGGTTCGGGACTCCTGAAAAGGACTGGCCGTGGTACGGGAACCCGAAATGATGCCCACAACATGGTCGAAAGTGGCAAGGAACCCATCGAGGTGGATGAACTCGGGAAACCTTGGTAGAGGTAGGGATCTTGAGGAGGCCATTAGGGTTAGCCTACCCCCCAATAAGCGTATGAACGAAAAAAATTCACATAAGTAGTAGCTATTATTAAAATTTCACAAATATTACGCGCTTTTGAATATTTCAAAAGTATTGTGGCGTCACGCTGGCCTTGCCCGAATTTTACCTTTCAGGCTGGATGTCACGAGCATGATCACTCAACCAACCGGGTCCAAACATATATATACAATTGGCCTCCTCGAGCCTACACCGACCAGATTGTCGCTGAAACTGGATCATATAGTTTCTATTGGATTGATGTCCTAAGGAAATATTCCAACAACGGAAGTTGTTTGATTCGTTGTATTATATTCCTTTGGAATCTTGTTGGGCTTGTTTGGTTCGAAGAAAATTCATAGAAATTTTGTGGGATTCAAATCTCAGTGGCTCCTTTGATTCTTGAATACATGATAATTCATACTAATTCACGTGTTTTTTGTGTAGCACTACAACCAAAGAACATGCAATTCAAATTTGTGTGATTTCTCTCATATAGGATTAATTCAACATGCAATCATATTCAATTCCTACATTATTTCTATTTTAACATTATGTACACATCATGCATGCGACCCAAACAATGCGTACATGGTGGGGGGGTTGTTTCGTTGCAAAAGCAGTTGGTCACACCACAAACAAACATGCAACAATTAATCTAAATTCACGCGGTTTCCCCGCGATGCAACCAAACAATATTCGATGAAACTAAGCATGGCATAAACATATACAATACACACCATAGATTTTGGCTGCTTTGATTATTCGCAAGATTTTCAAAGTGCGGGAATATGAAAATTGTATGATTAGAGAGTGATGATCATCTCCAAATATATAGGATTGAGAAACAACGGTATTTGGATCCAATAACATTTGATTGCGTGTGAAAACCAAAAGAAATACTAGTAGTAACATACGGTTACACAATGAAGGATTTTTTGTTTTTGTATAAAAATGTATTGTCAATGAATTCTGAAAATTGCAATCCTATGAATTAAACAATCAGAAATCGTGTCAGACTAATTCCTACGTTTCGAGATTCTAGTACGGAGTATGATTTCTTTGAAGGGGCGCAGAGGGACGTGGGTAGCAATGTCTAGTCCCTGTCTTGTCTGTATACACTGTACTTACGTCAGACTAGTGTTGCTCATGAAGTCTTAATCTGGCGTACTCTGAAGCTAGATGCATCACCGTTTCCAGTCTCTGTCCTCGTTTTTTCGGCAAAATAGACAGAAATAACCCAAAGTCGAAAAGATTGGGAAAAACAAACTTTCGACATACTAGCAAGATTGGGTTATTTTTGTCCAAATTCTCGTTTTTTTCTCTTGGCTTCCCTACCCTTGAATCCATGTCACTTACGTGTGTTGCCCATGCATGCGTCATGTCCCACACTTCAGTGAGCACAAGTGACGTGATGTACGTACGCAAACTCCCAGCAATCTTCTTTGTCAAGAGAAGACGCATCAAGATTCAAGACCCGATCGCATTTCTTGCTTTCAGCCTGGGGTCCTCCATGTAAAAGTTAGGGATTTAGATGTAATTTCATGTTTATTTTGTGTGCTGTTGTAAACTGTTGATTTTTTATGTCCATTTGAATCTTGGTCAAATCCTAGGTTTGACCTAGATTTAAACAAGTTTAAAATATGAAAATGAAAAAGTAAGCCTGGATCCTCCTTAGTCAATCCAAAATGAAGCTTTTGGGAGGTTTTTGAAATTTCCATGTTTGAAACCCAAAACCACTTCTTTTCATGCTAGACTTCATAAGACATAGTTTAGGGATAGGGGTAGATACATGATTTGTCTGGTTTCAGTATGTCTAGAGCTTGTTTATCCACTTGAATGCTTACTATATGACATAAGAAGACTATGTGCTATGGTTTTTCATTTATCTATTTTTTTGAATTTTATGCCCATTTGAATCTTGGTCAAATCCCAGGTTTGACGAGGTTTTAAACAAGTTTAAAACTTGAAAATGAAAAGGTGTAAGCATGGATCCTTCGTAGTCACTCTAAAATGAAGCTTTATTTTGGGAGGTTCTCGAAATTTCCATGCATGCTTGAAACTCAAAACCACTTTTCTTCAAGCTTGACTTCATAAGACAAAGTTTAATTAGGGTTAGGGGTAGATACACGATTTTTCTGGTTTGAATATGTCTAGACCTTGTTTATCAACTTGAATGTTTACTATATGACATAATTAAGAAGGCTATGTACGTGCTTTGGTTTTTCATTCTTTAATTAGATTTTTGTCTGAATTTTTATGCCCATTTGAATCTTGGTCAAATCCTAGGTTTGACCAAGATTTAAATAAGTTTAAAACATGAAAATGAAAAGATAAGCATCGATCCTTCTTACTCGCTCTAAAATGAAGCTTTTGGTTTTTTGAAATTTCCATGTTTGAAACCCAAAACCACTTCTCTTCATGCTTGACTTCATAAGACGAAGTTTAGGGTCGATAGGGGGTAGATACATGATTTGTCTGGTTTGAATATGTCTAGACCTTGTTTATGAACTTGAATGCTTACTATATGACATAAGAAGACTATGTGCTTTGGTTTTTTTTATTTTTTTATTTTATGCCCATTTTAATATTGGTCAAATCCTAGGTTTGACCAAGATTTAAACAAGTTTAAAACATGAAAATGAAAAGGTAAGCCTGGATCCTTCTTAGTCACTCTAAAATGAAGCTTTTGGGAGGTTTTTGAAATTTCCATGTTTGAAACCAAAACCACTTCTCTTCATGCTTGACTTCATAAGACAGAGTTTAGGGTTAGGGGTAGATACATGATTTGTCTTATTTGAATATGTATAGACCTTGTTTGTCAACTTTTGAATGCTCTTACTATATATATATGTGACATAAGAAGACTATGTGCTTTTGTTTTTCATTTTTCTGATTTTTTAAATTTTATGCCCATTTAAATCTTGGTCAAATCCTGGTTTGACAATGATTTTAACAAGTTTAAAATATGAAAATGAAAAGGTAAGCATTGATCATTCTTAGTCACTCTAAAATGAAGCTTTTGGTAGGTTTTTGAAATTTCCATATTTGAAACCCAAAACCACTTCTCTTCATGCTTGACTACATAAGACAAAGTTTAGGGTTAGGGAGTAGATACATGATTTTTCTTGTTTGAATATGTCTAGACCTTGTTTATCAACTTTAATGCTACTATATGACATAAGAAAACTATGTGCTTTGGTTTTTCATTTTTCTGATATTTTTTGGAATTTTGATGCACATTTGAATCTTGGTCAAATCCTAGCTAGGTTTGACCAAGATTTAAACAAGTATATATAGAACATGAAAATGAAAAGGGAAGCATGTATCCTTCTTAATTAGTCACCCCATGCATGTTTGAAACCTAAAACCACTTATCTTCATGCTTGACTTCGTCATAAGACAGAGTTTAGGGGTTTTAGGGGGTAGATACATGATTTGTCTAGCTAGTTTGAATATGTCTAGACCTTGATTATCAACTTTAATGCTTACTATATGACATATAAGAAGACTATGTGCGCTTTGGTTTTTCATTTTTCGGTTTTTTTATTTTATGCCCATTTGAATCTTGGTCAAATCCTAGATTTGACCAAGATTTAAACAAGTTTAAAACATGGAAATGAAAAGGTAAGCATCGATCCTTCTTAGTCGCTCTAAAATGAAGCTGAATTTTGGGAGGTTTTTGAAATTTCCATGTTTTTGAAACCCAAAACCACTTCTCTTCATGCTTGACTTCATAAGACGAAGTTTAGGGTCGATAGGGGGTAGATACATGATTTGTCTTGTTTGAATATGTCTAGACCTTGTTTATCAACTTGAATGCTTACTAGCTATATGACATAAGAGGACTATGTGCATTGGTATTTCATTTTTTGATTTTTATGCCCATTTGAGAATCTTGGTAAAATCCTAGGTTTGTTGAGCAAGATTTAAACAAGTTTAACATGTGAAAATGATAAGGTAATTAAGTCTGGATCTTTTTTGAAACCCAAAACCACTTCTCTTCATGCTTGACTTCATAAGACGAAGTTTAGGGTCGATAGGGGGTAGATACATGATTTGTCTTGTTTGAATATGTCTAGACCATGTTTATCAACTTGAATGCTTACTATATGACATAAGAAGGCTATGTGCTTTGGTCTTTCATTCTTTCGATTTTTTTCTGAATTTTTATGCCCATTTGAATCTTGGTCAAATCCTAGGTTCGACCAAGATTTAAACAAGTTTAAAACATGACAATGAAAAGGTAATTAATCATGGATCCTTCTTAATTAACCAGCCAGTCTAATTAAAATGAAGCTTTTTGGGAGGTTTTTGAAATTTCCATGTTTGAAACCCAAAACCACACTTCTCTGCTTCATGCTTGACTTCATATATAATTAAGACAAAGTTTAGGGTTAGGGGGTACATGATTTGTCTGGTTTGAATATGTCTAGACCTTGTTTATGAACTTTTGAATGCTTACTATATATATGTATGTGACATAAGAAAACTATGTGCTTTGGTTTTTCATTTTTCTGATTTTTTTGGAATTTTGATGCACATTTGAATCTTGGTCAAATCCTAGGTTTGACCAAGATTTAAACAAGTATAGAACATGGAAATGAAAATGGAAGCCTGTATCCTTCTTAGTCACCCTAAAATGAAGTTTTTGGGAGGTTTTTGAAATTTCCATGTTTGAAACCCAAAACCACTTATCTTCATGCTTGACTTCGTCATAAGACAGAGTTTAGGGGTTAGGGGGTAGATACATGATTTGTCTAGCTAGTTTGAATATGTCCAGACCTTGTTTATCAACTTTAATGCTTACTATATGACATATAAGAAGACTATGTGCGCTTTGGTTTTTCATTTTTATGTTTTTTTATTTTATGCCCATTTGAATCTTGGTCAAATCCTAGAGATTGACTTCATAATACAGAGTTTAGGGTTAGGGGTAGATATACACATGATTTTTCTGGTTTGAATATGTCTAGACCTTATTTATCAACTTGAGTGTTTACTATATGACATAATTAAGAAGGCTATGTGCTTTGGTTTTTCATTCTTTAGATTTTTTGTCTGAATTTTTATGCCCATTTGAATCTTGGTCAAATCCTAGGTTTGACCAAGATTTAAATAAGTTTAAAACATGGAAATGAAAAGGTAAAAGCATCGATCCTTCTTAGTCGCTCTAAAATGAAGCTGAATTTTGGGAGGTTTTTGAAATTTCCATGTTTGAAACCCAAAACCACTTCTCTTCATGCTTGACTTCATAAGACGAGTAGGGACGATAGGGGTAGATACATGATTTGTCTGGTTAATTTGGATATATCTAGACCTTGTTTATCAACTTGAATGCTTATGATATGACATAAGAACACTATGTGCTTTTTTTATTTTTTTGTGCCCATTTGAATCTTGGTCAAATCCTAGGTTTGACCAAGATTTAGACAAGTTTACACGTGAAAACGAATAAGTAAGCCTGGATCCTTCTTAGTCACTCCAAAATGTACCAATTGATAGGTGCGTTAACTTTGCTTCATGGAAAAAATAATGTCATGTAAATGAGTTAACTTGGATTTCCTACCCTTGAATCCATAGGAAACTTTGTTCTAATGCACTATAATAATCAACCGAGTTTTTACACCAACAGGTCTGTCACTTACGTGTGGTGCCCATGCGTGAGGTCCCACACTTCAGTGAGCACAAGTCACGTGCAATAGGTACGCAAACTCCCAGCCATTTTCTTTGTCAAGAGAAGACGCATCAGGATGCGTATTGGAAGTCTGTGGGTCCTTCTGGATCCTTCGGTCGTCCCTCTAAAAAAAAAAAAATCTCTCTCATTCTCGGCCTCGCTCGACTCGCTCGCTCGCTCGCACCTCCTGCTCACTGACAAACCCTGCACAAAAGTCAACATCATCACCCGAAAAAGGGGAGACACCATAATTCTCTCCCTTCTTCTCTCCTTCCGAGTGATCCCTCTTCCTCCGAGTTTCACTCGACGGGCAAACACACATGTGCTGCATAGTAATAATAAAAAGGTAGAAAAATCGACCTACGAATCTATAATTAAATAGGTTAAACTAGGGTTTTGCCCAGTACTACAGATCAAGGTTCAAAAAATCCAACTACGGGGTTCGAACAACCCCATTTCTAATCCAAGATTTTTTCGACCTCATCCAATGGCCTCAAACTATAGGCCGGGTTAGCATCTAGTGCAGTATGTGTGAGAATGTATGCACTATGTGTGCTATAACTTGTGTGTCTTTCAAATTTGAATAAGTTTGAAATATTTGAAATGGGGCTTTTGGCTTAAACGTTTGAAACCCAAAACGACTTCTCCTCATGCTAGACTTCATAAGACCGAGTTTAGGGTTAGGGGGTAGATACATGATTTGTCTGGTTTGAATATGTCTAAACCTTGTTTATCAACTTGAATGCTTACTATATGACATAAGAAGACCATGTGCTTTTGTTTTTCATTTTTCTATTTTTTTAAGAATTTTATGCACATTTGATTCTGGTCAAATCCTAGGTTCAACCAAGATTTAAACAAGTTTCAAGCATGAAAATGAAAACGTAATCCAAGATCCTTCTTAATTAGTCACTCTAAAATATATGAAGCTTTTGGGACGTACTTGAAATTTCCATGTTTGAAACCCAAAACCAATTCTCTTCATGATTGACTTCATAAGACAGAGTTTAGGGGTAGGGGTAGATATACACATGATTTTTCTGGTTTGAATATGTCTAGACCTTGTTTATCAACTTGAGTGTTTACTATATGACATAATTAAGAAGGCTATGTGCTTTGGTTTTTCATTCTTTAGATTTTTTGTCTGAATAATTTTTATGCCCATTTGAATCTTGGTCAAATCCTAGGTTTGACCAAGATTTAAATAAGTTTAAAACATGGAAATGAAAAGGTAAAAGCATCGATCCTTCTTAGTCGCTCTAAAATGAAGCTGAATTTTGGGAGGTTTTTGAAATTTCCATGTTTGAAACCTAAAACCACTTATCTTCATGCTTGACTTCGTCATAAGACAGAGTTTAGGGGTTTTAATTAGGGGGTAGATACATGATTTGTCTAGCTAGTTTGAATATGTCTAGACCTTGTTTATCAACTTGAATGCTTACTAGCTATATGACATAAGAGGACTATGTGCATTGGTATTTCATTTTTTGATTTTTATGCCCATTTGAGAATCTTGGTAAAATCCTAGGTTTGTTGAGCAAGATTTAAACAAGTTTAACATGTGAAAATGATAAGGTAATTAAGTCTGGATCTTTCTCTTAGTAACTCTAAAATGAAGCTTTTGGGAGGTTCTTGAATTTACCATGTTTGAAACCCAAAACCACCGTACTTCTTTTCATGCTTGACTTCATAAGACAGAGTTTAGGGTTAGGGGTAGATACATGATTTTTCTGGTTTGAATATGTCTAGACCATGTTTATCAACTTGAATGCTTACTATATGACATAAGAAGGCTATGTGCTTTGGTTTTTCATTCTTTCGATTTTTTGAATTTTTATGCCCATTTGAATCTTGGTCAAATCCTAGGTTCGACCAAGATTTAAACAAGTTTAAAACATGACAATGAAAAGGTAATTAATCATGGATCCTTCTTAATTAACCAGCCAGTCTAATTAAAATGAAGCTTTTTGGGAGGTTTTTGAAATTTCCATGTTTGAAACCCAAAACCACACTTCTCTGCTTCATGCTTGACTTCATATATAATTAAGACAAAGTTTAGGGTTAGGGGTACATGATTTGTCTGGTTTGAATATGTCTAGACCTTGTTTATCAACTTTTGAATGCTTACTATATATATGTATGTGACATAAGAAAACTATGTGCTTTGGTTTTTCATTTTTCTGATTTTTTTGGAATTTTGATGCACATTTGAATCTTGGTCAAATCCTAGGTTTGACCAAGATTTAAACAAGTATAGAACATGGAAATGAAAAATGGAAGCCTGTATCCTTCTTAGTCACCCTAAAATGAAGTTTTTGGGAGGTTTTTGAAATTTCCATGTTTGAAACCCAAAACCACATATCTTCATGCTTGACTTCATAAGACAGAGTTTAGGGGTTAGGGGTAGATACATGATTTGTCTAGCTAGTTTGAATATGTCCAGACCTTGTTTATCAACTTTAATGCTTACTATATGACATATAAGAAGACTATGTGCGCTTTGGTTTTTCATTTTTATGTTTTTTTTATTTTATGCCCATTTGAATCTTGGTCATATCCTAGAGATTGACTTCATAATACAGAGTTTAGGGTTAGGGGTAGATATACACATGATTTTTCTGGTTTGAATATGTCTAGACCTTATTTATCAACTTGAGTGTTTACTATATGACATAATTAAGAAGGCTATGTGCTTTGGTTTTTCATTCTTTAGATTTTTTGTCTGAATTTTTATGCCCATTTGAATCTTGGTCAAATCCTAGGTTTGACCAAGATTTAAATAAGTTTAAAACATGGAAATGAAAAGGTAAAAGCATCGATCCTTCTTAGTCGCTCTAAAATGAAGCTGAATTTTGGGAGGTTTTTGAAATTTCCATGTTTGAAACCCAAAACCACTTCTCTTCATGCTTGACTTCATAAGACGAAGTAGGGACGATAGGGGGTAGATACATGATTTGTCTGGTTAATTTGGATATATCTAGACCTTGTTTATCAACTTGAATGCTTATGATATGACATAAGAACACTATGTGCTTTTTTTTATTTTTTTGTGCCCATTTGAATCTTGGTCAAATCCTAGGTTTGACCAAGATTTAAACAAGTATAGAACATGAAAATGAAAAGGGAAGCCTGTATCCTTCTTACTCACCCTAAAATGAAGTTTTGGGAGGTTTTTGAAATGTCCATGTTTGAAACCCAAAACCACTTCTCTTCATTCTTGACTTCTTAAGACATAGTTTAGGGGTTAGCGGGTAGATACATGATTAGTATGGTTTGAATATGTCTAGACCTTGTTTATCAACTTTAATGCTTACTACATGACATAAGAAGACTATGTGCTTTGGTTTTTCATTTTTCTGTTTTTTTTTTTGAATTTTCTGCCAATTTTGTTTGACCAAGATTTAGACAAGTTTTACACGTGAAAACGAATAAGTAAGCCTGGATCCTTCTTAGTCACTCCAAAATGTACCAATTGATAGGTGCGTTAACTTTGCTTCATGGAAAAAATAATGTCATGTAAATGAGTTAACTTGGATTTCCTACCCTTGAATCCATAGGAAACTTTGTTCTAATGCACTATAATAATCAACCGAGTTTTTACACCAACAGGTCTGTCACTTACGTGTGGTGCCCATGCGTGAGGTCCCACACTTCAGTGAGCACAAGTCACGTGCAATAGGTACGCAAACTCCCAGCCATTTTCTTTGTCAAGAGAAAGACGCATCAGGATGCGTATTGGAAGTCTGTGGGTCCTTCTGGATCCTTCGGTCGTCCCTCTAAAAAAAAAAAATGTCTCTCATTCTCGGCCTCGCTCGACTCGCCGCTCGCTCGCTCGCTCGCACCTCCTGCTCACTGACAAACCCTGCACAAAAGTCAACATCATCACCCGAAAAAGGGGAGACACCATAATTCTCTCCCTTCTTCTCTCCTTCCGAGTGATCCCTTCTTCCTCCGAGTTTCACTCGACGGGCAAACACACATGTGCTGCATAGTAATAATAAAAAGGTAGAAAAATCGACCTACGAATCTATAATTAAATAGGTTAAACTAGGGTTTTGCCCAGTACTACAGATCAAGGTTCAAAAAATCCAACTACGGGGTTCGAACAACCCCATTTCTAATCCAAGATTTTTTCGACCTCATCCAATGGCCTCAAACTATAGGCCGGGTTAGCATCTAGTGCAGTATGTGTGAGAATGTATGCACTATGTGTGCTATAACTTGTGTGTCTTTCAAATTTGAACCAAATTTGAATAAGTTTGAAATATTTGAAATGGGGCTTTTGGCTTAAACGTTTGAAACCCAAAACGACTTCTCCTCATGCTAGACTTCATAAGACCGAGTTTAGGGTTAGGGGGTAGATACATGATTTGTCTGGTTTGAATATGTCTAAACCTTGTTTATCAACTTGAATGCTTACTATATGACATAAGAAGACCATGTGCTTTTGTTTTTCATTTTTCTATTTTTTAAGAATTTTATGCACATTTGATTCTGGTCAAATCCTAGGTTCAACCAAGATTTAAACAAGTTTCAAGCATGAAAATGAAAACGTAATCCAAGATCCTTCTTAATTAGTCACTCTAAAATATATGAAGCTTTTGGGACGTACTTGAAATTTCCATGTTTGAAACCCAAAACCAATTCTCTTCATGATTGACTTCATAAGACAGAGTTTAGGGGTAGGGGTAGATATACACATGATTTTTCTGGTTTGAATATGTCTAGACCTTGTTTATCAACTTGAGTGTTTACTATATGACATAATTAAGAAGGCTATGTGCTTTGGTTTTTCATTCTTTAGATTTTTTGTCTGAATAATTTTTATGCCCATTTGAATCTTGGTCAAATCCTAGGTTTGACCAAGATTTAAATAAGTTTAAAACATGGAAATGAAAAGGTAAAAGCATCGATCCTTCTTAGTCGCTCTAAAATGAAGCTGAATTTTGGGAGGTTTTTGAAATTTCCATGTTTGAAACCTAAAACCACTTATCTTCATGCTTGACTTCGTCATAAGACAGAGTTTAGGGGTTTTAATTAGGGGGTAGATACATGATTTGTCTAGCTAGTTTGAATATGTCTAGACCTTGTTTATCAACTTGAATGCTTACTAGCTATATGACATAAGAGGACTATGTGCATTGGTATTTCATTTTTTGATTTTTATGCCCATTTGAGAATCTTGGTAAAATCCTAGGTTTGTTGAGCAAGATTTAAACAAGTTTAACATGTGAAAATGATAAGGTAATTAAGTCTGGATCTTTCTCTTAGTAACTCTAAAATGAAGCTTTTGGGAGGTTCTTGAATTTACCATGTTTGAAACCCAAAACCACCGTACTTCTTTTCATGCTTGACTTCATAAGACAGAGTTTAGGGTTAGGGGTAGATACATGATTTTTCTGGTTTGAATATGTCTAGACCATGTTTATCAACTTGAATGCTTACTATATGACATAAGAAGGCTATGTGCTTTGGTTTTTCATTCTTTCGATTTTTTCTGAATTTTTATGCCCATTTGAATCTTGGTCAAATCCTAGGTTCGACCAAGATTTAAACAAGTTTAAAACATGACAATGAAAAGGTAATTAATCATGGATCCTTCTTAATTAACCAGCCAGTCTAATTAAAATGAAGCTTTTTGGGAGGTTTTTGAAATTTCCATGTTTGAAACCCAAAACCACACTTCTCTGCTTCATGCTTGACTTCATATATAATTAAGACAAAGTTTAGGGTTAGGGGGTACATGATTTGTCTGGTTTGAATATGTCTAGACCTTGTTTATCAACTTTTGAATGCTTACTATATATATGTATGTGACATAAGAAAACTATGTGCTTTGGTTTTTCATTTTTCTGATTTTTTTGGAATTTTGATGCACATTTGAATCTTGGTCAAATCCTAGGTTTGACCAAGATTTAAACAAGTATAGAACATGGAAATGAAAATGGAAGCCTGTATCCTTCTTAGTCACCCTAAAATGAAGTTTTTGGGAGGTTTTTGAAATTTCCATGTTTGAAACCCAAAACCACTTATATATCTTCATGCTTGACTTCGTCATAAGACAGAGTTTAGGGGTTAGGGGGTAGATACATGATTTGTCTAGCTAGTTTGAATATGTCCAGACCTTGTTTATCAACTTTAATGCTTACTATATGACATATAAGAAGACTATGTGCGCTTTGGTTTTTCATTTTTATGTTTTTTTTTATTTTATGCCCATTTGAATCTTGGTCAAATCCTAGAGATTGACTTCATAATACAGAGTTTAGGGTTAGGGGTAGATATACACATGATTTTTCTGGTTTGAATATGTCTAGACCTTATTTATCAACTTGAGTGTTTACTATATGACATAATTAAGAAGGCTATGTGCTTTGGTTTTTCATTCTTTAGATTTTTTGTCTGAATTTTTATGCCCATTTGAATCTTGGTCAAATCCTAGGTTTGACCAAGATTTAAATAAGTTTAAAACATGGAAATGAAAAGGTAAAAGCATCGATCCTTCTTAGTCGCTCTAAAATGAAGCTGAATTTTGGGAGGTTTTTGAAATTTCCATGTTTGAAACCCAAAACCACTTCTCTTCATGCTTGACTTCATAAGACGAAGTAGGGACGATAGGGGGTAGATACATGATTTGTCTGGTTAATTTGGATATATCTAGACCTTGTTTATCAACTTGAATGCTTATGATATGACATAAGAACACTATGTGCTTTTTTTTATTTTTTTGTGCCCATTTGAATCTTGGTCAAATCCTAGGTTTGACCAAGATTTAAACAAGTATAGAACATGAAAATGAAAAGGGAAGCCTGTATCCTTCTTACTCACCCTAAAATGAAGTTTTGGGAGGTTTTTGAAATGTCCATGTTTGAAACCCAAAACCACTTCTCTTCATTCTTGACTTCTTAAGACATAGTTTAGGGGTTAGCGGGTAGATACATGATTAGTATGGTTTGAATATGTCTAGACCTTGTTTATCAACTTTAATGCTTACTACATGACATAAGAAGACTATGTGCTTTGGTTTTTCATTTTTCTGTTTTTTTTTTTGAATTTTCTGCCAATTTTGTTTGACCAAGATTTAGACAAGTTTTACACGTGAAAACGAATAAGTAAGCCTGGATCCTTCTTAGTCACTCCAAAATGTACCAATTGATAGGTGCGTTAACTTTGCTTCATGGAAAAAATAATGTCATGTAAATGAGTTAACTTGGATTTCCTACCCTTGAATCCATAGGAAACTTTGTTCTAATGCACTATAATAATCAACCGAGTTTTTACACCAACAGGTCTGTCACTTACGTGTGGTGCCCATGCGTGAGGTCCCACACTTCAGTGAGCACAAGTCACGTGCAATAGGTACGCAAACTCCCAGCCATTTTCTTTGTCAAGAGAAAGACGCATCAGGATGCGTATTGGAAGTCTGTGGGTCCTTCTGGATCCTTCGGTCGTCCCTCTAAAAAAAAAAAAATCTCTCTCATTCTCGGCCTCGCTCGACTCGCGCTCGCTCGCCGCACCTCCTGCTCACCGACAAACCCTGCACAAAAGTCAACATCATCACCCGAAAAAGGGGAGACACCATAATTCTCTCCCTTCTTCTCTCCTTCCGAGTGATCCCTCTTCCTCCGAGTTTCACTCGACGGGCAAACACACATGTGCTGCATAGTAATAATAAAAAGGTAGAAAAATCGACCTACGAATCTATAATTAAATAGGTTAAACTAGGGTTTTGCCCAGTACTACAGATCAAGGTTCAAAAAATCCAACTACGGGGTTCGAACAACCCCATTTCTAATCCAAGATTTTTTTCGACCTCATCCAATGGCCTCAAACTATAGGCCGGGTTAGCATCTAGTGCAGTATGTGTGAGAATGTATGCACTATGTGTGCTATAACTTGTGTGTCTTTCAAATTTGAATAAGTTTGAAATATTTGAAATGGGGCTTTTGGCTTAAACGTTTGAAACCCAAAACGACTTCTCCTCATGCTAGACTTCATAAGACCGAGTTTAGGGTTAGGGGTAGATACATGATTTGTCTGGTTTGAATATGTCTAAACCTTGTTTATCAACTTGAATGCTTACTATATGACATAAGAAGACCATGTGCTTTTGTTTTTCATTTTTCTATTTTTTTAAGAATTTTATGCACATTTGATTCTGGTCAAATCCTAGGTTCAACCAAGATTTAAACAAGTTTCAAGCATGAAAATGAAAACGTAATCCAAGATCCTTCTTAATTAGTCACTCTAAAATATATGAAGCTTTTGGGACGTACTTGAAATTTCCATGTTTGAAACCCAAAACCAATTCTCTTCATGATTGACTTCATAAGACAGAGTTTAGGGGTAGGGGTAGATATACACATGATTTTTCTGGTTTGAATATGTCTAGACCTTGTTTATCAACTTGAGTGTTTACTATATGACATAATTAAGAAGGCTATGTGCTTTGGTTTTTCATTCTTTAGATTTTTTGTCTGAATAATTTTTATGCCCATTTGAATCTTGGTCAAATCCTAGGTTTGACCAAGATTTAAATAAGTTTAAAACATGGAAATGAAAAGGTAAAAGCATCGATCCTTCTTAGTCGCTCTAAAATGAAGCTGAATTTTGGGAGGTTTTTGAAATTTCCATGTTTGAAACCTAAAACCACTTATCTTCATGCTTGACTTCGTCATAAGACAGAGTTTAGGGGTTTTAATTAGGGGGTAGATACATGATTTGTCTAGCTAGTTTGAATATGTCTAGACCTTGTTTATCAACTTGAATGCTTACTAGCTATATGACATAAGAGGACTATGTGCATTGGTATTTCATTTTTTGATTTTTATGCCCATTTGAGAATCTTGGTAAAATCCTAGGTTTGTTGAGCAAGATTTAAACAAGTTTAACATGTGAAAATGATAAGGTAATTAAGTCTGGATCTTTCTCTTAGTAACTCTAAAATGAAGCTTTTGGGAGGTTCTTGAATTTACCATGTTTGAAACCCAAAACCACCGTACTTCTTTTCATGCTTGACTTCATAAGACAGAGTTTAGGGTTAGGGGTAGATACATGATTTTTCTGGTTTGAATATGTCTAGACCATGTTTATCAACTTGAATGCTTACTATATGACATAAGAAGGCTATGTGCTTTGGTTTTTCATTCTTTCGATTTTTTTCTGAATTTTTATGCCCATTTGAATCTTGGTCAAATCCTAGGTTCGACCAAGATTTAAACAAGTTTAAAACATGACAATGAAAAGGTAATTAATCATGGATCCTTCTTAATTAACCAGCCAGTCTAATTAAAATGAAGCTTTTTGGGAGGTTTTTGAAATTTCCATGTTTGAAACCCAAAACCACACTTCTCTGCTTCATGCTTGACTTCATATATAATTAAGACAAAGTTTAGGGTTAGGGGGTACATGATTTGTCTGGTTTGAATATGTCTAGACCTTGTTTATCAACTTTTGAATGCTTACTATATATATGTATGTGACATAAGAAAACTATGTGCTTTGGTTTTTCATTTTTCTGATTTTTTTGGAATTTTGATGCACATTTGAATCTTGGTCAAATCCTAGGTTTGACCAAGATTTAAACAAGTATAGAACATGGAAATGAAAATGGAAGCCTGTATCCTTCTTAGTCACCCTAAAATGAAGTTTTTGGGAGGTTTTTGAAATTTCCATGTTTGAAACCCAAAACCACTTATATATCTTCATGCTTGACTTCGTCATAAGACAGAGTTTAGGGGTTAGGGGTAGATACATGATTTGTCTAGCTAGTTTGAATATGTCCAGACCTTGTTTATCAACTTTAATGCTTACTATATGACATATAAGAAGACTATGTGCGCTTTGGTTTTTCATTTTTATGTTTTTTTTTATTTTATGCCCATTTGAATCTTGGTCAAATCCTAGAGATTGACTTCATAATACAGAGTTTAGGGTTAGGGGTAGATATACACATGATTTTTCTGGTTTGAATATGTCTAGACCTTATTTATCAACTTGAGTGTTTACTATATGACATAATTAAGAAGGCTATGTGCTTTGGTTTTTCATTCTTTAGATTTTTTGTCTGAATTTTTATGCCCATTTGAATCTTGGTCAAATCCTAGGTTTGACCAAGATTTAAATAAGTTTAAAACATGGAAATGAAAAGGTAAAAGCATCGATCCTTCTTAGTCGCTCTAAAATGAAGCTGAATTTTGGGAGGTTTTTGAAATTTCCATGTTTGAAACCCAAAACCACTTCTCTTCATGCTTGACTTCATAAGACGAAGTAGGGACGATAGGGGGTAGATACATGATTTGTCTGGTTAATTTGGATATATCTAGACCTTGTTTATCAACTTGAATGCTTATGATATGACATAAGAACACTATGTGCTTTTTTTATTTTTTTGTGCCCATTTGAATCTTGGTCAAATCCTAGGTTTGACCAAGATTTAAACAAGTATAGAACATGAAAATGAAAAGGGAAGCCTGTATCCTTCTTACTCACCCTAAAATGAAGTTTTGGGAGGTTTTTGAAATGTCCATGTTTGAAACCCAAAACCACTTCTCTTCATTCTTGACTTCTTAAGACATAGTTTAGGGGTTAGCGGGTAGATACATGATTAGTATGGTTTGAATATGTCTAGACCTTGTTTATCAACTTTAATGCTTACTACATGACATAAGAAGACTATGTGCTTTGGTTTTTCATTTTTCTGTTTTTTTTTGAATTTTCTGCCAATTTTGTTTGACCAAGATTTAGACAAGTTTTACACGTGAAAACGAATAAGTAAGCCTGGATCCTTCTTAGTCACTCCAAAATGTACCAATTGATAGGTGCGTTAACTTTGCTTCATGGAAAAAATAATGTCATGTAAATGAGTTAACTTGGATTTCCTACCCTTGAATCCATAGGAAACTTTGTTCTAATGCACTATAATAATCAACCGAGTTTTTACACCAACAGGTCTGTCACTTACGTGTGGTGCCCATGCGTGAGGTCCCACACTTCAGTGAGCACAAGTCACGTGCAATAGGTACGCAAACTCCCAGCCATTTTCTTTGTCAAGAGAAAGACGCATCAGGATGCGTAGTCTGTGGGTCCTTCTGGATCCTTCGGTCGTCCCTCTAAAAAAAAAAAACTCTCTCATTCTCGGCCTCGCTCGACTCGCTCGCTCGCTCGCTCGCACCTCCTGCTCACTGACAAACCCTGCACAAAAGTCAACATCATCACCCGAAAAGGGGAGACACCATAATTCTCTCCCTTCTTCTCTCCTTCCGAGTGATCCCTCTTCCTCCGAGTTTCACTCGACGGGCAAACACACATGTGCTGCATAGTAATAATAAAAAGGTAGAAAAATCGACCTACGAATCTATAATTAAATAGGTTAAACTAGGGTTTTGCCCAGTACTACAGATCAAGGTTCAAAAAATCCAACTACGGGGTTCGAACAACCCCATTTCTAATCCAAGATTTTTTTCGACCTCATCCAATGGCCTCAAACTATAGGCCGGGTTAGCATCTAGTGCAGTATGTGTGAGAATGTATGCACTATGTGTGCTATAACTTGTGTGTCTTTCAAATTTGAACCAAATTTGAATAAGTTTGAAATATTTGAAATGGGGCTTTTGGCTTAAACGTTTGAAACCCAAAACGACTTCTCCTCATGCTAGACTTCATAAGACCGAGTTTAGGGTCGATAGGGGGTAGATACATGATTTGTCTGGTTTGAATATGTATAAACCTTGTTTATCAACTTGAATGCTTACTATATGACATAAGAAAACTATGTGCTTTGGTTTTTCATTTTTCTGATTTTTTTATTTTGATGCCCATTTGAATCTTGTCAAATCCTAGATTTGACCAAGATAATGTAAACAAGTTTAAAACATGAAAATGAAAAGGGAAGCATGTATCGTTCTTAGTCACTCTAAAATGAAGTTTTTGGGAGGTTTTTGAAATTTCCATGTAGGAAACCCAAAACCACTTCTCTTCATGATTGACTTCATAAGACAGAGTTTAGGGTTAGGGGTAGATATATTTATGATTTTCCTAGGTTTGACCAAGATTTAAACAAGTTTAAAACATGAATATGAAAAGTAAGCATGTATCCTTCTTAGTCACTCCAAAATGAAGCTCTTAATTAGGAGGGTTTTTGAAATTTCCATGTTTGAAACCAAAAACCACTTATCTTCACCATGCATGCTTGACTTTATAAGACAGAGTTTAGGGTTAGGGGTAGATACATGATTTTCAGGTTTAATATGTCTATACCTTGTTTATCAACTTAATTGATTGCGCGCATACTATATGACATAAGAAGATCTTGGTATTCATTTTTTTTGAATTTTTATGCCCATTTGAATCTTGGTCAAATCCTAGGTTTGACCAAGATTTGAACAAGTTTAAAACATGAATATGAAAAGGTAAGCATGTATGCTTCTTAGTCACTCCAAAATGAAGCTCTTGGAAGGGTATTTGAAATTTCCATGTTTGAAACCAAAAACCACATCTCTTCATGCTTGACTTCATAAGACAAAGTTTAGGGTTAGGGGTAGATACATGATTTGTATGGTTTGAATATGTCTAGACCTTGTGTTTATCAACTTTAATGCTTACTATATGACATAAGAAGATTATGTGCTTTGGTTTTTCATTTTTCTATTTTTAATGCCCATTTGAATCTTGGTCAAATCATAGGTTTGACCAAGATTTGAACAAGTTTAAATCATGAATATGCAAAATTAAGCATCTATATATCCTTCTTAGTCACTCCAAAATGTAGCTCTTGGGATGGTTTTTGAAATTTCCATGTTTGAAACCTAAAACCACTTCTCTTCATGCATGCTTGACTTCATAAAGATAGAGTTTAGGGTTAGGGGTAGATATATACATGATTTTCTGGTTTGAATATGTCTAGACCTTGTTTATCAACTTGAATGCTTACTATATGACATGCAAAGACTTGCTTTGGTTTTTGATTTTGTTTTTGAATTTTTATGCCCATTTAAATCTTGGTCAAATCCTAGGTTTGACCACGACTTAAACAAGTTTAAAACATGAATATGTAAAAGTAAGCATGTATCCTTCTTAGTCACTCCAAAATGAAGCTCTTAATTAGGAGGGTTTTTGAAATTTCCATGTTTGAAACCAAAAACCACTTATCTTCACCATGCATGCTTGACTTTATAAGACAGAGTTTAGGGTTAGGGGTAGATACATGCATGATTTTTTAGGTTTAATATGTCTAGACCTTGTTTATCAACTTAAGTGAATGCGCACATACTATATGACATAAGAAGACCTTGGTATTCATTTTATTTGAATTTTTATGCCCATTTGAATCTTTGTCAAATCCTAGGTTTGACCAAGATTTGAACAAGTTTAAAACATGAATATATATGAAAAGGTAAGCATGTATGCTTCTTAGTCACTCCAAAATGAAGCTCTTGGAAGGGGTTTTTGAAATTTCCATGTTTGAAACCAAAAACCACATCTCTTCATGCTTGACTTCATAAGACAGAGTTTAGGGTTAGGGGTAGCCACATACATGTTTTTTTTGGTTTGAATATGTCTAGACCTTGTTTATCAACTTAATTGTATGCTTATTATATGACATAAGAAGACTATGTGCATTGGGTTTTCATTTTTTTATCCCCATTTGTTGAATCTTGGTCAAATCCTAGGTTGGACCAAGATTTAAACAAGTTTAAAACATGAATAATATGAAACGTAACCTGCATCGATCCTTCTTAGTCACTCCAAAATGAAGCTCGTGGGAGGTTTTTGAAATTTCCATGATTTTTCTGGTTTGAATATGTCTAGACCTTGTTTATCAACTTGAATGCTTACTATATGACATACACAGACTATGTGCTTTGTTTTTTTTTTTTATGCCCATTTTAATCTTGGTCAAATCCTAGGTTTGACCAAGATTTGAACAAGTTTAAAACATGAATATAAAAAAGTAAGCATGTATGCTTCTTAGTCACTCCAAAATGAAGCTCTTGGGAGGGTTTTCGAAATTTCCATGTTTGAAACCAAAAACCACATCTCTTCATGCTTGACTTCATAAGACAGAGTTTAGGGTTAGGGGGTAGATACATGATTTTTCTGGTTCGAATATGTCTAGACCTTGTTTATCAACTTAATTGAATGCTTACTATATGACATAGGAAGACTATGTGCCTTGGTTTTTCATTTATTTTGATTTATTTTGAATTTTATGCCTATTTTTATGCCCATTTAAACAAGTTTAAATCATGAATATGAAAAATTAGTCACTCCAAAATGTAGCTCTTGAGAGGGTTTTTGAAATTTCCATGTTTGAAACCAAAAACCACTTCTCTTCATGCATGCTTGACTTCATAAAGACAGAGTTTAGGGTTTGGGGTAGACAGCACGCGCCGACGCGTGGACGAAATTTATTCTCTGTCCCCCTGACATGCACTTGCCAGTGTCTTCAACAGTCTGACACGAACAGTGAAGCTTTTATGGAGCCCAGCGGAGAGGGGCTCCATTTCTCGAGCGGTAGCGAGGTGACATGCGGCCTAAATCCAAATTTAAACATTGCGAAAAAAATCTGAAACAAATCATGCACGTTCACAGCTCATATTAAGATAACCCCTAAAAATTTCAGATCAAAATTCGAAACATACATCGAGAAACAAAAAAGAGAAACTCAGATGGGAATAGTCTACAGAGAAACTCAGATTTGAATTCGGGAACTATTCATGACAGATTTCTCTTTTTTGTTTCTCGATGTATGTTAGTGGCAGTTAATATGGACCGGAGGAAGTACTAATAATATGAGGCATATTTTTGAGCTGGCCCTGTTTAGTAGAGTTTACATTTGAGAGTTACATCTTTCTACCACCATTATTTTTGATTTAGCTTGTCTTTTTTTGCCCACCATTTTATCGAGCAGGGTTAATGCAAGATCCATAGCAAACTAGCTTGTCATGACATTTTGTTGGCGGAGTGCATCTTCTCATGGCGAGCTAGCGACTTTGCCTACTAGAGTTTTTTTTTGTTGAACTACATTTTTTGGATTTTCCCATTTTATTTGTGCACAAGCTATGAGCCGCCCGCAATTCAGCACCATATATTGGCGGGATTTTCTAGTTCAGCACCATAAATTAGCAGGATGCTATCTTCCTACCTCGCTTTCATTTCCCCTATATCCAGCCCCACCCACGGACAAGCAAGGGCCTCTCTCCCTACCTCGCACCTAGTCCGTCTCGCTCCCTCTCAGTCCTCCATCCGTAGCCGACATCCACCGCACCGGAGCCAGCTCAGCGACGCCGTCAACCACACTCCGTCCGCTTCGTCGGATCTGCTTCCCCGACTCACTGGTTCATCTTACCGGCCGGCGAGATCGGTACACAAAGCGCCACCATGATCCACCGAACCAAACCGAACGGCCAACGCGCCACCTCCCCAGTCGACCAAGGTTGAACACTTTGTCCGGCAGCTTTTGTTATGTACTCCGTATTTGATTTCCGAGACTAGTTTATTGCTTGCTTCCACTGCTTGTTATTAGCATCTGTTTTTTTTTGTAATGCCTGCTAGATATTCCCCTCGAGAATGCCTACGAAGAATCTCGGAGGCAAAATATCTTGCAGAATATGATAATTGCAGCCAAGCTCGGCATACTGTGGAATGGGACAAAATCACCGCACCCCAAGTCGTTGCCGAGATTTTTCAAACGTGTGATGTGCCGCCAAAAGGACGATTCCGTGGGGCAGCTGCTGAAGAAGGTATTTAGCCGCACTGCTCAAATTTCATATGTCTTGTTTGCTGATTGATTTGATGAACTTTGATTTGCAGCAGCTAGCCACTGCTCATGTTCCTAACAAAGACAGTGAGCGCGCCAGTGATGCAGACATTGGTAGAAAGGAGGCGGGATTTGGTCCTATTGTTCTAGCAAGCAATCATTTGAGTGGCCGCCTAGGATCAGCACATCTGGATCCTCCTGAGCTCAACATTAAGGAGGTAATTTTATAATAGTGTTTTAAACATGACATAATCTAATGTACTGAAAGAGATCAAACTGTCAACAGGAGTGGAGTGGTATAGATGGTAGAGATATAGATATAGATTTCAGATTTCCTAATTTTTTCTTGAAAATAGGGTCGCCCCGGCCTCTGCATCCAAATGATGCACCCACCCTTTTATTGCAATGTTTTAGACTCCATTTAAGGTTTAGAAACTCATGGGTTGCTGAAAGTGGTGACATGAATCAACCAACATATTTCCTTTTAATCTGCTGATTGATTTTATGCATGGCAAATCGCAGAAGCAAGTGACTGCTCATGTCCCTGCCAAGCAGCATTGTAGCACAGATGTCCAGAGTTCCAGTGATGCAAACGTTTGTAGGAACAAAACAGAAGGATGTGGCACTGGGGAAGCTAAGATTAGGCGTCTTCAAAAGGACTTGGATGTGGCCACTTGGCGGAACAAAGAAATGAACCGAGGATGGAATTCTACAATTCAAGATGGCCTACATGCTGTTGCTGATCTGCAGAAGCTAGTGGCTGGCAACTTGGTTACCGCTTTGGCTGATGCAGATGTCCATGAGATCAACTGGACGATCTTGGAACAGGTGAAAGCACGAGCAGAAACTCTGCACTCATCTTTGCAGGTAGATGATTTTCAAAGGGTGATGCAAGAGCCGCTATATGAATAGATTGTTGTTTTCAGTTGATGATGTCCCTGGTTCTTTTGTTTACTTATGTGCTGGTAGTACTTAGGGGAACTAGCTTGTACAAGTATTTTTTTTCCGATAAAGTTGTACAAGTAAATGGCACATGCTTCGCATGTTTGACCAATTAAGTTAAAAAGCTTCACAAAATCCTGCTATCATGTAGGCGGGCTTGCATTGGCTTTCAACCCAAGTGACTATTGACTGCAATCTGTAATATGTACCCCTCTGTTGCACTTAATGGTATCCAAGCCCTTGGGCCCCCCTCCTTTGTTAAAAAAAGATCGAATTCTTATTGCGTCGAAGTTGTTTCACTAAAAAAAAGAGCCCTCACGTGCAAGGCACGTGTATATATACTAGTACTAGTAGAGATGGTACACCTAGACATTAGAGATTTGTTTGTTTTAAAGATATTTTTAATTGTGTACAAGATGGAAAATATAACTTTAGGCTATCCACAATGTTGCTATTGCCAAATCTGATACGATGGTGAATTTGGCTTTGGTGTGAAATATAGCAATAGCTCCACAATGTAGTGGTTCCAAATATTTATAACGTGGGTCCCGCCATCAAGCTAAAACAACTCATAAAGCCAATATGGAACTACTCTCACAATGTAGGGAACTAGTTCCAAATGCCAAAAGTGAAATTTGGCATCGGAGCACCTATTTGCTCCGGTTCCCTGTTTTTCTGGTTTTGGAACTACCTCTACAATGTATGGAACTAGTTCAAAAAGCCAAAAATCAAATATGGAACCACTTTTGGCTACACGTTGTGGATGCTCTTAGCAAATTCCTAGTATTTTTCATGGTCGATGTAAAAAAAGTATTTTTCATGGTTGATGTAAAAAAACAAGTTTTTTTCATGGTCGATGTAAAAAAAGAGAGAAAACATGTCTCATAAAAAGCCTTATGGTTAGCACAATTTTTTTACGGAGTAACTCTTTTTTACATAGCCCAAATTACTATTCGATTTTTCCATTGAAATATTTTATGTGTATAAAGCAAGCGAAGAAGTACACATGCATTTTTCGTTTTATTCTTTTTTGACATTTCAAAATGTATAGAAGATGAATTTCGAAATAAAGAGATCATATGCACCCAAGAACCAACAAGCATATCCCCTTGAACCCGAACATACTCAGGGCCCTTTTGTTGTGCCTTTTTGGCTTTTGGATTTTGGAAGCCAAAAACAAATATTATATTCTTTTGGCTTCCAAAATCCAAAAGCCAAAAAGCCACAGCAAAAGGGCCCTCAGCTTCAGACTTGGGATTTCGTAGGCTAGGGTTCCACAGTTTTCCAGCAACCAGTAATAATTTCAACTCTGCCCCAAAATTCCCGCCAAATCCCCCCCGCTTCCAAAATTCAAAGCGATGTGAAATAAGTACAGTGTCGATCTTATCCCCCCGGACCGCTCAATTCAGACCTATCACCGGCGGCGCCGAACCCCGCATCTCTCTCTCACGCTTCCACCCTGCATGACCCACCGGATCATCTCACACGCCGGCGCCGGCCCACTGTCCCACTCCCACACCAGCACTACTGCCTTCTCATCGGCCACCGTAGTGACCGACGACGTTCCGCCGTCTCCCTTGCTTTTTAGCAAGCCGGAGTAGCTTCCACCTCCCCCACCCCCACCGACGACCACTGTACCATACGAGCTCCTCCGTAGCCGACTTCCACCGCCGCCTTGTCAGCGACAGTCACCATCGCCGGGTTCTCGTATCTTAATCCCCGACTCCTTCCGTCCACCGGACTGGAGAGATGGGCGCTTCCATGGTCGACGGCAGGAAACCAAAGCGTACACGCGCCGACTTCCAAGAAGGTTGATATGGCCGCATTCGTTATGCATGTGATTTCGAAAAGTATTTTTTTGCTTACTTGCACCGCCATCTCATTAGCATTTTTTTTGTAATGCATGCTAGATATTATTGCAATACAGAAGAATGAATTAAAAGAGAAACGGATACGGAATATATGTATAAGATATGCAAGCCGTGTGGGCACAAACATGTGTAACGCTATTGCCTCTAGTGCAAACCTGAACAAAATCGGAGAAGAACCCTTTCCCCTTCCCAAAGATAAAGAACAATGTTATGATTCACAATTTGATCATGCTGAGCCTCTTGGAGAGCTGACTCAGGAAGATGCCTTGCCTGACCATTCTCCTCAACCCCACCAGGTGATTTCTGTGTTTTTTTACTTTGAGATATCTGTTTTGCAACTTCCATGTGTTGTATACTTGTATCCTGAATCCCACCAAACATGTTCACATGCCACCTCTAGGTCTCCTTAATGCATCATATATATGTTTCAGCATGCACGTCATCCTTTACTGTTCTTCATTCTATTCCATTTGCATATCATCATATATGGGACTTCTGTAGACTGAAATATCGTTTATGTGTGCTAGGAATCTGCAGCTTCAAGTAAGAATTTCGCAGGAACCACCAATGAGAGGAAGACCATTCAACAGGCACCTGAATCGGTGATAGAACAGCGGCAACCAAAAAAGAAACCTGCTTCTGCTACTAGACAGTCTCAGCGATTCATGGCACCAGTTGAAGAAAATAACGAAAATTCTAAGAGTACTGAAATAAAAAAACGTGGTGAACACCCCAAGCGGTTGAATCAGCCACCTGTTACCAATCCAGTCAACCAGCGACAATCGGCAGCAGAACCAGTTTCCACAGCAACTTCTCAGCCACAATTGGCAGCAGAACCAGTTTCCACAGCAACTTCTCAACAACAATTGGCAGCAGAACAAGTTTCCACGGCAACTTCTCAGCCACAATTGGGATCAGCAGTAGCTGTGGTAGGAAATACTGCCCAAGGACACACTGTACCAGTCCCAGCTGACACAACCACAACTGGCCAAACACTGCTAGCACAACATCAACAAACTGTTGATGATCTCCCACTGACCCATATTAGTCCTGCCATAGACAACTCCCCTGAGGATGAGCCCCACACCGAAGAAGGTACATTTTCCAATGCTTATAGTTTCATTCTCCGTTATAAAGTTATACTTTATAGAGATATATATATAATGCTTATAGTTTCATTCTCCGTTATACCTACCTTGATAGCTTGATGTAATGCTTAACTTTGTAGTTGCACCACGATCAAGAAAAACGAGGGGCCCAACAGTAGGGAAAATGTTCGTAGCTAAGCTTGCTGGGATGGAATCAAGATTTCGCCTTTCATCTATCGTAGGTGGCAGAAGGCCACTGGACCCAGAAGAATCTTGTAAATTAGCATCGGATGTAGGAATTTTCGTCAGGAATGAAATTCCTATCTTCCCAACATGGAAAGAGCACGTAGACACCTCTGCGCATTTTGAAAAATTAGTGCACAGGTTACACGTAAGTCATCTTTCTCTTGGTAATGTTACTCATACTAGTATACCACATTGGCACGTCCCGTTCCTTCTAGCTTGTTGTTGGATCTATGTATATCACACCAACGGTTTATATTGTTGTGAACAGTTAAGGTTCGAGTTCGATGAGGACCAAGAGGAAGTAAAGCATGTTCTCAACAGTCTATTCTCAGACTGTCTGCGCCAGTATCGCAGCAGGCTAAAGAAGAAATACTTCACTGGAAAGATTACTGGGAGTGTTCCAACTATATCTCCTTTTAAGCAAATGACTGACAAACAGTGGGGAGATCTTGTGAAGCACTGGTCTGATCCAAAGAATATGGTATGATTTGTAAGACTGAGACCAGATCACATCTTGGATTCTTATTTATAGCAGTGTCTCACTAGTCTCCTTTTTGCAGAATTTGGCTAAACAGAATCAGGAAAACCGCGGTAAACTACTTTTACCTAGCCGTACGGGATCTCGTAACCTTATAGTGCACATTCGGCAAAAAGTAAGGACATGTTGTTTTATACTGCTATTTAGAAATATTTTAGTAAAAGATCATGCAGAGTATATACACCAGTGTGCAGCTTATATTATGATCCTCCATTTCAACCACGTTATTCGATTTATAAATGGTAGTACTAAAATGCAGATGTTACATAATGCAAGTAAAAGGGAACCAAACAAAGAGATGACTCTGCCAGAGATTTTTGAAGCATGCCAGAAGAACAAACTTGAAGTGATTGGAGAAGTCGCACAGAGTGTTCTTGTAAGTCTTCTCAAAGATTGAAATTTTGTGACGACTCACATCCCAACTTATAGGAGTAGTAAAGTACATGTCAATATGATATTATATATGTTTATTAAAATTCATGTGATGTGAATCAGACATGCCAAACTGTAGGAATAAAAGTAGGTCATACACATGATAAATCTACTATCAGCAAGTTTCTCTGTAGTAACTATCATGTTTACACATGTGTACGAACTGAATTTTTTGCAGGAAGATATGAAATTAGAGATGGCAAAAACCGGTAAAAACGGTCTGGAAAAAACCGATGAAGAATGTGTGAAGGCATTTTCTATGGCAATAAAAAAGAAAGGCATTGCCAAAAACACTTTCTTACGGAATGCTGGACTGCTGAAGTGCAAGTCCATGTCCAAGTCAAAGTATTTGCATGCTCAAGTTCTAAAGGAGCAACTCCAAGTAGAACGAGCTGCATCAGCTGCGCTAAGACTAGAAGTCGACAATTTTAGAACGATAGCAGCACAGAAGGAGGCCCTACTGGAGCAGGTTAGGAATGCTAGTAAGTAGTAAGAAGAGTATCTGCTAGATAATTGGAGATGAACGGGGACAGTGACAGGTCATTACCTTTGTCTTGTAAAATGGTTCCTTAGTCTGAGCATATTTCGTAGGTGCATTTATCTGCAATTGCTATGATCTTGGTGGTCGTTTCCTTGTTGTGATGTGGATTTTTTTGAACCGGAACCCTGCTGATTGTTAATATTATAAGTGGATTGCCTAGCCCTTTCCATCAGTTCTGACTTGTGGTTCCGTTGGCTCGTGGATGAAGCTTGACGTGGTATCAGAGCCCATAGTCTCAAGTTCGAGTCATCGCTTTCACAAACCTTCTCTTCTCTTCTCCCGGTCTAGCCTTTTCTGTCAGTTTGGACTTTTTGTTGCGATGTATAAAGTGGATTGCCTAGCCCTTTCCATCAGTTCGGACTTTTGGTCGCGTTGGCTAGTGCATTAAAGCTTGACACTGATGATTTTCTGTGATCCATTGATTTCCATCTTTCTACATACTGGTCTAGAAGCTTGTCAACTGGTCTGGTTCATTCATCGCTGTATTGAGTGCAATGAACGGAACAGTGGCTTCTCCTTTGTGTTGTGCTGCAACACAACAGCTGTTCCTGCTTCTGTACAGGTGAGTTGTGAACAGAGATACTTATGTATGCTACCAAATTTCGACTCCATATAATCAATAGCTTAACAACCCTCTAATTCAAAATCTCAACATTATTTCACACACTGAAATATTTTGTACGCGTTTTGAATTGGAGAACATGGGAACCGACTTTGGTTTCTGATTATGACTTGATGTGACCCTAGGCCCTGGATTCCTGAGCAGAAGGTATGTGTAAAAACAAAGAGATTACAAAGTGCTAATTCCCTTTTTTTGTAAGTCCTGGTGGCATTGACACTCCTTTCTTACTTGCTATATTTTTTTGGTGTTTATATATAATAGAGAATTACCAGCTTATTGTCGAACCCGTTAGATTTTGGGCAATAATTGTTACGTGGCTGCTTCTTAATTAAAGTTTATCATGTCATGTAGATGGATTTGTGAAAGATGCAGCGGGTCGTTCTTCAGATCGTCTACATGGGATTCCCATCTACATGTATGTTCACGGTTTCATGGAGTACTTCAGCTCATAGCAGCCACATACGATCCTGCAAGATTTGCATTTTTTTTGACCTTGCAAGATTTGCATTCAATGTATCGCCAAGACGCGTCCGTGAGAACTCTAGAAACATCTTCGTCTGACTCGTTTTGGCGCGCGCTGTTCCCGAGCGAATCCAATGAATTTTGACCGTTCTCTTAAAAAAAGGAACTTTGACCGTTGGATCAAGCGTTGGAGAACTGTTGTGCCAACGGCCAATAATTATGATCGTCGTAACCGATTTTCAACGTGATGATGAATTGATGTGACATTTGGCCGTACTAGTACGGTCTCATATTTTTGTATTACTTGGACTGTAGCCAAATTCGAAATCTCATTCCAGCGGCAAAACTTCCCGCCCGAAAAATACAAATATTTCACACGCTTCTAACTTCCCATTCTACCCTCGTAAAGATGACAACAATGTCCATGTATAAGTCGGTTGGTGGGGGGTCTACCCGTCATTTTTTTTCGATCACCACCTCCCTAGCTCCGGAAACTCCCCGAAAAAAAATTCATTTCCCTCACTCTCTCCTCTGAGACCACCCACCGGAACTTCCCAAGTCCCTCTCTCTCCCACCTCCACGACCACCGCACCGGAACATCCCCGCCGGACTTCCCTGGCCTACCCGAGGCCTCGCGATCCTCGTCATCCGGCTGCCTGCCGGAGCCGCTTCATCGACGCCGTCATCAACCGGACCGGATCATCCCCGCCGAACCTCGAAACCATATGCTCATCCAGCAGTCTACCGCAGTCGCTTCAGCTGCGGCATCGTCCACCCCACCGGAGCCGCTTCGCCGGATCCGTCGTCCACCGCATCGGATCTTGCTCACCGACACCGCTGTGCATGAACCGGATCTGCTTCACCGGCGCCGTGTATGATCTAAACTCTTCTACTGTCGCTTTTCTATTGCTTGCCTGCAAGTTCTTGTTTAATCTTGGGGGAACCTGTTTGTGCTAACGACGCGCCGTTACGTTTTTGCAGACGAGATGAGTAACCATGAAGTGTAATGGCCGTCTCTCCAACCCCAAGTAGCACATGTAGCGTACTTCATCACCGGATCTATCAACCCCAGGAAGATCTGCTGTGACTCCCACAGAGTGCTTCTCCTAATGTAAGTCCCTTGTTTTAGCGCCATGTTCTGGGTTCAGATGCTTGTTTGTCTGAAGCTCTTTTAGTTCATTCCTAGCTATGACCGTAACACGTTGCTATTTTCTACTTCATTGCTAACTTTAAGCGATTGAACATTTTGGTTTGCATTCCCTGCTCTGTAGATGTAGCCATCATAACTTCTATCTTGCTCAGTCGTTGTTACAAAAATTATACTGTAGGTATTATAGTAACATCCTGCTATTATTTAGTTCATGGCCAATTTTAAGTAATTGCACATGTTGGTTCGCATTCCCTGCTCTATAGCTTTTGGCATCATAACTTCTATATTTGGTTTACATTCCCTGCTCTGTAGATCTAGCCATCATAACTTTATCTTGCTCAGTCGTTGTTACAAAAATTATGGCCTGCTACTATGTTGTTTGTGCCAATTTTTTACTCCATGAACATGTTGGCTTGCATTCCCTGTACTACAGGTGATGCCATTGTTTTGTATCTAGTTCATTGTAAGCTAACAAAGTAAGGACTTAGTTTGGCATGCTATCACTCTGCTATCTAGCCTGTAGTACAAATAAACTTGTCATACTACTAGATAATAATTTTGCGTGCCATCTTGTTCTTCAAAAGCTGCATTATTGACTTGTTTCTCTGACTTGGCATGACGCTCACATATGGAAAGCTGAACATATTGGTTTGCATTCCCTCTTATACAAGTTCACAGGTGATCCCACTATATTCTGTATCTGGTCCATCCTAAGCTCCAGCATTAACTATCCTCCATGTGTTGCTCATTACAAGTTTATATCCCGAAACATCTTGATTTGCATCCCCTTCACTATAAGTTCAGGAGTATTATTTAGTTCACGGCCAAAATGAAGTAATTGCACTTGGCACATGTTGGTTCACATTCCCTCCTCTTTAGCTTTTGCCATCGTAACTTCTATTTTTGGTTTACATTCCCTGCTCTGTAGATGTAGCCATCATAACTTCATCTTGCTCAGTCGTTGTTACAAAATTTATAGCCTGCTACTATGTTGTTCATGCCAATTTTGTACTCCCTGAACATGTTGGTTTGCATGGGACTCGACAGTAGTAAGTCTGCTGTTTCATTCTAACATGCTCTGTTATATTGGCTGTTGGTATGCGGCATGCACTCTTTGTTTGCTTATTGTGCGCATTACAATGATCTTGTTATAACGACGAAATGATGAGTTCCAAATTCTTTGCCAAACAATATTGTAGTGTCATTGCCTTTCCATTGTTGCTGTCTTAACTTGTAATGTCTTTGTTTCAGATATAGGTGCTGCATGGACAACTTAAAAGATTGCCGGATCGCTTCATTGTATTGCTAGGTTTAATTACCATTCAATTTCTCTGGGTTCTGTAATATTTTTTCAATGCCTTGCAGCTGATGTAATATTTAGTTAGTTTTTATAGTTCTTTCGCGCATTTTTTCTTTGGTGCTTGTGGTAAGTGAGGCTATCCGACAGAAATCAATGCTGCGTAAATATTCTCAGTATCTAAATCACGAATTCCCATCCCTTAAACGACCCAATTAAACGAAATCACATATGTGCCTGCCCGCAAAATCCTAAAGCGCATATTATGCCGGCATATAAACAGCAACTAAACGGGCTGGCCCACTTACTTCTTGGGCCAGCCAATTTGATTTACGGTGGACCCCACACACTAATTGGGCGGGCCCACTTGCTTTAAGGTGGACCCCACCAACTACTGGGCCGGCCCACTAATTAGTTGGGCCAGCCCATTTGCTTTTTGGTGGACCCCACATAATAAATGGGCCGGCCCTTTAAGAGGAAAGTGGGACCCACCTTTGTTTTTGGCCCGGCCCAATATCTTGTTGGGCCACTTGCTATATGGTGGACCCCACATACTAGTTGGGCCCTTTAACAGAAAGTGGGACCCACATGTGTTTTGGCCCGGCCCACTGTCTTGTTGGGCCCCACTTGCTATATGGTGGTCCCACATACTAAATGGGCCGGCTTTAAGAGGAAAGTGGGACCCACTGTGTTTTGGCCCCCACTATCTTGTTGGGCCGCCCCACTGCTATATGGTGGACCCCACATACTAATTGGGCCGGCCCTTTACCAGGAAAGTGGGACCCACGTGTTTTTGGCCCGGCCCACTATCTTCTCCCACTTGCTATATGGTGGACCCCACATACTAAATGGGCCGGCCTTTTAACAGAAAGTGGGACCCACTGTGTTTTTGGCCCGGCCCACTATTTTGTTGGGCCGGCCCACTTGCTGTATGGTGGACCCCACAAACGAAATGGGCCGACCCTTTAACTGGAAAGTGGGACCCACCTGTGTTTTTGGCCCGGCCCACTAGCTTGTTGGGCCGCCCACTTGCTATACGGTGGACCCCACACACTAAATGGGCCGGCCCTTTAACAGGAAAGTGGGACCCACGTGTTTTTGGCCGGTCCACTTGCTTCTTGGGCCGGCCCAGTTGCTGTAAGGTGGACCCCACATGTTAAATGGGCCGGCCCATTTAAGTTTTGACCAGTCAACCTTAGAGGTTTGGCCCGGCCCACGTAACTAATGGACCAGCCCAGCTATATAGTTGACCGGTCAAACTATGTCATCTGGCCCGGCCCGCTTAAGACGTGGCAGGCCTCGTGTGGGCCTACCATCTACCACGGGGTTTCAGCCGGTTAACGCCGTTAACTGGCAGTTAACGGCGTCTGCCACGTGTCAGTTTGCATGACGTCAGCAGTCAACGGGCTCCCGAAAACACTTCCGCAACGGTCCGATTTTCCGTGGCGGAAGGGCGCCCAAGCGCGACGGACCGAAAAAATCGTCGTTGGACTTTGCCTGACGCAGTTTCGACAACGGAACCCATATCGTCGGGTTAGGCCCATAGGCGACGAAAAATGCCCCTTAGTTGACGATTTTGGGACGTTGTCTATCAGAACTTTTCTTGTATAGCCTGCTACTATGTTGTTCATGCCAATTTTGTACTCCCTGAACATGTTGGTTTGCATGGGACTCGACAGTAGTAAGTCTGCTGTTTCATTCTAACATGCTCTGTTATATTGGCTGTTGGTATGCGGCATGCACTCTTTGTTTGCTTATTGTGCGCATTACAATGATCTTGTTATAACGACGAAATGATGAGTTCCAAATTCTTTGCCAAACAATATTGTAGTGTCTTTGCCTTTCCATTGTTGCTGTCTTAACTTGTAATGTCTTTGTTTCAGATATAGGTGCTGCATGGACAACTTAAAAGATTGCCGGATCGCTTCATTGTATTGCTAGGTTTAATTACCATTCAATTTCTCTGGGTTCTGTAATATTTTTTCAATGCCTTGCAGCTGATGTAATATTTAGTTAGTTTTTATAGTTCTTTCGCGCATTTTTTCTTTGGTGCTTGTGGTAAGTGAGGCTATCCGACAGAAATCAATGCTGCGTAAATATTCTCAGTATCTAAATCACGAATTCCCATCCCTTAAACGGCCCAATTAAGCGAAATCACATATGTGCCTGCCCGCAAAATCCTAAAGCGCATATTATGCCGGCATATAAACAGCAACTAAACGGGCTGGCCCACTTACTTCTTGGGCCAGCCCATTTGATTTACGGTGGACCCCACACACTAATTGGGCTGGCCCACTTGCTTTAAGGTGGACCCCACCAACTACTGGGCCGGCCCACTAATTAGTTGGGCCAGCCCATTTGCTTTTTTGGTGGACCCCACATAATAAATGGGCCGGCCCTTTAAGAGGAAAGTGGGACCCACCTGTGTTTTTGGCCCGGCCCACTATCTTGTTGGGCCGGCCCACTTGCTATATGGTGGACCCCACATACTAGTTGGGCCGGCCCTTTAACAGGAAAGTGGGACCCACATGTGTTTTTGGCCCGGCCCACTATCGTGTTGGGCCGCCCACTTGCTATATGGTGGTCCCACATACTAAATGGGCCGCCCTTTAAGAGGAAAGTGGGACCCACCTGTGTTTTTGGCCCGGCCCACTATCTTGGGCCGCCCACTGCTATATGGTGGACCCCACATACTAATTGGGCCGGCCCTTTAAGAAAGTGGGACCCACTGTGTTTTTGGCCCGCCCACTATCTTGCGGGCCAGCCCACTTGCTATATGGTGGACCCCACATACTAAATGGGCCGGCCCTTTAACAGAAAGTGGGACCCACTGTTTTTGGCCCGCCCACTATTTGTTGGGCCGGCCCACTTGGTATGGTGGACCCCACAAACGAAATGGGCCGACCCTTTAACTGGAAAGTGGGACCCACCTGTGTTTTTGGCCCGGCCCACTAGCTTGTTGGGCCCCACTTGCTATACGGTGGACCCCACACACTAAATGGGCCGGCCCTTTAACAGGAAAGTGGGACCCACCTGTGTTTTTGGCCCGGTCCACTTGCTTCTTGGGCCGGCCCAGTTGCTGTAAGGTGGACCCCACATGTTAAATGGGCCGGCCCATTTAAGTTTTGACCAGTCAACCTTAGAGGTTAGGCCCGGCCCACGTAACTAATGGACCAGCCCAGCTATATAGTTGACCGGTCAAACTATGTCATCTGGCCCGGCCCGCTTAAGACGTGGCAGGCCTCGTGTGGGCCTACCATCTACCACGGGGTTTCAGCCGGTTAACGCCGTTAACTGGCAGTTAACGGCGTCTGCCACGTGTCAGTTTGCATGACGTCAGCAGTCAACGGGCTCCCGAAAACACTTCCGCAACGGTCCGATTTTCCGTGGCGGAAGGGCGCCCAAGCGCGACGGGCCGAAAAAATCGTCGTTGGACTTTGCCTGACGCAGTTTCCACAACAGAACCCATATCGTCGGGTTAGGCCCATAGGCGACGAAAAATACCCCTTAGCGGACGATTTTGAGACGTTGTCTATCAGAACTTTTCTTGTAGTGCTCTAGGACCCCTGCATCGAGCTCAGTACTTGCTAGGGTTAGAGAAAGTGGAAAAGTGAGAGAACAACCCATGCCAAAGCACACCCGGCCACCTTTGGGCACCCCTCTCTCTGGCCTCCCTCTCACTTTCTCTTCATGTCTGCGAGCATCTCTGATGCATAAGGACCAAGCCTGTACCACTCACTCGATCGCCACCGCACGGCATTGCCCAACGCCCGTGTCCAAACCATGCCAGGACGCGCCACGCGCGCCACCGCGCACGGACGCGCCCACGCCACGCGCTCGAGCGCGACCGTCCTCCTCCTGCATCCCTATCAACGCGTCGAGTAGCCACTCCACACCCTCTAGCGCCTAGACATGCTCAAGCACGCGCAGAGGCCTTGTCACCGTCGTCCTCGCCGGCGAAGTACCGCGGGTACTGTGATGATCACCGCACGCGCTCGAGTGATTCCTTCGTCCCCTCGCTGCGCTAGCTAGTCCTCGAGCATCGCCAGGATGACACCTACAAGATGCCGTCCTTGCATTGCCCTTTCGCTCGCCGGAAACGCCACGCCATGGCCGCGCCCTTGCAGCACCTCACGGCCACCATCGCCCTCTATAAATAGAGCTCCTCAGCCCACAACTTCTTCACACACTTTGCTCCTCTCCCTTCTCTGAACACTCTCCCCACCTCAATTGAGCACCACCTCGCCGGAGCAGCAGCAATTGGAAGCTGAGGTCCGCCGGAGCCCGCGGAAGCCCTGCTTCGATTGGAGCCTCCCCGAGCGCCACCGCTGCACCGTAGCTTCCTCGTCGACGACAACTTCTCCGCGCACCCATCTATGCAAGACACGGCTCGATACCACTGTAGGATAACGTAGCATAGAAAACAAAAATTTTCCTACGGCGAACACGCAATCCAAGCCAAGATGCAATCTAGAAGACGGTAGCAACGAGGGGATTATCGAGACTCACCCTTGAAGAGATTCCAAAGCCTACAAGAGGAGGCTCTTGTTGCTGCGGTAGACGTTCACTTGCCGCTTGCAAAAGCGCGTAGAAGATCTTGATCACGATCGGTTCCGGCGCCACGAACGGGCAGCACCTCCGTACTCGGTCACACGTTCGGTTGTTGATGAAGACGACGTCCACCTCCCCGTTCCAGCGGGCAGCGGAAGTAGTAGCTCCTCTTGAATCCGACAGCACGACGGCGTGGTGTCGGTGGTGGTGGAGAAATCCGGCGGAGCTTCGCTTAAGCGTGCGGGATGTGGTGGAGGAGAGAGACCGCTAGGGTTTGGGGAGAGAGGGGGGTTGGGCGCCGGCCCTCTAAGGGGTGCGGCCAAGGCTGAGGCTTGAAGTGGCCAGCCCCCTCTCTATGCCCCTCATTATATAGGTGGAAGCCCCAAGAGTTCTAGTCCAAGTCTTCGAATAAGACCCCAACACTAAAACCTCCCATATGTGGGAAACCTACTCAAGGAGGGAGTCCCACTCAAGGTGGGACTCCCACCTTTCCTTGAGGTGGGTTGGCCGGCCACCCTAGGGGAGTCCACCTTGGACTCCTCCCCTTTAGGGTTGGCTGGTCATGCAAGTGGAGTCTCTTCGGGACTCCACTTTCCAAAGTGCCATTCTTCCGGACTTTTCTAGAACCTTCTAGAACCTGCCATAAATGCACCGGATCATTTCCAAACTTGGAATATGACTTCCTATATATGAATCTTATTCTCCGGACCATTCCGGAACTCCTCGTGATGTCCGGGATCTCATCCGGGACTCCGAACAAATATTCGAACTCCATTCCATATTCAAGTACTACCATTTCAACATCCAACTTTAAGTGTGTCACCCTACGGTTCGTGAACTATGCGGACATGGTTGAGTACTCACTCCGACCAATAACCAATAGCGGGATCTGGAGATCCATAATGGCTCCCACATATTCAACGATGACTTTAGTGATCGAATGAACCATTCACATACAATACCAATTCCCTTTGTCTCGCGATATTTTACTTGTCCGAGGTTTGATCTTCGGTATCACTCTATACCTTGTTCAACCTCGTCTCCTGACAAGTACTCTTTACTCGTACCGTGGTATGTGGTCTCTTATGAACTTATTCATATGCTTGCAAGACATTAGACGACATTCCACCGAGAGGGCCCAGAGTATATCTATCCGTCATCGGGATGGACAAATCCCACTGTTGATCCATATGCCTCAACTCATACTTTCCGGATACTTAATCCCACCTTTATAACCACCCATTTACGCAGTGGCGTTTGATGTAATCAAAGTACCTTTCCGGTATAAGTGATTTACACGATCTCATGGTCATAAGGACTAGGTAACTATGTATCGAAAGCTTATAGCAAATAACTTAATGACGAGATCTTATGCTACGCTTTAATTGGGTGTGTCCATTACATCATTCATACAATGACATAACCTTGTTATTAATAACATCCAATGTTCATGATTATGAAACTAATCATCCATTAATCAACAAGCTAGTTTAAGAGGCATACTAGGGACTTCTTGTTTGTCTACATATCACACATGTACCAATGTTTCGGTTAATACAATTATAGCATGATATATAAACATTATCATAAACACAAAGATATATAATAACCATTTATTATTGCCTCTTGGGCATATCTCCAACAGTCTCCCACTTGCACTAGAGTCAATAATCTAGTTTACATATGTAAAGATATAACACCTTGGCCTTCTGGTGTTTTATCATGTTTTGCTCACGGGAGAGGTTTTAGTCAACGGTTCTGACACACTCAGAAACGTATGTATTTTGCAATTCATTTGCGTCTTCACGCATCACTCATTTTCCAAATGAGTCGGCATTAAATATGTTTGGTCTTCTGGTGGAACCTTAATTCCGCGGTCTGAAATATGTCACTAATATTGTCACACACAATATAGCTTCAAAGTTCTGACACTATCGGAACTACACCAAGTTCTCAAAGAACTTCTTAACTCAACATCCTCAATCATTGTCAAAACAATGACATACTCTGCCTTCTTTTGTAGAATCCGTCACAATATTTAGAACTCTTCTAAATCTAGCATTGTGCTACCTTTTTAATAACACTTAGCCTAATTGAGATTGAAATTTAATTTTATATATGACCAAACTAATATCGGTGCAACACTTTACAACGATTTTGTTTTGTCATTACCCATATAAAACTATATATATATATATCCTTGGTCCTTCTAAAGCACACATGGATATTCTTACTGTTTGTCAATGATCATCACATGAATCATTCTGGTATATGCTCCTAACTTTTAGAGCTCAGGACATCTGATTGTGTACATATTAATTGTGATTTAAAATCACTCATGTGTTTTTACTCATTGAGTGTCAGATACACTCAAGTCTTGTTAAAACTTCACATGACAAGAACATTTTCTTAATATTGAACTACTTCAATATCCTTTCTATGTACTTTGACTTAAACTTATTATGTGTTTCAATCTATCTTCATAGATCTTGACACTAAATATGTTTTAGTCCATATTCTTTCATTGAAGTTAATTCTCAATGAAACCTTTTTAATCAATTATATAATTACACTATTTATAATCAACGATATGTCAGCTACATAAAGTATTACAAATATGTCTCAGCGCTCCCACTTAATTTCTTGCAAATGCAAGCACCTTCATCGTTTCTGATGAAATCAAAACTCTTTGACTATTTCATCCGGTGAAGATTCCAACTCCGCGATACTCACTTCATCCAATTGAAGTTCGTATACCTATCTAGTATTCCACGGACTAGCAAAACAATTGGTTGTATCTTGTATACACCTTTAATACACACTTCTGTTAAGCAATGTATTTTGCCATCCTACTATCATATCTCATGAAAGAAATATGTAGCGATTACTAGAATAATCCACATAGACTATAAGCATTACTACGGAAGATCTAATCTTATCGTAGTCAACTCTTTGAACTTTGTCGTAAACAACTTTTCGACAAGTCGAGCTTATTCAAGGATATTCCATCCAAGTTCATCAATTTTATAGATCCATTTACTTTCAAAAAGTATTCATCTATCTTGGATTTCATGGCGTATAGCCATTTTAACGGAGTCAGGGCCCATCATAACTTCTTTGTTTGTAGTTGGTTTATCATTATTCAAAATCAATCCTTTGTTCACAAATCATTTATTTGATCACAAAGTAAACCATACCTACAAGGTTCAATATGTACTTCGATCTCCATGGCTAAAACACTTTGTAGTCATGGGAGCCATGATCATCGTGGCCGCTTCCGAAACCAATTCCGATGCTGCGCTACTCTGATCATTATGCTCAGGTTCATAAACCTTATCAAATTATATTGTTCTCCCACTCAAATACTTCACTAGAAACAATTTCTCGGAAATAAGAAACATTGACAAACACTTTTGTCTTTGTCTCGTGGGAAGAATTCCCAATTAATTCTCTGGGATAACCAACAAAGACATTCATCCGATTTTGGTTGTAAACTCTTAGACCAAAATTTAAAGAAAAGACTATTAGGGTTTATACCCATACCATAACTTGTATGGTGTCATTTCAACGGATCATGATGATACTCTATTTAGTGTAAAAGCGGTAGTCACTAAAGCATAATCCACAAAAATATAATGGCGTCATAATATTTTATCTCATCATTAATCCAACAAGGTTTGGATACATATCTCGGATACTACATCATCATTATGATACTCCAAAAATGTGAGTTGTAGAACAATTTCATAACTCTCTTAGATGTTCGCTAAAAATCGTAATTCAAATATTTCTACCATGATCCAATCATAGATATTCGACTTTTCTATTACGATGATTTCCACTTCATGCTGAAATTTATTTGAATCCATTCAAATGTTTCAAACTTCTTCCTTATTGAATATATCCACATATATACTCAATTCATTGTTGAAAGTTTTCATGAAGTAGAAGAATCTCCCGCACACAACTATGCCCAGTGAACCACATACATCATCATGTATTTTTCCACTAAGTTAGTTGCCCGTTCAACTTTTGGCCTATGAACGGTATTTTAATCATTCTCTTTAGAAAAGATTTGCAAGCGTCAAATGATTCAAAAATCAAGTGACTCCAAAAATCCATTTACATGGAGTTCCTTCATGCGTTCCTTTCTAACATGACCTAAATGGCGGTTCCACAAATGAGTGGAATTCAAATCATTTGCCTTATGGCATTTTAGCGTCAGTGTTATGTATGTGTGTTTCACCATTAAGATTTATAATAACTTATCCATCGTACATGGAGTAATGTCATAATTTGAACAACTCATTGTTTTCATTTGACCAGAGCAAAATAACAATTATTAAGTTCTTTATTATAAATTCTAAGGGCTAGATAGAATGCTAACGATGAACATAATAACACTTTATTTTTGTTCCAGACGTGCATACCTATCATATTCCTTGTTAGTCACTTAGGCCATTGTACTCTTGTATTGCGTTGTTTTGTATGACACTTCATACCAACCAATGTGGTACAAATACCCAAGAATTTTATTGTGTGACCAAATGAGGAATACATCCATAACATGTATATCATTTATATACACCTGAGCTAGACTTTCTAGTCTTTTCTTTCTTTCTTTCTGCCAATAATCTTTTGTAGTTTCTCTTTTAGCTTTCCTCATTATTCAGAAAAACACTTCAACATCAATAACTTCTAGGTTTGTTGATCAAATACCAATAACCTTGAGGTTCTTTGAAGTTGATCATCATATGACAAGTGTTCCGGATTTCACTATTAGTAACCTTTTAATATGATGAACAATTTCACTCATAATTTTATCCATCATATCATGACGACTTTTTGAGACCATGTCTGTACATGCTAGGCTCATAAAGTTTAACCTTAGTATTCGCATGTGCAAATCTGGCTTGCACCCGTTGTATGCACACGTAGAATCTATAACACCCGATCATCACGAGATGCTTCGAAACGACGAGTCTTAGCAACGGTGCATACTAAGGACGATCACTTCATGGATATGCGAATATCGTTAGTGCCCCAATAGTTGGAGGATTGGGACGCCTTGCGTCTTCAACCTTTGTACATTCCCATAAAACTTATGAGTTTATGTAGTCTCACTAGATTATATTCTATCATCTTGCAGTAAGGTCTTAGATATCGCATATATCTCATACCTCGCTTATTTCTGAAAACAAACTTTTCAGCTCCTTACTTTTCAAACGAATTTGAACATCAAGTTTCACGGAGACAAGATAATTGTAGGTACTAATTTAAACCATAGCTCTTTGAATTAACAATGTGAGGTTTACTAAAAGTTTGCAATAGGACTTAATCAATTCTTGATTCTTTAACAATACGGTACCAATCCGTAAAGTTTCTTATCAGATTTTAACAGTATTTCTATCTCAATAATAAGACTAGCGCATGGTAGAAAAACGGATGCCAATACTACAAAATTAATTCAAAATACTACTCAGACTATGTTTATGATAATTAGTTCATGTTTTAATCTAATTACTAATGAACTCCCACTTAATACAACATCCCTCATAGTTGTTAAGTGGTACACGATCCAAATCCACTACATCAAAACCGATCATCACGTGAGATGATGTAGCTTCAATGGTGAACATCAACATGTTGATCATATCATCCATATGATTCGTGTTCAACCTTTCGGTTTCTGTTGTCCCGAGGCCATGTCTGTACATGCTAGGCTCGTCAAGCAAACCCAAGTATTCCGCGTGTGCAACATGGCTTACACCCGTTGTATGTCGAGTTTATCACACCCGATCATCACGAGATGCTTCAAAACGTCGAACAATGCAACGGTGCATACGAGGGAAGAACACTTTATTATCTTGATATTAATGTGAGGGATCATCTTATAATGCTATCGTCGCGATCTAAGCAAAATAAGATGCATAAAGGATTAACATCACATGCAATTCATATGTGATATGATATGGCCCTTTTGTCTTTGCGCCTTTGATCTTCATCTCCAAAGCACGGACATGATCTCCATCATCTTCGGGCATGATCTCCATCATCGTCGGCGTAGCGTCAAGGTTCATGGCGCCGGCTTCATGGTTGTTCACCTCATGTAGCAACTATTACAACTACTTTGAAATACTACTCAACATGAAAATTAAAGACAACCATAAGGCTCCTGCCGGTTGCCACAATACAATAATGATCATCTCATACATATTCATCATCACATTATGGCCATATCACATCACCAAACCCTGCAAAAACAAGTTAGACGTCTCTAATTTGGTTTGCATATTTTACGTGGTTTAGGGTTTTCGAGTAAGATCTAATCTACCTACGAACATGAACCACAACGGTGATACTAGTGTTGTCAATAGAAGAGTAAATTGAATCTTCACTATAGTAGGAGAGACAGACACCCGCAAAGCCTCTTATGCAATACAAGTTGCATGTCGAACGAGGAACAAGTCTCATGAACGCGGTCATGTAAAGTTAGTCCGAGCCGCTTCATCCCACTATGCCACAAAGATGCAAAGTACTCAAACTAAAGATAACAAGAGCATCAACGCCCACAAACCATTGTGTTCTACTCGTGCAACCATCTATGCATAGACACGGCTCTGATACCACTGTAGGATAACGTAGCATAGAAAACAAAAATTTTCCTACGGCGAACACGCAATCCAAGCCAAGATGCAATCTAGAAGACGGTAGCAACGAGGGGATTATCGAGACTCACCCTTGAAGAGATTCCAAAGCCTACAAGAGGAGGCTCTTGTTGCTGCGGTAGACGTTCACTTGCCGCTTGCAAAAGCGCGTAGAAGATCTTGATCACGATCGGTTCCGGCGCCACGAACGGGCAGCACCTCCGTACTCGGTCACACGTTCGGTTGTTGATGAAGACGACGTCCACCTCCCCGTTCCAGCGGGCAGCGGAAGTAGTAGCTCCTCTTGAATCCGACAGCACGACGGCGTGGTGTCGGTGGTGGTGGAGAAATCCGGCGGAGCTTCGCTTAAGCGTGCGGGATGTGGTGGAGGAGAGAGACCGCTAGGGTTTGGGGAGAGAGGGGGTTGGGCGCCGGCCCTCTAAGGGGTGCGGCCAAGGCTGAGGCTTGAAGTGGCCAGCCCCCTCTCTATGCCCCTCATTATATAGGTGGAAGCCCCAAGAGTTCTAGTCCAAGTCTTCGAATAAGACCCCAACACTAAAACCTCCCATATGTGGGAAACCTACTCAAGGAGGGAGTCCCACTCAAGGTGGGACTCCCACCTTTCCTTGAGGTGGGTTGGCCGGCCACCCTAGGGGAGTCCACCTTGGACTCCTCCCCTTTAGGGTTGGCTGGTCATGCAAGTGGAGTCTCTTCGGGACTCCACTTTCCAAAGTGCCATTCTTCCGGACTTTTCTAGAACCTTCTAGAACCTGCCATAAATGCACCGGATCATTTCCAAACTTGGAATATGACTTCCTATATATGAATCTTATTCTCCGGACCATTCCGGAACTCCTCGTGATGTCCGGGATCTCATCCGGGACTCCGAACAAATATTCGAACTCCATTCCATATTCAAGTACTACCATTTCAACATCCAACTTTAAGTGTGTCACCCTACGGTTCGTGAACTATGCGGACATGGTTGAGTACTCACTCCGACCAATAACCAATAGCGGGATCTGGAGATCCATAATGGCTCCCACATATTCAACGATGACTTTAGTGATCGAATGAACCATTCACATACAATACCAATTCCCTTTGTCTCGCGATATTTTACTTGTCCGAGGTTTGATCTTCGGTATCACTCTATACCTTGTTCAACCTCGTCTCCTGACAAGTACTCTTTACTCGTACCGTGGTATGTGGTCTCTTATGAACTTATTCATATGCTTGCAAGACATTAGACGACATTCCACCGAGAGGGCCCAGAGTATATCTATCCGTCATCGGGATGGACAAATCCCACTGTTGATCCATATGCCTCAACTCATACTTTCCGGATACTTAATCCCACCTTTATAACCACCCATTTACGCAGTGGCGTTTGATGTAATCAAAGTACCTTTCCGGTATAAGTGATTTACACGATCTCATGGTCATAAGGACTAGGTAACTATGTATCGAAAGCTTATAGCAAATAACTTAATGACGAGATCTTATGCTACGCTTTAATTGGGTGTGTCCATTACATCATTCATACAATGACATAACCTTGTTATTAATAACATCCAATGTTCATGATTATGAAACTAATCATCCATTAATCAACAAGCTAGTTTAAGAGGCATACTAGGGACTTCTTGTTTGTCTACATATCACACATGTACCAATGTTTCGGTTAATACAATTATAGCATGATATATAAACATTATCATAAACACAAAGATATATAATAACCATTTATTATTGCCTCTTGGGCATATCTCCAACACCTCCCCCTTGGCTCGCCGCCAGGGAGCTCGCCTCTCGCCGGAGACGACGACGTTCACACGCCGTCGGACCTCGTTCTAATCCTACGGCTTAGATCCCACGCACCGCTGACGCCGGTGGCCCCCACCTCGTCAGGGCAGCCCACCCGCACCGGTTGCTTGTTGGGCTGCGAAGCAAATGTTAAACCGTTTCGGCCCAGTAGCGTTTCCCGCCCAAGCCCACGATTCAAATTTAGGTTTAAACTTATTTTGAATTGTGCTGCAGATGGTTTAGTAAAAATTGAATAGTTTGAAATCTGCCAAACCAAATTTAGCAAACTTTATATCATTGGAAAGCCCATGAAATTATCTAACCAATGCCACTGGTCCCATCTCCAAATTCGTAGTAGAATTTAAATGTTAAAAATAACAAGTCAGGGACTTTTGCAAATTGAAACTTAATTTAAAATTCAACCATAATTAATTTTGAGTTGATTCCAATTCTAATAAATCACAAATGATGTCCTCTAATTGATTATGCAATAATATAGATATGTTATTTGCATGATCATGGACAAGATGAAATAAAATAGCTATGAAGTCAATTCTAGTGCTTCTCAACTTGAATTTAAATTCAATAATTAATATAAGAGCTATCCTCTCATTTAAATCTTGATCCTAAGTAATACAACCAGAGGGGATGAACCTCTGATAACTATTACTTAGAGATTTTAATTCATTTAATAAATAAATATTAAAGGGATTTCTATTTTCGTGCCCTCAGTTCCTTAGTTGTACTCAGTTTTCCCCAGCTCCTTAGTTTTTCCTCAGTTTTACCCCCAAACGTTTGTCTGAAACCCGCAGAAGCAACTCAGACGGCAGGATTCCCGTTTAGTTGACCGTTCTGTCACGTGTGGGGCCGCGTCGTGTGGGGCCGCGTCGTGTGGGCCCGCGTCGCGTGGGGCTGGTAGAAAGGGACCGCGTGGGACAGGACGAGAAGCGTTTGGTTGCACGTGAGCAGGAGCTGGGTTCTGTCTCTCTCGGCCCAAAATTGGCATTATTAAGTGCACCTTTTTCCCCTCTTTCTCTCTGTCCTTTTCACCAAATTAGTATAAAATCTAGAGAAGCTTGCATTTCTGACTTTCTTCAATTATTTGTGCCTTTTGGCCCTCGTTGTTTGCCCAATATGGCAGCAAATCTAGTACTCCCTCTGGTCCATATGTATGTAGTTAAATCTAGAAGCAAATCTCCAGGATAATGTACGATAAATTCACAGTCATAGTAAATCAAGAAAACTAAGTACGGCCAACAAAATATAGTAGACTAGGGATAGATAATCCCTAGATAATATGGATAGATAATAGGCTGCATACACAGCAGCCAACATAGTAACAGGTTCTTCACAGCACCATCATATTAACATAACAACAAGGGATCCCTAGCTAACAACAAAGGGATCCCAACAACAAACTAGGAGGCAGCAGCAGCAGCAGCACACGTCCAGGACTCCGCCTACCCCATCTGGCTCTGCCTCCACTTGTTGCTCTTGCTCCCCTTGGGAGCCTTGGGCTTGAGCGGAGGCATGCGGCCGGCGGAGATCTCCACCCGCTGCAAGCTGCGGAGGTGCATGCCGAGCGCCCTGTGCTTGGCGCGGAAGGAGTGGACGTTCACCGTCGTGCCGACGTTGGGGAAGGTGTTGCTGATGTTCTCAGCATGCGTGACGAGGCAGTTGAAGTCCGTGGCGCCGAGTCTCCTGGTGCAGAAGGGGCACCTGTACACCTCCTTGGCGAAGTAGGAGATGTACTGGCCGACCTGCAGCCTCCGCAGCACCTGGCGAGTCTTGACGTCCTCCTCCTCTTCGTCGCTGCCGACGTCGCTGCCAGACATCTGATCCATATCAAACAGAAACTAGTGAATGAGTTGCAACGATGACTAACGTACATGATAACAAAGTTAAGAAAAACAGAGTCAGCCTCAGTTAGAGTGGACATGATTATATATCTACAGGGAAGGTGTTAGCGAACTAAAGCTCATGCACAACAGATTTGTACACAGCAATGGTTCGCTGAACCCTCCCTGTAAAAATTTGTGCCCAACCATTCATCATAGGCAAAGAAACAGATTCTAGATCTGAACTAGATCTAAACTTGAACACATTCGAGATTATTTGCAAAATTAAACGGTTGATATCTTTTGATTAGTGCATAAAATAACTGATTGAGATCCCATGATTACTTGCATAAATTAACTGATTGAGATCCAATATTACTTGCATAAATTAACCGAACAGCCGAACCCCAAATCTTAAACGAAATCAAGAAGTGATCAAAACAAAATGGAATAAAATCGGCGCAAATATTAGCCCAATACTCATCCATCTACAGATCCATCTACACCAGCAAAAATAGGGTTCAAAAAGGAATGGGGAACAAAAAAGGAAGCAAACCGTAGTTACCTCGTTCCATGGGTCCTCCAGGGAGGTGTCGTAGGGGTTCGGGGGCGGGACGTACGGCACGGGGTCGTAGGGGTCGACCCATCCCGCCGGGATCTGACTGCCACCGGCGGCAGCAGCGTCCGATGCACCGGCGGCGGCGGCGGCGGCGGAGGCGTCGTCGTCCGTAGAGGGGACGGCGCCGAAGATGGAGGCGTCGCGCTTTGAGCCCACCTCGACGATGGGATTGGCATTCTCCTTGTCCATCTCTACGGCGGAGGAAGAGGAAGAGGGAGAGGGAGAGGGTTTTTTGCTTTGGAGAAGATGATGGGACGTGAGAGAGTTGGCGATGCGTGAGCGAGTGAGAGTGACAGAGAGAGTGCGAGGAGGCGTCTATAAAGGCGAGGGGTGGTTAATGCGACCCGCGTCCTACGCGTGCACCGGTGCACGTCTGCACGTCTTGGACTTCTGCAACGCGACACGCGTCCACGATTGCACGTCTCGACTTCTCCACCGCGACCCGCGTCTACGCGTCAACAATTGCACGTGTCCTCGAGTCTAACCCTGGAAATTTAGATATACTCAGGTATACCCTCGAGTCTTATACTAGCATTTTTTGTGTGCTCAATTTTCCCCTCGAGTGCTAATACTGGCTAGTGCAATATACTCAGTTTTACCCTCAAGTGGCTGGTCAACAGAGAGTCAACAAATGGGATTAACTAGTTAAATGAGTCATTTAATGTGCAAAAAAATCCTAAAAAGAGTGGCACTTACTCATGGAGTCTTTACCACAAATTGCCACTTCTCAAATCATAGATAAATCATAGATAAATCAAGTTTTACCACAAATTGCCACTTCTCAAATCACCTAGTAGCTATGAAGGTGCATGGTTTTCCACAACAAGCCCTTCCCAAAACAGCTTCCCCCAAATCATACTTTGTCTAAATGAGGCCACAATTCTCACACTGATGTATATTGGTATTGCAAATAGTTTGAGGTAGGCCAAGATGGGTTTCATTGTACAAAACACACATTTTCCATTTTTCAAATCTCAAATTTGAATCCCTTAGTCTGTTTACTACTCAGGTGCCCTTGGTTTCTTGATAGTACTCAGTTTTGCCCTCTCTCTTCACAAATTCTCGCAGACGTGCATCATCGCCCTGATTGGTCTAGCCCATGTCACGCGGATCGTGCCCGCCGACCGTTGATCGTATGATATAGGGAACGGGCAGGATAACCCCTCTCTCTCTGTTGGCGGTTAATTAGCTTCCACCCTCTAAGTATGCTGAAGGGCGGTTTTCTGTATTATTTTTCACGCGCTAAAAATTATAAACTATTTTAGGCGTTACTTTTCACGCAAAAAAATGATAAACCATCAACAATTTGTTGTAGCCATTACTTTTCACGCAAAAAAATGATAAACCATCACCGATTTGTTGTTGCCATTACTTTTCACGCAAAAAATGATAAACCATCAACAATTTGTTGTAGCCATTACTTTTCACGCAAAAAAATGATAAACCATCACCGATTTGTTGTTGCCATTACTTTTCACGCAAAAAAATGATAAACCATCAACAATTTGTTGTAGCCATTACTTTTCACGCAAAAAAATGATAAACCATCACCGATTTGTTGTTGCCATTACTTTTCACGCAAAAAAATGATAAACCATCAACAATTTGTTGTAGCCATTACTTTTCACGCAAAAAAATGATAAACCATCACCGATTTGTTGTTGCCATTACTTTTCACGCAAAAAAATGATAAACCATCAACAATTTGTTGTAGCCATTACTTTTCACGCAAAAAAATATGATAAACCATCACCGATTTGTTGTTGCCATTACTTTTCACGCAAAAAAAATGATAAACCATCACCTAATTTGTTACAAAAGCTGGTTTCAGTGAGACCTAACCAAGTTTGGCATACATGATGGCATACCTATAACAACAAGGAATATCTAAAAGGGAAAGTTTCAGAAAATTTGAAATTTAGGGTGAAATGATGCCATACATGATGCTGTTTTTCGAGGTTTTGACCTGAAAATCAATTGGGTATTATAAAGGGAAATAAAAAGTTCGAAAAATGTAAAAACGAAACAATCTATCTATCTATGTATAGAAGATCAGCTGTATGAAATTTGAGGTTATTTAGAGAAGGTAGAAAAAATCACCTTGTTAGAAAAGCTGGTTTCAGCGAGACGAAACGGCATGCGCTTAAGCAAAGTGATTTTTTCGAACATCTCCAAATGACCACAAATTTTCCATACATGATGCCATACGTGTAACAACAAGGAACCCTATCTAAAAAGTGTCAAAAAAGTTTGCCCAACCGTATAGCTCTATCAAAAAGAACCTCACCATGGCGCTAGTATAATTTTGGGATAGTTACAAACTTTCGTTACCTAACCTTCAACATGAAACTTGTTTCAAATTCATTTTGGCCTACGAGAAACAAATCCCAACTTGATTCGAGCACCACAGCCTCCAAACGATGCCGATGCCGATATCGGCATGGTCAGAACGGCTATGCTCGCCGCCACTGCTAGGTCAACGTCGGGATGCACCCTCAATCCCGTCCCCTCATTCGATCACTGACACACCAGAGATACCGCCGAGGCCAATGCCGAACGTACATGCTGATGCCAATGCCGAACATGCATGCACGCCGCTGTGGGCACGGCCACGCCGACCCGCTATGCTGGACGCCACAGACCGCCGCGAGGTCTTTCCCTTCGCCACCACACTCTCCTAGCACCCACCTATACACGCCAGAAAGGAGAGACACTAGTTTTCTCTACATTGCTCGTGTTCGTGTCCGACACGGTCAGTCAAAGTTTTGACGTAGTCTTCGATGTCGTCGACCATTTCTTCTCTTCTTTGCATGGTTAAACGCGTCTAGTTCATATCTATCTAATGCGTCTGGTCTCGCCTCATGCAGTTCATTGTGGACGTCGATCTCATCTCGGCACCCCGCATGCCACCTCCTCCGTGCCATCGCTGTAGAGCTCCATTTAAAAATCTAATCCTACCCGTGTATTGCCCCTTGTATCAGCGTCATGGCCCCACTTGTCATTCGATATACCGAAGCCCCACTCGTTCGCGTTTTGGTCAGGGATACAGCGATGCTTACGGTCAAACAAAGATGGATGGTCTGACGTGTCTTTGCGGGCTCTACGTGGCCCCACTAGTCAGAAGATAACGGTCAACCGTCGGGCAACTGGCCGTTACATCACGTGTGATGGTTTCAGACAAAAGTTTGGGTAAAACTGAGGAAAAACTAAGGAGCTGGGGAAAACTGAGTACAACTAAGGAACCGAGGGCACGAAAATAGAAATCCCAATATTAAAACCATGTGAAGTATAGCACTTCAAATATTATACACTCACATATAATAGATATGAAATGTTGACCTAGGGTCAACCTATATTTCATACCTGATTATTATATGAAGAGATTAAATCTTAATATAAGGTAATAAGAGGAACTAAATTTCTCTAAGGAGCTACATACCAAAGTTAAGAAATAAATATAATAAGAGGAATTAATTTTAATAATAAGAAATCATACAATAACCCACCATGCCATGTTTGATTGATGATAAGATTAGTGTGAGAATTCTTTTAAGTGTTTCTAGAATAATATGTAAGCTTGGTTTAGTATTTATACCTCGTATTCGTATATAGACGCTAGTAACGAGGAGTATCAAGAGGAGGAGGCCTACTCCCAAGAAGAAGAGGAGAACTTTGATCACTACTCAGCTCAAGGCAAGCTAACCCTTGCTAAACACAAGTGCTTAGCTCTACAAGAGCAAAGGCACCATCACACTTACTTTTATGTATTACCTATCCCATGTTTTTACTTATTTTTACTTTGGCTTATTTATTTCAAAGTACTTTTTGATTTATGATTCACTTGGTCTAGAGTAGAACAATACTTGGTTTAGATTAACACCACTCCAAGCTAGATAGCACCCCTCATATAGTTGCTATTGCTAATCAATTAAAAATTGACTACTCTAGATGGGAACATGTGACTTTGAAATGAAGTTGAAACCTTGGAATGATAGCTCATTCCATTGAATGACTTTGAAGGTGAATATGACCAAGAGAAGATGGTGATTTTTGATATAAAACTGATATGGGTTTGAATGCGATACCTTTCCAATTATACAAGTACCCCCACAATACCTGATTATGGGTAGGGCTTAACTAGAAACTTGTGTATTTTAGTATGGGTTCCCTCTAAACAAGCATCATAGGGGTTACGCCGAGGCTGCCTCCGTATATGAGAAATGATGTGAATATGAGGTGAATGTACGACCCAAGCCCTGTGCAGTTCCCGGGTTAACAGTTGGTTCTCACCGGGGGGCCAAGCTCATGGGGAGAGGTGCCTATACTAGGACATATAAGTGAAAGGTTATGGTTGATGATCCGCGTACTGAGTTACGATGATTCGGGGTTATCCTCGACGGATGTAATCAAAAGTTGTGGCACAAGAGTACAACCTCTGCAGAGTGTTAAACCTATTCGAATAGCCGTGTCCGCGGTTATGGACGGTTGGAAAGGCCATACTATTTCCGTTATCAAAATTTATGTTGAAATGAGGAAGGTGAATGGTGAATTGACTGGAATCCCAAATGACTGGTGGGAATGACACTAATGTTCCCACTTGAGTTAGTCTAGCAAATAATGGGTGTACTAAATGTTTATCAAATAAAAACTTGGCTTTATGCAAATAAACCTAGAGCTTAGTACCCCTTACTACACTTAATATGTTTTACCTTAGTATTAGTTTGCGAGTACTTTAAAAGTACTCATGGCTTTGCCCTGGCTATTCAAATGCCAGACTTTGAAGAGGAGCAACAGTATCAGGATGACGGACAGCAGGATGTCTACGATAACTAGGATCGTCTTCTAACGTCAAGCGTTGCCTGTGGAATATATAGTCCACTACTACTACGCTTCCGCTACTTATTTGTGATGTTGAACAATCTATTTGTGTAATATTGGATCATGTGATCCCTTGTTGTAAGACCTTATTGTTGTAATAAATGATGACTCTACCAAAAAATCATATTTCGAAATGTCGAAAAATTTGGACAAAAAATTCTACATGTACATCTCCATAATATACGTGTGTTCGTCAAGTTTCACGAAAAACCAATATTTTGTGTGGTCTATATAAAAAAGAGAAAGTTTATCTTGTGAAAAGCATTATTTTTAGCACTGAATTTTGTCTTTTTTACACACGTCACATGATAAGTCGATTTTTTATGAAACGACTTTGTGAGCTCGTAGCACGTGAAGATGTACGCGCGAACTTTTAGTTTCAATTTTTTAAAAAAATTAAAATGTATGTAAGATGCATTTTAAAATATAGGGAGCATATGCACCCATGTTCCAAAACACCGCTCCCTGTTGTAAGACCTTATATGTTGTAATAAATGATGACTCTGAACTACTTACTATTATGTCTCGCAAAAACAATCTTCCTGGGATTGCGATGTATGATGTAATAGGGCATCCGGACTTAAAAACCCGGGTGTTGACAGCTCGGCTCTGATACCAAGTTTGAGAATAGGTTTAGGGTTTCGTGGTGTATCTCCACCACGTGATCAGCTTTATTTATATAGACATCAACAGGTTACTATACATGTATAAATACACCTATACAGACCGTATTTAACAACTTTTAATCTCCAAAATGAATTTTGCAATCTAATGGAATTCTTTTTCTGATATCGTATTTAATCTCAGTTCATACCAATGTTCAAAAAATCGTTAATCGTAACTTATCGGTAATCCCTAAATTACAGGTTAATTGCTTATCGCCTGATTAATCGATTTTATCGGTTGTGGCTTATTTTTTGTAAACCTAATTTTTGGCACTAATTTTTCTATAATATGCTATGTAAAATTAATATTAGAGCATTGAATATAAATATTACCTGGATTCCTTGAATTTGAATCAATAAAAATGGCTAATGCGTAATTCTACGAGACTATAGGACGGAATGTCACTGAAAATTAGCCGTAATATCGTCTATCAGGCTGAAAATCGGAGAAATATTGGCCATCGGACTGAAAATCGGTAAAAATATCAGTGCCGATGAGAAATCAAACGATGCGTGGATATCTTATTGGTTACCACACGATTCATGATAAATCCGCTAATAAACCGGTATCTCGGCTGATTTTTGGAACAGTGGTTCATACTACTACTACAATGGAAGTACATGCACGAAGTAGCATTGGAGCAAAGAAATCCCAAAGGATCAGCAGATGCTTCGCCATTGTTGGTCTCTTTTTGGGCTATTGAGGTAAGTGAATTGGACACCACCGCAAAGTTTGTGTATGCACTCCCAATATTCGTAAGCACACAATATATAGTGAGATGATAGATCAAGAAAATCTTTGGAGTACAATAAATCAGAATATATAGGAAATCTACTAGATTATGTTTTCTTGTAAACTGGATATACGCTAGATATATATGGTCATTTATTATCCAAATCACATGCACAAACTGAAAATTTATATTTATATTAGTACGACTTTTTGGAAGAAATTTGTAATAATTGAGGTAGAAATGATTTGCTCCTAGGACTACTTTGGACACATCATATATTGACTCGTTATGTTTTGAAAACCTTGAGCCCCGTTAGTAAACTCCTTTGGCAATGCCTCGCTTGATCCAAGGAGAAAGATATGTACATGACTAATAGGAAAAATAAAAGATACATGTAACCATTTGTTTTCTAAATAATAGATAAAACCATTAATATACTTCCTCCATACCTGTTTATAGGGTAATTACACATTTCAAGAAAGAACTTTAACTACTAATTTAATCAATAAAATATAAGATATATATCATAAAAATTATACTATTAGAAACTTCTTTTGAATAGAAATCCAATGGTATATTTTTTGTGGCATATATCTTATATTTTATTGACCAAATTTGTGGTCAATTTTTTTTATCGAAATACCTAGTTGCCATGTAAACCGGTTTGGATCATGATTATTTATGGATTTCCTAGAATCATGATTACAACTATTTTTTAACCTGTTTGCCACAAGTAACGAAAAAGCGACGAGAGGCGTAATCGGAGGAAGGAGATGTGTCTCAATCCACTCGTCGAGTGGCGCTCCCACTCCATGGGGGGAGAAGGACGCGGTGCTAGGGTTGCCGCCGTCCATCTCCGTCGTCGCGCGTTGTCAGGGCCGGAGCATCATCGCACGCATCGCGCCTGCCGGAGGAAGATGTTTGAGGTTCTTGACCTGGATAGCTGTGACGAGGAGGACTCGTGCTCGAAGATGGAAGTGGTGATGTCTCCGGGTCCAAAGTCGGTGAAGCTAGGATGCTTCATGGTGTAGGCGTTTCGATCTGGGACTGTCGCGCCGATGAGCCATGCGGTGGTGGCCGGTGGGGGCCGTCGTTGGTTGCCTCGCCTTGCCTTCCCACTGCTGTGACGCCGGTTCGTCCGGCTCTGGCTTGTGCGAAGCGGAGTTTCCTCCACTTCCCTCTCGGCCGTCAGCGGATGCGGGTGCGGCGGCTCGTACCCCTATTGTCAATAGCTGGGAGGCCTCGATATCCGTGATATTGGTCGTAGTTATGTTGATCTTACTTCCTCCGCCGCTGGCTAGGAGTGGGGTGAGGCAGCTAGGGTAAGGGGATAACCCTGTGTGGCTGGTGTGGGTCTAGTGGTTTGCGGGCCGGTTGGAGCCCGTGGGCTAGTGTCTGGAGGGCCCAGTTCACGTACCTATCCATTCGTGGAGCCAGATGTTGTCCACATGTCTAGGGGCATTTGTCTGTGGACGAGATCACTTCTTAGTCTTCTGTGCTGAGGTGTGATTGTCGTACTCTCAGAGTGTCTCACGGTGGGCATCCACCGATGGTACTTAAGAAGTGGGTGTGGCTGCCTCTAGGAACACTAGATCTTTCGCGAGAAGGCAACAAGCACAGATCAAAGGCGAAGTGACTGATACAGGAGAGCGACCCAAGATACAGTGCTCTCTATGCACGTCTGGTGAGCATGGAGCGAGACTAGCATGAGGCCAACTGAGGGAAGCGACCCTATGAGGAGGTCTCGGGTGGTGATAGGCTGCACCACAAGCAGTATCTGTGTCAACGCATCGGCCATGAGCAGTAAGAGCACAACGACAATAGTGGGACAAGGCCAACTCCTCGAAGTGGCGGCTGGAGAACACTAGGCCGGACATCGAGCTCCTGCCCCTCCTCACCCGCACCAGAACACGTGAGGGCGCAAATTTGGTCAGGGTGTAGGGCCACACATGCCGAAGCCTCCAAGGATGGCCCCGTCCTCCTCGACGCCGGTGGTGGCTACAGAGGGGACGACAGAAGCAATTGTTCAAGAGGCGGCCTGAATAATATATTACAAATGTGGGCAACCTGGCCATGTGTAAGATGAGTGTGCATCTAATCTGTGATGTGCGAACTGCAACAAGGAAGGCCATCTGTCGTGACAAGGTCGTGCATGCCAAACATTAGTCTCATCAAAACACTAGTGTATACATGGTTAACAATATTATCAAATTATGCAAAAAGAAACGAAACATGACTCAACATTCATAGTCTTCCATCAAAGGTTCCATACTTAGAAAGTATAACTTCATTGGACTCAAACACCAACTTAAACCCGTCTTTGATAAGGGGGGAACCGCTAACTAGGTTCTTCTTGATAGAAGGGGCATGCTTAATGTTCTTCTGCTACATGATATTTCTTAAGTGAACTTCATGTATGTCGTGTCAACACCAAGAACAATAGAATGCAACTCGTTACACATCATGACAACTGAACCTCTGGCTTGTTAAGAGATAAACATGGAGATGTCAGCACACACATGAACATTAGCACCTATATCAACCTGCCATTCTTTGGGCTGAAACACCCAAAGACCTATAGGCACCATACCCTAAAGTTCTTTCCTCTGTGTTGCCAATGATCATGTTGACAGAATTGAAATTATGCCCTGCTCGACCCTTCTTCCCCTTGCGTTGAGGACAATGAGCCCAATGACCCTTCTCGTCGTTAACCCAACAAGGTTCTTCCTTCTTTGTTTCCTCTTCTTCTTAAAGTTGGTAGTATGGGATATTTTGTTGTTTTCCTTTGGACTTGTGGGTGTTTTTTATGTACATGTTGGCAGCAGAACATCCCTCGACTCCACTAATGTGTTTTTCTTTGTCCCTTGCATTCTCTTCAACATCTAGAGCCCTATGATGCTCCCGATGGAGAACTCATGCCTGTGATGATTTAGGGAAGTGGCAAAGGTCCTCCACAAAGGGGAAGCTTAGTGTCAATGCATCCCGCGACAAACTTTATTGTAGCATATACCTGAAGAGCTCGAATTCATTTGACATGTTCTACATCTCACGAGCTTATTCAAGTACGTATCGGTTCTCAATCATTCTGTAGTCACAAAAGTGCTTAGTAGCATATAGTTCACCTCCAGCATCGGCATCACCGAACTTAGAGTCAAAGCATTCCACGGTTCCTTCCCATCTCGGACGTGCAAATAAGCATCCACCAAATTGTCTCCAAGCACTCAAGATGACACCCACAAAGAGAACGGTGGCATCCACAATCCGGTGCACACCTATAACAGTGAGGCACAAGTAGGTTCTTGTCGGCCATTGTTTAAAATGAGAACCCGTAAATGGGCTCGATTTAAGCGCACCAGCAACACCATACATTGAAAGTTTCCTAAATGTATATGGTTTTTGGATTATTAGATTGTTAGCAAATTTCTGTGTGAGTTTAATTTTCAAAAGCATCATCACACAAGCACTAGCCGACTTAACCACGTGCATGAGACCGATTACATGCAGCAGAGCTGCATATGAACTAGAACTAGTGCAAAGTAAGAGGGGAGGAGCATGCACATGCCGATCTGTAAGGTTGCCACACCATCATCATTGTCAATGTTGCCCATAGTTTTGTCGGGGTCACCGAATACATAGAGGTTGGCGAGGAAGCAGCAAGCCGGCTAGGTCGAAGTAAGCCGGCGATGAAGAACTCGAGCTAGGTAGTCACGGCGAGACACTTCCCAAAAATCTTATCGTCTGCCTCCGAGTGTAGGATAGCGGGCAGGCTTAGATTTATAAAATTATAGGCTACTATAGGACAGCAAACCATCTACATCCAACAGCTACACACTGAAAGGCAGATATTCTTTTCCAGATTTTAGACCAAATTACTTTTTTGCGGGAAATACGTCGTCCGTTATTCAGCTAGGATAAGCCTGCTGCCGAGCGATCAACGGTAGAAGAAGGCGCGCGGTGTTCAAATCTGGTGTGTCGGTACTGTGCTTTTGTTTTGACAGGAAAGCTTTTGTCCGTAGTATTTGGAGTCATACAAGGTCACCGCTGAGGCACGCGGACGCGGGAACGAAAAACACTGCAAAAAGACCCATATTTGTTGTTCGCGGACGCTGACTCCATGCTATTTTAGCTCCACGACATATCATACTCTAACCACAGCGCCTCACTTCCTTATCTCATCTAAATCTGACGTGTGTGATGTAGACACGCAAAATTGTCCGAGACTAATTAAGGACCAGGTCGAGGAAAGGATCAAGTTAGGTGCCATTGTGCCAAGTCCCAGGATCCCAGCAGGCCACCGTGTGAATTTTCACAGGGAAATCATGGAGCCCCTGCGTCTCGTCTTCCTCCTACTCTGCTTCTTCCCCGCTCTCCATCCTTTCTGCTCCGCCGAGGCGGCTCCGACGCTAGTCACCAGCCTTCCGGGCTTCGACGGCGCCCTCCCGTTCCGCCTCGAGACCGGGTAGCCATTATTCCTCAAGCTAGGCTGTCTGAACCAGTGAGTGATACGTCGATGGCAAGTGCGTTTGCTTACCAGCTCCCTTTTGCAGGTACGTGACCGTGGACGAGGAGAACGGCGCCGAGCTCTTCTACTACTTCATCGAGTCCGAGGGCGACCCGCGGCGCGACCCGGTCCTCCTCTGGCTCACCGGCGGCGACCGCTGCTCCGTGCTCAGCGCGCTCTTCTTCGAGATAGGTCAGCGACTTCACCTCTGGCTATGATCAGACATTCAGACGCCCATGAAAACCTCTGTTTCCTTCTCTCGGGTTCAGTATGTAGTACTAACGCAATTGCTTATGCAGGCCCGTTGAAATTCATCATAGAGCCATACAATCAGAATGGAACCGTCCCACGCCTGAGGTATCATCCCTACTCGTGGACCAAGGTCGCGAGTGTCTTGTTCATTGACTCGCCGGTAGGCGCCGGCTTTTCCTTCTCCCGGAACTCCAAGGGCTATGACGTTGGAGATGTCTCTTCTTCGCTGCAGCTCAAAACGTTTCTCACCAAGGTATGTAAAGGAAAAAGGTTTCTCATCGAGGTCCCATCAAGCTTCCCTAGCTATGCTGCCGCTGCTGGAATTCTTCTGTAAGAGAAAATAGTTTTGATTTGTTCGCTAGTAGTTACTACTTTTTTGTGTATACATCTTTCCGATCAGTGGTTCACTGAGCACCCGGATTACCTCGAAAATCCTTTCTACCTCGGAGGAGACTCGCGCGGTGGGTTGCTCATTCCATTCCTCGCACAGAAGATCTCAGAAGGTAGTACATTACTATATATTGTGACTCGTTTATGCTTCTTTGGAAAGGTAAATAGTGAAATACTTGCTCGTTGCATACTTCAACACTATGATGTTTTGTTTCAGATATTGAAGCTGGATTGAGCCCGGTAATTAATCTTAAGGTACTCGAACAATCACACAGTATCCATTCCAGCTGTACCTATAGGCACCAACTTCCACTGGCTGACAACACTTATTTGTGCTATGGTCAGGGATATCTGGTAGGCAACCCGGCTACAGGCGAAAGCATTGATAGTGAATCCAGAGTGCCATTTCTTCACGGAATGGGGATCATTTCAGACCAGCTGTACGAGGTGATCAATTATATACAAACTTCCAACTGATCTTGCTCAATCACCTATTGACCTGCAGCTAACTACTGTACTAAATATTCCTCACTATGAGGTTGCTTAATTCCATGTCCATGTTCTCACATTGCTTGCGTATCATCGATCTTCAGACGATAAAGGAGCACTGCCAACCAGGAGATTATCTCACCCCCAAGAATGTGCTTTGCGCTCAAGCTATGGACAGATTCAACACAGTAAGGATAAAACTTCTTTGACATCCCCCGTCTCGGTTTGTTTATAAATTCTGAGAAAAATGAGGGATACTTGTTTCCTATCTCGACCATGACATTCACCAGTTTTTCACTTGCATAATAAACTTATTATGTGTTTCTGTTTCGCACCTTAATTTTTCATCTAGCTATTCTTGCAAACACTAATTGATGCTTCCCCTGCAGTTGTATGATGAAATCTCCCATTCACACGTTTTGTATAAGAAGTGCTTTTATGTGTCTCCCCGCCCCAACGATCCTACCATAGCAAGAAAGATCCTGAAGGAGGAAGCCAGAGTACTAAAAAATCCACCACCTCGTCCTCCAATGGATTGCCAAGTAAGCTCACCGTGATTTACTCCATTGGGTTGTGTGTATCTTTATTGTGCAGAGGCTAGGTATAACTCGTTTGGTCGTATCGCCTAGATGCATACTATTGAGTTAATAAAAAACTATCTTTATTGAAAAAACTAAAGTCATCTATCAAGCAAAACCAAGAAGAAAGGAGTAGGGATTTCTGGCTCATGAGCTCGATTGGTCCCTTCATTTTTAATAAGTCAAAATCATGTTCACAAGTCTAAAAATATATAATTAGAGATGTATGCTACAAACTTGAAGAGTCTAAATTCGGAGTACATTGTATTCTAAGCTACATGATAATGATAAAAAGTATGAATATGAGTATAATGAATAGTGAAAAAAGTATATAGTATGCTCCATGAACACAACATAAATGCCCATGCATAGATGCTGAAGATGATAAAGATAAACAAAATGCTCCTGAGAAGGAAATATGCCTACAATATGCATTCAGTGATGTTCTTATCCTAGTCGTGGTTGGAATCGAAATGTTAGAATTATTTAGAGGCATGAACTAAATTTCTATTCTATAGTAGTTGTAGACCACAAATAAAGTTTTGGGAGCATGTATTAGGAAAGCTTCTAGAGACGAGCACTTTTGACATCTAGTTAATTCCCTCTCCTCGCTTTAGATCTGTCAGTATGATATGCAAGTCTTTCTTAAGATTGAGATGAACAATAGATATTTTACACAAAATAGATTACAAGATATGATCTTACGTCAAATAATCGGTGACCAAAACACAATATTTAATTGTTCATTATATTTAGGTTTAGTTTTGAAGGTCTATCAGTTGTTGTTCCCTAACACAAAGACAACCCACCTAAGCTTGGTGTGTTATGCTTTCGGAGAATTCCTAGATTTCTCTTTCTTCTACCTTGTCCATTGTTATCGAAAATATCTAAATATTTTTTCTTTGAGAAATCCCGAATACAAAAGGAAGCCCATTAATATGTTTCCTCACTTTTATACCTGTTTTTGAATCATGTTACAACTTTTCTTTATCTACAGAATTATGGTAACTACCTGTCGTATTTCTGGGCCAACAACAACATCATTAGGGAAACTCTTGGGATTAGGAAGGTAAAATTGTAGATTTCTGCCCAAAGGGGAAAATTAATCCTACTATAGATATACCCTAAATTAACCCTTATAGCTGTCTCTACACCAATCACTTAGGGGAGCATGGACGAATGGGTGAGGTGCCATGATGGAGATCTACCGTATTCATCAGACATCAAGAGCAGCATAAAGTACCACCGTAATATGACGACAAAAGGTTATCGTGCCTTGGTTTACAGGTAAATGCTAGTAATATTAAAACAATATGTCTAATTTTTAATTTTATGGTTGGAAGGATGCTATATTAATTGTTCAAGAGACAATTACTGAAAGTTGATTATCCTACATACAACCATACAATAGGAGATGCTTCAATGTACATATTCAAATATGTCGTTGTCATATTTTCATTTTTCCAACCTCCCGACTCACTTCCTTTTACAGTGGAGACCATGATGCTGTTGTACCATTTCTGGGTACACAGTCTTGGGTGAGATCACTCAATTTCCCCATCGTGGATGAATGGAGAGCCTGGCATCTTGATGGACAGTCCGCTGGGTAATAAAAACAACCACAAAACATGTTCATTAACTATTGTCATTACTCTCTTCTATACTACTCATAAGCCGCTTTGTACAACATCCCTTATGTTTTTAAATATAATATATTTGCAGATTCACGATAACATACACAAATAACCTGATGTTCGCTACCATAAAGGTAATATGCTATCTATATCGAGCCTCTTTTCAGGCACCCCGCTGAGATTTGAAATACAAAAATTGTCTTCTTATTACATTCACTATCATCAGACCATTCAATTTGGCAATTGACATTGAACAGTCAAAAACATAAGAGTTGTATATCTAGTGGACTTCATAATTTTGAGTAGATTATGTATTAATCCTATCATATATTTCTGAAATATAGGGTGGTGGACACACTGCACCGGAGTTCGAACCAGAGAGATGCTTCTCTATGTTCAGCCGTTGGATTTATGGTGGACCCCTTTGATTAAAGTTTTTGATTAATGTGTGTGATCTACAAATACATAATGTTTTGATTCAAAATAAATATTATGTGAGGATATGGGTTCTATTTCATGGAGAACTTCTTTTCATATTTTGCATACTAGATTTGTATTTACTAATTTTTATGTTTATTTCACTTGCTATTACTACTAGCTTTTGAACTTTTTCTTATAAAGGGTGTTTTCACTACTGTGGAGTAGCATGCTGGTGGCATGTAAAAAATAGTGTTATTGACAAGCTTGGGTATGAACTTGATCTTTTGCTTCATTGATTATATCCGCTCCAAAGAACTTTCTTTCACAGGTTTAGGACCAATTCGACGGAATTCCACACTTTCTGACATACAAAGCTTCAAAAGATGCCACACCCAAGCTAGGTTGGAAGCTATTGTTACAAGTGAACTTTGCAAATGGAAGACACTTTTCCCAATCTTTACCGGAGGATATAACAGAATTTGATTCACTTTTTCAGTTTGACCACCGGTTTAAGGATGATAGGATGTGTTAAAAGAAAGAAGAGTTCCCATAGCTCGATGAAGGCTCTCCCGAAATCCGGCTGTAAAAGAACTTCCAAAATCAAAGATAATCTTCTTAGGAAGTACCATGGTGAGTTTTTACTAGAGATATGTATAGATCTGCCAATTAGTTAGCACGAATATTCTCCCGAACGAGAAGGAAATGAGCAACCTTGGATAGACGATCAACGACTACCCATATAGCATCTTTTCCATTTTAAGTCTTAAGAAGACCGACAATGAAATCCACAATTTTCATCCCACTTCCGCTGAGGAATAGATGGCGGTTGAGAGTACCAACATGTATTTGATGTTAAGCTTTTACGCAATGAAAAATGTCGCATTCAGCAATGAACTTACCGATTTCTTGCTTCATCACAGACCACCAGAATCTTTGATGAAGATCCAGATACATTTTCGTACTACCAGGATGGATGGAAAGAGGCGATTAATGAGCTTCTTTAAGGATTATCTCTTTCAGATCCAGTTTCTACAACATAATGAGACGCTTACCTAAATAAATAGTACCTACATCATCAATAGAGAAATATTTTGCAACTCATCTAGCAATGTTCTGCTTGATCTTGGTTCTAAGCTACATTGATCTGGTCTTCAAGAGAGGTCTTTACCTCTAAATTAGCTAGGAAACCACGAGAAACAATTTCAAAATTAAGTCGTGCAAATTCCTGGAGAAAAGGTTGATCTTTCTCAATCATCATATTGTTGCAATAGGACTTCCGACCTAGCACGTCAACAACGACATTTGCTTTTTCGGTTTGATAGTTTAGACCCAGGTCATAATATTTGATGAGATCGAACCATCGTCTCTGTCTGAAATTCATATCTGGCTAGGTAAAGAGATACTTTAGACTTTGATGATCCAAGTACAACTCGCAAAGATTATCGAAAAGGTCAGGCCGCCATTTCTTAAGAGCATGTACTACAACCGCAAGCTCAAGATCATGAGTAGGATAATTGAGCTCGTGTGGTTTCAATTGTCGAGAGGCATAAGCCACCAAATGGCCATCTTGCATCAACACATATCTCAGCCGTTGGAGAAAAGCATCATAGAAGATAACAAAGTCCTTGCTTGTGTCCGAAATAACAAGTACATGAGAAGTAATCAGCTTGGCTTTCGAAACCTAGAAGCTTTCTCCAGCCTTATCTTTCTTTAGAAGATCAGTTATTGGCTTGGCGAACTTATTATCGTTCTTGGGAAGATTAGTAATTGGCTTGGCGGTCTTGGAAATGTAAACTAGTTAAATAATTTTATTGAATTGCTTTGACATTGTGAAATTCCTTAAAAACAAAAAATAAGACTTGCTTAAACTTTTCTCAACCTTGATTTAAGACATTAAACAAGAGTGGATTAAAATGAATATCACAAACCATAAATCTTGGTTGGGAAATTTTGGTCAAATCCAACAGTTTTGTTAGATTTAACTTAAACAAGTTGAATTTGAGTGGCATCTAAATATTTTCCAAACCTATTTAACATAATAGACTTGTATAGGAAATATTATATTTGAAGCATGGTTACATTTTGTTCAAATTGATTTATATGTATGACATGCCTATTTAGGATCTTCCAAAAGAAAATATAGAATTAATAAACACTATAAATTCCTTTTGTGGCCTTATCAAAATTCTATGTGGTTGTTTTATAAACATAGCGATTTTTTAAACTAAACTTGGGTGGAAATTTCTGACTGTCGAAACTACTAGTGAGTTACCGCCCGGCAGAGTGGCTACTTCACCATTAATATTTTTCTTGCAAACCATACTTGAACCAAATATTTTGGAAGTTTTCAAAAAAATAACTTTCACCCAACATTATATAAAAAATCAATAAAATATGTAATTAAAATGACATGGAGGGAGTAAATATGTAAATTAATAATTCTTTTAGCCCGTCATTTTCTCTTCTTTAAGATTCTGGAAATTTGGCCAATAATTGTTCAAATTTGAAGATTTTTAGAAAATTTAAAAATAATCCAGCTATTCCCTCTGGCCATGAACTTGTATTGAGTTGTTTTAAATTTTCCATTTCTGAAAACTTAAATTTTCACCAAAAGTTACAAAATCATGAAAACATAAAAAGGCTAGGAAAATCGAGCTCAAAATGTCCCATTTATTCATGAATATATATTGAGTTACTAATTTTTTTAAATTTCTTCTACTAAAGTTTGAATTTCAACAAATTTTGCATATAAGCTACAAAAATATGAAAACTTAAAATGTCTAACCAAAATGAGCTCAGTATTTCATAGTATACTCCGTACATGTAGTTTGACATACAAGAATGACTTAAGGCTTTTGTAACTTTTTTTTGATACTTAAAATAAATATTTTCTTAACCGAAAGTGAACTATAATATCAAAACTTATAAGCTTGGGTTTAAGTCAAGCCGGTTGTAGGGTGGACCAGCCACTATGCCATGTGGCACCTTCCTAGTTGGGCCTAGCTGTCAAGTATTCAGTCAAAATGTCTCAATCGTGAGGTTTGAGATTTATGAAACAACTGAATTATCCTGGTAACAAAAATCCACTTTGTTCCAATTGTGAGAAAACACACTTTACATATTCTGTGCGCACATAAAGTTTTCGGTTTCCCAGAGGACTTTTTGTCAGAAATTATTTTGCGTCGAAATTACATATGTTTCTTTATAAAATGTACAAAATGCAAAAGATACAAACATGTGCAATTATCAAAGAATGAAAATATTTTAGCCATTCTAAAATACATTCTCCGTAATCAGAGCAGCTATTCCCATGAGCCAAACCAGCGTCTGCCCCCAATAGTTATTGTTTTCTGATAAATGGAACGGTTCAGTTGTGGTTCTGTGAAACCTAGTCTCAAAATTTGTGCTTTTTTTAAATATATATTTGCTCTCATGGAAAGTACATAGTTTCGTGGAACGATTTTTCACCGTTGCTTTGTGTATGTTATCTTAGCCATACAAGTGGGCGTAAATTTGTTTCTTCATTGCATCAGTATTGGGTAATTGGGTGTTGCAATTTATCTTGCTTTTTTTTTTAGAGTAACCACATATTTCATTAATCAAACACCAAGTTACATGAAGCAACACATGTGGAAACTAAAAGATAAACCGGGATAAAATGATTATCCTGAATTTGCAGATAAAATCCTAAAAGATCGAGAAATACAAAACGATCCCTAGGGTTTCCTGCAACCACCGCAGCAAGCGGCCGCCATCCAATTCCAACGCCGCCGAGACGAACGCAAGAAGAAACGCCGAGCCTCCACCGTTGCAAGATCCAAAAAAGTACCATCGCCAACGAGGCTCTGTGAGTCGATGAACAGGCCTGCTGCAAGCAGCGAGGCACATGTCGCTGTGGCACGTCAACCGGGGGACGTCCCCGTGCTGTCTTGGACCAAGATATGCCGCCTCCCATCGACGAAGTCGGAGAAGAACGGCATAACCACCACCTCCGGACCAACATCTTCGCTCCAGAGAACCACCTCGCCCCGGCCCCAGCGCCGTCGTGGACAACGACAAACGCCAGTGACAAGTCGAGAAATAGATCTCGCCAGATCTGAAGAACGGCGAGAAGACCAAACTACCGACCTGAAAGATCGACAAGCACACATTGCCAACAACTCCGAGACGCCGCCGTGAAGGTCGCCGCCGGTGTGGGATTGGAGTTGTGGCAGATTTATTTGCCCGGATGCTGCTCCCACCACCCCAACGACGCATCATAGGAGACAAAAACTAACCCTAACTACTAGGCCAGAACGGAGGAACGAGGTTCCCCCTCCCTCATACCGCCGCCAGAGCGGCAAGCAGAGGGAGAGGAAACCAGGCCCAACGCTCTGGCCGGAGATTGGTGGCCGGAGATTGGGAAGATTGGATCCGCCGCCGCCTCTCACGAGCGACGAGGGAAAAAACGCAATTTATGTTGCTTTGTTGTGCTATCTTCTACTCTTATCCCTCTTGTCATCAAATAGAATAATGCTACACCTACAAAAATATTTTACAAAAAAATCATACGGACTCACATAGTAGAGCCGGAAATCCAAACCCAGCCCCGGTTTTTCAGGAGGGGATGAAATCTCAACAAACCAATGTAGCCCACGTCAGCCCGTACATTTTCCGTAAACCAGTTCGTCCGTACGTCCAGGATTACCGTTTTTATAGTAGTACATTTTCTTTTGCCGGAAATATGTCATCCGATATTCAGCTTGAATCAACGGACATGCCCAAATTTCAGCACAGATACACACGCAGTGGTGCGCTGTTGCCTGTTGAGCCGGTGGAACAAGCCGGGCGTGTTGGAGCCTTGGAGGTAGAAGAAGGTGCGTGGTGTTGCTCCGCATTAGTTTTGTCAGGACAAGTTAATTTGTGGTCTGTCCTTATTTGGAGTCATACAAGTTCACACGTTAGCGCGCGTGCCCCACGCGGGAACGGCAAACACTGGAAAAAGACCCATTTGCGGTTCGCGCGCAGGCGCTGACTTTGCGCTGGCGATCGAGGCTAGCTATTTTTAGTTTGTCCGAGATGAACGCCACATGCTGCACGAGAGCCCAAGCTCCAACTGACAGCGCCTCACTTGTTTATCTGCGTGATGTGATGTAGCGCAGCTGAGCAAGTTAAGTCCCAACAGGGGAGAGGCGAGGCTATTCTCATCGGGAAATTAAGCATGGAGGCGCAAGTGCCAGGGGCGACCCTGCGGCTCGTCTTCCTCCTACTCTTCTTCTTCCCCGCTCTCCTTCCTTTCTTCCACGCCGAGGCGGCTCCGACGTTGGTCACCACCCTTCCGGGCTTCGACGGCGCCCTCCCGTTCCGCCTTGAGACCGGGTATGGTATCCCACACACACGTTCTAACCTTGCATACATCGATCGCAACTGTATTCGCTTATCAGCTAGCTCCTTGCTATACCCTCCTCTTTTGGCAGGTACGTGACCGTGGACGAGGAGAATGGCGCCGAGCTCTTCTACTACTTCATCGAGTCCGACGGCGACCCGCGGCGCGACCCCGTCGTCCTCTGGCTCACCGGCGGCGACCGCTGCTCCGTGCTCAGCGGGCTCTTCTTCGAGATAGGTGGGTCAGCAACTCCACGTCCGATCACAGCATAGAGCCCTACGATCAGTTTCCTTCCGTTGGGGGCTCACTATCCGTAATTGCTGTTGCAGGCCCGTTGAAATTCATCATAGAGCCCTACGATCAGAATGGGACCGTGCCACGCCTGCAATACCACCCCTACTCGTGGACCAAGGTCGCCAGCATCCTCTTCGTTGACTCGCCCGTCGGCGCCGGGTTTTCCTTCTCCCGGGACCCCAAAGGCTATGACGTTGGAGATGTCTCTTCTTCGCTGCAGCTCAAAACGTTTCTCACCAAGGTATGTAAATGAATAAGAGCTTTTCATGGAAGTCCATCAAGCTTGCCGTTGCTGCGCAAATACTTTTCATGTATTAGCTAGTTACCATTTTTTGTTCATATTTTCGATCAGTGGTTCACTGAGCATCCGGATTTCCTCGCCAATCCTTTCTATGTCGGAGGAGACTCACTCGGTGGAAAGCTTGTTCCCTTCCTCGCACAGAAGATCTCAGAGGGTACTTATTACCTCCGTTCCGAAATATAAGCATATTTAGAAACCTACTGTTAGGTGCTTTCAAGGGGCGGATAATCTCTATTCATACTTCAACACTGCTGCTTTGTTTCAGATATTGAAGCTGGAACGAGCCCGCTAATTAATCTTAAGGTAATTTAACATCCACACAACGTCCATTCAGTTATACTGATAGGCAGCAACTTCAGCTGCCATGATCTACATCTCACAAAACTTTGTGACATGGTCAGGGCTATCTGGTAGGCAACCCCGCTACAGGAGAAAGCATTGATGGTGAATCGAGAGTGCCGTTTCTTCATGGAATGGGAATCATTTCAGACCAGCTGTATGAGGTATTTAATTATACACACGTTTCCAACTCATCTTGCTGAATCACCTATTGTACTAAAGATTCCCCACCACAAGGTTTCTTAATTCCATGTCCATGTGCTTGCATATGATCAATCCTAAGGCGATAGAGGAGCACTGCCAAGCAGGAAAATATCTCACCCCCAAGAACATGCTTTGCGCTCAAGCTATGGAAAAATTCGACATAGTAAGGATAAAACTTCTTTGACTTCCCCTCTCTCCATTTGTGTATAAATTCAGTGAAAAATGAAGGATACTTGTTTCCTATCTCGACCATTAGATTCACCAGTTTTTCACTTGCATGATAAACTTATTATGTGATTCTGTATCACACCTTAATTTGTCTTCTAGCTATTCTTGATAAAACTAATTGATGTTTCCCTGCAGTTGTATGATGAAATCTCTCATCCACACGTTTTGTATAAGAAGTGCTTTTATGTTTCTCCCCGCCCAAACAGTGCTACCATAGAAAGAAAGATCCTGACAGAGCAAGCCCGAGTACTAGAAAGCCCACCACCTCGTCCTCCAATGGATTGCCAAGTAAGTTCACCTTTGATTTACTCCATTCAGCTCTGTGCATCTTTGTTTCGTTGTATCTCCTTGATGTGTACTATTGAGCTAATAAAAACTATCTTTATCGAAAAAACTAATATCATATCTTATGATAAAAAGGAACCGGTCAAGCAAAACCAAGAAAAAAAAAGGAGTAGGGATTTCTCGCTCCTGGGTTTGAGTGATACCTTTATTTTTAATAAGTCAAAATCATGTTTCCATGTTTTTTAAAATGAATTTCTAGATATGTATGCTACAAGTTGCAGATTCTAAATTTGAAGTACTTTGAATTCTGAGCTACAAGATATAATGAATAGTGAAAAAAAAAGTATCTAGTGTGCTCCATGAACACGATATAAAGGCCCACGCATAGATGTTGAAGATGATAAAGATAAACAAAATGTTCTTCAGAAGGAAATATGCTTGCCATATGCCTTCAGTGATATTGCTATCCTAGTCGTGGTTGGAACCGAAATATTAGGATTATTCAGAGGCATGAAGTAATTTTATATTGTGTACATATAGTTGTAGACCACAAATAAAATTTAAGGAGCATATATTAGGAAAGCTTCTAGAGACGAGCACTTTTGACTTCCCAAAAATTCCCTCTCCTCACTCTTGATTGATGACTACACTATGTAAGTCCTTGTCAAGATTGAGATGAATAATAGATATTTTACACAAAGTAGATTACAAGATGTGAACTTAGGTCAGCCAATCAGTGACCAAACAATGATATTTAATTGTTCATTATGTTTAGGTTTAGTTTTGAAGGTCTATCAGTTGTTGTTCACTAACACAAAGACAGCCCACCTAAGCTTGGTGCGATATGCTTTCTGAGAGTTTCTAACATTTATCTTTCTTCTACCAAGTTTATTGTTATTCAAAATATATAAGTATTTTTTCTATGAGAGATACCAAATACAAAAGGAATCTCATTAAGACGTTTCTTCAATTTTAAAAATGTTTTGGAATCATGTTCTAACTTTTTTTTATCTACAGAACTATGGTAACTACCTGTCGTATTTCTGGGCAAACAACAACATCACTAGGGAAACTCTCGGGATAAGGAAGGTACAATTAATGCTAGTTTTCTGCGCAAAGGAGAAAATTTATCCTCCTACTTATATACCCTATGTTAACCCTTATATCTGTCTACACTCCAATCACTTAGGGGAGCAAGGATGAATGGGTGAGGTGCCACGATGGAGATCTACCGTATTCTTCAGACATCATGAGCAGCATAAAGTACCACCGTAATTTGACGACAAGAGGTTATCGTGCCTTGGTATATAGGTAAATACTAGTAATATTAAAACAATATGTCTATTTTTAAATTTAAGGTTGGAAGGATGCTATGCCAACTGTTCAAGAAACAATTATTCAAAATTGGTTATCCTACCTGCAACAATACAATAGAGGATGTTCAATGTCCATATTCAAATATAAAGTTGTCATATTTTTATTTTGCCAACCTCTCAACTATATTCCTTGTACAGTGGAGACCATGATGCTGTTATACCATTTCTGGGTACACAGTCTTGGGTGAGATCACTCAACTTCCCCATCGTGGATGAATGGCGAGCCTGGCATCTTGATGGACAGTCCGCGGGGTAATATAAAAATTCACAAAAACATGTTGATTAACTAGCGTCATTACTGATTTCTATATTACTTATAAGCCGCTTTGTACAATTTCTCTTATCTTTTGAAATATAATCTATTTGCAGATTCACGGTAACATACACAAATAACCTGACTTTCGCTACCATAAAGGTAATATGATATCTATCTCCACCCTCCTTTGTGACACCGCTGAGATTTGCAATACAAAAAATATCTCCTGATTACATTCACAAGCATCAGACCATTGAATTGGGCACTTCACATTAAACAATTGAAAACAAGAGAGTTGTGTATCTAATGGACTTCATAATTCTAAGTAGATTCTATATTAATCATAACATATATTTCTAAATTGAAATATAGGGTGGTGGACATACTGCGCCGGAGTACCAACCAGAGAGATGCCTCTCTATGTTCAGCCGTTGGATTTATGGTGAACCCCTTTGATTAATGTGTGTGATCTTAAAATACATATTGTTTGGATGGAAAGAAATATAATGTAAGGATGCGGGTTCTATTTCATGGAGAACTTCTTTTTGTGTTTTGCCTACTTGATTTGTATTGACTATTTTTTATGCTTATTTTCCATGCTATTATACTACTAGGAATACGACTATAGCTGGCAGGTGTGCCTGTGGCGATCTTTGGTGTGCTACTGCTATTACCCGTGGCACACCAAAGACGGCTGAGACACTAGTGTGGACTTACCCGTGATGTACCAGTTAACTTTGTGAGACACAGATATCGTAGGGACATGGGTGGCCAAGGTGCACCCACATACTAGTGGCGCAACCTAATCCACACAGAAAACAAGCTGTAGGCCTTTTTAGGTCAATCTCCTCTCTATTAGCTCCATCATTGAGCAATTCAAATGTACTGTTATATTTGATGAGGATTCTAGTTTACTTGAGGAGAAGGGCACTGGGTAACCACCAGCGCACCAAAAAAGGTGCACGTCGGTAGTATAGTATTTGCCGCCGGCGCACCTATTTTTACAGGCGCCGGTGGTGCCAAAATAGCACCGGCGCAACGAAGAAACTATGCACCGGGATAAGGATCGGCCAGGTCCTGGTAAACTAGACTCAGTTTTTATAAAAATAAATGAAAATGATAGAAGTTTCAAAAAATAAAATCCATCGAGATGCCCATGTGTTATGTCATCTACTTTTAATGAAAACTAGCGTGGTGGCCCTCGCAAATTCGAGGGCATCATCTTGAGTGGATTGAAAGTGCTCGAGAAATGAAGTAATGGTGTCATAGATGTAACATTTTAGATAGGAAGCAATACAGTTCTACCATTCATTTTTATGGTAAATAAAGTATCATATATGTAAGCAACAACTTTAAATAATATCTTTTAATTATTGCATCATTTGTCAAAGAGTCCATGTGTATTGTTTGTAAGTAATATTAGCTCAGTAATAAACCTATGCTCCGTGATATATCACAATGCGATTTAATTAACATTGATAAATCTTATTGATGATCTTTAAAGAGAAAAAGTTCATCATCGTTAATAGGTGAGCAAAAGTAGATATTTATATAACTGTAACCTTTTGTTCCAGGGGATTTGTAACTGTAACCTAAGTATGTTGTTCTTTCCCAAAACTACATAAGTTTTAAAATGTGCGGACTTTTAGATTGGCGTTCTCATTATACTATATACTAATATGATCTAAAAATTAAGATTAGGCCAAACAAATCATCATTTTAGTAGTATTTTTTCTGGATTCATTGACGTGTTTATATGCGCCAATCGAAGTTAGAGAAGTACATTTGCAATACCTTTATAATATCATCTATTTTCTTATAGTAGCTTTTCTATGTTGATTTTGTTTGCATGCATGCTTAACTGAACAAAGTAGATAATTAGGTCGTTTCTTCAAAGATAACTTTGCTCTTGTTAGGCATGGAGCAAAGCCAAACCTCAAAGAAGGTAGGTCACAGTGGATTGATACTTGGTAATTCTCTCTTTACTTCTTCCAACCTATTGTAATCATTACATCCCTTTCCTACTATTTTTGAGTAAAAAAAATTAGATGCTTTTAATGTCAAGGTCCCCCGTACAAAAACATTGTGATATATTTTATTATTAACTATCAATTACTTCATAGAAAATACTTAATGATTGTTGGAGATATCGTATCATATGAAACCAAAAAAACATCAAAATAATTACTAAGAATTATATATTTTTCTATATTTCCAGGTCCCGTGTAACAAACACTGCCATAGATTTTCTTATGAACTTCTCCATTGGTTCATAGAAAATACATAATATTTTTTGGAGATATCAAATCAAAATATATTCATCTATAAAATTAGAAAGAATTATATTTTCTATACTTATAGGTCCACTGTAAAATAAATCGGCGTAAATATTTTTACGAAGAAACCGGCCGGTATACCTAGTCAAGCAGGAATGAAACCTTAAACTTTTGTAGCAAGTAAACATTTGTAAATGTTTAATTTTTCGATCTGAAAAATCCACCACACCAGTCATAGATGTCGAGGGTAAGTATGTGTAGGTGATGGTAGTGTGCCGATGTGTATACAAAATAGTTCCCTGTTAGGTTCTAAATACTTGTTGCGGGTTTAATAAATGCAGACTCATTTTAGCCTATATTTATCTAAATCTTGTGCTCCCTTCGATTCATATTAGTTGTCGTCGATATAGATTTATCTACACATATTTTAGTTCTAGATACATACATATTAACGACATGTGATATGGATTGGAGGAGATATTAGTTTTGAATATCCAAGATTTACACATACACGTGAGTACGCTATAATGCCTTGTAGCTAAAGTAAATAGTCTTTTCTAAACATGTACGTGGCAGATTTGCCTTTCATCTTTTTATTAAGAAAAGATACGTTGTTACAAGCTACTCTCTCCGTTCCATTCTATAGTGCCTATAGGTTTTTGGCACGGAAATTAGCACAACAGTGTTCTTTACATAAGATCCCCTTGATTAACGATTTGAGATCAGAGTAAAATAAGGAAAATCGGTAACTTCCTAAATTAACATAACAAATCCCACAAATCTCTCTGATTGACTCTCCATATATGTGCAGCATTGCTTTCTAAATTAAGAAAATAACAACATTGCTTTCTAAATCTAAGAAATCATTGGGTCATGCATTAGGAATCTCAATTAATTGTTTCCTTTTTGTATGGATTTTTTTCACGCATGTAAAGAGGGTAATTGAAAAAGAGCCATGCTATAACCTTATATTCTGAAACAAATGCCAAAAATCTATAGACATTATAGAAAGGAACGGAGGGAGTATTTATTTTGATGGAGAGAGAGAGATAAAGTGCTACACGTTTTTGGTTAGAACTGACGTGGATCAGTCATGTTTTTCTTCTACGTGGAAAGAGTCCAGCACATTGTAGCCTGGCAGACGTATCTGCCAAGATTTTTTTTAGACTACTCATATTTTCTATATATATCTGCAAACATGCTTGAACGGTTGTCACGTGTCAATAATTTTGCGTAACTTTCTATTAAATCTTAACCGTTAGAAGTAAAATCAACGGTATATTTATTTCTAGCCTATGTGGATTAACGTGATGGCTCTATTTTAGATCTCCGTATCTTGCTTTTAATATATAATAGATTTTAAAATGTGAATTTTTATATATTATGCAAAATGTCATCATGTTTCGATAAATCGGGATTTTTGGTTGCATACGACCTCCGATGAAAAAAATTTCTATATCAAAATGTATCAGCGCAAAATTTTACATCCGATTTCATCGCCCCTGGGCATTTAGAGAATTTTTAGATTCCTCAAATTTCAAATGTAAAAAACATTTTTTTTTTCAGGTTTTAGATTTTGATGAAAAAAATAAAAAAATTACCCCCGGTGCACCACCATATCTAGTGCGCCGGCGAAAACCTATGCTATATATGCAAAACCACCGACCTCTTCTTCTTTCTCAATTTCTGAGTCATATTCACCTTCTCCCTCCTCCTCCTCCTCTCCTCCTCCTCTTTCCCTTCTCCTCCCCCTCCTCCTCCTCAACCCGGTGACCTCCATCCGTAGAGTACCTCCCCAAGCCGGCGACCTCCCTCCAGTGACCACCTCCACAACCTCGTCGGGACCTTCCTCCGGTGACCCTCCGGCGACCACCTCCTCAACCTCAATGGCGGCCACTTCCTCAAGCTCGCCGGCGAACTCCCATCCGATGACCCACATCCTCAATCCTCGCTGGCCACTGTGAAGAACGTGAAAAACACATCACGACGAGATCTATATCTGGATTCGTCTTTTTTTTTTTACAACAAATATACCGTTGACGCACTAGGATGGTGCTCCGACGTTAAATCGATTTAGTGCCGGCACACCATGAGGTGCGCCGGCGATAAAGAGTTACCACCGACCTGTTCCCACCGGCGCGCGCTGGTGCGTCGACGGTAGCCGTTTTTGGTGCGTAGGTGATAGGCATTTTACTAGTAGTGCAAGTGTGCCACGGGTAACCTAATACCCGTGATGTATCATAATACCCCACGGAACTAGTATGCGATATTTGAACCACACATACTAGCTGCACACCAAAATGTGTTGCGCCACCAGTATTAAGTTACCTGTGGCACACCGAAATGCGGTGCGCCACAAGTATGTGTGGTGCGGGGTGTTTGATTTGGACCACACATACTAAATGCGCAACAAATTTTGGCTCGCCACGGGTAACATGGCTAGCACCTCACTTATTAGTCTAGTAGGCTAGCCTAACTATGTCCAACCAGACCATGTCTAACCCACCCCGACCGCCACCATCTAGGTCACCTCTCACTCTCTCGTTCTCAACCTATCTATCTCTCTCTCACCCTCCCCCTTTTTCCCCCACTGCATATCCGTACGCGCTTGAGCACGACACTGCCACCTGTCGCCGCCTCTATCAGTTGTCTCCAGCCCCGCTACTGCTCCGTCGTCCTCTCCTTCACTGACCCCCCAGTCAATTCGAGCGTGTCGCCAATCGTCGAAACAACAGACAACAAAAGGCTTTGGGCTAAAACACTGGCATATCCCATGGCACGACAACAGCCGAGACAATCCCCCTAGGCTCTCGGACTATCGCCAAAACAAGGAGCAATACCGTAAAAGGAACTCTATTGGCGTCTGTGTCGAGCAGAGACGAGGAGGAGGTCTTGGGAGACTCCGCAGACACTACTGAGGCCACTGCCATGCTGTGACACCAAGGGCATGAACTGAAATGGAGAGGCGTCATCTAGCAAATTCGGTGATGCCTTCAAGTAGGGGAACAACACCGCATGTGTTGCCATCACCAGGCGGCTGTGAGCCAGTCCTATGAAAGGACACGGATGTCGCCTAGAGAGGGGGGAATAGGCGGTTTAAAACTTATACGATTATGGCTTAACAAATGCGAAATAAAACTAGCGCTTAATTTGCCAAGCACAAAACCTATATAACTAGTGTTCACCCGTGTGCACCAATAACTTATGCTAAGCAATACAAGCAACTATGTGATAGCAAGATATATAACTTCAAGCACGAAGGCTATCACAAAGTAAAGTGCATAAGTAAATAGCTCGGGTATAGGAATAACCGAGGTGACGCAGAGACAATGATGTATCCCGAAGTTTACACTCTTGCGAGTGCTACTCTCCATTGGAACAGTGTGGAGGACAAAGCATTCCAAACGGCATGAAGGCCTCACCGTATTCTCCTCAAGAATTCCCACCAAAAGGGATGTCCTCGAACCACTATGGGACCTTGAGGGTGGTCTCCGAACCCGCACAAAGCTTGGGGCTATCTCCACAACTTAATCGGAGGCTCCCAATATTCCGCCACAAAGGCCTTGCACTTGAGGAATCTCCACAACTTAATTGGAGGCCCCAAGAACACCCTAAGACAAAAAGCTAAAAACTTGAGGCAAACTCCACAACTTAATTGGAGGCCCCAAGAAACACCACAAAGACCACTAAGCCGTCTAGGGTCCAAAGACCGAAGAGGAACAAGCTCCGGGAACAAGCTTCCGAAGTGAATATCTCATGAACTTTCACCTCCACGTATCACCGCGGAGAAGTCAAACCGATGCACCAAATGCAATGACAAGAACACCACGAAGATGCTCAAGTCCTTCTCTCTCAAATTCCAACAAAGCTACAAAAGCTATTAGGGGAATAAGAGAGGAAGAACAAATAGGAGGGGGAACACCAAATTTCTCCAAGATCTAGATCTAGTGGATTCCCCTCACAAAGAGAGAGATTTGTTTGGTCAAGATGTAGATCTAGATCTCCTCTATCTTTTCCTCAAATATGAGAAAAAATCATGGAGTGATTAGAGGGAGAGGAAGCTTCTCAAAGTCAACAATGAAGTAGAGAGAGAGTAGGATAAGCAACCAACTCAATGGGTAAGAAGGGGTTATATATGGCCTCCAAAATGGAATCTAACCGTTAAAAACGCACCAGAAAACAGCCCCAGCCGGACATTCCGGGCTTGGCCGGACCACTCTGGCCGGCCGGACTCGTCCGGCCAAGTCCGGACCATTCCGGGCACAATTTTCGTGCTCGCGGTAATCCAGCCGGACTGAGTCTGACCCGTGGCCGGACCACTTCGGCCGGCAGCGCTCCACACACCAAAAACATCGCCATTTTCACATACGAAATCCGATTTCGATGAACTTGGGCTCATTAGAATCACAAGAAAGATATCTAAAATATCATGAAGATAACCATCATAGTCCAAACATGGAGAATAATATAAAATGGGGAAAGGTTTAACCTATCTATAAGAGCCCAATCGGTCACACCTCCAATAGGGAAAATGCAACAACTTAAGTTAGAAAACTCGGATTTAGGTGAATCCAATTTTGTTGGAAAAAGGATGACAAGAGATAATCCACAAGAAGATAAAATATTAAGAACAGGTGGGATATATTTTTACATGAATTTAGAGGTGAAACCTCTCAATACAAAGAACCGGGAAAACTCCAATATAAAAAACGCAACAAGTATTTCATGTGAAATCCGTTTTCGATGAAGTAAAACTTGTCATGAGAATAAGCACAAGTTCTAAAACACCATATGGATAAGATCCAAATAATAACCAAGAAAGATGATGCAAGGATGCAAAGGTTTTACATCTCTTCGAATGATAGGACCGAGTTACTCACTCGAGAGCACCTTGATAGTGCGGCAACTAACCTATAACCCGGTCTCCCAACTAAACCACGAGACCGGTAAGAAACAAACCCTATCAAGACCAAACCTTAACCTTGCGCATTTCACTTGAGCTTGATGATGACAATCTTGACCGCAACAAGATGAAAAGCCTTTCTTGATTGTGCTTTCTTGATGAAGTCTTGCAGATTGCTCCCCCACACTCCACTATGGGAAAGCTCCTTTTTCGGTACATCTTCACATATCCATGAACACCATATGAATGGAAAGCTTCAAGCCTATGATCTCTTCGAGGTGGCTCATCTTGAACTTGCACCTCATTTCTTCATTCTCTTATTATTGCAATCTTGAATCCAATATATGGTTCAAGAATTGCTTATGCACAATTCCAACACATATGACTCAATACAAACATTAGTCCATAGGGATTGTCATTAGTTACAAAAACCACACATGGGGACTCCATGCAATTTCACCCTAGCTTTCGCCGAAGCATCATCCACAAGGAACCGTTCGGTGCCACGCGGACGTGGAGATGGGGAGTATCAACTACCGATCCCAACCCGAGACAAACACGAAGTGTCCCGACCGCAGCTAGGCACACCAACGCAATACACGCAGAGAACATGCATGCTCGGGGAGATCTCGATCTCCAGCCCATGGGCCATGGAGACAACCGAACCGAGCATGCTTCTTACCCCGGTGAGGAAGCACCATCCCCAGGACACAATTCCAAAGAGCCGGCCACCACGTCGCCCAATGCAATGTTGGAGTGTCGTAAGCCCCCTGGAAAAAAGAAGGGAGCCGTTACGAACATCCGGAAAAGACTCTAGATCCAGGCCTACCAAGCCCAGATCAAGCTTGAACACAGGGATCGATGGCGACAAGGTGTTGTTGGGGTTCCAATAGCGAGAGCAGCAAACCGCACCCATAGACCAATCAAGGAAGATCTTCAGATCCTGGTCAGGCCTGCTAGGCCAACCCTTAGGCTCCTAGGCCCATATCCGCCGCCACCCTGCGCACAGCCTCAGCTGAAGGCCAGAGGCGTGGTGAGGCGCCACCTTCGCATCCAAGAGCCCCACCTCCCTCCATGGCTGGAGGGGCGACGGCCGAAGCCAGCACCGCGTGCTTCACCGCCACCAGGACAAGCGCCGCCTCGTCGGGTCCTCCTGGATTTGCCCAACTGCTCCCGCCGGTGGCAGTGGAAGGGGAGGGGAGGAGGCGGAGGTGAGGTTGTGGACGGTTGTGATGCCCCGGTTTCCTCGGGGGGCTACATGAGCAAGGTCGCGGGGGACTTTGATTGATCAAAACCTGCAAACGGTCAATTTCCAATCGGGACAAGTTGACGCAGCCCCTGTGTGTGATACGTCTCAAACGTATCTATAATTTCTGATGTTCCATGCTAGTTTTATGACAATACCTACATGTTTTGTTCACACTTTATATCCTTTTTATGCATTTTCCGAAACTAACCTATTAACAAGATGCCGAAGTGCCAGTTCCTGTTTTTGGTTCCTCCTACACAGAAATATTCTCGGAATTGGACGAAACAAAAGCCCAAGACCTTATTTTCCACGGAAGCTTCCAGAGCCGAGAGGGACCGGAGGGGAGCGGGGCCCACCCCACAGGCGGCGCGGCCTGGCCCCGGGCGCGCCCCTATGGGGGCCACCCCTGGCTCCTCCGAGGCTGCCCTTCCGCCTATAAAGTCTTCCGGGGCAAACCCCTAAAAAGATAAGCCACGGGACGAGAAAAGGCGCAGCCGCCGCCATCGCGAAGTCAAGTTCGGGGACAGAAGTCTCTCTTCCGGCGCCAGACGGGGAATTGCCCCCGGAATCCATCTCCATCGACACCACCGCCATCTTCATCGCCGTTGTCTGTCTTTGATGAGGAGGGAGTAGTTCTCCCCCGGGCTGAGGGCTCTACCGGTAGCTATGTGGTTAATCTCTCTCTCATGTACCTCAATACAATGATCTCATGAGCTGCCTTACATGATTGAGATCCATATGATGAGCTTTGTATCACTATTAATCTATGTGCTACTCTAGTGATGTTATTAAAGTAGTCTATTCCTCCTTCATGATGTAAAGGTGATAGTGTGTGCATCATGTAGTACTTGGCGTAGGTTATGATTGTAATCTCTTGTAGATTATGGAGTTAACTATTACTATGATAGTATTGATGTGATCTATTCCCCCTTTCATAGCTTAAAGGCGACAGTGTGTATGCTATGTTAGTACTCGGTCTAAATTGCAACGGTCTATTATGCACTCTAGAGGTTACTTAAATATGAATTCCGAATGTTGTGGAGCTTGTTTACTCCGGCTTGAGGGAGCTCTTGTAGCCCTACACAATGAATGGTGTTTGTTATCCAACAAGAGAGTGTGAATGTAGCACAAGTGAGGAGAAGTTATTTATTTATTATGTGATCAATGTTGAGAGTGTCCACTAGTGAAAGTATGATCCCTAGGCCTTGTTTCCAAATACCACACATCGCTTGTTTACTGTTTTACTGCATCTTTACTTCCTGCAATGTTACCACCATCTATACCACCTGTGTTTTACTATCTCTTCGCCGAACTAGTGCACCTATACATCTGACAAGTGTATTAGGTGTGTTGGGGACACAAGAGACTTCTTGTATCTTAATTGCAGGGTTGCTTGAGAGGAATATCTTTGACCTCTACCTCCCTGAGTTCGATAAACCTTGGGTGATTCACTTAAGGAAACTTGCTGCTGTTCTACAAACCTCTGCTCTTGGAGGCCCAACACTGTCTACAGGAATAGAAGCGTGAGTAGACATCAGTGTGCTATGGCGTTGCCGTCAGCCACTGCAGGAAAACCTCTGCCGCGTAGTTAGTTCGTATCCTCCTCCGCATCATTATTCCGGCAATCAGCAATGCCTCGACGGCCGTGTTGCCTCCCGCCGCCCCGCCTGTACCATCTCATCTCCAATGGCGCATTTGGTAGGGGATGGGCCGAAATCCTGCACCACTGCGCCAATGAGATGGGCGCACCTGCGCGTTACAAATGGGACTTGGGCCAAATTCGGCCCATCATTTTGTCTCATGTGTTGCATGAGTGCATACAGAAGTGCATGTTGTTTGGATGCCTGGAAAAAGTGTTCCATCTGTGTTCAGCCAGAACACATGTGTTTGGTTGTCATTTTGGGCACCCAGGTTGTGCTTCTCCTCAGCACATTCAAATATGGTGACCTTACCATCACATAACGGCACACAAGACGATCATAAGCACAACACACGGTTATATACACATGGAACATAGTACTTAGTACCTAATCCTAACGTCAGAGTGGTAAGACGCCTACTTAAACCTTGGGGCAGACAACCTAGGTCCAAAAGCAATGTTCAACAGCCTCTAAAGGCCAACATTAGAGGCACATATGCTCAAAAGCAAGTGTTTAGCAACCTCCTCACGCCATCACAACAACTAACAACTTCATAGCAGCAGAGACAGAGAACAAGCACATAACCTTAATGGTGAGAATCAGCATAAGGTCCCTCGTGATGCCTCCTATAGCTGAAGATGCTGGAGCAAGAACTCTCCTTCTCGAAGACGTCGACCTAGAAGCCGTCGTCCGTAGGGGTGAAGACGATCGTGTCGTCGACGCGGAGGTCTGCCCTGGCGGCAAACTAGCTCCATGACTTGATGAAGCCGACATGCTCGGCCCTCCACTGGAGCTGCACCCTCCACTCGCAGAGCTCGCCCATGTACAAGGCCACCTTCACTGGCGGGTCATTGTTCTTCAGCTTGTACTTGCTGATCAGGTGCTACTTCATGTAGGGTGGCACGGCGAGGGCAGTGAGGTCCTTGCTATTCAGCTGCACGAAGAACGCCGGCAACCGCTATCGTGCCCCAGGTCAGCTGGACGGCCGACATGAACCCTTGGCGCGGTGATCTGCCGGTGGGCTTCCGTGAACCCTTCATTGGGGTCACGAAGCTGCACCCGAACGACTATGTCCCGTGCCTCCCCTATGGGCCCATCCGGGAAGGTTTCCAGGATGAGCCAGTTCTGCAGATGCAATGAGAATGGTGAGCTCCAATGGCAGTGACAAGCTTAAGATCATCATGGCCATGACAATTACAAGATCAAACATGGCCATGACAATCACAAGATGATCACGCCAATGTCAAGCTCAAGATCATCATGTCCATGACAAGCTCAAGATCATCATGGCCATGACAATCACAAGATCATCATGGCCATGACAATCACAAGATCATCATGGTCATGACAAGCTAAAGCTCCATCATGACATGACAATGTCAAGTCCATCATGGCCATGAAAATGTCAAGTCCATCATGGCCAGGACAAGCTCAAGTCCATCATAGCCATGACAATGTCAAGTCCATCATGGCCAGGACAAGCTCAAGATCACCCTACTCATCGTTGACATGGTTATGAAAAACATGCAATGCTTATGACTAACATGCAATGCACGTTGACATCAATCCTATCTACTTTGACATCAATCGGATCTACATTGTCATCAATCTGATCTACATCACATCAATCAGATGAGGAAGAGATAGAGAGTGCTTACGATGGGGTGGAGAGAAAGCGGGACCGTCCGAGGAGGAGGCCGCGCACCGGCGCCGGCATGTGGTCGAGGAGATCGCGCCCCAAATCTAGGTGGAGGCGGAGCCGGAGCAGCGGTCGTATGGTAGGGCGTCGGAGCCACGGTCGGAAAGCGGGGTGCAGACGGAGCTGACGCCCGCTGACGAGCACGGGGTCAACTGAACGGCGGCGGCGCGACCCGCGGCGCTCCATTGGGAGCAGCCGGACGCGGTTGACCCCATGGCATCGACACGTTCATCGGGGTGGACCCGAACCCCGGCAGAGCTCCATCTCCCCGCTGGAGCCTGGTACACCTGCTCCCATTGCCGCCGCCCTCGCCGATGGAAACCCTAGGCAAGGCTGAAAACCCCCATCGCGGGATCCGCCGAAGGATTCCCGGCGGCATGTAGAGCGGCGACGGCCATGCTGCGCGTTTGATGAGCGCATATTGCACACCGTTGGGGAACCCCAAGAGGAAGGTATGATGGGCACAATAGCAAGGTTTCCCTTAGTAAGAAACCAAGGTTTAATCGACCAGTAGGAGATAGACGTGACTTCTGGAGGTGTTGCTAGTTGACTTGTGGCAGGGCGCACTACCGGCGTCAGCAACAACTTGGAACCTGCACACAACACAACCAAAATACTTTGCCCCAACTTACAGTGAGGTTGTCAATCTCACCGGTTTTGTTGAACACAAAGGATTAAATGTATAGTGTGGAAAGAGATGTTTGTTTGCAGTGGAATTAAAGAGAACAGTGCTTGCAGTAAGTAAACAGAACATGATGATTTTATCAGTGTAAAAGAAAGGACCGGGGTCCACAGTTCACTAGAGGTGTCTCTCCATAAAGATAAATAACATGTTGGGTGAACAAATTACAGCTGGGCAATTGACAGAATAAAGACCATACATGACAAGATGATTACTATGATATTTATTCAGGCATAACAACATAATATATAGAGTAATCCAACTGCGTCTATGACTAATAATCCACCTTTCGGTTATCATCCGAACCCCTTCCAGTATTAAGTTGCAAGCAACAGATTATCGTATTAAGCAATGTGTGTAAAGTAAACAATAGAATTATCCTAGACAAAACATTGTTGTTTTCTTCCTAGTAGCAACATCACATCTACAATCTTAGAAGTTATTGTCACTCTTCCAGAAAACTAGAGGCATGGACCCACTATCGAGCATAAATACTCCCTTTTGGAGTTATAAGCATTTACATGGCCAAAGAATCTACTAGCAACGGAGAGAATGCAAGATCATGAATAACATATGACAAGTATATAATTGATCTTAACATAGTATTCAATATTCATCGGATCCCAACAAACACATAATGTAGCATTACATAAAGATGATCTTGATCATGATAGACAGCTCACAAGATCTAAACATGAGGCACAAATTGGAGAAGACAACCATCTAGCTATTGCTATGGACCCGTGGTCCAGGGATGAACTACTCACACATCACTTTGGAGACGGGCATGGCGATGTAGAGGCCTCCGGTGATGATCTCCCTCTGCGGTAGGGTGCTGGGAAGAGCTTCAAAACCCTCGCGGACTAGGGCCGGCGATGGCGGCCGCGATGAAACTTTTCGTGGATGGAGGCTCGGGTATTTAGGTTTTTCCCGAGATCGTGATTAAATAGGCGAAAGGGCGAGGTCAGACGCCTGGAGGGGCCCACGCCACCCCATGGCGCGTCCAGGAGCTGGGCCACGCCAAGGGAAGGTGTGGCCGCCCTGTGGCGCCCCTTCGTCTCTCCTCTGGACTCCGTCTTCGTTACGGTAAAATAAGAACTTCGGCTTTTGTTTTCTCGAATTCCGAGAATATTTCATGTACAACTTTTTTGAAATTCAAAACAGCAGAAAACAGGGAACTGGCACTGTGGCATCTTGTCAATTGGTTAGTGCCGGAAAATATATAAAAGTGCAACGCAGTGTTAATAAAACATGTAGAAATTGGTGTAAAACAAGCATGAAGCATAAAAAATTATAGATACGTTTGCAACGTATCATCTTTTCCGTGCTGACGGGCCTGGTGGCTGGTTCAACACTGATACTCGACCGACATCGATCTGCGCCGCCGAATTGCGGCTGCCGGCCTCGTACTCCCGGATGATGCGCAACAGGGCTTCATTGGACCTCGTCACCATCGGGTGGACGACGGGATCCGTCGACGTTGGGGCAGAAGGAGGCGGGGGAGGCGAGGAGGCCATGGGCGACGGTTGATGCGACAGCAACGTGTGTCAGTGAGAGAGTTGAATGGAGAGAGACAAAGAGGGAACCGGTGACTGAAAGCGGGGAGCGCGAGCCAAGATAACGCGGTGTCTCCCGCGTTTCTCCACGCGTGCAACCGTTGCACGAGGGCGTGCAAAATTGGACGACAGCGGGGCAGGTCCGCTGGAAACTATCGATTCAGGCATTCCTCTACGCCTGTCCTGGAGATGCTTTGAGAACCGAATGGGCCACAACGCTGAGGACTTCCAAGCAACCAAATAGACCGAAATCTTCTGGGTCAATGCGAGCAAAGGGGTGCCCAGCATATCAAACGCGCACCAATTATCTCTCAAGGTATACACGTGCTACTCATCTGATTTGATGCGATAATGCGTGACACATTAATTAGTAATAGTTACACGTGCTTCGCTAAGATTTACTAGATATCTATAGTTCTGGTTTAGGAATGACGAAAAGAACATACTGATTTTTTCAATGCACGTGCTTCGGGACAGAACCCTTGTGATCTTAAAATTATGATTTATCTGAGGTCCAACTGAATGAGATAATCGTATAGGCAAATTTAAAATGTGCCACTGTTCTATAATTGCAAATTCCAGAGTTGGAAAACAAAGATAAAGATTATGTAAGACTTCATTTTTCAATATGTAATATTTTTGCATCACTAAGTATGATACAACTTCCGGTGACGGTAGTTTACTACAGAAGCGCAGATGCTCTGATGTTTTGGGAAGGGGTTGCATTGCTTCATTCTATACAAGGAACATATCAACACAGATGCTTCGGCGTGAAGGACCGGATCACGAATTCACGATTTGCTTCCCCCTTTTGAGAAGTATAACACGCCCGTACTTCATGTATGGTATATTCCACATAACTGAATCCCCTTCTGGCCTTCTGTAAGATACATGTACGATTTTATTGATAATAATTTTGAAGCAACAACATACAACAAGCCATATATACAATACATGCAATGCAAGGTAAATGAACACACGCCACACATATCATTAAGCCACGCCGTCACGGACGTTCTCCTGCATTCGCTCACTCCTCGATCAGCTGCAGTACGGGCTGACGGCGAAGGTGCCAACGGGGAACGACTTGGAGATCACGCCGGCGTCGAACTTGAGATCGTCGCCGTCCCGGTCAACGCCGGTGATGCCGACCCGTGTTACCGCGACGTTCACGCTCACCCCCTGCAGCTCGTCGATCACCATGTTCTTGATGCTCCCGTGTATCGTGCTCTCGTACTGTAGCTTGAAGCTGGAGACGTCGATCTCGCACGCGCTGGGGAGGAACACGTCGAAGGAGCCGTCTGCGTTGAGGGTGTAGTTCTGCACTCCCTCCGGGAGGATGCCTGGTGGGAAGTCGTAGTTCGCCAGCATCTCGTATACCGTTGGAGTGGCCCTGGTGCTGCTGATCTTGGTGCGAGCAGCAGAAGAGGCCGCGAAGGAGGCGGCCACAACGAGGAGGACGAGGAGGAGCTGGTTCTTCGCCATGGCTGGTGCTTGTGATATCAAAGCGCAATTGTCTGTAGCCTCTGGGATGATGTTTGTTGATTGTGTTTGCTTTTTTTTTTTTTGTGAATTGTTGATTGTGTTTGCTTATCAAGCCGCTCTAGCCTCATATATATATAGCTTAGAGAGATAACGCAGTCCTGAACGGCACGGCTTAGCAATTAGCTAACATAATTCACAAATTATTGTCTCTGAAGGCAGAATTTTTTAATTTGGGAGCAGTGCTGAGACGGCACGCTGGCCAGCAGCACTTCCCATACGGTACGTATTGGTGATTTGAGGTGAATGAGTTTGATGCTCTTATCAGCAATCGCACCTGGAGATTGGTGCCACAACCCCCCCCCAATATTGCAAAATCAAATTTCGTCCTGCTAGTTCCGTGGATAAACAGAAGACACGTTTGGTGGCTCGAGGGTTCACTCAGCAGCAGGGTATTGACTACCATGACACATTTTGTCCATTGGTCAAACCAGTAATTGTTCATCTCGTCCTCTCGCTAGCCATCTCACGGGGTTGGTGCCTGCGTCAGATTGATGGCAGCAACGTCTTCCTTCATGGTTTTCTTGAGGAAGATGTCTACATGCAGCAGCCTTCCGGCTTTGAGGACTCTCGATACCCCCAGCATGTGCCTAAGCTTCAGCGTGCTCTGTATGGTCTTAAGCAGTCTCCACGTGCATGGTATGCCCGCCTGAGTGATCTTCTTCTTCAGTTGGGTTTTGTTCCCAGTAAGGCCGAGACCTCTCTATTTCTTTATGACCACCATGGGTGTCAGATCTATATGCTTGTGTATGTTGATGATATTGTTATTGATGGCTCCTCCTCGTCTGCTCTGCTGTGGATCTTGTGGTCCACACTCTTTCGGCCACTTTTCCTATCAAGGACCTTGGTCGACTAGAGTATTTTCTTAGCATTGAGGCTGCCTATAAATCACAGGGGATGGTACCGACACAACACCGTGCAAATATGGAGAACTGCCGAGCGGTTACCACTCATATGTCTTCTACAGACAAGCTTTCTCGTGATGATGGCGACCCTCTTGGTCCTGATGATGTTTTTAGGTGCTGGAGTTTAGTCGGCGGTCCGCAGTACCTCACTCTCACTCAACCCGACTTTTCTTTTGCTCTGAACAAAGTTTGCCAATACTTGTCTCAGCCCACGACTGTTAACTATGAGGCAGTCAAGCGGATTCTTCGATATTTCAAAGGCACTATCTCTATTGGACTTCATATTCAGCGGTCTTCCTCTACAGTGCTAAATATCTACACTGATGCTGATTGGGCAGGATGCCCGAATGATCGCCGCTCTACTGACGGTTTTTCTATTTTTCTCGGCGGAAATTTGATCTCCTGGAGCTCTCGCGAACAGCCCACGGTTTCTCGATCTAGACCGAAGCTGAACACAAGGCACTGGTGAATGGCACTGCTGAAGCTACCTGGATTCAGTCGTCCTCAAGGAACTTGGTGTTCATCGGCCTCATCCGCCAGTGTTGTGGTGGGACAACCTTGGCGCCACATATCTGTCCACCAATCCCGTATTTCATGCCCGCACCAAACATATCAAGATCGATTTTCATTTTTTCGAAGAGAAAGTTGCCTTGCTAGCCCTTCACGTTCGTTTTATCGCCTCAGCAGATCAGGTCGCTGATGTGTTAAGTAAATCTGTCACGCAGGTGGTGCTCCGCAAGTTTTGGTCCAATCTCAACCTTGTACATGATGGCTAAGATTGAGGGGATATTAAGGATAGAATCAGTTAGGTTTTATTTTCCCTGATTCTAGTGATTGTGCATACCTTCTTTTATTAGATATGATCGGTTGTGGTCCTCTAATTCATTGGCTGATCGGATTGTGATCATTTCCTTGTATACGTACATGTATCTCTGATATATATGGAGGCCCCCACGGGTGGGATGATTTATGGGAAAACATTCCCTTTGACATGGTACCAGAGCCCAGGGTCTCGAGTTCGAGTACTAACTTTCGCATGCCTACCCCTATGTCTGCCGCGTATATAATCATTCATACATGTGCTATTCTTTTTTCCATGTGATGACCTTCTCTTATCTTCTTCTGGTCACACGTGAGGAGGGGTGTTGATATGTATAACTAAATTGTCTAGCCCTTTCCATCAATTCAGACTTTTGGTTGCGTTGGCTAATGCATGAATCTTGACAATGGTCTACTTTCACCCAGTATGTCAGAGTAGTCTAAGACTCACTTAACTTAAATTACAATAAGGAAGAAGAGAAAGGGCTTAAGAAATACAGGTTTTGTTTGCGCAAACTGTCTAATATTTGTTGCATTCTTCGTGCTTATATCCTCCACCCCCGTGCATTCCAGCAGGAGTATGATGCTTCAGACTCCATCCAAGCCCCGCAAATGTGGACGGCATCGAGACATGAGAGGTGCGATGCGAAGAAAAAACACAAGAAACAGGTCAATATGATGGTGGAACAGATGATCAATAATTGTAAGCCTTTTTCTTTCATCCGAGAGCATTTCGGAAGATACCAGTTGTGCTATCATTATGTTCTAAATTGACAGTATATCAAAATAGAAGGAAGAATATTTTGCTCCCGGTCATTTTTTTTTAGAAACAAATAAAAGGAAGAGCATTCTCTATACTATACTTATATTTCAAAGCAGATCGGACGAAGTATGACTATCATAGCCGAGCCCAAGCATCTCTTCATTTCAGTAACACTGTGGTCTTCAACCCGCAGTTCACTACAGAAGAACAGATGGTCTGAAGGTCCATTTGAGAAGGGGATTGAGTTGTTTCATCTATACAAGGAACAGATCGACAGATGGTTAGGCATGAAGGACCGGATCATGATTTGATGCCCCTTCTTTCAGATAGGAGTAATGCACGTACATCGTTCATAGCGTTTCACAAAAATTGAATCCCCTTCTGTAACACTTAAAGATTTTATTAAGAATAGTGTCGAAGCAACAACAGACAACAACATCATAGGAGTTACAAAATTCAACGGATCAGTAATATCTTGCTGCGTCTACTTCGGGAATCCGGGGCCCGGGTTGCAGCGTGGGCTCTTGGCGAAGCTGCCAACTGGGAACGACTTGGATATCAGACCTGCGCTAAACTTGAGCTGATCGCCGTCCCTTTCAACAGAGTTGATGCCCACATGGTTGATTCCAAGGTTGACGCTAATCCCTTCCAGCCCGTTGATCACCATGGGCTGGATGTTTCCCTGTATTTTGCTTTCGTACCGAAGCGTGAAGCCGCGGACGTCGATCTGGCACTCGCCTGCGAGGGTCAAATCGAAGGAGCCGCCTTCGTTGATGGTATAGTTCTGTACACTATCGGGGAGGATGCCTGGAGGGAAGTTGTACTTCGCCAGCATCTCATATACCGTTGGAGCAGCGTTGGAGTTGCTTCTAGTGAGGGTAGCAGAAGAGGCCACGAAGGAGGTAGCAACAGCGACAAGGAGGAGGATGAGGTGGTTCTTGGCCATGGCCGATGTTTGTGAAGTTGTAATATTAATCCCAAGTATGCGAGGCAAAAGATGATGTAACTAAAGGCAGTCTGTATCTTCGTATATATAGGCCTACCTACAGACTCGAGAGCAATGTTAACTTTGTAAGTGGAGTACGATGTTAATGTGGATAAATGCACAATAAATATGGACACTTACAAAATTAAACTAGTCACAATGCATAGTATCATATAGAAGTATCATGTGTATGATACTACTATTTATTTTTGTGAAATCAATAATAATATATGTTATTATGTCCACAATGCATGATATCATATGCTAGTATCATAATCTTTTTATATTAATTGATTTGTAGAATCTCAATGCAAATATATGTTCAAGATTTATTTGGCATTAAATTTTCTATTAATACGTGCTATGATACGTTATCTATCTATGATACTACTATCATCTCTCTCATCTTTAATTGCACTGCCACATCAGCTTTTTGCATGCATGTGATGCATGATACTACATATGATACTTCCATTGTGGGTAGTCTTAGGCTAGCCATAGTGGTAGTATCTTAGCTAGTATCATGCACATTGGTCCCACAAAAATGCTGATGTGCTAGCTAATTAAGGAGGAGAAATAAGTTTAGAGTATCATAGGTGGATACTGTATCATAGCACATATCACGAGAAAAGTTAATGCCAAACAAATCTTGTAGATCAATTTGCATTGAGATTCTAAATATCAATAAATATAGCATAACAATGATACTACTTCATGATACTACCCACTGTAGGTATAGTATCATACACAAGTATCATATGCATGATACTACTATATGATACTTAGCACTATGGCCAGCCTTAGAGATAACCATTCTATGGACGATTATAATTACTACCTAAAAATAGAATTTATAATTATGTTTACGATAATAGAGTAAAACTAGACATGTAGAGGATTATCCAAAACAATAATAAGTGGAGTACTAAATAAGTGACACTTATTATGGGACTAGTTTAGTGCCCGTGCGTTGCCACGGACAATAATTATTTTAAATAAATCACCAATTTAGTAGAGTAAATTATAATGAACTACTTCCTCTGATTCATATTACTTGATACTAATATAGATGTATCTAAACACATTTTAGTTGAAGATACATCCATTTTAGCACGAGTAATATGGGTCGAAGGGAGTACTATAATTGGGGGGAATTTGGCGATCAGTACAATTATGTTAATTCTTTTAAATCAGTACCATTTCTGGAGCAGGGAGGAAGGGAGGAATAAATCGAGGAAAACCTTAGAAGACAGTGTTTTAGCTTGATGATGTTGCTTAACGGCCATCCCACCTGTCATTCCCACCTTTTTTATTCTTTGTTCTTCTTATTCACTCTATCTTTTCCGGGGAACTGCTTCCCTCCCACCTACCATCGGTGACCGCCTCTCCGCCCGGCTCCGGCGCCCCTCTCCCTCCGGCTGAGCGCCGCTTGCCCGCGTCACGCACGTCCCAGCTCCTCCCCTGTGGCGCTCTGCTCGTGCCGGCGACGCACCCGACATCGCCTGTCCTGGTGCGGCTCGGATGAAGGGGAACCCCTCTCCATCTGCACATGTGTCAGCTCCGTCCACCGCATCCCCATGGATGGCCGCCGTCCACAGTCTCATGTTCTAGTATGTTCTCCTCACCTCCTATCAAGATTCTTCTTCCAGGGCCTCCAGCATCGCCTCCGCATGCATAGCAGGCCACCGCGATGCCTCCACGCGCTTGCACGATGGCCAAGGCGCCTGATGTTCGTGCGGGGATGGTCTCCGTGAGAACCAACGCTAAGGCTTCGTTCGGGAGGAGGTAGAATGCCGCCGCGGCGAGGAACATCGGGGTGGTTGCTTCGTTCGGGAGTACGGGCGCGGCGACCACGCGCACGACGGCCGGGTGTGTCGCGCAGAACAACGCACACATGCAGGCCACGCGAGTCCACCACCGGAATCGGGACCAAACATAGGCAACCGGAATCGACAGTTTTCTTGCCGGAGTCGAAGAAGTATTCGGTGATTTTGTCGGTACGGGGCGCGTTAGGTCGATCTCGTCAGTGGGGAGGAAGTTGGAGTCGAAGCAGTCCTCTTGGGAAACTTGGACGTCTCAAGGGAGGCCGGTGGTGGTGGGACAATGGCGAGGTGGTGATGGAGGCGCCGGTTTGCACGTGTCGTTCCTCTTGGTGATCCCGAAAAGAAGATGGTTGGCTGGACCCCATGTCCACCAGCAGGCCTAAACGGCAGGGCGACGACCGTTTAGCCATGTCATCATTGAAGTGAGATCACAATGGCTAAAACACTATTAGTCGGAGATTTGCGCTATTTGTTGCTCCCTGCCTCATAAGTGGTACTGGACTGAATTTCTTAAAAAAGTGGCACTAACGCGTCGAATTCACCGCAATTATGGTAGTTCCTTGTAATTTACTTAATTTAGTGTAACATGATGTGCAATGAGATTTTTTTTTTAATAGTAATGTTGTTGAAAGATACGTGAGCTCCACAGAAATCGGTCTAAACATGTGCATCCGTTGTGCAAATACATGGTGTAGAAAACAGGGAAATAATGTCAAAACAATACATAGAGATTACATCTTTATTTTAAGGGGATACATCTTATTTTTCCTGTTGACAGTGATCTCTGATCCTGACACCTCAACCCTTGCCGTTAAATGTCGGTGACACCATCTCAAGTTTAAGAAGTCCAACAACAATCACATAAAAGCTGGTCGTCATTGAGAACTACTCGAATCCATCAGGAATGAAGCAAAATTATGGATGCTGCCTGGTGTGAAAGTCCTACGTTCACGACACTCTTGGCGTCATGGTCATACGTGCTTACTTAAAACTCAACTACAAACAATAATAACTCGTGTAAATTACTTATCACAAAAGGAAACAGTCATTTCTATTAGTTATAAACATGATCCAAGGAATGGAGCCATGTGGACCATTCTCGATATGGATCCTGTATAACTTCTATGTAGTTATTCTGTGCATGCTAATGCAGAAATCTAGTTATGAGATATTGCCGTCTCCAGTAATCTCCACCTGAATATATAAGACAACATGCACTATTTACGACCAGATAAAAAATCATACTTTTAACATCTGAATCTCCAATCAATACCAATAGGAAGATGCACCATCAGCGTGTCTCCTTTAAAACAGTAACCATTTGATACAGACCACTAAAAATGTTGGTTCCCAGGTAAGCTTGATTCATTACCTCTTCATCTCCAAAAGTTCTGCACATCAATTATCGGCTAGTCAACAACACCACTAAACTCCATGTAGAGTGTGAAATCTTTGTCCACACCTATCACACAGGAGATGATGAACAATATGAAATAACTTGTTAGTGAATTTTACTATTTGAAACCTGTTAGCATAAAAACGCACCAGTAAGAAAGGCACACCATCACTATTGGAGTAAATTCATATTATATTCTAGCTGGGATAGAAATCATAGCCATTTGATCTCCGACGTCTAAAGATCTCATATAAGGGAGAAGACTGCCGTGCAACCAATTACACAATGCAACGAACACCAATCAATATGACGAAATCTCTACATATATTATGTCAATCTGAAAATGCAAAATATGTCTCTTGTTTTCAGTTGGATCCAACATCCATGAGAGCATAAACTATATGACGATAGGACTTTTTGATGAATGAAGAGCTAGCATGTGTTAGAAGCAAAAGTGCATATGATGTTGCCTATCTAAATTAATAGTCTTGTTTTTCAGATACATAGCTACAGGAATCGCAATGGTGACCTAGCAAATAAATTAGATGTGCATCTAAAAATTCGGTGTAACAGGAAACTCAGTAGTGGAGAAAAACATGACCAATCTTACATTCATATCAAGTGAACATAATCGGAGCACATCACTCATAAGTAAACACAGAACTATGAATATCAAGTAAGCAAAATAAAAGGTATGATGTTGGCCACATCTTACCACCGCTAAACGTCAATTGAGTGCAGGATATTTGCTCAAGATCACCCAAAAAAGGCCGAGTCAGAAACCTATGGACTGTTATCCATCTAAATTTATTAGTCTTCTTTTTCATATACGTTGGCAACAGTGATCTCGCATATAGAGATGCGGAGTAACAGAAAACTCATTAGTGGAGAAAAACATGAGACCAATCTTACATGCATATCGAGTGAACATAATGGGAGTGCATCACTCATAAGTAAACATAGAACTATGAAGAACACACTGGAAAATCAAAGGTATGATGTTGGCCACATCTTACACCGCTAAATGTCACCGGAGTGCAAGACACTTGCTTAAGATCATCAAGAAAAGGCGAAATGGACTGTTACATAGAGCAGTGTATCGACTGACTAATCAAGAGCATCCAGTGAGGAATCCAAAGTTGTGGTATCTGCTACAGAGGTATCTATCAAGATGATATCGAGCAGACATGGTTCAACAAAGGGCATCTAATAGCCACGTGGTGTTCCAGTAATAGTTTGAACCAAGATATGAATTTAGACCAAGAACCAGTGAGACATCTTAAAATCTGATTTTACCTCAAGCATTGTTTACGTGTGTTTCAAAAAATAAGCTTAATGAAATAACCCACTGAAAGATGATCCCTGACTACTACTGTAATCCAAAATATCCAATGATAAACACATATGTTAGGCTGCACCCTCGAGCCCCCCCGCCCGCCACACCTTGTGCTCATTCGTTTCCTTGGCATCTGCCTCACTGCTGCTAGCTGCTGCAGCCTACAAACACGATCTCTTGTGTTTCCCAGCTGAGAGGGTGGGTCGCAGAAGCACTTGAAACTGTCAAGCTGAATATCACTGCTCCAAAGATATAAATCGCAGCCTGCATCCTCAACTTCCCATAGATTGTTTGTATGGTCATCTCATCCCCAATATGCACAACCTATTTAGGTTTCACACCTAGCAACTCAGCGGCCTTCAATCACCAATATAAAGATAGTCCAGAAAGCGACAATACCAAATAATCAAGTTATTCTTGATTTACACCCGATCTAATACCTTTGCTCCTAGAACAATTCAAGAATAACCTAACCTCTACAAACCAAGCAGATATGAACCGCCAGAAACGCATACCATGTACGGATCTTAATCAACATGTACGGATCGTGCAGATCATGGCAAATGTTGTACAGAATTTTGAGCAAGCATAGGAGCCAAGGATGAGAACAACGACGAGATGCATAGGGATAGGCATGGAGAGTTGAGGAGGGAGATGGATTGTACCCTTGGTTGTAGGTCGTGCCTGCTCCAATGCTCCAGCTCGTCGTTCCATAGTTGATGTAGCCCTGTCACTTGCCCGCGATGACCATCCAAAGAGGTTCATGGAAAAGGTAATGTCAGACTGGAAAATGTAAACGAAAGAATCAAATCCGGAATGTTGAGCACCTTCTTCACCCGCCTAGACGGGGCAGGACTCCGGGAAGAGGATGTTGGCCCAGACCCGGCAGTACTCTCGCCGATCTGATACCAAACACAGCCCCTGTACGTCGAGTACTTTCCGACGTAGACGACGAAGCGATTTCCGCCGAGACACGCACGTACCGAACCACAATCCGCCGGGATGCACACGTATAGTAAGCAAAGTCACAACTCACGTACGCAAAACTGATTGGATTGCCAAAGGGCCATAGCGGTCCTTGGTAACTTTATTGCTCAACTCACGGTCCTGGTTACAGAGTACAAGGTAGGCCTCAGCTTTTATACACGCAGGTAATCAGCTAGTCCTACTTCATGTAGAATTCTAATCCTAACCGGAGACATACATCCGAACCTACTCGTATACGAACTCTAGTCCTATACGGAGGTTACGTCCACGACGCGGTGTTGTCGTGCTTAATGCTAACAATCACCCCCCTAAGCACGACGTGCACTCCACTTCGACCTGGGTCCCAAATGCGCCAGCTGCTTCTCGCGGGCGTCTTCCTCGGCATTGCTTTTTCCGCTCCTCGTGGCACCCATGTCACCGACTTTATCTTCGCCGGCTTCTCCATCGCTTGACGCTGACCTTCCTTGTCCGCATCTTCCATCTTCACCGGTTCCTTGATGAACAACCATTGCTTCATGTGCTTCATCTTCACCGGATTATTAACCGCCCGAAGTATCTTCTTCGGATAGTTGTCCAACACGCATCGCATGCGTGCTCGTGTCGGTCGTACTCGTCTCGTCTCCAGTACTGTCGGAGATAGCACGACATACTCTTCTGCGTCCGACGTCGCACTTGTTTCTTCACTTGTGGATCCTCCAATTCCTAGCTGAGGTTCCACGTCGCTCCCTTGCGACTCACAAATGTGATCTCCCCGAAGTACTTTCTCGTCGAGATTCACACTGACGTACATGCTGCAACTAATAGCAACACTAGCTAGATACTTGCCTGATGGACGATGCAAATCCGGCTGATTCTTTTGTCCATCATGCATCCACGTACGTGGCAACTCACCTGTAGCTGGATCTATTAGTTGTAGACATGCATAATGTGGCTGCTTATTCCTTGCTGGGATGTCAACTTCCATCCCGTCTGGTGCAACCTGAGCTGGGATTGCTCTCTCTTCTGGCCTGATTGATGCAGCACAAATGCTGGCACGTTCTGGCCTTTCTTCTAGGCTGCAAAGCCCTTTCGTTTCTGGACCTACACCAGGTCCGCCACCTAGTAGACTGTCTGATGGCGTTGATCGGCCACCAGCGCCAGGTCCTGCTTCTGGCCGAGTTGGCCTGCTTGCTGGGCTAACTCCCTCCATGCTGTTTACTGCTAAAGCTGGGCAGCGCCCTGCTCCTTCGCCTCCTGATGGTGCTGCTGGCCGAGCGCGTGAGCTGCTACTCGCAGTGAGGCTCCCGTGCGCAACTCCTTCCGGCCGAGATGGCCTTCTGGTGTCACTTCCTAGCCGATCGCTAGAGGCGTTCCTCGCTACGATGCTCCCTGGACACCGCTCGACCGCTCCATCACCAGAAGCAGCTGCACGCACACCAGCACTCCTGGTCGCGACGTCCGTATATGGAGTCGCTTGTGCTGCGTGCATGTCACCGGCGCCTTTGCCGGCACTCGTGTCCACGTCGTCACGAGATTTTGTGCCTTGATCATCTGCATGCAAATTACTGTAAACAACAGTAAAGATCTCATCCGGTTCCGTGGAGTTCCAAATCCATGATAAGTCTTCCTCGAAGACTACGTCGCATGTGACAACCACCTTGTTCGTCGAGGGATTGCACAAACGGTACGCTTTCGAGCCTTCTTCATAGCCTGTCATGATCATTGGAGTACTCCGATCCGCCAATTTCCTTTTATGGCTGGACACCGTCTTGACATGCGCCACACACCCGAAAGTGCGAAGATGATCAACCGAGGGCTTTCGCCCGTACCATGCTTCGTACGGAGTCCCACCAACCATACTCCTAGTTGACGCCCTGTTCAGCAAGTAGACAGCCGTGTTGACTGCCTCACCCCAAAACTTTCCTGGCAAGTCCTTGCTCTCCATCATGCTTCGTGCAATGGCCACCACCTTATGCTTCAATTCACCACCCCGATCTATGCGTAGGGACTTTTTCACCCTCGCCTTGACCTCTCCAGCTTCCTTGATCTTCTCGAATGCTTGTAGACCTTGATCCTTACTTTTCAGCAACACAATCCACATGTATTGGCTGTGATCATCCACCACAAGCATGAAGTACTCATTACCGGACGGGGTTGCGGGTGAAATTGGACCGCATATATCGCCATGAACGAGCTCCAAAGCTTCACTTGCCTCAAACGTGGTTTCACGTGGGTACGGAGCACTTCGTTGCTTCTCAACGACACCTTCGTCGCATAGCTTGTCCACATGATCCACACACGGTAGACCGTGATCCGTCACAATCTCCGTAGCCGGTGATGGAGGAGGTAGCTCCTTCTCGTCCTTCTGCTCGCATACTTCGAGCATCAGCATCATCGGTCCATCATCTTCTTCCTGGGCGATGAGAGCCCTTTCCTTCGGCTTCAGTGGTTTCTGGCAATCAACCTTGAAGTGACCGAGCTCGCCGCAGTTATGACATCTTACTTTCTTGATATCAAACTTCCTCCTCGGCGGAGCGTCATCCTCGTCCTCCCCTGCGATGTACTTTTTCGCTGGGCGAGAAGCTTCTTTATCACTTCTTCTGTCATATGCCTTGTCGCCCTTCTCTTTGGCGACCACCGCCTGCCACTGGGCACGGGTAAGCATAACGTGCTCTTCCGGTACCACATCACCATAGGTGATCTTCATCCGCTCGTCATGAGCCTTGAACCGTCCAACTAGATCATCCATCGTGAGAGTCTTGAGATCAACGCACTGCTCAATCGCCGAAACAACGGACAAGTAACGCGGCGACGCCGCGCGAAGGAAACGCCTTACAATCGAGATCTCCTCGAGTTTCTCGTCGAGCGCGCGAATCCCATTGACCAATGTAGCGACCCTCGAAGCGAAGGCGTCCACCGTCTCATCTTCTCCCATCTCCAGATTCTCATACTTCTTCTGCAAGGTTTGTAGGGCCGCCTCGCGGACGCGCTCGTGACCAAGATTTAGCGTCTTGATCGTCTCCCACGCCTCCTTTGCAGATTTCTTCGAGATCAGGTGCTGCTTCACGTCCATCGGCATCACCGAGCAGATGGCCGTGAGTGCCTGTCGGTCCTTGCGGTACTTTGGCGCGCCCTTCATGAACTCGTCGCCGCCTGGATCGATAGCCTCCCAGATTTCGTTGGACTCGAGCGCCCACATCATCGTGGTCGCCCACACCGTGTAGTTGTCGCGGATGTACTGCGGATACTGCGTCGACACTGGCGCCGCGACGCCGGAATACTCGCCCACCTCTTTCGTCATGACCTCCCGTTACTAAGAGATCCTCCACGAGGCTCTGATACCAATTGTTGGCCCAGACCCGGCAGTACTCTCGCCGATCTGATACCAAACACAGCCCCTGTACGTCGAGTACTTTCCGACGTAGACGACGAAGCGATTTCCGCCGAGACACGCACGTACCGAACCACAATCCGCCGGGATGCACACGTATAGTAAGCAAAGTCACAACTCACGTACGCAAAACTGATTGGATTGCCAAAGGGCCATAGCGGTCCTTGGTAACTTTATTGCTCAACTCACGGTCCTGGTTACAGAGTACAAGGTAGGCCTCAGCTTTTATACACGCAGGTAATCAGCTAGTCCTACTTCATGTAGAATTCTAATCCTAACCGGAGACATACATCCGAACCTACTCGTATACGAACTCTAGTCCTATACGGAGGTTACGTCCACGACGCGGTGTTGTCGTGCTTAATGCTAACAGAGGAGACATCGAGGGGTGAAGGTAGGCGAAGGCCTCCGTGATGCCGCCCGCCATGCGAGGGCCTCCGAGATGCGAGGCGGGACTTGAAGGAGTAGACCAGGGAGACGAAGTCCGAGGCTGTTGCGACACAGGCACGAGGTGTCGCGGCGACGGATTTCGCCGGCGCAGGCGTGAAGGAGGGAGGGCTGAGAGGGAGGGAGGCAGGGGGCGTTATCGGCGGCGGCAGGTATTATGCGAGCGTATGTCGAGGAGGGAGGAAACAACTATGGGAGGGATCGTATGAAGGTGGGGGGCTCGGGCTTGGTTTCCGCGGCTTGGTTACAGCTCGTTAGGGCTAAGGAGCTTGCCCAGGCGGCATTGGCAGCTTCGGCAGCGCGCATGGCTCGGGAGGAGCTGGTGCGGTCGGCTAGTGCGGCCGACGCTTCCGGGGAGGCCCCTGGGGAGGACGTCGACCCCCCTTTGGCGGCGGAAGGTGGGCCAGAGGGTTCGGACTCGGGAGTCCAAGCCTCGTCAGATGACGAGGTTACTCTTCGTAACCTGCGGGCGCGCGCTCGGGAGCGCCGACCCCGGTTGACGGTGCGCAAGGGGCGCGGCTCGACCTCGAGTGTGCAGCGATGAGAGCGCTTATCTACAATATGAGGGGGTTTGGCGAGCCAGGGAGGCGCGGCCAACTTAAATCCTACCTCAGGCAACATAGGGTGGACATAGTAGCCATCCAGGAGACGATTAAGGCGGAGTTCTCTGCATCCGAGTTGCGCAGCCTCGAGGTGGGTGGACAGTTCGCGTGGGACTGGGTCCCGGCCGCTGGACACTCAGGAGGCATGCTTCTGGGCTTCCGGGATGAAGCCTTCGAGGTTGGGCAGTGGAAGAAGGGGACCTTCTTCATCTCAGCCTCGATTTTCCAGCGGTCTAACAAAATGAAGTGGTGCTTCTTCATGGTTTACGGACCGGCTGATCACCGTCGCACTGAGGAATTCTTGGGAGAATTGACTCAAGCCGTCGAGGAGGCGCCATACCCGGTGGTGGTCGGGGGCGACTTCAATTTGATTCGTGCGGCGGGCGACAAGAGTAACGACAGCATTTCCTGGTCCAGGGTCAGGCGGTTTAACGAGGCAATCGCCACCATGGCCCTACGGGAACTGGCTAGAGCAGGGGCTCGCTTTACTTGGACGAATCGACGCCTACGCCCCACCCAGTGTGTGTTGGATAGGGTGTTGGTGTCTCCGGCCTGGGAGGCGGCGTTCCCCCTTTGCTCCCTCACTACAATCACTAGGGTTGGTTCTGACCACACCCCTCTGCTGCTGTGTAGTGGGGAGGACACCCCAATCCGCCAGTCGAGATTCTTTTTCCAGACTTGGTGGTTCGGGGTGCCAGGGTTTGGGGACTTGCTGGGGGAAAAGCTACGCTGCTTCATCTCTGACCATGGGCCACACCGGTGCGCCGTAGAGATGTGGCAGTATACCTCTCGGAACTCTCGCCAATTCCTTAAAGGCTGGGGGGCCAATCTGGGAAGGGAGAAACGAGATTTCCGCTCCAACCTGCTGCGTCAGGTGGAGGATCTGGACCGGTTGGCCGATGCCAACGGTCTGGATGAAGAAGGGTGGGCCCTTCGCTACTTCCTCGAGGACCAGCTGGTGGCGCTGGATCGGGTAGACGAGGAGTACCGGAGGCAGTGGAGTAGGACCCAGTGGACCCTTAAGGGGGACTCTTGCACCACATACTTCCATGCGATTGCTAATGGTCGCAAGCGCAAGTGCTCCATCCCGCGTCTTATCACCGAAGGGGGTGAGGTGGACGAGCAACGGGCCCTGATGGACCACGTTTATCAGTTTTATCGGGGTCTGATGGGATCTAAAGGGGAGGAGAGGGTCTTCGCCTTGGGTCCGGACCTCTGGGAGGAGGGGCAGCATATCTCGGCTGAGGAAAACTGGGATTTAGAGATCACTTTCTCTGCGGAGGAGCTGGACGAGGTCTTGGCTAGTATGAAGCCGGATTCCGCGCCCGGACCGGATGGGTTCCCGGTGGCGTTTTTCAAAAGGTTCTGGGGTATCCTGCGGGGTCCTATTCTTCATCTCCTGAATGACTTCGCCCTAGGGAGGGTTGATATCGCTCGTCTTAACTTCGGGATAATCTCGCTCATCCCGAAGGTTAAGGGGGCGGATCGGATCACGCATTTCAGGCCAATCGCGCTCATCAATGTCATTTTCAAATTCGTGGCCAAAGCGTATGCGATTAGGTTAGCACCGTTAGCGCATAGGACGATTGATCGGAGCCAATCTGCTTTCATCAAAGGGAGATGCTTGCATGAGGGTGCTCTTGCTCTTCATGAGATTGCACATGAACTCAGGGTTGGGAAGCAAGAGGGTTTGCTCCTCAAACTGGATTTTGAAAAAGCGTACGACAGAGTGAACTGGGACTTCTTGCAGGAGATCCTACTACGGAAAGGTTTCTCCGCGAGGGTAGTTCACCGGTTAATGCAGCTGGTCAAGGGTGGCCAGACTGCCATTAATGTCAATGGGGAGATCGGCCCATACTTCCGTAATGCTAGGGGTGTTCGCCAGGGCGACCCTCTATCTCCGATCCTGTTCGATTTCATTGTAGATGGGCTTGCGGCCATTCTGGCTAAGGCTAGCACCGCGGGACATATTGAAGGGGTTATCCCGCACCTCATCCCAGGGGGGTGACACATCTACAATACGCTGACGATACTATGATTCTGATCCGGCCTACGGGGGTAGGGATTGCGAACCTTAAGACTATTCTCTTATGCTTCGAGAATATGTCGGGTCTCAAAATCAACTTCGACAAGAGTGAAGTGGTGGTGACGGGGGTCACACTAGAACTCCAACACCGGATTGCTGGCATGCTCAACTGCAAACGGGGGGTGTTCCCGATTAAATATCTGGGCTTGCCGATTAGTGACAAAGCGCTTAGGGTAGCGGACTGGAACTTCTTGCCGGAGAAAATTGGGCACAGGGTGGACCCTTGGCAAGGACTTTTCCTCGCTTCGGCAGGGAGGCTAGAGCTGACCAACTCTTGCCTCTCCAGCCTCCCGCAGTTTGCTATGAGCCTTTACATGCTCTTTGATAGCACTCATAAGGCCATGGACAAACCGCGGTGCCGCTTCTTTTGGGAAGGAGTGGGCAACAAACGCAAGTACCACATGGTAGATTGGGCTACGGTGTGTAAGCCGAAAGCGTTTGGAGGATTGGGAATCCTCAACACCAAACTCATGAACATCGCCCTGATGCTCAAATGGATTTGGAAGCTGTACCAAGACGCCGAGGGGCTATGGGCAGACATCATTCGTGCTAAGTATCTGAGGGGCCGGGACCTCTTTGATGGTAATGTCCCTGTTAGGGGCTCCCAATTTTGGAATTCCATTCAGAAAATCAAATGGTACTTCAAGTTGGGTGCCAAACATGGGGCGCGCAATGGGAGGCGCACCAGGTTCTGGCTGGACTGGTGGACGGGCAGGGGGCCCTTCATGGCCAGATTCCCCCTTCTTTTTGGCTGCTGCACTGACCCGCTGATTTCTGTGGCGGATGCAGCACCTCGGGAGGGGACCCCTGGGGATTGGAATGTTGAGTTTAGAAGACCTTTTGGCACTGCTGAAGCCGTCGAATGGGACAACCTCTGCCGGCAGGCCATGGGTTGGCGCCCTGGGGCTGAGGAGGACACGGTCTCCTGGCCCATCGATGCTTCAGGTTCCTTCACTGCCAAATCGGTTTATCTGGCTTTGACGCAGGGGGCGTCAGTTACCTGTTTTAAGGAGGCTTGGCGCACGAGGGTTCCTCCCAAGGTCCGTGTCTTCCTGTGGCAACTGATTCGAGGGCGACTTCCCTCGTGCGACCAAGTTGCCAAAAGACACGGACCATCGGATGGGAGGTGTGCGCTTTGTCAGGAGGTGGAAGACTGCAATCACATCTTCTTCTCCTGTCCCATCGCCAGAATGATGTGGGCTGGAGTTAGGGAACTCCTACACTGTGACTGGAACCCCGCCGGGCCGGGGGAGTTCATTGCCATCGCCCAAGGCCTCTACGGCCCATTGCGTAGGCTAGTTTGGTTTACGTTCGCAGCCCAGTGCTGGACCTTGTGGACTATTCGCAACAAGCTTACCATTGAAGGAAAGATGATTGGAAACCCGGCTGATGTTTTTTACCACATGTTGATACACATGCAGTGCTGGAGGGTTCTGGTCAGACAGAGGGACCGGGCGATGCTGGACGCGGCGGTGGACGACGTCAGGAGACTGTACGCGAGACTGCGAGCTGAGTAGCGGAGGACCCAGACAGCGGCTTCACCTTGGACTTGGACTTCCCTAGCTATCCCTTTCGTTTAGTCGGTGTTGGCTTATTCAGCTTTGTACCTCTCAGTTGTATCTCTCCTTGTCCTGGGTTGGGACTAACTTGTTAGTGCCTACGGGCTTATGTGCGTGTGTGTGTTCCTTGTATGACTATGTTGGATCGTTTGCCAGTATGGCTTTATTTATAAAGCCGGGCCGAGAGGCCTTCTGTTTAAAAAATCTCGTAGGCAGACGAAAAGGACCGGATGGATGAAGAAAAACCGGTGACTTGATCGATTGACGATAGAAGTCGGTGGGACGAAGGAGGCGACGGACCAAGGGATGGATTGACAACGGAACGCTGAGATTCTTTTTAGGTAGTAGAGATAATGCCCCCCTGGAATTTTGACTGTACTATTAAGCACAGAATTCATTTCCTTTCTATGATTAATTTGCCGGAAAAAGAACAATGCATTCTATAAATTCAGGATTAGTTTGAACCGTTGCCTAATTTAAGCATATAATAGAGTTGAATTCCAAGTTTGGACGACATTGATGTGATAATAAATGATCTTTATCTGGTATAAGTTTTACAAAGAAATAATATTATTGTTGATTGCATTGGATATACTAGAGTGAATTACACAAATCTACCACAATTGAGGTACACTAGTAGAAAAAGAGGCTTCCGTCCACCCCCATTAGTCCCGGAAATATTTGAACCGTGACTAAAGGGGGCTTTAGTCGCGGTTCGGGAGGCGACCCGCGACTAATGCTCCATCCGAGACGAAAGGGTACCTTAGTCGCGGTTGGTAACACCAACCGGGACTAAAGGGCTATGGAGGATGCGGCCGGCGGAAAAACCTTTAGTCGCGGTTGGGGACACCAACCGCGACTAAGGTTTCGCGGTTGGTGTCCCCAACCGCGACTAAAGGTTTTTCCGAGTTTTACTCCCACGCGCCCTGCACCCCCCCCTGGATCGCCTTTTTTTGGTTTGTAAAATACAAAAAAAATGATAGAAAATTCAAAAAAAAATTGTTTTCAGATTCTTGTATGTTATGCAACCTACTATTCGGAGAAATTAAGAAATTCGAATTTTCACTTTTTTGCAAAAAAAGTTGTAAAAATGGTAAAACCGCAATAACTTTTGCATACGACGCCGGAAAAAAACGTATAATATATCAAAAAATTCCTGGGAAAAAGTTACATAGCCAAACTTTAGATTCTCAAAATTCCAAATGGAAATACAAAAGCAGGAAGATTTTAGTTTTTGCTATAAATTACGAATTTTATATATTTTTTTATTTTTAAAAAACCTAAAATTAATAATTGCATCCTGCATAAAGATTACTATCATTTTTACCCAATTTTTAGATTTTCAAATTTTTAGGTTTTAGGTTTGGCAAAAAAAATATTTAATTAATTAATAAAATTAAAAATAATACAAATTAAAAAGTTAATGTTTATTTATTTGTTCAAGATTATTATTACATCATTACTTTTGTTTATTAAAAGAATTATTTGAAATTCAAACAATAAAGAAATGTGACATCGACCAACATGTTAATATGATTGATATGATACTACTATCACATACATGCGCGCGAAGCACTTGATGCGGAACGGGATGGAACTCGGAAGTTAAGCGTGCTAGTGCTAGAGTAGTGGGAGGATGGGTGATCGAGCGGGAAGTTTGACCACGAGTATGTAATTTGACTAGAGATAAGTGTAGTTAGAGATAGAGACTAAACTATGCAAATAACAGAAATAGTAGAAATTCTAAAAAATAGAAAAACAAGAGGGAGTGAAAAATAATTAGAAACCCAAATGAATTAAAAAATAACTCGAAATAGCCTTAAATCCCGGTTCGTGTTACAAACTGGGACTAAAGGTCCTTCGCCCCAGCGCATGCCAGCCGCCCACGTGGCGGGGCCTTTAGTCGCGGTTCGTAAGCAACCGCGACTAAAGGGGGGGCCTTTAGTCGCGCATCGTTAGTCGCGGTTGCGCAACCGCGACTAATGGCTGTTGCGAACCGCGACCAAAGCCCTTTTTTCTACAAGTGGTAGTGGTCACAACTCAGTACTATTCTTGAATTTTTTTGCTAAAAACTACAACTTCTGTGACATACCGTTACTAATCGAGCAAATATTCGTCTAACAACATTTTAACATGGGCTCCTCCAGCTGTGGAGGCGGCGAAGCTGGCGTCCTCCTCCAGCTCCACATCAGACCAGGCCAAGGAAGGCCGCGGCCGCAGCGCACCTCCGGCCAAGATCCAAGAACTCTCGGCGCCGTGCCGCGAGGAGAGGCGCAAGACCGCGAGCGCGAGCAGCAGGAAGGAACCGGCCGCGAGCGCCGTGGAGGCCGCGAGCGCGAGCCTGTGCCGGAAGCTCCTCCTCCCGGCTCCCGCAGCGGTGCGCTGCGGCCGGCGCTGGCTTCGCGAGGAGGGTCTCGTGGTCCTCGTGGGTGGCGCGGGAGGATCAGGGGAGGAGGAGGCGGGCTCGGAGGGAGAGGGCGAGCGCGGCAAGGAGGAAGAGGAGGTCGTCGTCGGCGAGGAGCGCGCGCTGCGGGCAGGGCGAGAGGAAGAGGAAGGCGAGGCGGTCGGGGAGCAGGCCGTGGGGGCAAGCCATCTACGGGAGGGAGGAGCCCGGCATGGCGGCGGTGGTCAGCGTGCTCGCGAGGGAGGCGACCATGTCGGGAGCTGCCATCGGCCTGCTCGGGCTCGTGCAAGGTCAATGGCATGAAAAAAGAAGAGAAAATATTTAGAGAAGGAATAGAAAATTAAAAAAGTGAGGAAAAAAAGAATTGATGTTAAAATGTTGTTAGATAAGAATTTGCTCGATTAGTAACGCTATGTCGCAGAAGTTGTAGTTTTTAACAAAAAAATTCCAAGAATGGTACTGACCTGTGACCACTACCCAATTGCGATAGATTTGTGTAATTTAGTCGATATACTAAGAAACATACACTATTTTCTTTCAAAGCTGACAAATGAAAAACATCAAATATATCATTGATCGATAATACTAATCGATACTAATATACACCTCATCGGCAATGATAGCTAAACGGCCTCTGGGTAAATATATTTACGCATGGCTGGTGAGGCTTACCTGGAATGAGCCATTGTCAAACTAGAAGGGACCGAAACAGTCTCCTCCTGCGTCGCCCCCGCGCGGCGACCAGGGGGAACCCTAGATCGTGCCGCTGCCAGGCCCCCCTCCTCCCTCGTCGATGCCTGAGGGCGCGGCCGGGTAACGCCCGGTTGGCGTCGGCGGCGGTGAGGTCCTCTCGTCCTCTGGCTCGGGTGGAGGGGCGCGGGATGTCTCCTCCGGGTCAGGGCGTGGCGCGTCCGTCGGGGGCCACGGCGTGCCGGCGCGGGCGTGTCCTGCTGAGGTGACATGACGGACGACGGTGGTGGCTGCGCATCTCCGGGCGGCGTGGGCGTGTGGCGGCAAGGGCGGTGGTGGCTGCTCAGCCGACTTCTGCGAGGAAGGGTGGCTCGACGGCGGCTGTGTGGGGGGCCAACGGCGGCTCGCTGCGGGTTTGATCTAGGCTGCCTTGCCTGGATCTGCCGGCAGCGGCGCGACAGTGTCCTCTGCGGATATGGCAACTGAGGGATGGCGGTGGTGGATCAAGGAGGCGCCATCTTGCTTGCCTCAGAGGTACACTCGGTGAGGTGGGGATGCGCGGCTGCCGGTGAAAATCGTGCTCCGACTCCGGTCTTGGCGGGCAATGGCGGCGCTACATGTCGTAACCTTCTTGGAGTCATCGTTGTCGCAGCCTGCATCTATACACTCGTGTTGCTCCGGGGGAAACCCTAGATCTGGGTCTCCCGGATCGGACTATGGCGGCGCGCCCCGCGTCATTCTACCTGTTGGGGCATTGTTTTTGGAGTAGCTGCTGGATGATGGCGGATGTTGGTGGAGTGGTATTCATCTACCACATTGTTAGCGGTGAGTCTCGGTGGCATGGTGCTGCAGGGTATCACACGACGGATGCGGGATGATGTATGCGTGCAGGATGGTGGAGCCGTCTGGTGTCATGGTGGCATCGACGGCAGGTATTGCAAGGTTAATGCGATGATCTCTCTTGAAGATGGAGTCGAGGAAGACGGCGGTAGCAACTTCGGTGGCATGTGCGTTGGTGTGCGCGCAGAGTTTGCTTGACTGGATGTGCTTCTCACCTGCTATTGGACGGTTTGGGAAGGCATTTGGTTTTTGGATGATGTGAGTTGGTGTATTGTCACCCCTTCCTCCCACTGTAGGTCTAGTGAGGTGGCTTCGAGGTTGATCTTTTGTATTGTTCTAGTAAGGTTTATGAATAATCTAATAAAAAATCGTGTCATCCTTTAAATACAGAAGATGAAGCGATATTTCCCCCATTTAAAAAAAAATTGAGCTACATCAATTGGCCACCGATGTATCCAACCATCGTTGCCAAAATGTGTGGGAACACTTAGAACAAATATATGCCACTTTCTGATCTAAGAGCATGTCTAGCAGTTGCTGATAAAGAGTCAACCCATAAAACGCGAGTACATGGCACTGAAAACGGTTTTTATAGGCTGAAAAGTCACGGCGCACAGCATTCTGTTTTACGGGTTGGGTTTATGGGTACTGTTGTGCGCCACGACTTTTCAGCCCGTAAAAATAGGGTTTCAGACAGTTTCTGAGATCAAATAATTAAGGTTTCACGCACACAATAATCGACAAACTTTATTACAATAATGCTTCTCACAAATAAATTACAACAATTATTCGAATTGAATAATCAAATGTTCCACTGTCCTCCTCATGAATGGCGAGGATGAGCAGCATCGTCTCTGTGTCCTCCTCATGAAGCAGCTCGTCGAGGTTTTATTCGTCCGAATCGGAGGACGACCAATCGGTTGACTAATAGACCAAATCCTCCATGGTCAACTCCGCTCTCATCTACGACTGCGAAGCACGAATCAGAAGTTCTCCAGCGGCGGGCGGCGGCAAAATCAAAGAACAAAGGGAGAGGAACTCGCTGTCTCGGCTCGGCGGGCATCGGAGTGCGGCGACAGCGGCGAAGTCCCGGACGAGGTGCAGCGGGAGGCGGCGGGGTACGGCGAGTGGCGAGGCAGACCTCGGCGGGGCTCAACGGGCGGCGGAGGAGGACGGATCTAGATTTCTGCTGCCGCGGAGGTGGGCGAAAGTGGCAGCGGGTGGAGGGAAAAGGAATTGGGAAGCTGAAACTTCCGCGTGCCCTACCGCGCTTATAGGTCCAGGTCGTCATTCAGTTTGGGTTGGCAGCCTGTAGCAGGACATGTCGCAAGGGAGAGTTTGCTTGACTGGATGTGCTTCTCACCTGCTATTGGACGGTTTGGGAAGGCATTTGGTTTTTAGATGATGTGAGTTGGTGTATTGTCACCCCTTCATCCCACTGTAGGTCTAGTGAGGTGGCTTTGAGGTTGATCTTTTGTATTGTTCTTGTAAGGTTTATGAATAATCTAATAAAAAATCATGTGCATCCTTTAAATGCAGAAGATGGAGCGATATTTCCCCCATTTAAAAAAAAAATTGAGCTACATCAATTGGCCACCGATGTATCCAACCATCGTTGCCAAAATGTGTGGGAACACTTAGAACAAATATATGCCACTTTCCGATCTAAGAGCATGTCTAGCAGTTGCTCATAAAAAGTCAACCCATAAAACGCGAGTACATGGCACTGAAAACGGTTTTTATAGGCTGAAAAGTCACGGCGCACAGTTGTGCGCCGTGACTTTTCAGCCCGTAAAAATAGGGTTTCAGGCAGTTTCTGTGAAATTTCATACACAATATGCGTCTAAAGATCAAATAATTAAGGTTTCACGCACACAATAATCGACAAACTTTATTACAATAATGCTTCTCACAAATAAATTACAACAATTGTTCGAATTGAATAATCAAATGTTCCACTGTCCTCCTCGTGAATGGCGAGGATGAGCAGCATCGTCTCTGTGTCCTCCTCATGAAGCAGCTCGTCGAGGTTCGATTCGTCCGAATCGGAGGACGACCAATCGGTTGACTAATAGACCAAATCCTCCATGGTCAACTCCGCTCTCATCTACGACAGCGAAGCACGAATCAGAAGTTGTCCAGCGGCGGGCGGCGGCGAAATCAAAGAACAAAGGGAGAGGAACTCGCTGTCTCGGCTCGGCGGGCATCGGAGTGCGGCGACAGCAGCGAAGTCCCGGGCGAGGTGCAGCGGGAGGCGGCGGGGTACGGCGAGTGGCGAGGCAGACCTCGGCGGGGCTCAACGGGCGGCGGAGGAGGACGGATCTAGATTTCTGCTGCCGCGGAGGTGCGCAAAAGTGGCAGCGGGTGGAGGGAAAAGGAATTGGGAAGCTGAAACTTCCGCGTGCCCTACCGCGCTTATAGGTCCAGGTCGTCATTCAGTTTGGGTTGGCAGCCTGTAGCAGTACATGTCCGCAAGGGAATTTTCGTCTGGCCCGTTAAATTTTTTTACAGTTCTGCTCATTTACGGGTACTAAAAACGTCGTGGATGGACCGAAACCCCTATACTGGCGGTTATTTTATGGATTTCGGCCTTTTACAGGTACCGCTAGACATGCTCTAAGGATCATTGGCCATGGAGATTTGCAGTTGTCCTTTGGACATAGGCAACCAAAAATCTTACTTGTTCGTCCTACAAAAAGCCACCACTCAGTAAAAAATGTGTCCCTTGTCCGACGAAGTTTTCAAACGGCACAAGAAAAAAGTACATGCAAAAAAAAAAAATCCCTGCCAATCACCTTCCAGATGCTGTGGTAGACACCACGCCGACACATTCGGGAGCCATCGTAGGTGGCATGCAAGAGCAGTGCTCCGTTGTGCCGCGTTGGAGGAGCAGAGGCACTAATTTTTGCATCATGCATGCTAAACAACATTTTAAGAACCCCCCCCCACCCATTGTAGAATAGTTAAGCGTGCATAGCAGACTTGTCAAGGTCATCTTGACTTATATGTCCCACCACTAAGATTTTTTCTATATACCAATTACCGAAACACGCGTAAACCACTCATCACTATCTAAACCCTACGATCTTACTCGTGCGCGGTGGACATTCGAATTATTTGGCGGGGCGACGACAGTGAGAACATGATGATGTAGATCTACACTGCAATTGACCGCGACAGCAACATCATACCTAATTCTCAATCTTTGGGATTTCTTTGAGGCATGCAAAAGTTTGATTTTTTGATCTTGATCGGGGATATTTGAGATTTTCTTCACAAGACGGTAAAGTGCTCATGTAGATCCTTAAGGAGGTCTGGAATGGCACATATGAGATGTGGCAGGAGTGCGATTACGGCCAATTCTCGCATCGGCTAATGGCTTACAAGGATGTGGACACCGAATGGAAGTTCGTCGACACAATAAATTTTCTAAGTGCAGCTTCGTGGAACTGATCAATGAATCACTCACTAGAGCTTCCACGTGCGATGTGGAGGCTTGGCCATGCCAAGAAAATCAAGGTGTCCAACGAGGAATTTTAGCGAAGCCTGGAAGAAGCAAGACATGATAAATTTGTATGGGTTTCCTATTGTTGTCTATTTTGTAACAAATAATTAAATTTGTACTTAAGATGTCGATATGTTTCTATTGTTGTTCATTCTATACCAAATAGCTAATCCGGTACTTAAGATGTGTGATGTGTTTCCTATTGTACTTCGGTTTGTACCAAATTCATAAGCTTATAATTACGATGTGTGCCGTGATGTTGTTCATTTTTTACTGAATTATTAAGCTTGTACTTAATGTGTGATGTGTTTCCTCTTATGTTGTTTATTTTGTAGTGAATAACTAAACATGTTGTTATGATGTGCGATGTGATTCTTCTCTGGTATTTTTCTCTTAATTCATGTACATTTTCTATTGATCGTAGGTTAATTTTCATACTTGGTAATTAAGCCGTTAGATGAACTCGTATCTTTTTTCAATAAAAGGAATATATTAATATTAAAAAAATACCAATTACAACCGGCCTCTGCAACAACGTACCACCTAATGGCAGTACGGATGCACACATCCAAAAATTAGAAAAGAAAACTAAGAAACAAAAGTCCCGCTACAGTATCTCGGGCCTATCAACAGCAATACATCCACCACCAAGACAACACCTGAAATACAGACTCCAAAAACGATGCCTTCAAGAAGGGAATAATGCTCTAACACCGTCGTCGCCCGACCAAAGATCTTAGTTTTCACCCTGAAGATAGTCCCAGCTTTCAAAACAATGCCTCCAACAAGGTCATTGCCAGACACAACCAGTTAAGACCAGACCTTTGGTTTTCACCCTGAAAGGTAGGACTCTGAATTTCACCTGTGTTGTCGCCCCCACTTTCATACCGCTGCTGTGAAGCCCGGAACACCAAGAAAGTCCATCAACAGCGCGGAGACTTGAACCTCCTTTAGCTAGTCCTCCCATCCGGCCTTCATGAAATTCTCTTCTTCATTCATCATGGATCCATAGTCACTTGATGTCAACACAGAAAAAGAGCTCTCCCCACTCCCTCCAGAACCAAACGGTCGGAATAAAAGCATGGGTGCGCGCAACCGAATATCACCCGATCCAGCAAACTACAGGCAAAAGATGTGTTGTTGCATTCGCCGACGGAGCCTTCTGGGACTCAACACTCCAGCTAGATGAAAAGGATCAACATCCGGCAGGTCTTCATCTTCACAGAAGAAGAACCCTAGGACCACCACCTTCAAACCCGAAGCAGACGAACAGGCCCCCACGCCGCCATCCGCTGACCAACGATGACGAAGGAGAATTCGGTGGACGGCGGAAGCCGCAACCACACCATCCTCGCCCCGCACATCGCCGCCCCCTTCCTCGCGCCGCCAGCAGAAGCCGACGATGGATCTCCGTGGGCACAAGATCCAATAGCTGCCGCCACCACCATCCATCACCGGAGGCCGTGGAGGAGGAGCCGCCGCCGCACATCCAGGGACGCCTCCCTAGATGCGGAGCACGCTGAAGCCGGAGGTCGCCGCCCCAGCCGCCACCGCCGGGTGCCGCCTCCAACAATCCCCGGGCACTTTGGCGCCGGGGCCCGCCGCCACCGTGGCCAGCGCCAACGGCAGCGGCGGAGGGAGAGAAACAGAGGGAAGGGTGGCGGAAGGAGGGAGATCAGCCCCCCGGCGGCGCCTTGGGGAGCGCCACGAGAGGGGGTTACGTCTAAAACACAACTCAGAACTCGTATGTTTAGATTTTATTATCATACTAGGAAAATTGCCCGTGCGTTGCACCGGGTGAGGAAAAATACACCTTGTTAGCCGAGCATGAATGCATCACCGATGATCATCACCGGATGATTGGAAATAAAAGCATGTGTGAGAACCGGCCAACGTAACAACACATACACTGACCTTTGGATTGCCATGATTATTCCCTAGTGGTCGCTCCAATGTCGGCATAGGAGTTAGTGGCAATGAAAATAATAAGGACGAATAAAATAAAACATGGTAAAAAAATTCTAGTAGAAGAAGAAAATAAAGTGAAACATAAAAAAGATGTTGGCATTACTTGTTTTGTGGTCATTTGACAAAACAAATTTGCTGATTAAAATGCGTTTTAGGCTACTACGAAGTACTTTTACTATAGTTGGGCTACTACAAATACAGTAGTTTGACAACAGTGATTTGTAATAACTTAGCTCAGGTACTAAACTTAGATAATTTCCATTACATTATAGCAGCGCCACCTTTAGGTCACCAATCCTCGTTGGATGGGGTCTCCTCAAGCTCGTCGACACATGCAACATTGAGAGCTTGATATACTTGGATAGTGCCCTAGCCAAGGCCCCACGGCATTGCACCCCAGTTGGAAGAGCTATGGGTCAGGCTCAACCTGCACAAGTTCGTCGAGGCCGTGTTCCAGAACATCGGGAAAGACATGCAAATCAGGCATCTCGATGGATATTATTTCTGGGTTGTTTGGTAAGTTAAAGCAGTTTCCAATTCCATGTAAAGTTTGCAATGCCCCAAAAGATTTGTGACATGACCAAATAGATATTTGCACATCAACTCATCCATCAACTTCATTTAGGTAATTCAATTAAATTGTTTGCACTTTCTTATCGTTCGGTCGTCAAAAACTCTGAAAGCAGTAGTGACATGTCGAAACTCGAAAACTCTCAGCAATGAAAGCCAGAAACATGCCCTATTAAAAAAAATCAAAGAGCAGTTGCTCCATAAATCCATATAAAACAACATCATGTAATTCTCTTATCTTAACGATGGTGCTCTATTTCGCCACACGTGACCCACCACAGGTTCGTTCCCCTCCATCTTGTTGAATATATAAGCAAATATCCATATGAAATAATCCGTACGAGTAATTGATAAATCATGACTATGAAAACAATAAATAAACTAATCATGCAGACTAGTAAGGTAGATGAACAGATCACATCTAAACAAGACAAACCGATCGCATCTACCACAGAAACTAGAACAAGAAGCTCTAACAGAAATTGAAAGAGAAACGACAAGATCACATACTTCACAGCAGCGTCATTGTCGCCCATGTTGATGTTGTCGAAGAAGTCGCTGAGGTCCGGGAAGAAGTTGTCGGTGTGGAGAAACTCGTCGTCCGATGACGACGTCGTGCTGCCAGTAGTCGCGCCGGAGCGCTCCCCAAAAACCTGATTGCCCCTCACCCGTACAGGTTCACGAGAGGCAGGGTTCCGGAGGCCTACTGTCCCGGCAGTCGGTGCACGCCGACGGACGGGATGAGGAAGACGAAGGCGGCGGCGCAATGAACTGGAAACAGGTAGTCGCATATGTGGCTCGTACAGGCTAGGGTTCTCGTCCGCGCTTATATAGTGCGGTTCGGGAAGGTCGTGGGACGCAGCCCACGTCCGAGTCGGCACAGCCACGATCCAGAAAAACCGGAAGGCAAAACGGCTGAGTAACGCGTCCGTTAATGACTCAAAATTGATTACACAATTAATTTCCCAAACAGCAAAAAGATAAGCTCGGCTCGGCGAGATTCCCGCAACCCGCGGCGCGTCGTGACGTGACGAGGCGAGGCGAGGCGTGGCGTGGCGAGGCGGGCGGCGGAGGAGGAGGAGGCGCTCTCTCTTCTTCTCACTTACTAGGACTAGAACATCCCACCTTATATACCACTCCAACTCTCTCCCAACTAGCAATGTGGGACTAAACTTTTGTTATCACCGGATTTTGGCCAAATCAGGAGATGGGCCGTAAGCGAAGATGTGTTTTGAAGAGTACACGTGGAGCATCTTTGAAGCGGCCTTGCGCGAAGAGTTTGGGCTTAATTGCCCGTGTATCTGTAATATAGTAGATCGCATTGTACTTTAGATTAAAAGATAGAGTTTAACTCGTGCACGGTTAGGTGCACGTCCAAATTAGAAAGTCCCTTGGACTATAAATATGTATCTAGGGTTATCGGAAAAGGAGGACAATCACGTTCACAACAAACACAAATCAGGCGCATCGCCACCCCTTCTTTCGAGGGTTTCTCCCGGGTAAGCATGCTGCCTAGATCGCATCTTGCGATCTAGGCAGCATTACGTTTATTCGTTTACCTTGTGTTGCTCGTACTGAAGCGTTGTTGATGGCGAGTAGCACTATTTACCATAGGTGTTTTGGGGCTTGCGTAGATGCTTTTCTTGCATATATCTGCTTAGCTATGCCGTCCCTTGATGCGCGTAAATGTACACGTCCGTTGGGAACCCCAAGAGGAAGGTATGATGCGCACAGTGGCAAGTTTTCCCTCAGAAAGAAACCAAGGTTTAATCGAACCAAGAGGAGCCAAGAAGCACGTTGAAGGTTGATGGTGGCGAAATGTGATGCGGCGCAACAACAGGGATTCCGGCGCCAACGTGGAACCTGCACAACACAACCAAAGTACTTTGCCCCAACGAAACAGTGAGGTTGTCAATCTCACCGGCTTGCTGTAACAAAGGATTAACCGTATTGTGTGGAAGATGATTGTTTGCAAGAAAACAGTAAAACAAGTATTGCAGTAGATTGTATGTGATGTAAAGAATAGGACCGGGGTCCACAATTCACTAGAGGTGTCTCTCCGATAAGATAAAAGCATGTTGGGTGAACAAATTACAGTCGGGCAATTGAAAAATAGAGAAAGGCATAACAATGCATGTACATGATATGATAAATATAGTGAGATTTAATCCGGCATTACGACAAAGTACATAGACCGCCATCCAACTGCATCTATGCCTAAAAAGTCCACCTTATCATCCGAACCCATTCAGTATTAAGTTGCTAAGCAACAGACAATTGCATTAAGTATGGTGCGTAATGTAATCGACAACTACATCCTTAGACATAGAATCAATGTTTTATCCCTAGTGGCAACAGCACATCACAACCTTAGAACCTACTGTCACGATCCCAGGTGTCAATGAAGGCATGAACCCACTATCGAGCATAAATACTCCCTCTTGGAGTTAAGAGTAAAAACTTGGCCAGAGCCTCTACTAATAACGGAGAGCATGCAAGATCATAAACAACACATAAACAATAGATTGATAATCACCATAACATAGTATTCTCTATCCATCGGATCCCGACAAACACAACATATAGTATTACATATAGATGATCTTGATCATGTTAGGCAGCTCACAAGATCCAACAATGAAGCACAACAAGGAGAAGACGACCATCTAGCTACTGCTATGGACCCATGGTCCAGGGGTGAACTACTCACTCATCACTCCGGAGGCGATCATGGCGATGAAGAGTCCTCCGGAGATGAATCCCCTCTCCGGCGGGTGCCGGAGGCGATCTCCTGAATCCCCGAGATGGGATTCGCGGCGGCGGCGTCTCTGGAAGGTTTTCCGTATCGTGGCTCTCGGGGGGTTTCGCGACGGAGGCTATTTGTAGGCGGAAGGGTAGGTCGGGGGCCACACGAGGGCCAGGTGGCGGCGGGGCGGCCGCGCCGCCCTGTGGTCCGGCCACCTCGTGGCCCCACTTCGTTATCTCTTCGGTCTTCTGGAAGCTCCGTGCAAAATAGGACCCTGGGCGAAGATTTCGTCCAATTCCGAGAATATTTCCTTACTAGGATTTCTGAAACCAAAACAGCAGAAACAGAACTGGCTCTTCGGCATCTTGTTAATAGGTTAGTTCCAGAAAATGCATAAATATGACATATAATGTGCATAAAACATGTAGGTATCATCAATAAAGTAGCATGGAACATAAGAAATTATCGATACGTTGGAGACGTATCAGCATCCCCAAGCTTAGTTCTGCTCGTCCCGAGCAGGTAAAACGATAACAAAGATAATTTCTGAAGTGACATGCCATCATAATCTTGATCATACTATTTGTAAACATATGTAATGAATGCAGCGATCAAAACAAAGGTAATGACATGAGTAAACAAGTGAATCATATGACAAAGACTTTTCATGAATAGTACTTCAAGACAAGCATCAATAAGTCTTGCATAAGAGTTAACTCATAAAGCAATAAATCAAAGTAAAGGTGTTGAAGCAACACAAAGGAAGATTAAGTTTCAGCGGTTGCTTTCAACTTATAACATGTATATCTCATGGATATTGTCAACATAGAGCAATATAACAAGTGCAATATGCAAGTATGTAGGAATCAATGCACAATTCACACAAGTGTTTGCTTCTTAAGGTGGAGGGAGATAGGTAAACTGACTCAACAATAAAAGTAAAAGAATGGTCCTTCAAAGAGGAAAGCATCGATTGCTGTATTTGTGCTAGAGATTTTATTTTGAAAACATGAAACAATTTTGTCAACGGTAGTAATAAAGCATATGAGTTATGTAAATTATATCTTACAAGTTGCAAGCCTCATGCATAGTATACTAATAGTGCCCGTACCTCGTCCTACTTAGCTTGGACTACCGGATCTTTGCATGCCATGTTTCAACCAAGTGTCACAAAGGGGTACCTCCATGCCGCCTGTACAAAGGTCTAAGGAGAATGCTCGCATTTTGGATTTCTCGCTTTTGATTATTCTCAACTTAGACATCCATACCAGGACAACATGGACAACAGATAATGGACTCCTCTTAAATGCGTAAGCATGTAGCAATGATTATTGTTCTCATATGAGATTGAGGATATATTTCCAAAACTGAAACTTCAACCATGATTCATGGCTTTAGTTAGCGGCCCAATGTTCTTCTCTAACAATTTTGCATGCTCCAACCACTAAAATGATAAATCCTTCAGACAAGACGGACATGCATAGCAACTCACATGATATTCAACAATAGTTGATGGCGTTCCCTAGAAGCATGGTTATCGCACAACAAGCAACTTAATAAAAGATAAAGTGCATAAGTACATATTCAATACTACGATAGTTTTTAAGGCTATTTTGTCCCATGAGCTATATATTGCAAAGGTGAATGATGAAATTTTAAAGGTAGCACTCAAGCAATTTACTTTGGAATGGCGGAGAAATACCATGTAGTAGGTAGGTATGGTGGACACAAATGGCATAGTAGTTGGCTCAAGGATTTTGGATGCATGAGAAGTATTCCCTCTCGATACAAGGTTTAGGCTAGCAAGGTTATTTGAAGCAAACTCAAGGATGAACCGGTGCAGCAAAACTCACATAAAAGACATATTGTAAACATTATAAGACTCTACACCGTCTTCCTTGTTGTTCAAAACTCAATACTAGATATTATCTAGACCTTAGAGAGACCAAATATGCAAATCAAATTTTAGCAAGCTCTATGTATTTCTTCATTAATGGGTGCAAAGTATATGATGCAAGAGCTTAAACATGAGAACAACAATTGCCAAGTATCACATTATCCAAGACATTTTAGAATTACTACATGTAGCATTTTCAATTCCAACCATATAACAATTTAACGAAGAAGAAACTTCGCCATGAACATTATGAGTAAATCCTAAGGACATATTTGTCCATATGCAACAGCGGAGCGTGTCTCTCTCCCACAAAGTGAATGCTAGGATCCATTTTATTCAAACAAAAACAAAAACAAACCGACGCTCCAAGTAAAGAACACAAGATGTGACTGAATAAAAATATAGTTTCGGGGAGGAACCTGATGATGTTGTCGATGAAGAAGGGGATGCCTTGGGCATCCCCAAGCTTAGACGCTTGAGTCTTCTTAAAATATGCAGAGGTGAACCACGGGGCATCCCCAAGCTTAGAGCTTCCACTCCTCTTGATCATAGTATATCATTCTCCTCTATTGACCCTTGAAAACTTCCTTCACACCAAACTTCAAGCAAACTCATTAGAGGGTTAGTGCACAATTGATAATTCACATGTTCAGAGGTGACACAAACATTCTTTACACTTCTGGACATTGCATAAAGCTACTGGACATTAATGGATCAAAGAAATAAATCCAACATAGCAAAAGAGGCAATGCGAAATAAAAGGCAGAATCTGTCAAAAACAGAACAGTCCGTAAAGACGAATTTAAAGCTGGCACCAGACTTGCTCAAATGGAAAAACTCAAAACTAATGAAAGTTGCGTACATATCTGAGGATCACGCTCGTAAATTGGCAGATTTTTTCGAATTTTCTACAGAGGCCTGTGCCCAGATTCGTGACAGACAGCAATGCTGTTTCTGCGCAGCGATCCCAAATATAACATCAACTTTGACATAGAAACTTTACTTGGCACAAAAACATGATAAGGAGAGGTTGCTACAGTAGTAAACAACTTCCAAGACTCAACAAAACAAAAAATTGCTGTAGTAAAAACATGGGTTGTCTCCCATAAGCGCTTTTCGCCTTTCAGCTAGGCGCAGAAAGTGCAAATCAAGTAACATCGAGAGTAGAAGCATCAACATTATTATTTTTCATGCAAACACAACTTGTTGCAGAGGGTACTTTAGGTGCTCCATTGTCTAAATTTTCTATGGTGGTGCTAGGGGTTTTAGCAATTTTAGGCCTATAGTAATTCTTTTGTTTAGGCACTTTAGAGGCGTACATGAATTTTTGCTCTTTACCCACATAAGCTTTCTCATTATACTTGAGAGAAGAAAAGGTTGAACCCAAGGTTCCCATAGCTTTTTCAAGTTCATCAATCCTATTGGTTTGATTATCATGGACAACACAAGTTCCTAGGACACTAATTTTTTCATCAATTCCTCCTAAGGATTTATCAAGTTCATAAGTTTTGTCAAATAACATTCCCAATTTAGTTTCAACACTTGGAAATTTTTTCTCTATGGTTTCCAATTTTTTCATAACATCTTCAAGAGAGATTTCAATTTTAGCTTCATTAACAGGTGGTATTCCAACTAGACTCTCAATGATGCAACTAGCTTCTAAAGCGGAGTACCTAGGAAATTGCCTCCCGAAAGAGTATCAAGAACATACCTATTCCAACTAGATAAACCAACATAAAAGTTCCTAAGAAGGATAGTGGTGGAGTGTTTCTTGATGCACCTTTGATGAGCATTACTAATTCTATACCAAGCATCTTTAAAACTTTCTCCACCTTGTTGCTTAAAAGAACGAACTTCAACTTCAGGATTACTCATTTTAGTAGCAGTAAAATAAAACAAACTAGATAAAGTAAATGCAAGTAACTAATTTTTTTTTGTGTTTTTGATATAGCAAACAAGATAGCAAATAAAGTAAAACTAGCAACTAATTTTTTTGTATTTTGATTTAGTGCAGCAAACAAAGTAGTAAATAAAATAAAGCAAGACAAAAACAAAGTAAAGAGATTGAGAAGTGGAGACTCCCCTTGCAGCGTGTCTTGATCTCCCCGGCAACGGCGCCAGAAAACAGGCTTGATGCGCGTAAATGTACACGTCCGTTGGGAACCCCAAGAGGAAGGTATGATGCACAGTGGCAAGTTTTCCTCAGAAAGAAACCAAGGTTTAATCGAACCAAGAGGAGCCAAGAAGCACGTTGAAGGTTGATGGTGGCGAAATATGATGCGGCGCAACAACAGGGATTCCGGCGCCAACGTGGAACCTGCACAACACAACCAAAGTACTTTGCCCCAACGAAACAGTGAGGTTGTCAATCTCACGGCTTGCTGTAACAAAGGATTAACCGTATTGTGTGGAAGATGATTGTTTGCAAGAAAACAGTAAAAGAAGTATTGCAGTAGATTGTATGTGATGTAAAGAATAGGACCGGGGTCCACAATTCACTAGTGGTGTCTCTCCCATAAGATAAAAGCATGTTGGGTGAACAAATTACAGTCGGGCAATTGACAAATAGAGAAAGGCATAACAATGCATGTACATGATATGATAAATATAGTGAGATTTAATCCGGCATTACGACAAAGTACATAGACCGCCATCCAACTGCATCTATGCCTAAAAAGTCCACCTTCAGGTTATCATCCGAACCCCATTCAGTATTAAGTTGCTAAGCAACAGATAATTGCATTAAGTATGGTGCGTAATGTAATCGACAACTACATCCTTAGACATAGAATCAATGTTTTATCCCTAGTGGCAACAGCACATCACAACCTTAGAACCTACTGTCACGATCCCGGTGTCAATGAAGGCATGAACCCACTATCGAGCATAAATACTCCCTCTTGGAGTTAAGAGTAAAAACTTGGCCAGAGCCTCTACTAATAACGGAGAGCATGCAAGATCATAAACAACACATAAACAATAGATTGATAATCACCATAACATAGTATTCTCTATCCATCGGATCCCGACAAACACAACATATAGTATTACATATAGATGATCTTGATCATGTTAGGCAGCTCACAAGATCCAACAATGAAGCACAACAAGGAGAAGACGACCATCTAGCTACTGCTATGGACCCATGGTCCAGGGGTGAACTACTCACTCATCACTCCGAGGCGATCATGGCGATGAAGAGTCCTCCGGGAGATGAATCCTCTCCCGCAGGGTGTCGGAGGCGATCTCCTGAATCCCGAGATGGGATTCGCGGCGGCTCCGAAGGTTTTCCGTATCGTGGCTCTCGGATCGGGGGTTCGCGACGGAGGCTATTTGTAGGCGGAAGGGTAGGTCAGGGGCACGAGGGGCCCAGGGGACAGGTGGCGCGGCCGGGCCCGGGCCGCGCCGCCCGTGGTCCGCCACTCGTGGCCCCACTTCGTTATCTCTTCGGTCTTCTGGAAGCTCTGCAAAAATAGGACCCCGGGCGAAGATTTCGTCCAATTCCGAGAATATTTCCTTACTAGGATTTCTGAAACCAAAAACAGCAAAAACAGAATCGCTCTCTCGGCATCTAGTTAATAGGTTAGTTCCAGAAAATGCATAAATATGACATATAATGTGCATAAAACATGTAGGTATCATCAATAAAGTAGCATGGAACATAAGAAATTATCGATACGTTGGAGACGTATCATCCCTCAACACCTAGCTGCCCTTACACCTATCTAGGTGTAAGGGCAGCATCTTGCTTGTTCGTGACTTAGTAGATCCGATCTGTTATAGGTACTCCTTGTTCATCAAGGATTAGTTTAATATCCGTATGGTTAGGCCTTGCAAACGGGTTGAACGATCCGGTAGTGCGCTAGGTATGGTTTGCTAGTCCTAAGAGGGATGTTCCGGGAATTAACGTTATGTTGGTTTTTAGGCCTCTTTTAGGGTTAGCTTTCCGTTATCTTTCGTGTCTATTAGGCTCAACTACGCGTAGGATGTTCCGATCATACGGTGAAAACCCTAAACTGTCGTAGATTGGTTTAGCTTTGTCGTGATCAAGCAGGATCCCCATGTCATTGAATATCCAACATGAACCATGGGGCGATCGGCTCTGAGCCGATCCACAGCAACCCGAGAGCCGATAGGGCTCGTATTTAATGTTTACGTGTCTGCCATGCAGGAACTAATCGAAGCAATCCACACCTTCCGCCGGTATAGGTCAGGCCTTGCAGCCGCCAGGCCGTGTGCCGGAGCATTTGCGGGACGACGTCGAGGGACCAGGCCCACTGCCGCCTTGAAGCCTCCCGGCTCTTCGTGTTGCTTAACCACTGCTCGCCGGTGGGTTTGGCAGGCAACACATTCTGGCACGCCCGGTGGGACATCGGGACAATCTTCCGCAACAACCATGTCGTCATCTGCACCTCAGATTGCGGGAGAACCAGTCAAGTATGAGGATCTGCCTCCTGAGCATAAGAAGAAATATGATGATCTCAAGGCAATCTTGGAAGCCGAGCTCATCGGCGCTTTCGAGAAAACCCGTTCGCACGGAATCAAGTTCAAAGGGTTCCAACCCGAAGGCGCGCTAGATGGACTAGATCTATCTCTCCCTTCGGACGAACGTACCAGAGCCCTGCGACAGGAAGTCAACTATGCCGTTGCTCACTCTCTTCATCGGCATGCTGAGAGCTTGGTGAATACTCTGGAGCGTGTCGCGCTCAATGTGGTGCAAGAAGTCACGAAGCACAAGTACTCTCCGTCAGGTCCTGCTCTAGGAACTCACCAAGGGGAGGTACCGCTCTACACAAGGCCACCACTGCAACACACGTTTGCAGCTCCACAGCAGCAAGGTTCACCGGCGTACGTTGTCTACAAGACTGGAGGTGATCCTGACGACTACCAATTCCTGTATGAGCCGCCCAAGGAAGTTCCACATGGATACGTGTGCACATACGTGCCGGACTGCAACAACTGGATGACCCAGGTTACAGCAGGAAGGACTGTCACGGCAGGAGGAGTCGCTGGAGCAGGAAGCAGTTCTGGAGCAGATGCTGAAAAACAGGCGTGGCTAACTAAATATGCCACCAGTACAAGTTATGAACGATCGGCTTCTGCAGCTCCTACGGTGGATGAGATCACCGCCATCATGAGAGACAAGTTCGGCATATTGCCGAAGAAGAGGATGATCGGCTATTCCAAGCCGTATCCCAACGACTACGACCTGATCCCGCTGCCACCTAAGTATCGGCTCCCTGACTTCACAAAATTTAGTGGATCAGAAGGAACCAGCTCGATCGAGCACGTGAGCCGATATTACTTGGGCATGGTCTCAGCTTCATGAGCTACGCGTGAGGTTCTTCTCGCAGTCTCTCACGGGTCCAGCCTTTGGGTGGTACACCTCGTTGCTACCAAACTCGGTTCGGACGTGGAAGCAGCTAGAAGAGCAATTCCATGAACAATACCATTCAGAAGCCACGGAAGCTAGCCTTGCCGATCTAACCCAAGTTCGGCAGAGATGAGGAGAGACGGTATCTGAGTACATCCAGAGGTTTAGGACCGTCAGGAACCGATGTTATTCGGTTCGCCTAACTGAGAAGGAAGCGAGCTGGCGGTAGCAAGATTATCAGCGCCGCTCAAAGATCTGACCTTCCAAGCAGCACACTGGCGCACATGGTTCAGAAGTTGACTGCATATGAACAGCGCCATCCAGAATTGTACCAGGACAAATACAAGCGCGTCGCCCTGATCGAGACAGACGAAGATGAAGATTTCGAAGGAGATCAGGAGGTCGCCGTAGCTGAGTGGACTCGGGGGGCAAAACCCGTGTCCTGCAAGTGGGTGAAACAACCAGGGCCTGCAAAGGGGTTCGACTTCGATTTGAGCAAAACGGAGCAGATTTTTGATTTGCTGCTGAAGGAGAAACAGCTGAAGTTACCCGAAGGTCACAAAATCCCCACGCCACAAGAGATGAACGGCAAGCCATACTGCAAGTGGCATCACACGTTCACCCATGCCACCAACGACTGCAAAGTCCTTCGCGGACAGATTCAGATGGCGATAGAGCAAGGCCGATTGCTATTCGGTCAGTTTGCCATGAGAGTTGACACGCAGCCGTTCCCGGAAGTCAACATGGTCGATCTCAGCCAGTGCATAAGACGCGAGCCAGGTTTCTCGTTTGGTATCAATATGGCAGGGTTTGCGGATCGCTATGAAGGTGATAAGCCAGAGAGTAGTCACTCTCGTGGCAAGGATAAGAAGGAGGCCGATCCACGCGACCGGCCCCAGCCTGATGACAGACGGTATTTAACTGAGAAAGAGGTGATAAGCGTCCGGTACCAACGACCACTCTCCGCACATCTCCTCAACAAGTATGAGCAGCAGTACGACCGACGTCGGCGCTACGACGAGGATGATGATAGATATCGTCGGTCTGATGCAGACAACAGGAAATACCGTCGACACGAAGGGTATGAGCGTCACGCTAGAGGGAGGTCAAGCGAGCGAGAGGACGTGGATAGGCACTGGAACTGTCCTTTCTTCAAACATTGCTGGGACTCAGGAATGAGCCGATTGCCTACAATCGAGAACTGCCCAGAATGCAAACAGAAGAGGAAACAAATGAAGTTTCAGTGTTCGAGCGACTAGGACCTCTCCCACCTCAGAACAAACGAGCTGAGTCATCTCAAGATGAAGACTTCGACGAGTCAGAAGAAGAAGATAGATATCACCGGCCAAGGTGGTGTCCTGATGGGCTCAGCCACTTCCAAAAGCGCAGGGTGCAGCGGCTAAGGAACTTGGAAGAAGCCGAGGCGCAGTGACAAAGGATTAACTTGTCAATGCCTACAGATTGTAGACTAGGGTTTTGCTAGAAGTAGAGGGCAAGTAGATCTCGAAGGTTTAGGCGGAAAGTACTCGACGATTATGAAAACTAGGGTTTGTTGATGAGATTCGATCTTTGTCCCTCGACTCCCCTTATATAGGAGGTGGAGCCGAGGGTTTCGTTTTGTACAAGTTACAGAGTCCGGGACGGTTTCTAACTCATCCCGCCAGATTACAAATAACTCTTCCTATTACAACTCTAGCTTTCCTTAATATATCTTGGACTCTCGAATCTTCTTATTCTTCGGGTAGTGGGCCTTCAGTAAACTCCGGGTACTATCTTCGGCAGGCCCATTTGGGATGCCTATGTCAGTAGCCCCCGAGATTTTGCTTGAATCGTAGAGTCAAGGGAAATCTCATCTGTTTATATTTTTTCGAGAGCTTTTATTTATGCTTCTTCACATAAAATTCTATATTGTACAGGGATAACGGTAGTTGGGGCTAGTTCATCTGACGGATCAGGTACTAGTTAACTGCTCTAGTGGCAATCCGCAAAAACCTACTTCAAGATCACGTCCCTGGACATGATCTCGGGATACTGTAAACTTCGACAGTGCCGCTTAAGGTCTTACCATTCTGTCGAGTCCCAGTCAAATTTATCGGGTACCTAACGCGTCCGTTAGGATTTTTCTTCGTATCTGTTGATACGGATAAAAGTAGCAGAGCGCAGTCTTTGGCGATGCCACGCAGCAGAACGGATCTGGGGTCTTACCTTCGCAAATTTGCGGCATTCAGAAATTGATCGCAACTTTGGCGTTCTGAGAATATATTGTCGAGTGCTTTTCGCCTTTGGAATAGCACATTTTATCGAGTCATATTTGATGACTTATTTTGTCTTCCCGATGGGAGTATATGTAGAGTTATCTTTGTAACTCGAAATATACTCACTTCTGTTTATTTTGATAAAACTCATCGGGCACGCGAACAGCGTTCCCGATGGGAGTAGCCCCCGAGGCTACAGCCAAGAACTTGTGCTTGGGTGTAGGCTCCACAGATTAGTATCCTTTGCCGCTATATTTATAATCCTTCTCGATATTTTTATATTTATCGGGTGCGCGACCAGCGCTCCCGATGGGAGTAGCCCCCGAGGCTATGAACAAATTCTTGGATTTGGTCATAGGCTCTTGCCATTTCTATATTGTCATACTCGAAATTTTCTATTTTTCCAAAGTAGCCCCCGAGCGTTTGGGCAAAAACTTGTATTTGATCAAAGGCTCCAAAAGTATTCAAATGATTTATCCTGTCGCCATTCTCTTTTTATTTTTCTTGTCGACATATTTTCCTTTGTCAAATTCTCTTCATCTCTATCAATAATTGGGATTTTTTCTGCCTTGTGGGTCCATTGTTCCCACCACGTTGACACGTCGTGCAAGTGGGGGACACACGTCCTCCGCTTTTCCTGGCGCACGTACGGTAATGCCTGTTCCATTCCTTCCCAGTAAAAATACCTTTTTACCCTTGTATCTACGAGATCCTTTTTCACCACACGATTTCTTCATCCAACGGTGCACTGCTTCGTCCGAATCCTATATAAACCTTTCTTCAACCTCGGTCCAGTCCTTCGCTTGCGCCGCACATCTATTCCCCTCTGCAAAAACTTCCCCTGCGCCCAACTCTGTTTGATCTTCCGCACGCCCAAGCATTGCTTTGTCCACTGCCGTTGATGCCACCACGCACGCGTCTCACTCGCCACAGCACGCCTGATTCATCAATGGCCGCCGCGGATCTAGGAGCCGTGGAGTGGGAGAGGTCCAAGGTCACGAACCAGGACCTGAATCTCCTGAAGAAGCTGGGGATCACCAAGAAACCCAAAGCGGTTTGCTTCCCTAGTGAAGAAAGCTACCCAGCCCCTCCAATGGGGTACCGGGTAAGTTTTGTCGACCATCTCATCCGCGGTTTATCCGCCCCCATTCATCCTTTTCTCCGTGGATTGCTTTTTGTCTACGGTCTTCAACTTCACCACCTCACGCCAAACTCAATCCTCCATATTTCCATTTTCATTACTCTCTGCGAAGCCTTCCTTGGCGTCTCGCCCAATTGGGCGCTATGGAAGCGCATTTTCTTCTGTCGCCGCAATGGCTCTCACAATGTCGCCTATAATATAGGCGGCGTTGTTATCTCTATCCGCTCCACTGCCAATTACTTCGACGTCAAACTCCCTGACTCCGTTCAAGGGTGGCGTAAGAGGTGGTTGTACATTCGTGAGGAAAACCATGGATGCGCAGAGGACAACATCCCTCCGTTCGATGGTGACGAAAGAATTCTTCGTCGCCGTTCTTGGGATGCAGAGGCTACCGAAGAAGAAAGAGCTTCGACTGAGGCCTTGATGACTCGCATCCGCGAGTTGCAAAATACTCGCGGCAAAGAATTGTCAGGTATCCAGATTATAGTGTATTTCCTTAAGAGTAGAGTTCAGCCTCTTCAAGCTCGCAAATTTCCTCTTTGGAAATATACTGGCGACGAAGACGTGGATCGGCTGTCGACAGATTTGGAGGTGAAGGACTTGGAAAAACTTGTCCGAAAAATCACCTCCCTCAGCAAAAAAGATTCTATCCCTTCTTCTTGTCGCGTGAAACCATACAGCGCCGCCCATGCACTTCCTAAGGTAAACATTGTCGCGTAATTTCTTATTGCCTTGCTTTTTGCATTGTGTGCTCCTTCCTGATATCCTTCCCTCTTTTTATACAGGACCACCCAAATCTTGTTTCACTTCCTCCTCTTCCTGAAGGTGGGGAAGTCGAAGAAAGGGCCGTTATCTCTGATGATAACCAAGAGGCCCCCTCTTTTGTGAATGAACCCGCAGATTCTCGAAAATCTGCGGGATCTGCTGAAAAGGACGCTGCCTCTGAAGGCACTGCATCGGCCCAATCTCCTCCTCTTGCTGTTTCTCCAAAGAACAAAAGGAAGAGGGATGATGTCGAAGATTCCGGGACTTCAAAACCCGAAGAAGCTGATCCTTCGTCGCAGAAGGCAGCTTATGATCCGTATCTCGGGACCCTCATCAGTTCGTAAGTCCTTTTTCTATCTTTTTTTTTTGTATTTGAACATTCGTGTCTATCTTGCTGTTTATATTGTCGACATTTTACTTGTAGTGATGAGGAAGAAGAGGTACCAACCGCTGATGTGGCTGCTCGAACGAGTACGTCACATACATTAGTCGCCTCGGAGACGCCAGTTGAAGGAGAAGAAACTTCGCCTCCTCGACAGAACGTCGACACTGCTACTCCTCCTTCAAGCCCCCGAGCCCCTTTGTCGAAAAGGGCGAGGACGGAGATCATCCCGGAGCCTACTCTCCAATTGAGTAGCTCCTCTAACCCTCTCTTGGAGGATGTAAGTTCTTAACTTCCTTGTCATTGTTTATGTCTTCTTTGTTGATTTCTATGTACCATTATATTTTTCTCATACCGCCATTTCCTTCTATCCCCCTTTTTTTTAACAGCCTTTGATAAAGGATCTTCTTCGCATCGGTACCCAATTTGTCGGGTACCGTGAATATGCTAGTAAAGCTGAAGGTAATGCTTTACTCCTTTTGCTTCTTTTCTTTTGCTCCTTTGTTGTCGAGATTTTTAACTATATTTATCTTCCTTGGTAGAAAAACTGGCGGAAGCCAATGAACGTGCCAACACACTTGCTCAACAATTAGAGCAAAGTGAAAAGGCTCGCAAAAAGGCTGAGTCAGATGCTGTTGGTGCTCGAGCAGAGGCTGATAAGGCCAAGGCTGATGCTGCTGGTGTCGAAGATCTCCGGAAGAGACTTCACGATGCCGAAACTTCGCTGAGTGAACATATAACTGCTCAATCTGCTCGCGAAGAAGCCATCCTTAAGCGCATAAGGACCCAAAATCGTCGCTTTGTCAGTAAGTATCTACCCCAATTCAAATCTTTTGGATCTTCTTTCCTTTACTCGTTTGTTGCTAAATGGATGTTCATTGTTTCAGCTAGAACGGCTCAAGAATATGAGCTTGAAGATCCCGATAATGATCCTCTGCTTGACGCCGTTTCATTCCTCGAGTTTCACGGGACGGAAGCACGTGAAGGTATCGACGAAGCTAAAGCAGGACTGTTGCGGCTCTTCCCCTATTTCTTCCCAAAGAAAGAGGCACCCGCAACTTTCCTTAAGCTAGCCAAGTGCTTTAATCCTCCCGAAGATCTTGGGCTGAAGATGCGCCATGAAAACCAGAAGGTTGCCGTTGAGAGCACTGTTGCCCTGGTCGCTGACAGTCAACAAACTATTGACTGGACCAAAGTTGGCGACACGGATCAAATTGAGCAACTCAAGTGGCGATCCTTGGTCAAGGCGGCGAAACCCAACACGAAGAAAATCCTGGCGTATCTTGGGGTCAAGCCAGCTTCGACTCCTAGTTCATCGAGGCCGGAGGTCTAGTTGCATGCCTCTGTCTTTTCTATTTTTTTGCTTTCTTTACTTCTTTTGCTATTGTCGTCACTTTAGCCTTGGCGACAATTATCCTGCTAGTCCCTTAGGAGAACTTCTTTTGTAATGACGGTGTAAACTTTTTAGAAGCAATGAAATTCCTCTTGGTGCTGTCATTGATCCGAAGATTTTATTTTCCAGTTAATATTTGACAATTATTCGACCAATCCTTGCTCTCCCAATGCTGCTCCTGCATCTTCCTTGTCGAAGAAAGTAGAAACCGATGACAATTTCCGTGAAGGTCCCTCAAGCACACCTTTGTCGGAAGATTTGCAAGAACTTCGACAGCAACTTCAGTTCACGAAGAAACAATCGCTTAAACTCATGGAACAATCTCGAGAGTCTTCTGAAAGAGAAAAAATTGCACTCCATCAAGCTCAAACTGCCATTGCTGAAAAGGACTCTGCTGTTGCTGAAGCTGCTGCTGCTGTGTCTCGGGAAAATTCCATGCTCCAGCTGCTAATAGATGCTAGCTTGGATATGGCGGGTGACATAGGCACCCCAAATGGGCCTGCCATAGATAGTACCCGGGATTTACTGAAGGCCCACTATCCGAAGAATAAGAAGATTCGGGAGCCCAAGATATATTAAGGAAAGCTAGAGTTGTAATAGGAAGTATTATTTGTAATCTGGCGGGACGAGTTACAAACCGTCCCGGACTCTGTAACTTGTACAATACGAAACCCTCGACTCCACCTCCTATATAAGGGGGAGTCGAGGGACAAAGAAAGGATCGAATCTACTGTCAACATAACCCTAGTTTTCATAATCGCCGAGTACTTTTCGCCTAAACCTTCGAGATCTACTTGCCCTCTACTTCTAGCAAAACCCTAGTCTACAATCTGTAGGCATTGACAAGTTAATCCTTTGTCAATTGGCGCCGTCTGTGGGAATTAGAGGCTGCAAGGATCCGATCTCGATGGCACGTTCAAGATCTTCGACTTCATCGACAGCAAGCAACGCGATGGATCGAGGTAACAAGGGAAAAACTGATCTATTCAATTTTATTCCTCACCCGCCCTCCCGTATGGATGCATGTGCCTATCTGGAGGAGCCCATCGTCATGACGTTCGGAGAATTCCGATTTGGCGTCAACAAGGAAGGATCCTACCGTCTCGAAGTTCCGATCTCGTCGGAATTTTCAGCGGTCGACTCCAACTTTTCGTCGACTGACGAGGAGTTTTCGTCGACATACTTCGTCGACAACAAGGCAAGCGGAAAGCTCGCCAAGATCTTCAGCAACACATCCTTCGAGTCATCTGCGGACTCCTTTATAAGCAGCGACTCCGACAGCGTCGACAGCTTCAACTTCATCGACAAGTCTGCTGCCATCGGAAAGGTCTTCACCACTCTATATGATGGTGTCACCAGTCCCGACAAAAATCAATGCACAAAATATCATCAGATCTATGTGGTAGAAGGGGCAGGCACATCAGACCCGCAAACATCAGAGGCTTTCGACGAATTGGGAAATCCATACGTCGATCCCGCTGATCTCAGACATGGTCTAGGCACCAAATATCCTGGATCCACAACTCGCGCAAGAGTACAGCTCCCGCAAAGCGCGTGGGATAGGGCCGCGAAAGCCATGGATGGTTCAGAACCTATGACCACCACCGCTACTGCACAAGAACTTCAAGCATATCAATATAGACTTGCTCGAGTAAGCAGAGAGTTGGAAAAACAGACAGCATCCCTGAATAGGAGAAAAGAAGCAGCTTCTGCATCAAGCAGACGCCGAGCGATTTAAGTCGACAATCTAGAACTTCGGGAGATAGTCACAGAGAAGCTCGGAGGAGAGCAATGTCTCGGCTGCAAAACATACCCGAAGCAGAGAGAGGAAACATAATCCAAAATCTCGACATGTCCTTTATGTCGATTGATGAAAGAGGAAATATCATCCCAAAAACGCCAGAGGCAGGTTACATGGCAACACAAGCTTACATCTTGGCATCCAGACCACCTGCTGGAGACCCGAGAGAACCATTGTTCAATATGGCGATGGCTGGAGTAGGAGTTATGGGAACAGCGTTTGCAACAACGCCTCCCGAAGAAAATCCTAGGCAAAATAGTCCACGACCCACTGCAGCAGTTCAAGACCCACCAAGAGCAAGCGGAGCAAGAGACACAGCAGTCCAAGTAAGGGTGGACAGAGCGCGACAAGAAAGGAGGGACCGTCAGCACTCGCCAGAACTTGCCGACGAAGATATGTGTGGGCTCCCGTGCTTTACGAGAAGAGTTCGAAAAACTCGAGTCCCAAAAGGGTTCAAGTTACCCGAGAATTTCAAGAAGTTCGACGGCCTGCAAGATCCCGAGGATTGGCTCGTGGATTATCTCGAGATGGTGAAACTGGTAGGAGGAACCAGAGCAACAGCTATGCAAAGTATCCAAGTTCACCTGAGTGGTGCCGCAAGATCTTGGATAAAGAAACTCCCCTTGAACTCCATCGACAGCTGGGAAACCTTTGAGGACATCTTCGTGAAGAACTTCCGATCCACCTGCAAAAAACCCGCGTCGTTGGAAGAATTACGAGCGTGTCGACAAAAACATGACGAGTCGATGAGAAAATATATACAGCGGTGGAACATTATCAAAAACTCGGCAGAAGACATATCTGACGAGAGGGCAATAGATGCGTTCGTGGCAGGAATCCGACGAGCAGACTTCGTCGAGGACTTGGGGAGAACTAATCCCAAGACAATCTCAGCGTTGATGGAAATCGCTAACAAGTGGGCAGATGGAGAAGACGCAATATACAACAAACGACACAGGTCGCCAGAAGAGGATCGTAGTCGAAATTATCAAAATAGAAGGCGATTTTCTCGCCAGTTTTACAACAACGATGCTCCCGGCCACATATCGGCTGGTTTTCGGGGAAATCCTGGAGGAAATAGTCGAGATGATTATCAAAGGAGCAATGAGCAACAAGGCGACAATAGAGGTGATTTTCGCGGCAACAGACAAAATAGTGGACCAAGGATTCAAAGACCTTATGTGTCTCCCGAGGAGATGATGAACGGTCCGTGTCAAATGCACTTTTACCTCGACAACAATGGAAAGAGGCAGTCAGGACATCTCCAGAAAGACTGCCGCAATTTTCAGGCAATGCTGCGAGCCGCAGGAATCGCAAATGCCCAAGCAAATAACAGAAATCCTCGGGAGCCAAGGAGCGAGATTCACCTTCCACCTCCTCCCGCAATAACCGAAGAAAATCGACACCAGCTTAGAATTGCGGCAGCACCACATCCACCTCCATATGTTGACCCCAACTCTAACGGTGTGGTCTCGATGATTCAGAAAGCTAGGCCGTCCAACAGGGCGCAGAAGGTAATATCCCGACAAGTGTTCATGGCAGAAAAGATGCCTCCACCAACAGTCGAGTACTTAAATTGGTCGGGGCAAGATATCGGCTTCACGATCGCAGATCATCCGCAGCAAGTTCCTCGACCAGGGCAATCGGCACTCATCTTACCCGCAGTAATCGCTGGTTTTGATGTGTCGAGAGTTTTCATAGACGGCGGCAGCAGCTTAAACCTCATGTACGCAGATACATTGAGGAAGATGAACATATCCCTAGCAAATCTGAAGCCAACTGACACACGCTTCCACGGGATTACACCAGAGAAGCCAAGTTACCCATTGGGCAAGATCAACCTCGACGTTCAGTTTGGAACCCGAGAAAACTACAGGATAGAAAATTTAGAGTTTGAAGTGGTGGATTTCCCGTCGCAATATCACGCTTTGTTGGGACGACCAGCGTACGCCAGGTTCATGGCAGTGCCGCATTATACATATCTGTTGTGGAGGTTGCCTGGGCCTAAGGGACCTATCACAATCAAAGGAAGCTTTGCACTGTCCGATAAATGCGACAAGGATTTTCATCGACTGTCAGAAACTTTCGGGATGCAAGCAGAATATGCGGCACCTAGGTTCACTGATTATGATGTGCTGCCCGAGGTAGGAAGACCTTCTAAGGAGCCAACTTTCAATATAAATAAAGATTCAAAAGAGGTACAGATCCACCCGACAGATCCAAAGAAAACGACGTCCATTGCTGCAAACATGGATGTCGCATAGGAAAGCGCGCTCGTCGAGTTCCTCCGTGAGCACTGGAAAATCTTCGCATGGTGTCCAGCCGACATGCCAGGAGTACCCAGGGAACTTGCCGAGCACCACCTCAATTTGGATCCTCTCGCACGACCAGTAAAGCAACCTTTGCGGCGTTTTTCGGAACCTAGCCGCAAAGCCATGTTATCAGAAATAGATCGACTCAAAGATGCCGGGTTCATCAGAGAAATATCTACAGAAGCCACATGGGTAGCTAACCCAGTGATGGTGCCGAAGAAACACACAATAGTCCTTCGCATGTGCGTCGACTTCACGTGTCTCAATAAACATTGTCCCAAGGATCACTTTCCCCTCCCAAGGATCGATCAAATCATCGACTCCACGGCAGGATGCGAACGTCTTTCCTTCCTGGACGCATACTCTGGTTATAACCAGATCAGATTAAAAGAAGAAGATGAAGCCAAAACAGCGTTCATCACACCTTATGGCGTGTTTTGCTACAAAACAATGCCCTTTGGTCTGAAAAACGCGGGAGCAACATATCAGCGGATGATGCAGAAATGCCTAGCAACACAGATTGGAAAAAATGTACAAGTCTACATCGACGATGTCGTAATAACATCAAAGAAAGGGTCAACGTTGATCGAAGATCTGAAGGAAACCTTCGACAACCTCGATAAGTTCTGCCTCAAGCTGAACCCAACAAAGTGCTCTTTTGGAGTTCCTGCAGGAGAGCTTCTCGGGTTCTTAGTATCAGCAAGGGGGATTGAAGCTAATCCCGAAAAAATACAGGCCATCGTTACTATGAGAAAGCCAACAAAGCTGAAAGAAATACAACAGCTAACGGGGCGAGTCGCAGCTTTAAGCAGATTCGTCGCCAGGCTAGGAGAAAAGGCGCTGCCGTTCTATGCGTTGATCAAGCAAGGGGAAAAATTCCAATGGAACGAGGAAGCAGACAGAGCTTTCGAGAATCTCAAGCGAGCAATTTCGACACCACCGATACTGGTGGCGCCAAAAGAAAAAGAACCTCTCCTATTGTACATTGCAGCCACACCTCAGGTGGTCAGCACGGCCCTAGTAGTCGAGAGAGAAGAAGAAGGCAAGCTTCATGGAGTTCAACGGCCAGTATATTTCATCAGCGAAGTACTGTCGCCGTCAAAACAGCGGTACCCGCAATATCAAAAGCTAGCATATGGAGTATTCACGACAGCAAGAAAATTGCGGCACTATTTTTCGGCTCACCCGATAATAGTGGTCAATGAAGCTCCCTTATCAAATATACTGAACAATCCAGAAGCTACGGGTCGTGTCTCCCTTTGGGGAATAGAACTTTCCCCTCGGGACATCACGTATGAAAAAAGAAAAGCAATAAAGTCACAGGTCTTACCAGATTTCATTGCAGAGTGGATGGAGCTACAAAACACGGGACCCCCAGATTTATCGAGGACTTGGACCATGAACTTCGACGGGTCCAAGAGATTGGAAGGTGCTGGAGCAGGCGTGATATTAGTTTCACCTGAAGGCGACAAGTTGAAGTATGTTCTGCGGATGACGTTCCCAAACGCATCTAACAATGAAGCAGAATATGAAGCTCTCATACACGGGATGAAGATGGCGAAAGCTTGCGGTGCAACCCGATTGAAAATTTTCGGCGACTCACAGTTGGTAGCACAGCAAGTAATGAACCAATGCGACGCAGTCAACGAGAGTATGATAGCATACAAGGAGGTGTACAATGAGCTGGAGAAGCTATTCGATGGTTGTGAGGTAAACCACATCAGCAGGATGAGCAACGATGAAGCCGACGTTCTCGCAAACATCGGGTCACAATGCCTCGCAATCCCTCCAGGTGTGTTTTGGGAAGAGATAAGCGAAAGATCAACAAAGCCAGCAAAAACAAAAAAGGAGAAGAAAGAGAAAACCTCGACTGTCACCAAGGACACAGCAGAAGAAGAAGAAGAAGAAGAGCAAGAACTAGTCATGATGGTACAAGTTCCATGGATGCAGGCCTACATATCATACATCCTAAGGAAAGTCATACCCGACGATCCAGTCGAAGCAAGGCGAATAATTAGGCGATCAAAAGCTTTCACTGTGGTAAAAGGGGAACTGTACAAACGCAGTATTTCGGGTGTGCTACAACGGTGTGTTACACCCGAAGAAGGAAGGATCATCCTAAAGGACGTGCATGAAGGGATATGCGGACACCATGCGAGCAGCAGAGCCATCGCGGCAAAGGTTTTCAGAGCAGGATTCTATTGGCTCACAGCAATCGAAGATGCAAAGGAAATAGTGCGCACTTGCGACGCGTGTCAAAGATTTGCGGCAAGACCTCACTCTCCTGCCGCAGAACTTATGCCAATCCCATTATCTTGGCCCTTTGCTCAATGGGGTCTCGACATGGTGGGAAAACTACACAAAGCTTCGCCAGGAGGTTATGAGTATATGCTTGTTGCTGTCGACAAGTTTACAAAATGGATCGAAGCAAAGCCGATAAATTCACCGGACGGCGCGTCAGCGATTAAGTTCGTGAAAAGCATCGTCTTCAGATTTGGAGTTCCTCACAGTATTGTGACAGACAACGGCAGCAATTTCACGTCCAAGGAGTTCAAAGCATACTGCGCAGAAGTAGGCATTAAATTGAGTTTTGCGTCTGTCGCGCATCCTCAGACCAATGGACAAGTCGAGAAGGCCAATGGCATCATCTGCAATGGCATCAAGAAACGCCTGCTAGGCCCATTGGAAAAAGCTCGGCATACTTGGCCGGAGGAGTTACAAAGTGTGTTGTGGAGTATCCGAACAACACCAAATACGGCGACACAGGAAACACCGTTCTTTCTGGTTCATGGCGCCGAAGCAGTCCTGCCGATAGAAATAGAGCACGATTCTCCAAGAGTCACAGAATATGACGAAGAAACATCGAGAAAAGCTTTGGAGGATGATGTCGATGCACTCGATGAAGCTCGAGACGAAGTCCTGTCAAGAGTCGCCAAATATCAGCAGGACCTGAAAAACTATCACAGTCGACGATTGCGGCCAAGGTCTTTTCAAGTTGGTGACTTAGTTCTGCGGCTCAACCAAAAAAGTCACGAAAAACTCGAATCACCATGGCTTGGACCCTACATCGTCACAGAAGTAATAGAAGGAGGAGCATACAGAATCAAAGACAAGAAGACAGGGATCGACGAGCCAAATCCCTGGAACGTGGCACAGCTCAGGCGTTTCTACGCCTAGAAGTCGAAAATATAGTCTCCCTTTGTAAAGCTACAATGTACTGAAACGCCCGCGAGTTTTCAGACGCACTCTTTTCCTTTTTCGGGGCACCGAGTGGGGCCGGAGAAGGTTTTTAATGAGGCGGACTCGCGGTGCTGCAATATAATAAAGATAGTGGAATTATATATCTTCTTCTCGACAAGATCAGGGGTTTTCCCCTACATGATACAATATATATATAAACACAGTGTCGACAAACGCAAAAGAAGCATCTTGCCTTGGTAAAAATACCTCGCCAAAATAAAAAGAGATACAGACAAAATAGTGATCAACAAAAGACTCGGGGGCTTACACCCACAAAAATAGTATACAGTGTATATTATCTTGCCTTGGGACAACCTCGCATTATAATAAACAAAAGACACTGCAATCAAAACGCCCGGGGGCTTGGCGATAAAAATAAAATACAATGACTTTACAATATAGCTCGTCTATACAGGATACAAAGTTCGGAATAAATGTCAAGGATTTCCCAATATATTATCTATGGTTAAGCGCTCGTTATTTACAGCGCGAGTACTATGCTCAGCATAGCTACCCTTCACGAAGAATTCGGAATCCATCCGAAGAAGTTCATCCATCATATCTTCAGCAACAGGAGTAACTATGTCATCATATTTGCCGAAGTTCCTTTTCCTCTTCGACATCTTCTCCAGGCACTTTGGGACAACTTGCCCTATGTCTAACTTCGGGTAGCAAATTTTTATCATGATCATCGCAAACCTCGCACCAGCAGCTAGTTGAGCTCGTACAAAGCCGTGGATGCGAGGAGCATCTCGAAATTTGTCCATCAATGCAGGAAGGGTCTCTGGCATCTTATTGCGAGGAAACATGGTACCATAAACCAGAGATAAAGTCCTTGTACAGAAGTCAAGATATTCGCGAACCTGAAGTGCACGATCTTGAAATCTCACGATTTGGCGGGTCCGCTCAGGTGTACCCCAAAAAGTCGACCCATGTTCACGTGCAAGCCGAAGAAGAACATTGGAACGAGCCTCGACACGTTCATCTTCAGTTGTAGTATCCAAAAAAGCACCTATTGTTTCTTGAAACAATTCAGTGGGCAATAAGGAGGCAAGCGGCAAAGGAAAAGAAGAAGCAAGATAGATAATGAAACTTACCCGCCATATCCAAGCTAGCATCTGTTAGCAGCTGGAGCATAGAATTCTCTCGAGATGCAGCTGCGTCAGCTTCAGCAACAGCAGTATCCCTCTCAGATATGGCATCCTGAGCTCGTTGAAGTGCAATTTTCTCCTTTTCAGAAGACTCTCGAGACTGCTCCATAAGTATAAGCGACTGCTTCTTCACAGACTGAAGTTGTACTCGAAGTTCTTTCAATTCTTCTATCAGATCCATACTCGAAGAATCATCAAAGTTAACAGGGACAGAAGACTTCTTCGAAAGGGACGAAGGAAAAACTTCGGGAGGATCAGGAATTGGCGAATAATTGTCAAAAATCAACTGAAAAATAGAAAAACGTCGACATCAATCATTGAGACAAAAGTTCGACTTCCATTCATTCTTGTAGTATATACATATCTATTACAAAAGGAGGACCTCTACAAGACCTAATCATCGCCAGGAGCGTTACAGCGACAGTACCAGAAGGAGAAGATAAACTAAAACAAAGCAAAAGAATATGAAACTAGACCTCCGGCCTTGATGAGCTGGGAGTCGAGGGTGGCTTGATCCCGAGATATGCCAAGATCTTCTTCGTGTTGGGTTTGGCTGCCTTAATCAGCGACCTCCACCTCGATTGCTCTATTTGATTGGTGTCGCCCACCTTCATCCAATCAATAGTTTGTCGGCTGTCAGCAACCAGGGCAACAGTACTTTCGACAGCAACCTTCATGTTTTCTTGGCGCATTTTCAGTCCAAGGTCCTCTGCTGAATTAAAGCTCTTGGCGAGGTCTACGAAAGTTGCGGGTTCCTCTTTCTTCGGGAAAAAATAAGGAAAAAGCCGCGACAACCCTGCTTTGGCTTGATCAATGCCTTCGCGTGCCTCTGATCCATGAACCTCGAGAAATGACAGGGCGTCAAGAAGAGGATCATTGGCGGGTTCTTCAAGTTGAAACTCTTGAGCTGTTCTAGCTGTCAAAAAAGAAACTTATTGAGCAACAAACAAACACAGAGAAGGAAATACAAAAAATGATAAGTGGTACTTACCGACAAAGCGGCGACTCTGTGTCTTCAAGCGTTTAAGGATCGCCTCTTCGCGAGCAGATTGAGCGGTTATATGTTCACTCAGCGAAGTTTCGGCATCATGAAGTCTCTTCCGGAGATCTTCGACACCAGCAGCATCAGACTTGGCCTTATCAGCCTCTGCACGAGCACCAACAGCATCTGACTCAGCCTTTTTGCGAGCCTGTTCACTTTGCTCTAACTGTTGAGCAAGTGTGTTGGCACGCTCATTGGCTTCCGCCAGTTTTTCTGGCAAGGAAGAAAAATATAGTTAAAAACTTCGACAGCAAAGGAGCAAAAGGGCAGAAACAAAGAGTAAAGCATTACCTTCAGTTTTATTAGCATATTCACGGTACCCAACAAATTGGGCACCGATGCGGAGAAGATCCTTGATCATAGGCTGTTAAAAAAAAAGAGGACAAAGAGAAAATGGGGGTATGAGAAAAGTATAATGATACACAGAGGTAAGCAGAAAAAATATAAACAATGACAAAAAAGTGGAGAGCTTACATCTTCCAGGAGAAGGTTCGAGGAGCTACTCAATTGAAGAGTAGGTTCCGCGATAATCTCCGTCCTTGCCCTTTTCGGTGAAGGGGCTCGGGGGCTTGTCGGAGGAGTCGCGGTGTCGACATTTTGTCGAGGAGGCGACGTTTCTTCCCCTTCGACTGGCGTTTCCGAGGCAACTAATGTATGTGACGTACTCGTTCGAGTAGCCACATCAACACTTGGTAACACTTCCTCATCATCACTACGAGTACAAGTCGACAGTATAAAGGCAAGATAGACAAAAATTTTAAAGGCAAAACAAAACAAGAAGGTGGTACTTACGAACTGATAAGAGTTTCGAGGTATGGATCATAAGCTGACCCCGGCCGAGAAGGAACAGTTTTTTCGGGTTTGGAGGTGCCGGAAGCTTCGGCGTCATCCCTTTTCCTTTTGTTCTTCGGGGAAACAGCAGGAGGAAGGGATTGCGTCGACTCGCTAGCTTCAGATTCAATTTCCTTTTCATGGGAAGCCGCAGATTTGTGAGAACCTGCGACCTCACTTTCATGAAGAGAGGAACCTTGATTGTCTTCGGCAACGACAGCTTGTTCTTCGACTTCTCCATCCTCAGGAAGGGGAGGAAGAGAAGACATAGTAGGATGGTTCTGCAAAAATAGCGACAAAGGAAAAAATAGCGAGATATCAATACAGTGATGCAGGAAACATTTGCAACAAAGGTAAAAATCGAGAAGACAAAAATACCTCGGGGAGAGGATTGGTGGAGCTGTATGGTACCACGCGGCAGGAGGAAGGAACAGGATCTTTCTTGTTCAAACGAGAAATTCTTCGAATCAGCTTCTCCAAGTCCTTTGCAGAAAGATCACTGGAGAGCCTATTGGCGTCGTTTACACCAGTATATGTCCAAAGGGGATTTTTGCGAGCCTGAAGAGGCTGCACCCTAATTCTAAGAAAATAGGCAGTGATTTGAACACCAGATAGCTCTTCGCCTCGAGTATTTTGAAGCTGACGAATACGAGACATAAGTGCTTCTGTCGCCTTTTTCTCTTCTTCGGAAGCTTCAGCATCCCAGGAGCGGCGGCGTTGAATTTTGGCATTTCCGTCGAATGGGACTATGTTGTGCTCCACAGAGTTGGCACTTTCTTCGTGAATGTAGAGCCACTTTTTGCGCCACCCTTGGACAGAATCAGGAAATTTGACGTCGAAGTATTCAACATCAGTTCGGACACAAATAACAACGCCGCCTATGTTATAAGTGGCGTTGCGAGAGGCATTGCGGCGAAGAAGGAAAATGCGTTTCCAAAGAGCCCAATTGGGAGGGATTCCAAGGAAACATTCGCACAGCGTGATGAAAATGGAAATATGGAGGATAGAATTGGGGGTCAACTGGTGTAGTTGAATCCCATAAACAAAGAGAAGGCCGCGGAGGAAATCGTGAATAGGGGCAGAAAGGCCGCGGATGAGGTGATCAACGAAACTAACCCGATACTCCATTGGAGGGTTGGGGTAGCTTTCTTCGCTGGGAAAGCGGATGGCGTCATCTTTCTTCATCAGGCCAAGCTTCTTCATCAGGTTGAGGTCTTGGTTGGAGATTTTCGATCTCTCCCAGTCAAGATCTCCGGCGGCCATTGCAGATTCTGGAGTGCTGTGGCGCGTAAGTCGCGTGCGTGGTGGCATCAACAGCAATGGACAAGGCAATGCTTGAGCGTGCGGAAGACCAAACAGAATTGGGCGCAAGGGAAATTTTTGCAGAGGGGAACAGATGTGCGGCGCAAGCGAAGGACTGGACCGAGGTTGAAGAAAGGTTTATATAGGGTTCGGGCGAAGCAGTGCACCGTTGGATGAAGAAATCGTGTGGTGAAAAAGGATCTCGTAGATACAAGGGTAAAAAGGTATTTTTACTGGAGGAATGGAACAGGCGTTACCGTACGTGCGCCAGGAAAAGCGGAGGACGTGTGTCCCCCACTTGCACGACGTGTCAACGTGGTGGGAACAGTGGACCCACAAGGCAGAAACAAAATCCCAATTATTGACAGAGATGAAGAGAATTTGACAAGGGAAAATATGTCGACAAGAAAAATAAAAAGAGAATGGCGACAGGGTTAAATATTCGAATACTCTTGGAGCCTTTGATCAAATACAAGTTTTTGCCCAAATGCTCGGGGGCTACTTTGGAAAAATAGAAAATTTCGAGTATGACAATATAGAAATGGCGAGAGCCTATGACCAAATTCAAGAATTTGTTCATAGCCTCGGGGGCTACTCCCATCGGGAGCGCTGGTCGCGCACCCGATAAATATGAAAATATCGAGAAGGATTATAAAAATAGCGGCAAAGGATATTAATCTGTGGAGCCTACACCCAAGCACAAGTTCTTGGCTGTAGCCTCGGGGGCTACTCCCATCGGGAACGCTGTTCGCGTGCCCGATGAATTTGATCAGAAATAAAGAAAAAGAAGTGAGTATATTTCGAGTTATACAAATAACTCTACATATACTCCCATCGGGAAGACAAAATAAAGTCATCAAATATGACTCAATAAAATGTGCTATTCCAAAGGCGAAAAGCACTCGACAATATATTCTCAGAACGCCAAAGTTGCGATCAATTTCTGAATGCCGCAAATTTGCGAAGGTAAGACCCCAGATCCGTTCTGCTGGGCGTGGCATCGCCAAAGACTGCGCTCTGCTACTTTTATCCGTATCAACAGATACGAAGAAAAATCCTAACGGACGCGTTAGGTACCCGATAAATTTGACTGGGACTCGACAGAATGGTAAGACCTTAAGCGGCACCTGTCGAAGTTTACACCAGTATCCCGAGATCATGTCCGGGGACGTGATCTTGAAGTAGGTTTTTGCGGATTGCCACTAGAGCAGTTAACTAGTACCTGATCCGTCAGATGAACTAGCCCCAACTACCATTATCCCTGTACAATATAGAATTTTATGTGAAGGAGTATGAATAAAAGCTCTCGAACAAAAATAAACGGGAGAGATTTTCCCTGACTCTACGATTCAAGCAAAATCTCGGGGGCTACTGACATAGGCACCCCAAATGGGCCTGCCATAGATAGTACCCGGGATTTACTGAAGGCCCACTATCCGAAGAATAAGAAGATTCGGGAGCCCAAGATATATTAAGGAAAGCTAAAGTTGTAATAGGAAGTATTATTTGTAATCTGCGGGACGAGTTACAAACCGTCCCGGACTCTGTAACTTGTACAATACGAAACCCTCGACTCCACCTCCTATATAAGGGGGAGTCGAGGGACAAAGAAAGGATCGAACTCCATCAACATAACCCATTTTCAGTACTTTGCTCTGAATCTACTTGCCCTCTACTTCTAGCAAAACCCTGCTCCAGCTGCTAATAGATGCTAGCTTGGATATGGCGGGTATGTTTGATTATCTTTGTCGCGCTTCTTTTTTCTTTGCTGCTTGCCTCCTTATTATCTACTGACCTGTTGTAAGAAACAATAGGTGCTTTTTTGGATACTGCTACTGAAGATGAACGTGTCGAGGCTCGTTCCAATGTTCTTCTTCGGCTTGCCCGTGAACATGGGTCGACTTTTTGGGGCACGCCTGAACGGACTCGCCAAATCGTGAGATTTCAAGATCGCGCGCTTCAGGTTCGCGGGTATCTTGACTTCTGTACCAAGACCCTCTCAATGGTTTATAACTCTATGTTTCCTCGGAACATTCAACCAAAAACTCTTCCCGAGTTAATGGAGAAATTTAAGGATGCCCACAGGATCCATCACTTTGTCAGAGCTCAACTGGTGGCTGGCGCCAGATTTGCCCTTATAATGCTTCAGATCTGCCACTCAAAGCTTGATCTGACCCAAGTTGTTGAGAAAGTTCACGAGAAGGTACGGCGCCGAAGAGTTGGTATCGATCGTATTAACACGAAGGTTTCTCCTATAGCCGAAGAAATGATTGAAGATCTTCTTCGGATGGATGCCGACTTTTTTGCCGATGGTCATTATGCTGATTTTCTTGGCGCTGCTCCTGAAGAAAACAGAGTGACCCTTGATGATATATTGAATCAAGACTGATTATTTTCCTTTGGTAGATAATTCTCCTGTGTAAATCATGATTATGATTCTATTGTGAAGCAAACAGCATATTTCTATATTTGTCTAGCCCCCGAGTATTTTCGGTGGCTATTCGCTGTATTTGTATAATGCGAGGTTTTTAAACCAAGGCAAGATAATATACATTGTATACTATTTTTGTGGGTGTAAGCCCCCGAGTCTTTTGTTGATCACTATTTTGTCTGTATCTCTTTTTATTTTGGCGAGGTATTTTTACCAAGGCAAGATGCTTCTTTTGCGTTTGTCGACACTGTGTTTATATATATATATTGTATCATGTAGGGGAGAACCCCTGATCTTGTCGGGAAGAAGATATATAATTCCACTATCTTTATTATATTGCAGCACCGCGAGTCCGCCTCATTAAAAACCTTTTCCGGCCCCACTCGGTGCCCCGAAAAAGGAAAAGAGTGCGTCTGAAAACTCGCGGGCGTTTCAGTACATTGTAGCTTTACAAAGGGGGACTATATTTTCGACATCTAGGCGTAGAAACGCCTGAGCTGTGCCACGTTCCAGGGATTTGGCTCGTCAATCCCTGTCTTCTTGTCTTTGATTCTGTATGCTCCTCCTTCTATTACTTCTGTGACGATGTATGGTCCTAGCCAGGGTGACTCGAGTTTTTCATGGCTTTTTTGATTGAGTCGTAAAACCAGGTCACCCACTTGGAAAGATCTTGGCCGCAATCGTCGACTGTGATAGTTTTTCAGGTCCTGCTGATATTTGGCGACTCGTGACAGGACTTCGTCTCGAGCTTCATCGAGTGCGTCGACATCATCCTCCAAAGCTTTTCTCGAAGTTTCTTCGTCATATTCTACGACTCGTGGAGAATCGTGTTCTATTTCTATCGGCAAGACTGCTTCAGCTCCGTGGACCAAAAAGAACGGCGTTTCCTGCGTCGCTGTATTTGGCGTTGTTCGGATACTCCACAAAACACTTGGTAGCTCCTCTGGCCAAGTATGCCTAGCTTTTTCCAAAGGTCCTAGCAGGCGCTTCTTGATGCCATTGCAGATGATGCCATTGGCCTTTTCGACTTGACCATTGGTCTGTGGATGTGCGACAGACGCAAAACTTAGTTTTATGCCCACTTCTGCACAATATGCTTTGAACTCCTTGGAAGTAAAGTTACTGCCGTTATCTGTGACGATGCTGTGAGGTACTCCAAAGCGAAAGACAATGCTCTTCACAAACTTTATTGCGGATGCTGCATCTGGTGAATTTATTGGCTTCGCCTCTATCCACTTGGTAAATTTGTCGACAGCCACTAGCAGGTACTCGTATCCTCCTGGCGAAGCTTTGTGCAATTTACCCACCATGTCGAGACCCCATTGAGCAAAGGGCCAAGACAGTGGGATTGGCATAAGTTCTGCTGCTGGTGAGTGAGGTCTTGCCGCAAATCTTTGACACGCGTCGCAAGTGCGCACTATTTCCTTTGCATCCTCGATTGCTGTGAGCCAATAAAATCCTGCTCTGAAAACCTTAGCCGCGATAGCTCTGCTACTCGCGTGGTGCCCACATATTCCTTCATGCACGTCCTTTAGGATGATCCTTCCTTCTTCGGGTGTAACACACCGTTGTAGCACACCCGAGATACTGCGTTTGTATAGCTCCCCTTTTACCACAGTAAAAGCTTTTGATCGCCTAATTATTCGCCTTGCTTCGACTGGATCGTCGGGTATGGTTTTCCTTAGGATATATGATATGTAAGCCTGCATCCATGGAATTTGCACCATCATGACTAGCTCTTGCTCTTCTTCTTCTTCTGCTGTGTCTTTGGCGATACTCGAGGGTTTCTCTTTTTTCTCCTTCTTTGTTTTTGCTGGCTTTGTTGATCTCTCGCTAATCTCTTCCCAGAACACACCTGGAGGAATCGCGAGGCATTGTGACCCGATGTTTGCGAGAACGTCGGCTTCATCGTTGCTCATCCTGCTGATGTGGTTTACCTCACAACCATCGAATAACTTCTCCAGCTCATTGTACACCTCTTTGTATGCTATCATACTTTCGTTGACTGCATCGCATTGGTTCATGACTTGCTGTGCTACCAACTGTGAGTCGCCGAAAATTTTCAGTCGGGTTGCACCGCAAGCTTTCGCCATCTTCATCCCGTGTATGAGAGCTTCATATTCTGCTTCATTGTTAGATGCGTTTGGGAACGTCATCCGCAGAACATACTTCAACTTGTCGCCTTCAGGTGATACTAATATCACGCCTGCTCCAGCACCTTCCAATCTTTTGGACCCGTCGAAGTTCATGGTCCAAGTTCTCGATAAATCTGGGGGTCCCGTGTTTTGTAGCTCCATCCACTCTGCAATGAAATCTGGTAAGACCTGCGATTTTATTGCTTTTCTTTTTTCATACGTGATGTCCCGAGGGGAAAGTTCTATTCCCCAAAGGGAGACACGACCCGTAGCTTCTGGGTTGTTTAGTATATTTGATAAGGGAGCCTCGTTGACCACTATTATCGGGTGCGCCGAGAAATAGTGTCGCAATTTTCTTGCTGTCGTGAATACTCCATATGCTAGCTTTTGATATTGCGGGTACCGCTGTTTTGACGGCGACAGTACTTCGCTGATGAAATATACTGGCCTTTGAACTCCATGAAGCTTGCCTTCTTCTTCTCTTTCGACTACTAGGGCCGTGCTGACCACCTGAGGTGTAGCTGCAATATACAAGAGGAGAGGTTCTTTCTCTTTTGGCGCCACCAATATCGGTGGTGTCGAAATTGCTCGCTTGAGATTCTCGAAAGCTCTGTCTGCTTCCTCGTTCCATTGAAATTTTTCCCCTTGTTTGATCAATGCATAGAACGGCAACGCCTTTTCTCCTAGCCTGGCGACGAATCTGCTTAAAGCTGCGACTCGCCCCGTTAGCTGTTGTATTTCTTTCAACTTTGTTGGCTTTCTCATAGTAACGATGGCCTGTATTTTTTCGGGATTAGCTTCAATCCCCCTTGCTGATACTAAGAACCCGAGAAGTTCTCCAGCGGGAACTCCGAAAGAGCACTTTGTCGGGTTCAGCTTGAGGCAGAACTTGTCGAGGTTGTCGAAGGTTTCCTTCAAATCTTCGATCAAAGTCGACCCTTTCTTGGATGTTATTACGACATCATCGATGTAAACTTGTACATTTTTTCCGATCTGTGTTGCTAGGCACTTCTGCATCATCCGCTGATATGTCGCTCCCGCGTTTTTCAGACCAAAGGGCATTGTTTTGTAGCAAAACACGCCATAAGGTGTGATGAACGCTGTCTTGGCTTCATCTTCTTCTTTTAGTCTGATCTGGTTATAACCAGAATATGCGTCCAAGAAGGAAAGACGTTCGCATCCTGCCATGGAGTCGATGATTTGATCGATCCTTGGGAGGGGAAAGTGATCCTTGGGACAATGTTTATTGAGACACGTGAAGTCGACGCACATGCGAAGGACTATTGTGTGTTTCTTCGGCACCATCACTGGGTTAGCTACCCATGTGGCTTCTGTAGATATTTCTCTGATGAACCCAGCATCTTTGAGTCGATCTATTTCTGATAACATGGCTTTGCGGCTAGGTTCCGAAAAACGCCGCAAAGGCTGCTTGACTGGTCGTGCGAGAGGATCCAAATTGAGGTGGTGCTCGGCAAGTTCCCTGGGTACTCCTGGCATGTCAGCTGGACACCATGCGAAGATTTTCCAGTGCTCACGGAGGAACTCGACGAGCGCGCTTTCCTATGCGACATCCATGTTTGCGGCTATGGACGTCGTTTTCTTAGGATCTGTCGGGTGGATCTGTACCTCTTTTGAATCCTTGTTTGTGTTGAAAGTCGGCTCCTTAGAAGATCTCCCTACCTCTGGCAGTACATCATAATCGGTGAACCGTGGTGCCGCATATTCTGCTTGCATCCCGAAGGTTTCTGATAGTCGATGAAAATCCTTGTCGCATTTATCGGATAACGCGAAACTTCCTTTGATTGTGATAGGTCCCTTAGGCCCAGGCAACCTCCACAACAGATATGTATAATGCGGTACTGCCATGAACCTGGCATACGCTGGTCGTCCCAACAAGGCGTGATATTGCGACGGGAAATCCACCACTTCGAACTCCAGATTCTCTATCCTGTAGTTTTCTCGGGTTCCAAACTGAACGTCGAGGTTGATCTTGCCCAATGGGTAACTTGGCTTCTCTGGTGTAATCCCGTGGAAACGTGTATCAGTTGGTTTTAAGTTTGCTAGGGATATGTTCATCTTCCTCAATGTATCTGCATACATGAGGTTTAAACTGCTGCCGCCATCTATGAAGACTCTCGACACATCAAAACCAGCGATTACTGCGGGTAAGATGAGTGCTGATTGTCCTGGTCGAGGAACTTGCTGCGGATGATCTGCAATTGTAAAGCCGATGTCTTGCCCCGACCAATTTAGGTACTCGACTGTTGGTGGAGGCATCTTCTCTGCCATGAACACTTGTCGCGAGATTACCTTCTGCGCCCTATTTGATGGCCTGGCTTTCTGAATCATCGAGACCACACCATTAGAGTTGGGGTCAACATATGGAGGTGGATGTGGTGCTGCCGCAATTCTAAGCTGATGCCGATTTTCGTCCGTAATTGCGGGAGGAGGTGGAAGGTGAATCTCGCTCCTTGGCTCCCGAGGGTTTCTGTTATTTGCTTGGGCATTTGCAATTCCTGCGGCTCGCAACATTGCCTGGAAATTTCTGCAATCTTTCTGGAGATGTCCTGACTGCCTCTTTCCATTGTTGTCGAGGTAAAAGTGCATTTGACACGGACCGTTCATCATCTCCTCGGGAGACACATAAGGTCTTTGAATCCTTGGTCCACTATTTTGCCTGTTGCCGCGAAAATCACCTCTATTGTCGCCTTGTTGCTCGTTGCTCCTTTGATAATCATCTCGACTATTTCCTCCAGGATTTCCTCGAAAACCAGCCGATATATGGCCGGGAGCATCGTTGTTGTAGAACTGGCGAGAAAATCGCCTTCTATTTTGATAATTTCGACCACGATCCTCTTCTGGCGACCTGTGTCGCTTGTTGTATATTGCGTCTTCTCCATCTGCCCATTTATTGGCTATCTCCATGAGTGCTGATATGGTCTTAGGGTTAGTTCTCCCTAAGTCCTCGATGAAATCTGCTCGGCGGACTCCTGCCACGAACGCATCTATTGCCCTCTCGTCAGATATATCCTCTGCCGAGTTCTTTATGATGTTCCATCGCTGTATATACTTCCTCATCGACTCGTCGTGTTTTTGTCGGCATGCCCTCAGCTCTTCCAACGATGCAGGTTTCTTGCACGTGGATCGGAAGTTTTTCACGAAGATGTCCTCAAAGGTTTCCCAGCTGTCGATGGAATTTAAGGGGAGTTTCTTTATCCAAGATCTTGCGGCACCACTCAGGTGAACTTGGATACTTTGCATAGCTGTTGCTCTGGTTCCTCCTACCAGTTTTACCATCTCGAGATAATCCACGAGCCAATCCTCGGGATCTTGCAGGCCGTCGAACTTCTTGAAATTCTCGGGTAACTTGAACCCTTTCGGTACTCGAGTTTTTCGAACTCTTCTCGTAAAGCATGGGAGCCCACACATATCTTCGTCGGCAAGCTCTGGCGAGTGCTGACGCTCCCTTCTTTCTTGTCGCGCTCTGTCCACCCTTACTTGGACTGCTGTGTCTCTTGCCCCACTTGTTCTTGGTGGGTCTTGAACTGCTGCGGTGGGTCGTGGACTATTTTGTCTGGGATTTTCTTCGGGAGGCGTTGTTGCAAACGCTGTTCCCATAACTCCTACTCCAGCCATCGCCATATTGAACAATGGTTCTCTCGGGTCCCCAGGGGGTGGTCTGGACGCCAAGATGTAAGCTTGTGTTGCCATGTAACCTGCCTCTGGCGTTTTTGGGATGATATTTCCCCTTTCGTCGATCGACATAAAGGACATGTCGAGATTTTGGATTATGTTTCCTCTTTCTGCTTCGGGTATGTTTTGCAGCCGAGACATTGCTCTCCTCCGAGCTTCTCTGTGACTATCTCCCGTATTTCCTGAAAGGCGACTTAAATCTGCTCGGCGTCTGCTTGATGCAGAAGCTGCTTCTTTCCTCCTATTCAGGGATGCTGTCTGTTTTTCTAACTCTCTGCTTACTCGAGCAAGTCTATATTGATATGCTTGAAGTTCTTGTACAGTAGC